>CM057387.1:20885000-21485000 GCA_030015415.1 Cynopterus sphinx | reverse complement strand
TCCTTTCTCCCCCAGAGCCTGAGGGTTCCCACATAAATAAATGTTATACCATTGCTTACGCTGTGGCGTTGTTGGGGAAATTTTTAAAAGGCATCATGAAGATTCATTCAGCAAGTTGTATTGAGTGCCTCCTGTATGCAAGGCAGCATTCTAAGCATGGAAGATGCCCGACTTTGGGGGTACCTTAAGCTGACACCGTCTCTTACCCACAGAAGCTCACATTTATTGTGGTGGGGTAGCAGGCAATAAGCAAGCAAATAAAATAACTTCAGAGAGTACAGAGGCCTATGACAGAACTCGAACAGGGTGATGTGGAAGAGTAAATGGAAGTAGGGGGACAGTGCTACCAGACTAGGCGGTCAGGGAGGTGGGACCACGGAAAGGTCCTGCGAACTATCTCCACGTAGGAAGAGCTGGAGCAGGCAGCTGCCTTGTATGACTAAGCCCTACTATTCTGGAAGGACCTTACCCTTCTATCTCGCCCCCTCCACTCATATCATAAATGTGAAGACGCAGGCCCAGAAAAGACATGGTCATATGTCAACTTTATGCTCTCCTCCCCAGCACGGGGCATCAGCAGTTCTGTCCCCTCAGCCCTCATGGCTGGAGTGCAGTGAAAGTGACCTACTATATGCTTATTCATATATGAGCACTTGGCAAATCTTTTAGATAATTCCTACTCACGAGAAGCGACTGTGTCTAATAAGTTTCCTGTGGTGGAAATGCAGAAGCCATGGTGGGGAGTGGAGAGGATGTGGGCATGTTCCTAAGCCCCAACGATGGTTTTTCCATTCCAAATTTACGCAATAATGGAACAGAAACTTCTAACATTTTCCCATTCTCTGCCTAAAGTCTGCAGGTTTTTCCAGACCTTCACACTTTTTAAGAGCATAGGCTTTGCGAGACATGGAAACAACCTAAGTGTCCACTGATGAACTAATAGATAAAAAAAAAATGTAATATGTACAAGCAACAGAATATTTTTCCGCCATAAAAAGGAAGGAAATTCTGCCATTTGCAACAACGTGGATGACTCTTGAGGGCATCATGCTGAGTAAAATAAGGCAGACAGAGAAAGACAAATACTATAGAATTTCATTTACATGTGGAATCAAAAAAAACAAACTCACAGACACAGAGATCAGATTTGTGGTTGCCAGAGGTAGAAGGTAGGGGGTGGGGGAAATGGGTGAAGGTCATCAGAAGGTACAAACTTCCAGTTATGATAATAAGTCCAGGGGATGTGATGGACCACATAGTGACTGTAGTTAATATCCCGTGTTATGCATTGGAAATAAGATCGGAGACCTTAGATGTTCTCAACACGAGAAAAAAAATAACTGTGAGGTGCTGACTGCTAACTGAACTTATTGTGGTAATCCCTTTGCAGTGTATCAAGTCATCATGTTGTACACTTTATGTTTATATGCTGTTTTATGTCAATAAAACTGGGGAAAACATATAAAAAATAAGGGCATATACTGTGGTGGAGAGGAAAGGAGAGTTGAAGAACCAGCTCTGTCAGCTACTAGCATGTGGCTCCAGGTGAATGACTTTACCTCTCTGAGCCTCAGTTTCCTCATCTATAAAATGGGAATCATAGGGCCTACCTCAGGGGATAGCAGTGAGTTGGAAAGGAGATAATGAATTAAATCATCTAACATGCTTGGCACAAACTAATTGCTCAGAAACTAACATACACATATACGCCCTCATGAAGTGGACGCTACTATTACCCCACTTGACAGATGAGGAAAGGAAAACACAGAGAGATTTCCTAACCTGCTCAGGGTCACTCAGGTGCTGAGAGAAAGAGCTGGGAGTATGTCAGGAGGAAATGTGCTTATTATAGCGAGTGACAGACAGTAAACATTCAATAAAGTGTTGCTATTTCTATTATCGGCCCAAAGCATTTACGACTCTGCTCTCTACACAGTGTGATCTGTAAATATCAATGGAATGATTTGTCTTCCTGGGAGAAGAAGTAATGCCCCATTGCCCCAAAGGTTTCCACTCTCTAACTAGTCTACCCCGCCAGGAGCTACATTGTCTTGGAACTAAACTAAGAGTATAAATTCATATCTTGGCATTGCCCTTATTCTCTTAAAGCCTGTGTCCTAGGAAACACAATCAAATTTAATAAAACTGCTTTTTGACTTGTTTGCCCACTAAATTCCCTTTGTTCTTCGGGGAAGGCTGCTGACAGGCGGTGAGGCTTTGCTTTGGCCCCTGTGCTAGGACTGTAATTAACTGCCAAGGAGAGGGAGACGGGGAGGCAGCCTGTGGGGGGAGGATCAAGGGAGCGCTTTTATTCCAGAGGCTGGCTCCCAGTCTCTTGTCAGAGGAAGGGGAGATTACACTGACCTTCCTGTCTTAGAAACCAGTGCCAGGCTGGATAAACAGGCAGCTCTGGCCAGGCTGAAGTCACCCATTATAAAAGGCCTGAATGTGTGGAAAATTGGCAGTGGTGGGGTCCTTGGGGCCTCTGCCTCTTTGAAATCTCATGAGTCTGTTCTCTGCAAATCAGTGGCAGTCTATGGTTCCCAGTCTCCAGAGCGCCAGGCTTTCTCCTATGAATGCAGTTTGTCATCTTGTTGTTACTACAATGAAACGAGCCTGCCTCTCTGGACATGCTATGTTGTCCCAAGGAAAGTTAAAACCAATGAAGTGTTCATTGGCTGTTGGACCTGGAAAGGAAGCTGAGAGTGGAGTGTTTGTCAACACGGAGGCGGAGAACCACCTGCCAGGGATCTCCTGAACTGTCTGTTAGAAATGCCTGTCGTCACGTTATTTTATCAGAATCCTTAGATTGTGGGGCCAAGGATCTCAATTTTAATAAGTTCCCTCAGGTTGTTCTAATACAGAGTGATGCTTGAGAGACACAGATATGGAGAAACACATTCAGTCATCTGAATTACAGACGGAGACATTGAGACACTTAAATGGGTCCCCAAGGAGAGAAATAGGAAATGCTTTGGTCTTCTGACTCTCAAATGTTGTTTTGTTTTGTTTTTAACACAACATCATGTCCCTTTTTGCTTCATGAAAACTTAAAAATTAACTTCACAAACTTGACATTACTGTTTATCCAAGGTTAAGGTTTAGCTGAGACAAGAAGCAAGAGGCTTTGGCAGATCTAATCTTTATCGCTGCTAAAACAAGAAGAAATAGATTTGAAGGAAAATAACTGAAGTTTATTAGTAGTCGAGGAGGAAAATATAGATAAAATAGAATATGGATATTCTATTGTTGGTTTGTGATGCATATTTGATCAAGAACATGTTCTTACTATATACAAAGAATTATCTAGATAAGGCAACTTTGTGCTGACATGGTTGCTTCCAGTTTGCAGGAAGCAAAACTCTTTTGCATCTTGGATGTTTCAAACCTACCCATGGCCCTATCTGATATCCGCACCATTCTGGTGAGATACGCATTGGGAAATCCATTTAAGAGATGAGGTTCAGAAAAGAGGCTTTCCTACATCTAGTTACACCTGATTCAAGTGCAGAGCATATTAGAAAGGATGTTACTGCTCACAGTTTTTTGAGTTTCTCACGTGCCAGGCAGCTCTGAGTTTTGACGGGAATTTGTTCATTTAATCCTCATAACTATGTTATGTACTTGAATAATTTAAACCTCATCACAGTTCTCCGAGACAGTAGTGTGTCACTGATGAAGTAACCAAGGTAGCGGGAATGAATCACCTTTGGCTCATTCCTCGACTTATTTAACAAACATATGTTGAACTTTTCAGTTCTGGACTTATTTTTGGGGCTCTTAAGATGTAAAGGTGTAAGGGAAGTCTCTGCTTTCATAGACGTTACATCTGACTGGGGAGAGATAAGCACTGTATGAGTAAATAAAATAAACATATAATTTTCTATGAAATAAATCAAGAATAGTCAGGCTACAGGGAGGACCTGGGCACAGGAGGTGTTGTGTAGAGACTGTGGTCAGATGAATAGTGCCACAGTTGACACCTGAAAGGCGAAGGGGAAGAAAGGGAGTGAAGGCCCTCGACGTGATGGCATCTCTCTCGGTCTAGCAGAGAGGCTGGAGCAGAGACAGAGCTGGAGGGAATATCCTGCAGTGATAGGGAAAACCCTTGACCCCAAGACAGGTGGGAAGCCACTGATGGGTTCTGAGCAGTGGAGTGACATGATGTGATACAGTTTGAAAAGACTGCTGTAGATGCCACAGGGGGAATGACTTGCCCAAAGTCATACAACTATTAAGTGTCACCAGGAGGTAGGAGCGGTAAGGGGTCCTTGCCTCAATTTTTATTATCTGGTTTCCTGAACCAGGCCTCCCATGGAGGCAGAGATCAGCCTCAAGAGCACGATAGTCTCATGTTCTGTGTATCCTGCGCTCAACTGCTTCCAGCCACCCACAAGAGAATCTCCCTACTACAGGGCTATCCCCCTCTGGCAACGGGCAGAGAAGAGAGCACAGAAGGGCCAGCGCCAGGGCCGAGCCAGAGCCACCCTCCAGGCTGTGGCCTCCGGGAGCCTCACTCACCTTGGACTTCTCTTGATGCAGCTCGATCTGGATGTCTGTGAGCTTGGTCCTGAGGTCTTCGTTGGCAGCTTGCAGGGCGACAATGAGCGCCTCGGGCTTCTCGCCCTTATTTCGCCCTTTCTTGGACATTGTTCCTTTCTGAATGGAGTCTGTTGGGTTTTAATGCCTTTCAAATAGGTGCTGCCATGTTACTGCTGCTTCTCCCAGGGTGCGATGTTTCAGCATCTAGTGCGTGGTGTTCCTTGGTAAGGTCTCCTTAGCCGCTGCCCTGGAAGCCCTGGGAAGAGGCAGAGACAGTCGTGACTGCTGTGCCTAAGACCTTGGCTAATGCCAGTCGCTCTCAGATGAGCCGCCTGTGAGAGCCTCCTCCTGAGGGGTCCCCTCTCCAGTATACGCCACGGTCTTGGAAAAATTTTAAGCTGGTACTGACTTGATCGGACCAGCCCTTTGGAAAGCGCTGGAAAATCACGTGAAAAGTGCACGGGGGATACGGGAGAGAGGAGCCCTCTCACCCCATGGGTGCTCTTCATGCCTAGCCTGCCCATGGCCCTAGCCTTCCCTCCTCCGTCTCACTCTAGCCATAAGGAATGCCTTTTAATGTTCTGATCCCTTCTCTCTTCCCATAAGGGCTTTTCCTACTCCATTCACTTTTCTCCATCCTCTGCCCAGCCTCCTCATGTGGTCCTCCCTATATCTTCACCCTCACGCCTTACCACACACCCAGTGTACAAGTCCTTCAGATCTCAGCCTCCACATCAGTTCCTTCTGGGACCACCCCCCAAGTTCTTACCCGCCCTTATTGCTTAATTGTGGACACCTCCATGGAAATGTGAACTTGGTGAAGGCAGGAATGTGTTGCTCTTATTTACAGCCTGCTTCTCAGAATCCACCGTAAGGCCTGGGACATACCAGTACTTAATTAGTATTTGTGAAAGAAAATCACCCATGTGATGGGCTCATGGTCACCCTCTAAAGAACCCTAACTTTAACAAAATCTGTTATATCAAAACCTAGAATTATACAATGGATAAACTGTGAGAAGTGGGGATTAATTATACTGGGTTAATTGGGTCTCTTATTTATTTAGTCAATATTGTTAAGAGTTCTTTCTACATGCTATGCTAGGTACAGTATGTCAAAATTGAAAATAAGTTAGAATTCCAATGCAAAAAGAAATTAAAACTTCTATCTCTATTATCTATCATCTATCATCTATCTATCATCTACTTGTCTATCTTCATCATAATCATTTATTTAATAACTGCATTAATAAAATATAAACCAGTTGTTTCAGACTGCTTCTGATGGGTGAGTAAAGAAAGTTCTCTGTAGAAGGTAGCATTGGCCTAGGACTTGAGAAGTGAGTAGGAGAAATAGGTGAAATATCCTGGGTGAAAGAAGTGATAGGTGCTGAGATACAATAAAGAGAAAAAACAGTAACTGTTTTTTGGGGGATATGGGATGCTGATTAATTACAACCCAGGACATGGTTGCTGGGCACTAATGCTGAAAAGGTTGCTTGGGAATGATAGGTTATGGGGGATCTGGAATGCCAGCCTTCGAATTTTGGAACCATTTTTTTTTCAGTAAGCAATGGGGAAGCTGTTGAAGTTCTTGGCAGGTGAAAAGGACAAACAGAGCAGTGCTTCTCGGATGGTTACGCGGGTGGCAGAGTGGCACAAGAACGGAGGCAGGGAGATGGGGTAGAACGCGACCAACCTAGAGCAGGTGGAGGATGATGAGGGTCGAATCAGAACAGTAGCAACAAGAGGTGAGAGAAAAAGAGGGATGTGTTTGGATTTACAAATTCTTAAATGCATTGCAGGAGCATGGAGATTAAAAAAAATGTGAATACTAAATTGCTCAAGTCAAAGGGAAAAACGTGACAAGATACTAGAGAAGGTCTCCCACGTGACCTTTCAGACAACTGGGCATCGTGTACGTGGATGTGCTTCAGTCCAGGACTAATGGGAACTCCTACTGACCGCCCATATGCTCCAGCAGCTGTTGCTCTCTCAAACCCCTGGTATTTGGCCTTGAGGACCACGCTAAGATCCTGGGCTCTCTGCCATTCCTCCCAGGAGCACTGGGGCTATGCCTTTTGGAGAGTGTCCCTAGGGAAAGGGGATAAGGAAAGGTGAGGGAAAAGTAGCTTCTGCCTGTCTCCAGCAGTCGTGAATCTGTCCACCACTATTCCACCCTAAGCTAGATGCTTGACTTGTTCTTCATGCTTGTTTTGCAAATGTTGCCAAATCATTAGTGTGTGCTGGGAGACTTCTCAGAGGAACCATTCTTCGTTTGGAGAATTAAAATGAATTCAACAAGCATTAATGAAAATTTGTATAACCAACACATCAGGCACAAAGATAAATAGGACAGTGCTTGACTTCAAGCGGGTGCTGAGTGAGGAAACTTACACACCTATGCTTAACAGTTTCTCTTCCTCCAGTGGATCTCTAGATGTTGCTGGTCCCCAGAGCATCCCCAAAGTTACCACCACTGGCCTCACCGATAGGATTATGACTCACAGTTTTATATTCATTGCCCTGACCATTTCCCAAACCCCAGACTCATATATTCCACTGCTTACCAAATCGACTTACCAAATCTGATTGGCATTTCAAACCTAACCTACCTTGTCCCCGCCCCCCATCTTTTCCCATATCAATAAATGACACCTTCACAGGCACAGCCGTCCCGATTTAATCTTAGAAGTCATCCTTTCTTCTGTTATCCCTCATTTCTCTGATCTAGTCCACCAGGAAGTCCGGTTTATTTTACTCATCATTTGACTCACTTTGGTCAACTTCTCTTAAACCCCACACAGGGAAGAGTGTCACAGTCGTTTCACAGCCTTATAGTCATCCAGAATGAAGAATGAGCTTTTCTATTTAGAGATACAAATATGGCAGAGAAAAGAGCTCGAGAAAAACTTTTTGAGTCACAAATTTGCCTGACGCATTTGGAGAAGGCTGTGAACAGCCTGAGGTTAGATCTCATAGGCTCCTGCATGACTGATGATGAGATTTAAATGATGATGATTTGATTTCATTATGTACCAATGAAAAAAAACATCATAGCATTGGAATATAAGTGTAATAATAAAAACTTACAGCGATTGACTACTGTGACCCATCATTGGACTAAGCACTTCACACGCTGCTCTCATTTAATCCTCACTAAAAACAGGGAGAAAACGACGCACAGAAAGATTAAGTAACTTGCCTAAGATGACTGAGTTGACAGGGAGGCCCAGATGCAAATGCAAGCAACTGGATGCTGGGACCCGGGCTGTAGTCCCCTGGGCTACGATGCCTCATACTTGGCATTTTAGAAAAGTAACAGGCAATGAGATGGAAAGTGAGTTACTGGGGAGGGAGAGACTGGAGGCAGGAAATCAGGCTACTTCAAAGGTCCAGGCAAGAAGTAATGCAGCCCTGAACCGGGCCAGGGCCATAGGGATGAAAACGGAGGTGGCAACTCTGACACACGGAGACTTGGGTGGAACTGAGTCCCACTTTTAAACACTGTTACCGGTTTGAACAGTATACTTCTCTCACTGTTCAGTAATTAGTACAAGCTCTCGGATATTGCTTGCAGCAAAAATGTGCAAAGTAACAGTCATAATTTAACATTTTAATTTCTAATCCTTTCCAGAAGACTATTTTTTTGGTGCTTGGGCATTATTGTGAACTTGGTCCTGTAAGAGCTGGGGAAAAGAAAATAATTTAAAAATTAGCAACGTGTTCAGGAGGAATAAAAGCCTCACAAAAAGTTACTGGTATAATCAATTTCTGGATACTTCACCGTGAACAGCCCTTTGTAAGCATGGACCTATCCGCCCCTCTGATGGAGGAAAATTCTTCTCTTCCAGTTGTCATGGGTGCCTGGCAATCTTATGATTCGCAGATATAACTTCACTACAATGCTTCTGTCACCTTCTGCTGCCTTTTTTTTTTTCTTTCTTTCTGGATGGCTTTGCTGTGATACAATTCACATCTAACATTTACACTTTCAAAGTGTATAATTCAGTGGTTTTTAACAATATTCACAGTTTGAGAACTTTATGATTCATCACCTCAAAAAGAAACCTTGTTAGCCGTCATTTTCTATTCCCCACCAAATTCTCCCAGCCCTAAGCAATTACTAATCTCTTTTTTGTCTCTCTATATTGGCCGACTCTGGATATTTTGTATTAAATGGAATCATACAAAGTGTTTGTGTGTGTGTGTGTGTGTGTGTGTGTGTGTGTGACTGGCTTCTTCTATTGCAGTTTAATATTTTCAAGGTTAATCCATGTTACAGCATGCATTGATATTTCTTTTTATCACCGAATAATATAGTCCACCGTATGGCTAAAACTGCATTTTGTTTATCCATTCATCAGTTGATGGACACTTGTGTTGCCTTTGCTTAAGTGGCTTGAGAAGCTGCCAGCCTTGAAGATGGATCCCACCACTTTAAGGAGTATGCTTGAGAGCATAAAGAAAAGCCTTTGTCACTCACTAGCAATGTCTGACATAGCAGGTCATTTGGAGGAGGCATAAAAGCCTTGTTCAACTAAGGGCCAATCCTGGGGGACCTTACAAGATTAAAAAATAAAAATAAAAAACTTGAAGCAATGTTAAGGGAGTCCTAGGTTTCCAGGACTTAGCTACACAGGCAGGCAGTGGTAGCCCCAGGCCACATCGTGAGGTACCAATGCTATGAATTTGAGCTTATCCTTCCTATCCTACCCTGTCCTTAATCAGGTGCCTCTCATTCCTACCAAGGCTGAGTTTCTCTGTAACCAAGTCTGTGATAAAGATATCAGAACATTCAGAGATAGCCTCTCAGGAGTACTTGCATTTTAAAATGGATCATTGCTCGAGAGTAAACCTTAATGCAGGAATGGATTATAAATGGAAGAATTACAGCCACCCTCCAGTCATTTATTCAAACAGACATTTACAAAGGAAGAAATATAATGAAGTGTTGAGAGCAGAGCTTCCCAAATCTTTGGTCCAGTTGTGTTAAAATTTGCTGGAGTGCTTTAATGATTCTGGAGCCCTACCTCCAAGGATTTTGATGAAGTATTTGCTAGGTGATTCTGATGCATAGGCCATTTTGAGAACTTCTGATTAAGAGTATGGGCTACGGAATCAGCCCTGAATTTAAGTCCCACCTCTGTGTTTAGTAATATGGATCCTGGATAAATCACTTAGTTTTCTAGGCCTCATCTCTGAAATGCGGGTGAAGGAAATGAGGATCCATATTATTATGGAATTGGATTATGTGACAATTCAATGAAAGAATGTAAGTGATGGTCTTACACAGCTCATGACGTGAGAGTTACCATTCACTGTGTGCTCTCTATTTCTACTATTGCCAATAAATGCTGTCTTCAAGATGCTTAAAATGAGTAAGAATGATAGAAGATGTTCAAAAATAATAATTTGAGTATCACACATATGGAAAGCTTCAAATATTAAAAAAAGTTGTTCTTTCCATATTTATTTTTTCAAGGCAATTTTAAGTTCACAGCAAAATGGAGTAAGAGGTAGAGAGATTTCCCATTACTTCCTGCCCTGTTTATCCCATCTCCCCCTCTAATCATTATTTTATAATAATTTTTAAGTATTTAGGTTTTTTACTTTTACCACTAGATAGTTAGCTTTTAAAAGTGGGAACTGTATCTAGGCATCTTTTCACCACTTACAGTGACCCAATACATAACGGGCCTCAATCTGGATTGATTTGATTTTCATTTCTTTTTTATTTTTCTATTTTTCAACTGCAGTTGACATTCAATATTATTTTGTATTAGTGTCAGGTGTATAGCATAGTGGTAAGACATCTATATAACTTACGAAGTGATCTTTCTTTAAGTCTAGAACCCACCTGGCACCATACATAGTTATTACAATATTACTGACTATATTCCCTATGCTGCTGTGCTTTACATCCCTGTGACTATTCTGCAACTACCAATATGTACTTCTTTATCCTTTCGCCTTTTAAATCCAGCCCTCCAACCCCCTTCCCATCTGCAACCATCAGTTTGTTCTCTGTGTCTATGAGTCTGTTTCTGTTTTGTTTGTTCATTTGCAAAAAAAAGATGTCTTTACTCTTGGTTCTCTATAGACTTATTTAGGCACAGAACTCTTGAGAGAAACCAATGAGAGAGAGGAGTGACACTACCATGAGCATGTTTAATATTTTCAAGGTTAATCCATGTTACAGCATGCATTGATATTTCTTTTTATTACCGAATAATATAGTCCACCGTATGGCTAAAACTTCCTCCTGTACCATGCACGCCACTTCTGGAGACCTTAAATAGAAGGCAGCATTTGAAAAAATCTTGAGATCCAGTACTCTCAGGTGTGGTTTTTAGTGTTTAGGGAATGTCAGCATCTATCCTTTATAACACAATGTCCAGATTTAAAAATGGCCATTCAGCATAATTCTCTTTTTAAGACACAAGAATAAAGTCAATAAATTAGAAACATTAAATCAATTTCTAAGTATTTAAATATGATGAACATATGCTATTGATCATAGGTTATAATCCTTGTTGCATAGTCTGTCCAGGAAAGTAAAAATGCCCCAGAAATTCTATTTTGAAGTTCAACTATATTTCCTAAAGGCTCCCACATCCTAAAATGCCACACACTTCTTTATCAAAATTGTGGCCATTATTTGGTCAAGAAAACATGGCCACTGTTTATTGGGCACTGACCGATCTTGGCATTTCATAGATGTTAATAAGTGTAATGAGCATCATGCCTACCCTCCTGTGGCTTCCGGCCTATAAAAGGAGATGAACATCTGTAAAGAGAAAATATTCTGGAAAGCAGAAAACAATCTAGTTGATAAATGCTATAACTCAGGGTGGACTGGGGAAGATGTAGACTTTTAGAGATGGTGGCGTGTGAGCTGAACCTGAACGATGCTGCCCATCTTTCTGGGTTCTTACTCTGTGTCAGGAACAGTGCACAGGTACACTAACTTACCAAACTATTTCAGATATCTACTCTTACTATTTTTTTAGACAGGGAAATCGAGGGTCACAGAGGTTAACTAACTTGAAAAAATTACACAGCTATGAAATGGTAGAGCTGCAACAAATATACGTGTTAGTCTCCAAAGCTTAACTATAACACTCTCTGGAAGGAAGGGCAGGACTAAAGAGATGGCGAGGGCATGACAATGTCAGTCGGGGCTTTCAAAACAGAACAGTGGAATGTCATGGTTAAGAGACTGAAATCTGAAATCAGAAAAACTGGCTTTGAACCAAATCTCTTAGCTACATATTCTTGAGTAATTACTTAAAATCTCAAAGCTTCTGTTTTCTTACTGTAAAATGAGAAAAGGGATATACTTAGCTCAGTGAGCTCGTGCAAGGAATAAATCAACTAAAGTGCGTCAAATGATTAGCTAATTATTATTTTTTATTATCATAATTATTATTTTTCTAGAACCAAACTATCCACTAAAAGCCCTCTTAAATTTTAATGGAAGAAGAAACACATTTATCACCATTCGTGTTAAAAAGACGGCTAGGAAAAACAGAGATTCCTGGAAAGACTGAAGGAATTCATGCTATGCTTTTGGGGAAATGAGACCTGGCTTTGTAGCTGGTTCTGCCCTAAGCAACATGCTAAGTAAAGGCATTATTAATCTTAGAGTTTTCAATAAAGCTGTTGCCCCCTGAGTTATGATTTGGTTTGAGTAAGTCTTCAGGCAACAAAAGATGGGATGGACTACAGGAATAAACACAGATGCTGAAAGAACAGTTTGGAGGCTGTGCCCATGTCCACTTACATTATAGTTATTCTTTAGGTGAATGACTGAGTCCCACTTAAGAGTAAAACTGTGTTTTTATTCTCTTTGTACTCGTAGGCCCTGTCACAATCACCACCATGAAGTTCAACTGAATTAACATTGATCCACATCCAAGTAAAATACTGAGATTGAGGGACATACTTCACAATTTCTACGAAGATCATTTATAAGTTTGTTATGGGAAATTTCTTTTACCTCGCAGGAGGCCTTGAATGACTTTTGATTTCAGGCAAAAGTTAAAGCTTGGTGTAACAGTTCAGTAAACCACAAAATTAAATGAATTTTTATTTAAGCCACAAGGTGGGATTTTATAACCCACCACACTTCCAGGTTTAATTTCACTCCTAGGTACCGGGTAAGTCATCTTGCATTATCCTTTATCTTTCTGGATTCAGGAGGCTTTCCTAAAGACGATCTCTCAGTGCTATATATGCTTATTTGCATTGTCCTTTTTTTTGTGGATTCAAACTATTTTGTAGCTGTTGTAAAATGAAAAGTACCAACTTCTTTGGACACGGTTTCCTGCTGTTTGGACATCTCAAACAGCAGGAAACCATCACGTAGTCAAGGTCAGACAGAGCAAGAAAGGTACATCAGAGTCCCTGCCTAAGGTAAGTATTTGCTCTGCAAGTACACTGTTATTGAAAGCAAATTGGCACATAAAGTTAAAGAAAAATACCCAAATCTTTTGAGAGAGTGGTCTTTAGATAATTATAAGTGACACCAAGCTTTTCTATTTTAGGTTTAAGTGAAGCATATATAAGCTATTCCATTGTTTTCTTGGTAATTGTTTTCAAAGACCTTGAATTAAAAAAAGAAAAACTATTATACAGGCACTTTTGCAGTGTCAAACACGAGCAGAAATTTCTACATACGAGGCACGAATAATGTGTATCTGCTACTTACAAAAATAGGCAGAACAATTTCTGTATTAAGACTTACACTGATTATTATTGCTCAAGTAAAATGCATAAAGTTGAAATAAAATAAATGTTGGATACACTATACAGTTCTATTATAAAGAACTGCATTTAATTTTCCACACTCAACTAAAAAGAAACCTGGCTTTTCATATTTTCTCTGTGTTATAATATGGCATAATACAGTATAATAAATTACAGAATAATATAGATTATTCTGTTTTTTAATATTTAGGTTTCTGTTTAACTACACTTTTTTTTTTTTCAATTGATGGGGACTTTGAAGCAAGGCTGTTAGACTAACTAACAGAAGGTAGTCAACCTAACCCCAACATAGGCCATATACTACAGGAAATATCATTTCAAAAAACAGATCAGCAACTATTTCTTGAACCATAATTATGTGCAAGGTATTATGTTAGAGTTGAAGAGGATACAATATGTATCTACCAAACAAAGCTGCATATACCATGTGCCAAAGGAGAGGGGAATCTCACACTCACACACACACACACGGAAAAGGAGCAAAGACTATGTCTCTCTGGCTCCTTGTTGAATCTCAGTACCTGGGACAGTGCCAGGCACAAAGTACATTCTGAATAAATATTTCTAAATAAGCAAATGACTTCAGGAAAAGAGAGGGCCTTATGCTTAAGGCTGGGACAATAAAGGATGAACAGGAGAGATTGAGGAGAGATTGAGGAAAGGCAAGTAGGTAGGACAAGTGGAATGTGAGTATGAGGAATAAATTGTAGATCCCTAGTCTGGAGTGGAAAGCTCACTGTAGGGAACCAATGGATGGACAGCTAGAAAAATAAAGTAAGGGTAAATTATGCATGTCTGGGCTGTCTAGATACCGAATTTATATCTTACTTAATAATTACCAAGAATCTGATAAACTCTTTTAAGAGCAGAGGCATGATCCAATTTTTTTAAGGAAGATTAATTTTGAAGTTATGTGCAGGGCAGAATGAAAGCAGAAAGAAACTAAAGGTTAGAGGTCCAGAGAGGAATCCATTAACAATGTAAAGAGATGAAGTTTGGATTCGGATGGCGTGGAAGAGGGCTTTTTTCTATCCTAAGCTAAAGGAACACTTATTCATCTCACCATCACTATATCACTCGACACCTCTTTATTGAGCACTTAGTATGTGCTGAGCACTGAATAACGTAGCATTTATGTCCATCTTCCCATTCCAGATTTAAAACAGGACTATGAGATATGTGCAGTGATTATTCCCTACTTATGAACAAGAGAACTGAACTGATAGTTCAATTCCTTACTGAAAATCACAAAGTTAGGTAAATGGCACAGTCAAGATATGTTTGAGCCTGAAGCTTCTTATGGATGTAACCCACGGCACTTCTCACCAGCTGGTCTGTGATATGTGATGAGTCCACATCATGTGATGACTGTTGGAAAGCAGTGAAAGAGAGAAGAAAAGGTAGGAGATGATGCCCAGGCCTGTGCATGAGACACTGGAAGAATGTGTGTACCATCGACAAACTCACTAAGATGACAGCAGTCATCTGTGTGCTTACAAATAACAAGAGCTAATACTTTCAGGGTGGTTACTCTAAGCCAGGAATGATGCTACATAGCACATACCCATTTTCTTCTCATTTAATTCACAATCCTGTAAATATTGCAGATAAAGAAAAAGAAGCCCCTAAAGAAAAATGGATTGTGCAAAATTATGTAGGTTGTGAATAATAAAGTCAGGACATAACATGGACAGTCTTACCCCAGAGCCTATAAACCCAACACCTGTGCAGTGCCAGAAAACTCCTGTTTTTTTTCAGAGAAGACTACAGTTGAAGGACAGCAGTGCCATCTTTTTAATATCGACTGATAACTGGGGCACTTTTTTAAAAATCAATGTTATGTTAGTTTTTACCGCCTCTTTCACGCACGTCCCATGCACAGACTCAAGAGCACAGATCACTCAGGGAAATCGATTGCATCACTTATGAAATTAATTTTCCCCTCTTCAATATCTCTATCCCTTTTTGCTTCACCAAAAACAAAAGCAAAAACAAAAACTAAAAACATACAAAGATTTCTCTGGGCCTGTGCACCACTTTATTCCCAGTGTTCATGTAGCACTTGACAGTAGGTACTCAAAAATGAAAATGTTTGTTGAAATAAAGTGAGTGGGGCCAAAATAAAATTATCATCGGCAAGAGTAAAGAACCCCCTAAACCTGCAAAATATTAATTTTCTCCTACAATATGGACTATTATATAAAGAGGCATGAATCACTGCTGCCTTAATCATAATATTACATTACCCCATATTAAACGCTGTGGTATATTAAGAGTATCCAAGTATTTAAGAGTATCCAGAAATTTAAGCACTACACTTTCAAGTGTAAGCAATTTACATCTGAGAAACGCAATTTTTCCCGGTATCTTCTTTGATTTATTACTTCCTGGCACCGAAATTAGGGATTACAATTTCTCACTTAAAGTTTTAAACCATTTCTATAGACAGTATTTAAAATACAGTCTCGAAGATTCAAATGTTTTTCTTCACACGGACTCTAAAGGAAGATTCTAAGAACCAGTATTTCCTCTTTGCACAGTAAGCAATCTTTGCTATTCCACAGC
The DNA here is from genome assembly GCA_030015415.1 of Cynopterus sphinx. Taxonomy (NCBI): domain Eukaryota; kingdom Metazoa; phylum Chordata; class Mammalia; order Chiroptera; family Pteropodidae; genus Cynopterus; species Cynopterus sphinx. The sequence continues at coordinate 21,469,122 of CM057387.1, read as the reverse complement.
TCTGAGGCCCTGGCCTATAATATTCTAGATTATAATAGCATAGGTGTAGATAATTAGACTTCATCTACTCACTCACCTCATACTGTGGCAGACGAATACTATCCCTACTGCTAACTATCCTCATTATTGTCACCAACCACTTACTGCTGTTGGCCACTGTGCTAAACTATTTATAGGTTTACCTTTTTAATGCTCTGAGATGCGTGTTAAAAGTCATCTAGCCCAGGCCTGAGTGTATGATTTATGAATCCTCTTACAGCTCTCCCCGCTGGGAGAAACCAACATGTAAATAATGAACTGCAGGCCTGGGGATGTGATGAGTGCTGTGAAGGAGACACAACCAGGCGGCACTGGGGCACAGAGAGGCAGAGCCACTTCCCTGCGGACAGCTGAGCTAGGTCTTGAAAGATGAGAGGATCTGTCATGTGCTTGAGGAAATACGAAAGAACTGAATGAATATTATATAAGAAGATCTAATAGGACTTATGGATGTACCAAGGCTATTGATTAACTGGAGATGGGGGAAAGATGGAGGAAAAAATTTGGAAAGGGCTCATTTTTATATCTGATATTCAGCTCAGCTGTATTCTTACACATCATGTGAAACACTGAATTTGGGGGAGGAGGGTTGCATACTCTGAACTGTACAGTAGAAAAAACTGAAAATAATTCTATATGTCACTACCCACTGCACATATATTATCTCACTAAAACAAATGCGTACTATATTATCCCATTATATGAGAGAATATTACAAAATTTAAATCTGCCCAGACTAGAATTACATAGCTTGCATGTCTATGAGACACTTATTAATTCAATTGTTTCTTGAGAGCCTATTATGTGTCTGTCAAAATTTAAAACTAGGTCAGCCTGATTCAAAAACATTTGTTTAACCACTATACGGCACTTGTCTCTTTTTTGGTGTCAAAAGGGATTTTTTTTTTCTTTTTCATATCTATTATTATCTCTAAAACTCTCAGATGACTCAAACATGAGTCTTGTTCTGTAGAAATCAGAATGTGAGACTACTAAACACATTTCCTGTCCTGAGCATAACAAAATCCAACACAAGATTTTTGTAGCATTATTGTAGCAATGCCCTGAGCACCGACGGAGTTCATTGCTTAGGGCATTTCACTGATAAATCCCATTTTTCAGGGCAGTTAACATTTTTCCTATGTGAAGTAGGGTAAGACAAGGGAGTACTTTACTCTTGCAAAACAGTAGGCACAAAATAGCTATTAAGTCTTAAATGAAATCATGAGGTGGATAATTAAATAAGATGGGAATTGAAGCTTAAATTTAGGGCTATGGTTGAAAAACTTATTATGGAGTTGACCTGGTTGCTTCATAGAGAGTCTGACAAAATACAGCCAATAATAATAAACCGTAATCATTAATATTTCCCCTGATTTCATTCAGAGGGAGTGACAGAGACTTAGTGAAGATGGATGATTGATCTTTGGCCCAGAGCTGGTAAACAAAGGAGCGAGGATTACGGCAAGCTGTCTGACTGTACGGCCCACTGTCCTCACTGTCACTGGAATACCTCCCTCATAGGGAGGTGGTGAAAATTACATGCAACATGCAGGTAAAACGGGTAGCAGGGTGTCAAATAAGTGTTCTCTTTTTGAATCAGTTTATTTGACAAACAGGCATTGAACACTTACAATCGCTGCCGAGCACTCTTCTTGGCACTGAATAAACACAACAAAACACACACACACACGTCTCTGGTTCATGGAGTTTACGTGCTACCTGGGAGACACACAATCATTATAATAAATTAGTCAGTTTTATGCTAAATGATGACCACACCGTATGGGACAAGCACAGAGGTGCTAGGAAATGGCCAGGTGGGGTTGCAGTTTCAGACTGGAAAAAGCCTAACCAAGTGGGTGCTCTTCCTAGTTAGCTGAAGGTTGGGAGGGAGGGAGGCATGCAGATGCCCGGAGCTCGGGTGAGGGGGGTAATCCAGGCAATCCAGGCAGGGCACACATACAAGAGCTCCACAGGCGGGCCCTGCCAACCAGTTCCAGGAACTGCAGGAAGCCAGCAGGGCTGGAGGGAGTGAGCAGCGAGGACAGCAGCCAAGTCGAGGGCAGATATTAATGAGAGGGCAGACCATGCTGTGCTTTTTAGGCCATTATACATCAGCTTGGGCTTTTACTCAGAGTGCGGTCCCATGGAGGGTTTGACAAGAGGTATCCTGATCTGACTGAGGTTTTAACATTTCACTGACTGCAGTGGTAAGAGCAGAGGAAGCTGCGTAAGAGTGGAAGCAAGCAGACTGGTTTGGAGGACACTGCAAAAATCCAGCGTAGAGATGATGGTGGCTTAGGCCAGGGAGGAGGCTCTGGAGGTGGTAAGAGGAACCAGATATAAGCTGCTGCTAATCCTTGCTAAGTTGGTGTGTGGCCAAAATTACAATCAATCAGTTGTGGAGCTGAGATGTGCTATCCTGTTGGTCTCAAAATTTATTCAGCTTCAACTCTAAGAAAGGCACTATGCCAGGCACTGCAGGTGGAAGAGATGAGGGTGACTATCCCTGCCCCTCTGAGCTTAACTGTAGTCAAAGGACAATACATCATACTATGTAAGGAGGCAGAATGTGGCGTGTGCATTCTCTGTGTACCCTTATGTATATAAAGGCTATTATATATTTTGGAAAGATATATTGGGTAAAAGGTTCCACCTCATTCAGGGATCAAAAAGGTTTCCTAGATGCTTCACATCATTTGTTTCAAACCCTCTAGGGAATATAGCTCCAACCCCGTCCTTCTTGAAGATGGTCATTCTTTAGGTAGTTCTCCACTGTGGTGCTGCTGCGTCGTCCTCTAAGTCAGAGGACAGCTCTGACAATTACAACCTTTTATCTTTTTCGAGAAAAGCTGAGACACTAAGGGAGGACAGAATTGGTTTTGAGTAAAAACAAGGTTTCTTCAGTTTCTATCCCCTCTCCCAAGGCTTCTTAGGAGTTTGGGGGTAACTGGAACCCCATTCTGACTTCTTTTATTTTTTTCCTTTGTCACCATCTTCTTTCCTAGGCCCTCACTCCATTCAGCCTACCCCAAGGTCAGTAAATGTGATAAATCATTCTCACCAATGTGCTAGCTGAGAGGTTTGTGTTTACAGATTCTCCTATGCCCCTGATCTGGTGAGATTTATTTTAAAAAGAGATGTAGGAGCCACGAGCTTTGCATGAGATTGCACGTGAGAAAATATTGTTACCCATAAACCGCTGTGCATAAATTCTGTCATTAAGATTATTAATATTAACTCTCCCACCTTCTCCACCGCACGGAGCTTAATTGTTATTGTTATTATTAACCTTCTCACCACCTCCACGGTATTCCAATTGGGAAATGCTATTAATAACCGCCACCCCCACCCCAGCCCTGCTCCTTCTGTCACTGGAAAGGCATTTGACTGAGGCTTAAAAGGCCAAGCGTTATTAATCTCTATTCCTAGTGCTGCCTAACATTCTTACTCCTTATTTTATAAGTTTACAAAGCACTGGGATATGTTTTATCTCACTTAACAGTCACAATGAGACTGAGGCAAATGCTATTCTCCTTCCTCCCCCACCTTATTGATGAGAAAACAGGATAAGAAGGGAGAAATCACTTACCTGAGCTGTTTCAAAGCTGGGATGCGACCTAAGTCATTGTCTTCTAGACACCGTGTTCATGGCTCATGACCCACATTTTGGCCCTAAAGGAGGCTTGTGTCCTTCTCTCATAGGCCTTCTCTCCCATAGCCTTGCCCAGAACCAAAAAGTGTTTTCCCTCTTTCTAAATAAGGGCACATGGTGGTACTGGCTGATCAACAAGACTCAGAGAAAGCAGCACCTAACTGGAGCAGGGACTATTAGGTTTGGAACTGTCTGCACCTTGTGAGAGAGCAGCCTGCATGCAAGCCTATGTGCCACATCTATAAGTACACATCCTTGAGTCTCTTCACTCCTGTGTTTCCTTGTGTTTATCTGTCTCTGTATTCTTCTTTCAAGTCCTCAAAAAGAATGCTCCTTCCTGCCTCAGGGCCTTTGCACATTTCAATTCCCTTTACACATCTCATTCCCTTTGCAAGGTCTCCTCCTCTTCCTTAGATTCTAATGATCATGGCTCAGATTTAATTGACTCAAGTTATAGGCTGACTTGTGTTTCCCCCACCCCCCCCCCAAAAAAAAAAGATCTGGTTAAGTCCTAACTCCCAACCTCTGTGAATGTGACCTTATTTGGAAATAGGGTCTTTGCAGAGATAATCAAATGAACATGAGGCCACACTGGGTTAGGGTGAATCCTAACCCAATGACTGGTGTCCTTTAAGAAAAGGACAATTTACACACAAACACACAAGCACACACAGTCGGGAGAACACCATGTGAAGTTGGAGGTAAAGACTGGAGTGGTGCCTCTATAAGCCGAGGAGCACCAAGGATTAGCAGCAACCACCAGAAGCTGGGAGGGAGCAGAGATCTCTTCAGAGCCTCTAGAAAAAACCAACCCTGCTAACACCTAGATTTCACATTTCTGGCCTCCAGAACTGAGGGAGAAGAAATTTCCGTTGTGTTACGCCACTGAGTTTGTGGTAATTTGTTACAGCAGTCCTAGGAAACCAACACAGATCCTTCCTGGTTTTGCCAGTTCAGGCCAGCATCTTCTAGTACATGTTTTCACAGCGTTGACTACTTTTTTCTAAATTGCACTACATCACAACTTGTGGTTATGGGTTTGCTTAATTTTTAAAATCAATATTCACCCCGCCATCCCACCTGCTAAAATGAAAGCCCTGTGTAAACAGAGATGATGTTAGGTTTTGTTCACCATAATGACCAGCATAAAAACAGTACAGAACGCAATAAATACTTTTTAAATGAAAGAAAGAGTGAATGAATGAATGAATGGATTGATGAATGGCAAGAGGAGAGTACAACACTTGTAATTCTGGCCTTGGGGGAAGGGTATGAAAAAGGGTCCATTTGAGCAAAACAGTGCTTCCTCCCTCTCCCATTCTTTCCTTCCATTTCTTCTTTGCTCTCTCTCTCTCCTTCTCTCTCTTTCTCAATCTGCCTTTCTCTTTCATTCTCTTGCATTTGCCAATTTCGATTCAAAACATTTGTTCTTTTAAAATTCTGTGGAGAATAAGATTGGCAAAAACGGTCCATACCATCAAGGAAAACTGTCAACACTGACACTGACAATAAACACTATAAAACTGAAAATGAAAACAAATGAGTTTTTTATAAGTTAGAGAAAATGGATGCTCTTTATCATTCTGTCTTACTATCAAACATCACAATCATAATTAATCGTATCATCAATTTTACATATGATCTAAAACTGTAAACTGTTTTGTTGAATAAAACCAGTAAAAGTCATACATTTTTTCTGTCTTTAGAGTTAGCTATTATAATCACATACTCACACATCTTAAGAATTACAGAAAAATGATGTTGCCTAATGTTGGTTAAGGGCAAGAGCTCTGGAGCCAAACCCTACTCTTAAAGACCAGCTCTGACCACTTATGTGTGACCTCGGATATATTACTTAACTCCTTTCTGTCCAGATTTTAATTTGTCTTGAAGGGTTATTGTTTCGCTCAAAAAAGCTAATGTATGCAAATACATGCAAGAGTAATCGGCATATAGTAAAACTCTATACTTTTTAGCATTATTATTGCTATTAGGCATCTGATATTTGATGAGACCAGGGTGAGCAGTCATTGAGATAATCTCATCTATCTATGTCATAACCACAAATTACAAATCATTTTCCTTTTCCATCTTTCAGATTTAGAAAGCAATGAACAACATAGACAGGTGAGTGATGTGTGGGGTTAGGAATGGCAAAGAGATTTTACAAACCCATTTCTTTGCAACAAAAAATATTGAAAGCATAATTATTTTTTTTTATTTTTGGCAAGGGAGAAGGATGCATAAAATGTCAAAAAATTGAATTAAAATGCCCTATTTGAATTCTTTTAAAGGCATTAATTTATTTTGATGGCAATATTTTAAGTTCAAGTTTTGAACTTTAGTTTCAGTCCTGTCAAATCTAAATTTCAAAGGACTGTTAAAAACTTAGGTTAACAAAAAGGTTTAAATGGTTTAACGATTCAGAATTCCAATTAGTTTGGGGTTGAATTTCTGATTAGACCAATCAGATTCTAAGAGGAAATAAAATCTATCAAACACATCTGGGTGTTTGCCCCTTTTCAAAGAAATAATTTCAATTAAGAATTTTTAAAAGGAAAGAATTTCTTCTAACACCATTCATTAACTTGTTTGTTAAAGAATTTTAGGGCCAATTAATATATTTAAACCACTGATCAGAAGAGCCAGGCTAGAACTTAGCTCTTCTCTTTGCGTCAAATAAAATCACTGCCATTTAATTTCAGATTTAATGTTGAATTGTCTGCTGGTAGTCATATTGCTATTACCTCCACCAGAAACATATTGAGTTTTAAAAAATAAGATTCTTTAAGATCCTATTTTGGTAGAGGAGACAAAGTTCATTTTTCAGAGGGATGCCAGAAGCGCGTTATCTTTTTGGGTGTTTCCTATCTTGTCTTTGTGGCTAATTTTGGGATCACAGTCATATGAGGGGCAGCTAAAACAGAATGGTGGGCCATCTATACCACAAGTGGTCATTATCCCAGGCTGGAACTTCCTGAAAGACATAGAGGCCACACAGGAAAATAAACCACTTCAACAAGATCTCTACAGATCCTATAATCGTGTAGCAAAATTGATAGGCTATGCTTGTCAAAGCCGCTGCTTGTCATTCTCTCTCCCTCCCTCCCTCTTTGTGGCTGACAATTTCCATCTGCAGCTTTCACAGCCTGATGTATAATTTGGTCTCCCTTAATGTGTCTCCATGTTACTTTTCCTTGTGAGACTCCATCTTTTGCAAACATTTTTATAGCTTAGTGTTGTTCAGATTCATTCTCCTTTCTTGCTGAGAGCCAGAGTTCATCTTGGAAAAAGATACAGGAAAGATGTAAACAGCTGTCAAATGAAGAAAATAAAACACAGAGAACTAAACTGTTCTGACAGGCATAGAAATTACATTTTATGTCTCTTGTCCTTTTGACCGAAGTACATACGTGGCTCAGAATTTATGGAATTGCAACAAAGTCTATGTTTGTTTTATGTTCTACATTGGAGATTAATTTGAAGGCACAGGATAAGAGAAGCACATGCAAGCAAGCCAATTTGTTTTCTATGAGACCGTTTTCAGATGCAGAACCAGAAGGATTTTCTCCCCTCATTCTCGAATTTAGACTGGGGGTGAATATTCATGATGGAGTTACAGTCAAACCAAGATGAAGACATGGTAAGTATCAACACTCAGGTCTCTTTCAGAGTGACTTCTGTACTAAACTTGGCAGTTTAGAGACAGCTACTGATCCAACTTAAGTGATCTTTAACACAAACTTAAACAAAGGCCTATAAATTGGTTGAGATGATAAGAAAGAAAAGTTAAGTGGCACCAATTGCAGGGTTTCCTTCCATACACACTCCACAAGGTAGAAGACTCTCAAGGATCCAGGTTTTCTTTCCTTAGACTCGTAGAAAGTGAAATTTATGATGGCTTCTCTTAGTTGCTGCTTGGCTACAGTTTCCATATTTCTTCTCTAGACAGAGTCAACTGATAGGATTTCTTCTTATGGCATTATTTAATGGAAACAGCATGGCTTCAACTGCAGAAGCCTTAGCCTGTGCCTTAGGCCCAGACATCTGCATTCCTACCTAGCTTCTGACCATCAAAGTAAGGCTTACTTCTGTTTTCTTTCCCCATTGTTACAGAGGTGTGTCATGTGTGTGTGCGTGTGTGTGTATGTGTGAAAGAGAAAATGAGAGAGGGACACACACACACACACAGACAAAAAGACAGAGAGAGAAAGAGAAAGAGAAAGAGAAAGAGAAAGAGAAAGAGAAAGAGAAAGAGAAAGAGAAAGAGAGAAAGAGAAAGAGAAAGAGAGAAAGAGAAAGAGAAAGAGAAAGAGAGAAAGAGAAAGAGAAAGAGAAAGAGAAAGAGAAAGAGAAAGAGAAAGAGAGGGAAAGAACTAGCTAGCTTGGGGGCCCTTCCTTCATGTAAAGTCATTTACTGCGTCCTAATTTACAGGAGCTGAGGACTAGCATTTGGCATACTTGCTTGACTTGACTGAAACATGAGTTACATAAGTCAAAACATTTTCTTCTGGAAGGTTATGCTGAGTAACACATAATTCTATTATACAGTTTAAAGTCACACGAACCCCATATCCAAAATCTGAATATAATTATTTTGATATATGTTTTCATTTTAAAGGAAAGACAAAAACAAGATGATGTTGTAGAAAGAACTTCCCAATATACAGGTTTTTGCCCATGTTAATGTTCCCCAACAAGACTAGGTAATTACAAAAATTTTTAAGATACGTCTTTTCAGAGGCTGGTCAAAAGTTAGTAAGCAGATACCAATGCCAGCTATGCTTAAGATTTTGTTCTACTTGGTATGAGGTTTACTAAGACTGACATGTTTCTATCACTTGTGAAAGAACAACTCCTGACAACTATAGCTGGGACAATTTTAAATGGATAACACTTATTTGCAATAGGAGTTTTGCAAGGCATAAAGGGTCCATCCTAGAACTTCGAAGCTGTAAAAAACCTCAGAGATGAAGAGGACACCCAGGAAAATGTTTGGACGTGCTCCGAGTCGCAGTCAGTCAGTGGTGGTAGATCTAGTGCTAAAGTCGAGGTCTCTCTTACTTCCTTTTCTTAAGAAGAGATGGTGCAGGACTTTTCCTTTCTCTCTTCGCCTCCCCCTACTGAGGAGGTTGGTGCTGAGGGAGGACGACTTCAGAGGTAGAGCACAGTAAGAGGAAAGACAACTAGAGAGAAAAGATTCATCCTCACAGAGAACTAAATTATCCATTAATGATCAATCAGCTTCTCCATGACAAACCAACTCGATTCTCTTTGATAATCAATGAGCATGATCATTACTCAATAGTGAAGTCTAGCAGAAGTTTGGCTTTATTTACTTCTAATCACCTTTGGCTGACAATCATCATTTGTACTTGATATTGCTGATTATTCCTTTTTTTGTTAAAGCTTAAAAAATGTACTTTTTCTTTTTTCTTGTAAAATTTACTTTCAATTACAGTTGGAATACAATATATTAATTTCAGATGTACGACATACTGATTAGACATTTATATACCTTACACAGTGATCAACACAATAAGTCCAGTACTTATCTGACACCATACATAGTTACTACAATATTCCCTATGCTGGCAATCTGTACTTCTTAATCCCTTTCACCTCCTTCACCCAACCCTTCAATCCCCCTCTCATTTGACAACCATGAATCTGTTCTCTGTTTCGATAACTTTGTCTTGTTTGTCCATTAAGTGAAGTCATTTGTCTTTCTCTGACTTATTTCACTTGATAGTGCTGATTATTCTGACTTTGATCAAAGGCTCAGGGCAGAGTTGGGAAGCTCCTCTGAAGAAAGAGCACTGCAGTGTGGCTGTGTGTGGAGGCGGCCAGAGGCCCGCTGGAGGTGTTTGTTCACTCCTCTGAAGGCTACAGCATTCACTGGATGGAGTCGGAGAGAGAAAATAGCACCAACAACAGAGCAGAGTGTGAATTACAATGTACAGGCAAACATCTGCACACAAATCGGCCAGGATATTTTTACCTCATCGTCTGCTAAAACCAGGATGCGTGAAATCTCTTTGAAATCTGCTGCAATGGCTTGGTGCTGCAAGAGAGAGTATTCTTTACTCTTAAGGATAACTTTCCTCTGATTTCTTCATTCCTTGGAATGCCTTTCACATCAGATAAACCCATTGCGAATGTATGGACAAACCTGCCTCGTTTAAGCCAGGTTTGGACCCCAGAGTTCTAACACAGGCAGTTACTTTTTTGGTGCCTTAAGCAGTGGGTTATTGGAACTGGAAGACAATTCCATGAGCACCCAAATCAGACAGTGAATGGTCATTTGCTAAGTAAAGAATATGTCTGAGGTGCTTGGAAAAACCTTCTCCACTTTGGTGCTTCAACTCCAAGGTCTACAAAGGGATGGAGCTGGACTATGGAAAATAGAAGGTCAATTCAAGGGGAGAAATGCTCTCTCTAACCTCAGGATAAAGCGTGTAGTTGGGAGGGTGCTCATTCAGTTTGACACAAAGCACTGGGAGAGCAGAGGCTCAAACTTAGGCATTAAGGATTTGCAATTTAAAACTACAATTCTATTTTTTACATGTCAGGAAAAAAACTTGTTTTAAGTACACTGTTTTACCGTGGATGTGGTGAAACACGCCTGTGTTACAGTGGGAGTATAAACGAGCACAACCTTTCTGCAGAGCAACATGGCACCATGTTTACCATTGAGAATGTGCACACCCTTTCATTTAGACAGTCTACTTATAGCAATTTATGCTATACGTATATGTCTCAGGTGATTTTTGTATAAGACAAATCATTATAGCATTGTTTGTAGGAGCAAAACACTGGAAACAACTTAAATGTTAGTATCTAATAGAACAGTTGAACGTTGGAATGTCATATAGCTATTACAAATAAAGAATAGATCTGACAAAAAAATGTAAAATATGTTAATAAGGAAACACTCTTGCAGAAGTGAATTACTTAGCTAATTAAAGAGATGCTCAAAAGGGATGCTGGATTTTTTCACCTTCCCTGAGACTTGATTATCAGGAATGGGTGCAGGGCTGGCAACTGCATTCTAACAAAGAGTTGACCAGCAACTCCTTTTAGTCAACCCCGGCAAGGATGGCGCATGGGGACTCTGGCTGAGGCATTCCACTCATGGTCTCTTCCCCTATCTTATCCCTCTTCCTACAATCGTTTCCTTCCAGCAATGCCTATGTGTTAACACTTTGTGGTCATAAATACTCAAAACTCTTTTTCTTAACACGTTTTATGGCCACATGACATAATGGACATAGAAAAACAGAATGACACTAATAGCATTGAGTACCTACAATGTCCCATGCAGCATGACTAGAAATTTATGTAGATTCTGCCATTTATCCAAAAAACTGTGATCTCCCTAAATATTATCCTCCTTTGTCAGATGAGAAAACACAGGCTCAGAGAAGTTTAATAAATGACTCAAAGAATGACAGTCAATAAGATGTTAAGATTAATATGTTGTTCTTTATGCTATCAAAGCTTAAGTGTGTTCACTTGTGTGTTGTACTCCTGGGCCTTCTTTAAAGGCACATTAAGATTTTTATACTACAGGAAGTTAAACATTTATGCAGGCATTGTGACTTAATACATATTAATTCATCCTAGGTGCCAGGCACTGTGCTAAGTCCAAGGACAACCAGGCTGTAGCATCCCAGAAAGAACAGAAATGGATAACCTGTGCTCTCAGTGATACTGGGCAACCATGTTAGATGTGTAACCAGTACTGATAAATGCAATGCGTTCTGACTTTATGCCACCCTCACAATTCTCACTATATCCACATGCTGACTATAATATTGCTTAATTAATTTTTCTTTTTCTTCCTCCCTTAAAGTCCATCTCTTTTAGCCTCAATCTAAGCCGACATCTCTGTAAGAGCAAAGTTGTGGTGTGCTAGTAATATTTTGCTAGTATAAGTTACAATAAATATATTATTACAGGGGAAAATCCATTCATGTCCCATCTAACATCACACTTAGGGAAATTCTGGATTAATGCCAGATTGTGGCAGTGACCACGCTCCCTCCCATGCCCTGTGAGGTTCTCTCACCCAACTTTCATAAAGCTATTGCTCACAGAAACGCAGTGTGTAGCTACCAAAGTTCCACCAACGTTTGTACATCTTGCCTGGTGACATATCCCACTCCAAAACGGACAGACACATCCATTTTCCATCATGCACTCTCCTTCCAAATGTTCTACTCAGACTATTAATGTAATATGTGACACGTGACAACAGGTTTTTGATACTGAATTTGTGATGATGGTGAGTCAATGTTTGATATTAAATCATGTCAGAAATAGTAAGTAAAGAGTCTTCTTAGCAAAAAGGAACTGAAATAAGAGGTTGGGAAGAAGCATGATAGGAACTGAATGCTTCCATAGGGCAAAAGTTGGGTTGTTTTGATGCAGGCTATATGAATTAGTTTAATTGGTTTTCACCAATAAAAAAAAAAAAAGCTGTTAGAAAAAAGCTTAAACTGGGATGATTCTGAGCAATGTTTCCCAAGATTATGTCAGAAAGGAAGATTTAAATTTATATTACATATATATTAACAAATATTTGCTTCTTTTCTAAAAGGTTTTTTAGAGACATTTTTGGAAGTGTGCAATTATTGAGTCAAAGAGTATGTAAATATTTTATGCAGATACACAGGGGAAATTCCAACAAACTAAGGTTCAAGTGAAAATGAAAGAATAACGCCAACTTGAAAACAATAAACAAACAAACAAAAAACAAAATAAAATAAGAAAAAAATGTGGCCCAAAAAAGATTCACATTTCCCTCAGCACTGGGTTTTAGACATAGATTCTCAAACCTTGAAGAGAATTAGTATCACCTGGAAAGTTTGTTAAAAATACAGAAGTCAGGCTCCACCTCTATAAATTCTGATTTAGGAGCTCTGAAGTGAGCACAAGAATCTCCAACTTTTGCAAGTTCCCAGGTGATTCTGATATACAACACGTTCTGAAACACAGACTTAATTGACAGCTAGTCATATAACAGGAGGAACGAGTTGAAGTCATGATTATCAACACACATATTAAATATAATTAGTTTAATAATCTACAGAATACCTCTTAAAACTTATTTTTCATTGTTTTAACTTCTGTTCCTTCAGTTCTTATATGAATTCTTTCCCCTGACATTTCGATTTCCCTGAAATTGAATTCCTTCTTATCAATTTACATTTTTTATGAAAGGATGTTAGTAAATCAATGTTATAAAACACTATGAATTGTGTCTTAAAGAAATATAACATTTGCAAGTGACATTAAAGGTTCACAACATGAGGCCATTTGTAAGATTTCTGGGTTCAGACTGTGAGTACTCTGAAACCACTGTGTGGCTGGATTGGCTTCTGGTAGGCAAGCATAGGCAACTGCCCAATGTCACAGAGTAGCAGCCTTACTCTTTAGAAAAGTAATGTCTCTACTGAAGTAGTAAAGCAATCATCACTACCTCAACTATAGCACATTTTGTTTCCTTGTAAAAATAATCCCTAAAGTAGCCAGTGGTTGGTGCTGGTGACAGGTGTGGAAAGGTCTAAGAGTGATTTTTCAATCTAAAAAGGAGTATTTTGAATAAATCAAGGAGTTAAACTGCAGTGGCAAATAAGATCTATTTAATGCATGATATAAATAGTTTGAATTCATGGAGCTGTCTAATGTTTAAATGCTATTTTATAGCAGTGTTATGAAAACTTAATTACATTAGGGGAGTTGAGAAAATCTCAGATATCTGCTGAGAATATTAAGGGTCTACATTATAAAATTGTTATATATATGTACTTGCATGTATTTGTGTATGAAAAAAGACAAATATTGTATGATCTTATTTATATATGGAATCTAAAAAAAAAGCAAGCTCATAGAAACTGAGATCAGATTTGTGTAAGCCAGAAGCAAAAGGTGAAGGGTGGGAGAATTGGGTGAAAATGGTCAAAATGTACAAAATTACAGTTATTAGATAAATAAGTCCTGGGGAATAACATACAGTGTAGTGAATATATCAACAAGATTGTACTGTACATTTGAAAGTTGCTAAGAGAGTAAATCTTAAAAGTTCTTATCACCTGAGAAAAGACTGTGTGAGGTGATGAATGTTAACTAAACTTAGTGTGTTAATATTTTTGAAATATATCCATATATCGAATCATTATGTTGTATACCTTAATCTTATACAATATGTCATTTTTATCTCAATAAAATAGAAAAAAATTACAAAAATTATACACAGAAAAAAAAATGCACATACGCAACCCCTAAAAGTATTTATGTACATATACATCTATACTTACATATACAGACATGCCTACTACTACAACTATATAATATTCTATACACATGCACATGAATCTATTAAGCTTCACTTAGATATGTACATATATATTGATATGTACAGTATGCATTTCAAGATATTTAAAAAATGCAATTAAATATTTTCTGTGGTCTATCCTATGAACTGAGCAAGTCATGTATTAATGATGTACTCTGAAGTCAATGTCAAGTAAATGGGAGGTGAAAATATTATTATAATGTTTCTTTTTTTTTTATTAGTTTTTGTAAGGTCCCTTCACACTTTGCCTGCCTTTTATTCATCAATGTGCAAACTTCATCTCTCCATTGGACTACAAATTATTTAAAGGCAATGATATTCCACTAGTATTCACATCTTTCAGTGCCTAATATAGTGATCTGAAAATAATAGAGGCTTAATAAATTCTGAAGAAGTACCAAATGAATAGACTAGTCAGAAACATGAGCTCCATTCTGAGGTGTTTTACTAACTCCTTTCTTAAACTTCGGCTAGTCAGTTAATTTTGTTGGGACCCAGTTTACTCATCCTTACAATTACAGAATTGGTTTGGTTATTTTCCAAGGGATTTGGAGAAGTTTTTGTTTGTTTCACATACTAAAAATCTTTTTTAAATAATATGCTTTATAACATTATGCAAATATATAGATTCTCCTGTGACACAATTTTATAATTTCTTTCATCAAATATATTAACTATCAAAAAAGAAAAGTCAAGTAAAATACCTAAAACCAATAGGTATGCATAGTATGTACAGAGAAGTGTCAAGTAAAAAACTAATATATGGTCTTTTACAACTGGCTAATTTCATTTAAAAGTGAGAAAACTCAGAATCTAGTATGGATTTTGCCACTTAATGGCTGGGTGACCTTCAGACACAAGTCAATTAACTTTTGAGGCTCCACTTCCTGGTCTGTAAAACAAAGATCATAATACCTGCTTTATCTCCTTCTCAGAACTGTTGTGAGGTCCATTAATATATGTGAAAGCAGTTTATACGGTAGTGAATGAATGAAGGCTGTAGTTCTATACCTGAGTACCAATGTTTTAATGGTATTCGACTATATATTATCATGGCATAATGAATTTAAAATGCACCAAGGCTCTCTTAAAAAGAAACGTAAAATAAAATGATAACTGTGATGGGAAGCAGCTCAGAAAACTTAATTACATTATGCAAATGTAGGGTAATATTATTTTATATCTTGATGCAGATTTCTGAATCAGTTACAGGAACACATTCCAAGTAGTAAAATAAATATCTAGGTAACAAATAAATGTTTCTGAGAAGAGAAAAATAAAAATCTTTATACTCTTTCTTATTTAAGCCCAAAGCTGTAGGCTCTTAAATCTTTCTGAAACCTATTCATCAATGTTGAAAAGATAACATGACAACATTCTGTAACAGCAGAGACATAAATGGACCTACCTTAAAATATAACTTTCCTAATTTTCATTTTCATAGGAACTTTGAGAACATGGGCTTGATGGCAAAAGAGAATATGATCATGACTGCTAAAAAACAGATGCTTGTGCCTAACATAAGGAGAAGCATACATCAAACCCAGAGCCTGTGGTTTCCTAGAATCATAATGAAGTAATTGCCAGCCCACAGGAGTGATAATAAAATGGTATGTATATGCTATTCATTTACTCATTTATTAGTTCATTCAACAAGTATTTATTTTGCTTTGGGTACCATGCTTGGACGTAGAGACTCCGTAGTCTATAGAAAAAAAAATGATGGGTTTCTTTTCTTCCCAGAGTCTTCAATCAGAAACAGAGAAAACATGTTTAAGAACATGGAAGCAGGGTGGCATACTGATGAGAATGCAGACAACTTACAGACAGACACTTACTAAGCCTCAGTTTCCTCATGAGTTACAAACGAAATAGTACTATTTCTGATCTCATGACTCTTTTAGAAGACTAAATGAAACAATGAATATAAATCACAGGTGTGATACATAGTAAATTCTTAGTAAATGGTAGACTTTAGGTGTTGATAAAGACTTCTTTACCACCTATACAACTTTAAACTAGTCAAACAGATTTTACATCATGTAGAACATTATACAAGGAAGCTTGCTTTATTCATAATTTAGATCTTGAAAATATATGCCATGTTGCTCTTTGAGAAATAAAGTACGAAAATTATCATAATTTTGACAGAATCTCTTTGAAAATCACCTGCAATCTATTGAAACAGTAGGAAGACACAGGCTAGGTGACAAATTTCAGAGTCCTTCAACTAATAATACTTACATAGGGCTTCATTTTCATCTCTTTGTGTGGCTTTTTCACATTATAAAATCACATTGCCAGTATCAGTTAGTGGAAGGGTGAGAATACATTTTAAAACTAGGAATTGGATGTTTCACTTGGTTGTTCCCTCATCCATCTTAATTTAGACACTATAACCACACAGCACCTGGCACCCATTCCTCCCACTCTGATGGAAATAATGGCCATGTCTATGAATGTTTAAGAGCAGAATGGAAGGGCATCCATTTCAGCTTCAAACACAAACAATTCCTTTCTCCTTCTCCAGTAAAATCCTTAGCAGTGACTCTTTTAAGAATGCTAAGGGTTGAAATAAATACTCTTTGTTATGCTGAGTTTATAAATCTAAGTAATTCTACTTAGACAGAGTTCTTTTAAGGAATATGCTAACAACTTAGAGTGTTTGAAGAGAAAAGTCAGAGTAAAAGGATGTCAAAACTGGCACTCTCCAAAAATAAGCCATCCTGAATATTAATAATATATAGTATAAATTTAATTTGTTACATTTTACATTTAGGACATTTCTAGCCAGGAATGATACAATGCAGCTGTATCTGAGATCAATGGCTTAGATTTGTTTTTACTTCAAGGACTGCATAATTACCATATTTTTATTATATTAATACAAAATTGCTTAACATTTATTCAATCTTGTGATAGTTTACAAACTAAAGCCTTTCTGCAAGTATGAGCTCACATTTCAAAGTTCCATTTTTTACATACATGAGAGATTTTAAACAAACAGCAATAATATTAGGGAAAATCATATAAAGGACCAGATTCTATTCTTGGGGCTTTACATGCATTGATTCACTCTAAATAGTCTAAAAAAGCAGATAATCTCTTCTATACTTGTGAGGACATTAATAGTAGGAAAAATGGTAAAAATTTTAAGTACACTGGCAATTATATTTAGTTAATAGCAGACTAAATAATCCTGACCAAGCTTCAATCAATAAAGACAAAAGGCTGGGGGCAAAGGGGAATGCCAAATTTTAAAAAGCACTGAAGAACAAACAAGATTATAAAGAATTACCAAACTAAAATTTGAAGAGAAATAGAAACCCAAAAAGAAGAACACAAAGCACTCATGGGTTTTGGTCTGAGGGTATTTGTTGATCCATGACAGATGGCTAAAATGCTGAACTGATTTTTTGATAGATGAATGGGGCTAGAGGAAAAAAGCTGGAATCTAGATAAGCTGTCCTTGCTTTGGGCGGGGACCTCAGAGCACCGTATACTAAAAGAAAATATGAAGTAAAAGTAAATGAATATTCATAAAGACTGTAGCCTGGCTATGAGTCCATCTGGATGACCCAGAACATCTCAAACTGCCAATTTAGATTAAAGTAATCCTAGAATCCTAGAATCCATGGGAGCTTGGACAAAGCAAAAGTAAATTGACCTGGAGGGTTCAAATGATTTCTATTAACACTTATTAACATCACTATGTGGGGCACACAATCAAAAGCGACCAAACACAGAAGACAAAAAAAAAAAAATGCATAAGAACCAGCAAAACCAAGAGATGAAAAAAACACACAAAGACTTAAAATATTGTAATTATCAGAAAGGTCCTGTAACATAGTATGCTTACTTAATTTAAGTAGATAAAAATTAAGGTTGAAAAATTTGAGAGGCAACCTGAAAATATAAAAGGTGATAAAGATAATTTGGGAAAAAATAGAAATTATACAAATTAAAAAAAAATAGCAACCAAAATTAAAAATCAACAGATGAATTCATCGACAGTTTAGGTGAAATAGAAGACAGAATCAGTGAATGAAAGCTAGGTCAAAAGCATGAAGAGATCAAAAGAGATAAAATGATCTAAAATGTGAAAGAAAAGAGCCATAGAAGGATCGAAGAGACAGAATGGAACAGGGGCAATGCTTCAAAAGATAATGGCTAAATTTTTTTCCAGAATTGATGAAACATACCAATCCACAGATTCAAGAAGTCCAATAAGTAACAGCAAGAATTAAAGAGAAAATCTTAATAGCTCTCAGAGAAAAATACATGGCCGGATGACAAAAGAACAACAGTTACACTGACAGCTGACTTTTCAAAAGCAATATGAGAAGCTGTGGACAGTGGAATAATAATATTTTCAATATAAGGAAATAACTGCCGAATTTGAGTCCTATATCCACTGAAAACAACCTTTAAGAATGAAGGTTAAGTACACATTGTAGATGCACAATAAAGAAAATTCTAAAGGGTATTCTTTAGGCAGAAGAAAATGAGGTAAGAAGGGATAAGAAGCAGGGTAAAAGTCTAGGCAAATCTAAATGAACACTGCCTGTTTAAAAATAAGAACATTTCTTGTGCGATATATATATATATATAATGCACAAAAATAAAACACAATTTTATAATGAAGAAGAGCAAACATAGTTTTAAGGTTTTGGAAGAAGATAGATATATAGATTAAAGTTAAACTTTGATAATTCTAGAACTATAATTTTGGAGAAATAAAAAAGCACTTGAAAGTACATCCTAAAACCAGTGAAATGAATAATTTTTAAAGGGTCCTCTGTATCTATAACATTTTAAAAATCAACTAAGTGTTGTCTGCATTCTCTACACAACTTCACTACAAATAACTAATCTTAGTGTTTTGCTTCTGCTTGCGGTTCTCACCTTGATGGTTTTATAAAAACCCTTCTTTTAAGGATGCTGTTATATAACTTGCTATTGAATATTTCAGCTTTGCCTCCTTGCTCCTTTTGGTTATTCTTTACTTTTCTTTGTCTTTCCATGGCCACCTTCTTCCCACTTTTCATTTTCTTTGTTTTTGATTGTTTTGTGGTTCCTTGTGTAAAGAGTGGTTGTTTCCTGACAATTCTTCTTAATGATTTCCTAGTTTTTTAAATCTTTGAGGATATCTACCAACGAGTTCCAGAGTATCATAGAATCACAGACTGAAATTTCTTTCTTTCCTTTCCTCACAAGAATATTTGACCTGAGGTTTTTAATGGGCACGACCAGCTGCAGCAAAGTGTAACCAATGAAAGAATAATATGGGACAATGTTAGTCATATGAGGATAGTGACAATATTTTGGTTACATATGAATGAACTGAAGGAGAAACTAAATCATCTAATGTTGAAGATGTCAAACTTGGTGTTTTGTATGATGAAATAAACTTATCTGGAATTCACTATTCTCTTGATGCCATAATTAATTTTCTCAAAGAATTATTTTCTAGTTTAAAAAACTGAAGGTTGAAAATGGCATAGGTCATTTTTATCTGCAACTTCCTTTTCCTTCCTCCGGCTATCCCATTTCATATCATTTATCGCAGGAAAGACTGCACTACTTTGACAGTACTAGTATAGTTACCCAGCACAGCAAAGCACTTGTGGGAGAGAAAAATAAGAACCTTATGGGAGTAAATCCACATTGAATTTTGAAAAATTTAACTACATATCATTAGCACAGCACTGAATCCAAAGGAAATTGTGGCAATTTTAGAATATCATCCATAAATTTTACATTTTGATAGGGTTGTCTTTCTAAGCAACTGTACCTTTATGCCTTGCTACTCTAATTTTAATATCAGGCCTAGAAAAACAACATCATATATTACACAGATACACAAAATCCAGAGATATGTGTATTTTGTAAACATGTTGATTTATATGACATTTAAGAGACTAGCTAGACATTTTATAAACTGACATAACACTGCAATTTTAATAGCCAACATTCTACCTTACATGAAACTTTAAGAAACAAAATAATTCCATATTCTACACTTAATCTGAGAGAAGATTTCATCTTTAGAGAATAAAATACAATTAAACTCAACAAATTAGCAACCTCCCACATGTTAACTGAAAGACTTTTCAAACTAACACGAAGCCCATATAAAATAACTCTCCTTAAAACAGGAAATATTTGTGTGATTAAAAAATTATTTTTTCAAACAAGGTATGGGAAGAGTTGAACACAATGACTTTGTACATTTTAAGTGGTACATTCTATTACAATTCCCCCTCTGAGTTTATAACATTGATTTGAATAATACCCTGGAGTGAAGGTTGGTCACCGTTTTTTTGTTTTTTAAAAAAGAACCTTTCTCTCATTGTTGGGTATTCAGTCATAGGCAATTAGAAAAAAAAAAAAAGCACGTAAAAATAATCCAAATAGAGTAAAAAGTTGATACTCCTTAATATTCACAAGATGATGCTCCCTCACTCTTCCATGCCTTTTGATGTAGTTATTTTTAGCCATAACAGCTCTGCTTGTGTCTCATTCATTATGCAGTCTGGATAAACCATCATTAACATTACAGGGAAGAACAGCACATGGCTTTAGAAATACTCATTCTATCTAATCTACCAGCTATCACTGTATAGTTATCTCCTCACAGGAGTGGGGAATAGTAATCCCAAACACTTAAACTCTTTTAAAAATATAATGAATGGTCTAAAACCCAAAAAAGATGCATAACATATTACCAAGCAAGGTAGTTTCCTTTTACCATTTAATGTGCCACATGCTCATAAATGAAAGTCTATGTAAATATGCCAAACATACCATTATTTTTGTCATCTCCCTCTTATTTATTACACCTGCAGCTTGAAATAATAAGGCAAGGCATCGTAGAGCAGTATATTTTTATGTCTTTCTTGCTCTTTAACAATAACAATAAAAGAAAGAAAGAAATCTAATATTCTGTGTACTTACTATGTGCCTATCATTGGGCTAAATGCTTTATAAGCATCATCTGTTTAAATCCATCTATATAACTATCAGGTAAGAACTATAATCACTTTAATTTAATGAGAAGAAATTAAGATTTGGAATGGTTTACTAAATTTCTTGAGTTTACCAGGCTAATAATAGATTCAGTTCAAACTCAAACTCAGTTGCATTACATGAAACGGTGATATAGAAGATTTTCATGTAACTGCTCCATCATCACGAAGTCTTCACAAGTCAAGGCAGTTTGAACGGAACTGATTTTTAAAAAGAGTTGCATCAGCATTTTTTAAATCCCTGTCCAGAGATCGAGATAAGTAGGTAGAGAGGTAAATGGGGAGATATAGGGAGAGAGAGAGAGAGAGAGAGAGAGAGAGAGAGAGAGAGAGAGAGAGAGAGAGAGAGATTGCTATCCCATATTTGTCAGTGTGTTCCTGAATTAAGAGTTGGCTGACATCAGTTTTAGCCACAGATGCATGACCTTGGCTGGCATAGTTATCTTTCTCATGTTTGTTTTCTCATCTATAAAGTCTTAATTCTATCCTTGCCTTGCTCACCTTCTAGAATGTCTGAGACAGCATTTAGGAAACAGAAAGGAGATGCTCAAGTGTCATCAATAAAAACTGGGGAGAGGGGAAGAATAAAGGACAGAAAAATCGCCAAGGTTTACGTCTCTAAAGCGTTATAACTTCAAAAGGCTAACGCAGGGTTAGATGCTGTCAAATAAAAAGCTTTCTTCTATGAAATATTTATTCCCTGAAAACCTTCCCCAAGAGAGTAGAGCAAGTATAAGAGTTTGTCCTTAACAGAGAAAGCAGTAGAGTGCAGCAGTTAGGGAAGCCAATTTCAAGGTCAGGTGTGCCTGATTTAAAATGGGCTTGGCTGTTTCATTATCTACAAGACCACAGAGGTTGTTTAACATCTCTATGCCTCACTTTCCTATCTATAAAATAGAAATAATAACACCTATCTGAACTATGATTGCAAAAATTAAATAAAAATAATGTATGCAAAGTGCCTGGCATTGCATTTGGCATAGAAAAATGTGCCTGGTGCTTAGGAAAATGCTCAATAAGTGCTTTTTGCAGAGTGATATCTTGGGTGATTTCCTACCAATGCACGTGTTGTTTTTATTTTTATTTTTTTTTAAACTGTAGGCCAGCCTGAGTGATTTCAGGCCATTTTAGGTTAATAAAGAATAAGAGCAGGTAGAAGGGGTAAGAAGAATCTAGACAAGTTTGTTAGACTGGAACAAAGTGAATGGACAGGATATGAGGGTGAATGTCCCAGGACATATGCGCAGAGGTGATGTAATGCAGAAACAAGAATACTGGTTCTATTTTGAATGGCTAGGGGAGAGAAGTCAATGAGGCCACAGAAGCTAACCTAGTATGAAAACAAAAGGCACTGCTGGAACTGTTACAAAAATAAATCATTAAAGATGAAAGAAATCCTCCGGTGGAGTGAGATAAGTTAGACTTCTGAGTAAAGCAATAATAATATTCCAGTTCGCTCAGGAAGACTTGTTTCACACCTGCTCTCCTTGTATAATTATTAACAGTAATCTAAAAGTGTCCAGGTCTGCACAATAAATTATAGATAGTCCTCCTACTTCTGAGGCTTCACAATAAAGGAGTTATTTGGAGGGATTCTATATGAGGGTTTCATAAAAGTTGTGAAAGCCATAGATCCTTCAGCAGCAAACATGCTGTATACTTTAGAGGTTTTGTACTGTCTCTTAAATTCATGGTCACGTTTACCTAGGAAAAAGAGCCTCAGATTCAGAGTCACAGCAATGCTCTTCTCTCTCTTTTTAATCTAGATTATTTTCCTCTAAATTAATCACAACAATAGTTTTGAAAAATAGGTCACCTAGATTTCAAAACTATTTTGTTTCGAGCCATCTGGGGCTGAGGATGATTCTGAAATTAGCTGTTCTTGGTATCATGGCAGAGACCCGACAGAACACATTTATTTGCACATCTGCCAGTGTTGCAGCATTGTTCTGTGTATTTGATATTCAGAAGATGCATCAAGAATTCGAACTTTGCAGAAACAAACTACTCAGCATATCAATTAGGATCAGTGTGTTGTGCATACAAAGCATCACTATAGAAAAGCTAAAACATGGTTGAGATATATGGGTTTTAAAAATTAAATATTACTGAACGGTTGCAAGTTAAATTATATTCTGCATGGATGATCTCCTCCCCTGTCCCTCACTGGTTCTTCTAAGAAAGCTGGTTAATACAGATTCCTGATTTGCATCTCCAAATTCCTACCACCTTAGCTCATGTTTAACAAATTGTTTTCAGCACATTTAAGTGACTCTGTATGAAACTTTGATTAAATGCCATCTAAGAAAGCAGGTCATGTGACTTCATGTATTTCTTATAACACCCAACATAATGATAAAAAAAAGATTAGTGGCTTCATTTGGAATCACTGCCATTTTATGCCCTTCCCCTATCTTGCTGGAGTAATTCTTAATATTCTTTCCTTTCACCATGTGTTTGTGAGGCCCCTAGAGTTCTATCCATAGCTATTATCACCGAAAAAAAGAGATGGCCCTATCTCTGATAAGAAGTGTTTTTTGTAAGAACATGCTCTTAAATTATAATAAGTGAAATTTAAATATGGGTATTTCTCCCTTTTTGCTTCAATAGTGGATAGAAAACATAGGGCTCATTGTAATCTTTCAATTAATAATAATAATAATAATAATAATAAGTGATATTACTAAGAGCACTACTACCGGAGCAGTTAGTGATGAGAAGTATGTATTGAACATTCACTAGGTGCTGACAGCCTTACTCGCATCATGTCATTAATCCTCAAAAAAACTTGACGAGGTCAGTTCAGTACTATCACCCTATTGCTTGAGTAAGGAAACTAAGGCTTGGTGAGGTTAAGCAGCTTGCATAGTGCCGCATAGATGGTACCTTTACATGAGATCAGGATTTAAAGGTCAGATCTATCTGACCTTTGAATTTGCTCTTAATCTCATGCTATGATGCTTCTCTTTCATAGTAGGAAGGTCTGATATACCTAACACCATCCTGCTGTTATAATCTTATAAGGTTATATTAGAATCTTTCTGTTTTCCAAGCACCTTCAAGGGAATACCTAAAATTAAAATCTTTGTGATGTTCGTGGAATTTAGGATTGACATTTAAGATCGCCTGTGTGAAACTGTTACTCATAATTAAGTGATGGTTCAGGTGAGGGCTTTTTTTAATCCATTAAACTCTGAGGTTCTTAAGGGGAGAGATGCCATCAATCATTTCATCTCCACTGATGAGCACAAACATTGGCAGGCAGGTGTCCAGGTAATGCTTACTGAATAAATAAAAAAATAAAAATAAAAAAATGAAAAAACTTTACTCATGACGATGTCATTCACTTTAGTTGTGAGTTGTGAGAGCAGATCAGCCATAAAAAAACTGAAACAACTTCAGTCCCTGCTGGGCTCCATGAGTGACAAAAGAGGAAAGAAATGAAAGGGAGTATCTGTCACTATGCTTATGTTGTTACTGCACCACTGCATTCTTGCCTTCCCTATTATCCTTTCGTGCTGTTGCTCTCCATTTTGCTCCCTATGCCCTTTTCTTGCTTATTCTTGATATACTTTTCATCCTTCCATTTGCCATCGCTGTTTCAGCATCTTTGTATGTAAGGTTATTGACAAAATAGATTGCTTTCCAAGGAGAACAACAGTAATTGATTTGGGGGGTAAGATTTACAAACTACATGTGGATCGTAACAAACTTCTAATAAACTGCTTTCTCTCTCTAATGAGTGTGAACACAGAGCCTGATTTATCCTCTGTGTAAGGGAGGAGGTGTAGGGGGAACCCGAGGGCCCTTGCAGACATCTATCTACATGAGAAAATGCTCTACTACAAGAAAATGCTCCTCCCTCCTCCAGGCAGACTTTCCACCAATTTTGCAAAGTTCCAGCAGAGGGTCAGAGTGGGAATCTCCTGTGGATCTCCATATGCTGGGTCAGCATCCAAAAAAAGGACTCCTTCTAAAGCCCAGCCATTCAGGTGTCTCTATTTCAATGTGTTTCTCATCTGCCAGACCTCAGTCTGAGTGCTGGCTCTGCCAACAGTGTCACCTTGGTCAAATTACTGAAACTGTCTTAATTCCCTTCTTTGAAAAAAAGAGAGTGGTACGAAACTCAAATCAATAATTTACAGAAGAAGGAAGTTGCTTGTTATTATTGCAGGAATCATCTTGCTAAGATTCCCACCAACTGAATTCTCATGTTTAATGATTAGCCTTAGTTAATAACTGACTATCTCTAAATTCTGTTCATTAGGTGTGGTTCAAAATTCTGTTGATTTTAGCTGTTGTACTTCCTAGCAAACATTGTTATTGGTCACTCGGTGTAGGTACCATTTCTATGAAATAATGAAAGCACGTGGACGAGAATGAGCACTGGTTTGGAGGCCAGGAGTTTGATAGTTCTGGTCTCAGTTTGGACTCCGGTTCATAACAACTCTGGGCAAGATACTCTCTTCCTTGAGTCTCAGGCAGATTAAATGAGCCAATTTCTATAAACTAACATTATTTCCCATCTCTTATTCCCTAACCTGACTTAAGAAAGAAAGGCAGTAAACTGTTTCTCACCTGCAAGTCTCAAGAGCTGAGGTTTCCTAGTTCATTTAATTTCCTGATTAATTAAAATTAAAATTTTATTTCAATCATTGCCAAGAACATTCTAGAAATACTAATCCATTTTATGTAAAGAGTAATACTTACTAAGGGGAGTTCGCAATGTTCATTTAATCATTACCCTGGATTTTAAAGGTACCTGATGTTGAGCATTTATATGTACCATTCACAAATTTTATGTGAGCCCTGTGTTGTTTCAATGTTAAAATACTGGACATATTAGCACTTTAAGAAATTTAAGGTCAAATTTTCACATATATTTTTTGACTATTATTATTTCCTAACTAAGTTCACAATGTTATATAGTGACAAGAAGAGACACTATGCTTAAAAGGGATAGAGTTGAGGAGTCCCTAGTTACTATTATTGCCTGAGGTATTTGATTTGTAAGACAACACAAGTATTCATTTCTCTCTCTTACTACAGGGATGGACATTGGTCCTACTAGGTAAGATATTTGCTGACTCTCGGATGTCAGTCCTAGCAATCTCCATTAAAAAACATAATTTGGAGAAAAAAGCCAGAATATTTCCAGGAAAAGTCACTGTAATAACAGAAATTTTGAATGCTATATTTAATTTTGATTTCTTTGATTTAAGTATTGCCTGATCTTGTAGAATAGTTCCCACTTTAATGTCAAAACATTTCCTAATAAAATTAATTATAGAGCTGAAGCATATGATTATCACTAAATTTTTTCTTTGTGCCCTGTTCTAGCTTTGCTGTAACTCAGCTCTTTCAGATCCATAGGTATAGCTGTTTAAAATATTATTCAGGGATTGGCTCCAACAGCTGCTGATTGATTTTAAGATTCTGCTCATGAAATATGTTCGTTCTACTGGAAAATAACATTCTCATTAAAGATAGTCAGTATTCTTGATGGATTAATTTCAGTGATTTAAATGTCTCAGTTGATGCAAGTATCTTACTGAGCACATGCATATATAGATATGCTTTTTTATATAAAATGTTAATACGATAGATTTAAGTAGCTTTATTTTATGGAAAAAAAAATTCAAGGTATGGCAATTCGATGTGCAGGTCAGGCAGACAATTACTTAGGACTAAACACTGAAATTTGAACTTCCTTTATAGAACTGTTAGATGAATAATGGCAAGTGTATTAGTAAATGTGATGTTGGTGATTAAGAGCTTGGGCTTTGGAGGGAGAAAAACTTAAAATCAAATATTAGCTCTGCCACTTACCAGATATGTGACCTTGAGTCAGTTATTTTGCTAAGTTTCGATCTGCAGATTGGAAAAAGAATGATGAGTGTCGGCTACCTCACGTTATGGTCATTAGGATTTAATGAGATCATGAGATAATCATGAGTAAAAGAATGCTGTTAAAATTTTAATCAAGGTCAATGATATAATAAATGCTGCAAACCGAAGATATCAGATCAAAATATAAGTTTTCAGTGTATATGCTGACAACTAGTTTCATGTCCCATGAATCTTCACCCAAGAATCTTCTTAAATAAGTTGTAGGATATAAAATGTTTGAGGGTGAAGAGAAGAGCTTTGGGTTAGCTGATTTTATAAGAGAGGTCTCAGGATGGTATATCACACCTGCTCCTTAACCCTCACCAAGGAGAAAGGATGAGGAAGGGGACATCTGTCCTCACCACAGAAGCCTTAAAGGAACTTTAACATGTCCACTGGGAGAGCTTGATATGGGTCTCCCAGAACCTTAGAGGCAATGGGCTTGAGTCTGACTTCTACCAAGAAATTCTGGAAGCAGCAGAGAGGCTGGTGTCATGCTTTACTGGGACAGTGAAAGAGAGTTCATGCATTCCTTCTAATAGCAGATCAATGAATGTGTGAGTTTACTCTCAAATTTAAGTTAGACAGGGGAGAAGCTAGTTTAAGGGTATCTTCACATATCTAAAGAGAACCACCTGGAAGGGGCAATGGGACTCTATCCATGAGAGTCCACGTGGAATGTCCTCCCAGACAACCAGCAGCAGACTGACAGGGTGGCCAGCCAAAGGGGCAACCACGAGAGTTATTGCTCCAGGTGCCCATAGAATGTCTACATGAAGAACACACAAACGTGTCTACAGGTAAAAGAGCTAGCTTTGAACTTTTCTCTTGTGGGAAAAAAATAAGGTCCATAGGAGAAGCCATGGACCAATTCAAGTAATAACAACTCCTTTATCTTCCTTTGCCCTTCTTTTCTCAATGCTCCAAACACAGAGAGGGAGTTGGGAGATGAGGGTGAGAAAGAGAGGACTTCCCTATCTAACCCCTTCTCCTCAAACACTTCAAGAAGATAGCTGCCCATTGTGGATGGGAGAAAATTCAACATTAAATTAAGTTCAAAGTTGTGATCATCCTCTAGGACTAAATAGTCTAATAGTAAAATTTAAAGAAATCACAGGACTTTCTATTACCTAAGACTGACCAGAAAGGTCATAGCCCCTTGCCTTTTCCATCCCGGGTCCTAGAAAGATTACATTTAGTATGTAAATTTTAAAGGGAGCAATAAAAACAAAAACCAAAGTGTTTTATTGTGTTCTATTAGCTGTACTTGTTGAAAGTACAGCTGATTACAGGTATAAACTGCTCTCTTTCTTTTTTTAATCAACTGGAAAACTTTATTTACCAGACACCAAACTCTTATCCATATAACTGTATGGTGCTTTTTCTTGAGTCTTAACCTGATTTCCTGGCTTTAGCCTGGTGCCAACAAGGGGAAGGAGTAATTGTCACACATACTCCAGCACAATGTTATATAGGGACAAATATGTAAACTGGGAATGTAGGTGACACTAAGATCTAAGGCCTAATCATAGAATCAGAGTGAAGGCGCACATTAATTACTCAGATATAAAAAAGAAATTGAGGACTGATTGCCATTACATACATATGCATATTTTTGCATATATATATATGTAAAATCAGTGCTCTGTGAAACCAGACTGAACATTGCTGGGAGAGGGGAGGGGTTAGGGTGCTAATGATAGCAGCTGTGGCAAGTAAACCTGGTCATAGTCTTAGTCCTAAAGGCCAAGCCAATCTCATGAAATTTCTTTTTTCTGCCAGCTGATTAACAGCCTTTCCCGGGCTAGAACCTGGTAGTCATCTCGATGGATCTTCTGTACAATGCCAAGTCCTCCCCATTGAGAAAAGCATATCTGCACTTCCAAGAACTTCTGGACAACTCAGAAGTAGTATGGGATGGTCATAATAATACTGCAATTTTGCAGGTTCTTCTTCTCATCTTCTGAGAATCCCTTGGCATAATGAAAAGGCAAAAACTACAGCTCCAAAATCAGGCTTTGTTTCCACAGCCAGAGCTTAGCACATTGACTGGCATTTAGTATGTGATCAATAAATGACAGTTGGGGGTGGAAAGCATCCCATTATTATCACTGTAACCCATCTGGAATGACAAAATTCACTTATAAGTGTGGTGAAGAGGAATACTGTCTCTCAAATGCACTGTGGGTTACTTTTATGTGAAGAAGAATTTAAGAATAATCATAAATTGTTAGAGCTGGAAGTCCCGATAAGATGATTTATTGCAGCCCCTCATAGTATCCTAGACAACTCACATTTCACATAGGACTGACATCTTAGTAGTGAGGTGATCAGTACGAAGTGCCCTGTCTATTCAGGTCTGTAAGTACATTATTAGCTATATCCTGCTGTAAAAAAACAAACAAACAAACAAACAAACAAACAAACAATTAAACAAAATACAGACATGCTAATAAGCTAAGTTAGGTGTTAAGGTATCATTGCATGAGAATTTTTTAAAACTTTACCTACATTCTAAAATAATTTCAGTACTTCACCAAATACAAATTAAAAATACTTGCACATAGTATATTTGAAATAATTCTGATAACTGCATCGCCAAAAAATTATCAGAAATATACTTTAAAAAATGTAAACCAACTGCAGCTTCAGAATGTGAATGCCTAAATGCTATTTCTTAGAGAGGAGAATTGCGGGTGGGATTTATTTTGTATTTATTCCTGTGAACTTTATTACTTCATTTTCTAAATTTTCTAAAATAAACACATGTAACTTGTTTATTATATAAGGCAAAATTTATAAAAGTTTAAATGTTTCCTAGAAGCAAGGAATTTTGCTCTTTCTTGGTTTATTTACCAGAAAATTTAAGAAATCTTTGTTTTACTTTGTCATTGTCTACAGAGTTTGGTTATGTATTTGTTATTGGGTAAAGAAAATACTTATACCGAAAATAAATAGAGATGGGTAATATTTATCCTGGACACTAAGCAATACACAAGAAAGTGTTGTCTTCCTAGGTTCAGGGAAAGCCTGTGAGCTATAATTGAGTACTGAATTAATGCTACTAGTTTAGAATCAATGGTCAATATAATCAATACCTGAACTGAAATGAAATGTGAGTATGGGCATCAGCAAAACTCCTGAAAAGAACCAGCACTCGAGATGAATGAACTCCATTTGCTGTTGGAGGTCACAGCTAACCGTACCAGTCAAGGTGGCAGTAGTTTTAATGTTGACCAAACTGAGGGTGGCACTGATTCTGTATCTATTTCTTTGAATTTTATCATTTTATTTTCTAAATGAACACATATATAACTTGTTAAATATATAAGAAGGTAAAAGTTATGTAAGTATATACATTTCTCTAGAAGCAAGAAATTTTGCTCATTTTCTTGATTAATTAATAAAAGGTCCAGCTCAAAATTTCATTTGGACACAAACACACACATGTGACATGCACACACAGACACACAATATTAAAAGACAACAGTTTTGCTACTGTGAAACCACACTGATGAACAGGGTACTGTTACTTGTTTATTGCATTACCTGTGACCTCTCTTAAAACATATGAATCCTCTCTCTGTATATATATTTTCATACCACTGTATGTTTTTAAATGAATTTTTTTGTGGGACTTTGGTGGAATAGCAACATGTTCCTCATGATAGCTAGAGACACCCGGAGCTATTGTAAAAGCACAGTTAACCAATACTGAACTATTGGCTCAACGTGCAGAATACCCTGATGATGGCTTATTCTACACAACTAAGGTGCAGAGCAGCCCCCTCACAACCCTGGCCTCCCATCGCTCTGAGATCTAGCTCAGTCACAGCAAGTGGACTTGCATAAATCAACTTCTTCTTGAGCTCTTCTGTGGGAAAGAACAAGTTTGCCTTCATTCATTCATTTATTCAAGAAATACTTATTGAGCAATTACTATGTGCCAGGTATCAGTTAAACAACCAATGAAGTTTGGCTCTCACGGAATTTACAGTCTTGAGGGAAGACAGACAATAACAACAAAAAAACATGTAGTATGGCAAGTAACTAAGAAGAAAAATTAAAGCAGGGAAAGGGAGTGAGATATGGAGGTTTATTTATGCGGCATGGTCAAGAAAGCACATCGTTGGTGCTCAATAAATGCTTTTTGTGTAAGTGAATGGACGCCACTGTACTCAGTCCTACATTTGTTCAATCAGTTGGTCCTTCCAGAAATAATGACCTATAGTGCTCAGCTGTTATGTTATGGCCTCCCCAAGGTGTTTCCTTTTTAATTTACTGAGTTGTTACTGATCCCTACACTATTTTTGTGTTAGGACCACATTAATTATTAGAAAAATATCTAGCACGATACTTGGCATATAGTAGGTACACTGCAATGCTCGTTGACTTTAAGCACTGAAAGCTGAAAAATAGGACTAAATTTGGATTCCTCCCCTAGAATTCTACACAATATCTCAGTCCTCAATGTTCAGCTTTTTCTCTTTGAGAAAGCTATCAAATAGTAACAATTCTAACTAACCTTACTGAGTGTTTACTGTGATAAATAAATGACTTGCTGTGTTAATCCTTTAGATTATCATTTTATAAATCCTCACACTAATGCTATGAGGGATGCATTCATTGATCCTTTTGTCTATGGATACAGGAACATGCCTAGAGAGCTCAGGAGACACAGCTTGTAGGACGTATGACAGGCATGGAGCCAAGGCTATCTGATTTGGGCTGAGCCAGCATTCTTCATCACTCTCACATGCATTGTCCAAATAAATGTTATATTATCCAATGAATTTGAAATAGCTTTCATGCAGAAGGCTGGATGATCTGTTTAAAGATACAAAAGTCGCTGCTGGTACCCGAATAATAGTGCTTGAATGGGTGCGTATGTGGAGGAAAAATCCTTTCTTTTAATTAGAATCTGTGTATCCCTCACAATAAAATGCAGGCACTAGACTTTGACCTCAAAGGAAACTTACAGCTCAGATATTTTTAAAATCTCTTCCGTTCACTGATGGGATAAAGCTAAAGTTGAGCAAGAGAGAAATCTGGGTTAGTAGATTATCCTTATTGTCTTTCTATTATCCCAGAAAATAATTCATGGATGAGCCACCTGATTGAACAGTCCAGTGCTACTCTCAGTGCTTATTTAAGAATGGTCCATAGCACCTAAAAATCTAATGAATGGAGGGTATCTGTCTAGAAGATCTGTCTTCCTTCTCTCGTTTTTGGCTTGGGTATTACATCTGAGTTGGCTCTGATTTCCTTGTGAACTTTCCAGAGCTACCAGAAGGCTCTTGAAACCCTTAACCTCATAGCGATGTTCTCCAAAAGGCTCAGCCTTGAAAAAGAGAACTGAAAATTATGCTCCTCTGTGGAGGCTGGCATTTTTCCAAGGTTAATCAAAGCCTGAATTCAATATTTCTTTTCTGCAGCACCCAATTTTTTCTTCCTCCCTTTCCTTCCTCCCTTCCTCCCTCCCTTCCTTCCTTCCTTTCTTCCCTTCCTTCCTTCTGCTACCCTCCCTCTCTCCTTCCCTCCCTCTCTCTCCCATTCCACCCCTCCTCCTTCTCTCTCTTTCTTTCTCTATCTCTCTTTCCTTCTTTATAAGCAAATTGCCTCATTTGTTTTTCAAAGAAAAAAATAAAGACAAATAAATAAGCCCACACTGAGAATTGGTCTGTCTCCAAAAGGTATCTGGAGATATCAAGAAGAGGACCTAGGATGGCTAAGGAAATTTTTTCCCAATGATGCTTACTTAGCAAAAGAAAACAAGTCTTCTCCAGTTTGTCATGTCATATTTTGTAATGACAGGGGACACTATGTCTATAATGAGGAGCCACGAGGTTGTAATCTGGCCCTTTGTAAGACATTATTAACAATACGCTCAAATTCATAATGCACTGGAGATACATTCTTTAATGTTTATAGATAAATTGCCAAAGATTATCAAAGTCCAGTTGTATTAAAAAAAAAAATCCAAAATAATTCTCCAAAAGTGGTTATATATTAGAAACCTATTAAACTAATTAATACTACTTCAATACAAATGATGCAAAACAGAATAACTGTGCTCCCCACAAAAACAATTTCAGTATTAATAAAATTAATCACAGTTCAACAAAGGCCATAAGGTGTTATGACTAGACAAAACTTTTAGATTTTACGATGGATGTTTTCAATCCTGTCAAGGTATCTCTGTGATTGTACACAGCTCCACAGCTTTGAAGTTTAAACGTGAGACTTTCTTTGGACATGAGGTCCGCCTCAGCTCCTGTTATAGACCCATCAAGTCTGCTCCCTGAACAACAGATCTTATAGGAAAACACAGACAGACGAGCCTTGAGGAGTGAAATTTAGATGTACACTAACAAACACTTATCAATGACCTGAGAACTACTCGTCAGTTAAATATTTGCCAGTGCAGAAAAATGGCAACTAAAATTGTCTTGAAATGACTTGGATAACTCAAGACCGTTTCTTTTTGATTCCCAAACTTTTAGATGTTGTTAGATTCTGCTTGATTAACTGGTTTTGATTAAACAGAAGCTATCACTAAAAGGACCAGTGATTGTCTTTCCTGCGGCTGTTATTCCCTTTGCTCACTAGACCAATGAAAGGACCCACACTTCCCTCATCACTCCAGACCACCAGGAGATTTCTTTCAGCTCGTATGTTTGATTTTTATGACCTCTTACTCTCTCTCCTTTTATTGTTAATGATTACATTTCTCACATTTGTTATTGAGCCTACGAATAACAGACTCTCCTCTGACCTGTACATTTTCCCCCCTGAGAGTTTCAAGAGTAAAGGAACAACTTTGTTGGCTGTATTTAAAAACAAAAACCAAACACAAACAGCCTTGGGGTGATGTTATTATTAATTCAAGATGCAGGGTATCAACTTTAGTACCTGAACTTTTGTGAATTTACTTTTGTTCTTTTGCCTATTCAGAGAGACTCTCTGAGCCTCAGATTGATCATTCAAAAAACTGTGCACAGAATTTTGGTGAATATTAATACAGTCATATGGTATAACAGAAGTCACATCCCTATAGTAATACAGTAATGATATTACTATAGTAATATTATTTTCTTACTATTAGATGTGTTTGTAGATGAGGTTTCCAGAGAGTTGAATTCTGGGGAGGTGATACCAAATTTTGATATTCTGAGAGTATAGGATCTAGGTTGAGAATATCCAAAATAAATACATGGTTTCAAAGAAGTGGACTTTTCCATGTGTTGGAGTCAGCCAGAGTAAACACATACACCTTTTTTAGGGTTCTCAGGGCTTCACTAAACTTCAGGCACTGCTTAATGGCCTCTTGTTCAGATGTGCCTGGGAGAGGTAGTTTCTCATCTAATTTTCCCTAGAATAAGCCAAATGACCTAAACGGTACCCATGGATTAAAAAGAGAAATAGAATTAACATGGAGACAGGCCTCCAGATTTCCAGAAGAAGACCAATTTCCTGGAGCCAACTGTTCTTCTGAAACATTAGGTGTCCTTATCCCTGCTAGAAAATATTATTTATATATAAATATAGAAATATATGTAAATATAATATATAAAATGTAAATAATAAACATGAAATAAAAAATGTGAATTATAAATTTATATATTCAAAGAGTTTATCATGAAGCCTCAAACATGCAAAAGCATTCAAGAAATATTACCTAGTTCCATTACTGCAGAATGAAATATTTGCAAGTATCAACTAATTATATCGCTGTATTTCCTCCATTTTTACACATGTATGTTATAATTCATTCATTATAGAAATACATATTTTTGTTTTTTTTTAAATGATTATTACTCAGGAAGTATCATTTACATACAATTGAGGCATTATTGCTGTTCACATATTTAACTTATAATTGGAGACCTGGAAGACCATCTACAAGTTTGCTTTAGTATAGTTTTTTTTTTTGAGATTCCTACATCTTTAAGCATTTATAAGCTGCTTATTCTGCTTTAAGGCAGGAAATTGAAATTTTTTCCCACTAGCCTTCACCAGGACCAACTCTCTATGCAGAATTAGCTGTGTCCAATGTTTATTAATGATCAGGCAGTGTTACAGTTCCTAGGTTGTGAAAAAGACTTCACATAAGTATAAATGCCCCCTTACCTGCCCACATGCCCCAGCACCTACATTACCTACCCAGGCGCTGCAGAGGTACCTGAAGATGAGAGTCTCAAATTTTTGTGCATGCTAGGTAGAGAGTTCTATGTCACCAGTGCCCAGTGAAAACCTTGGATACGGAGTCTCTAATGAGGCTTCCTGGTAGACAGCATTTCATGTGTGTCATCAAACTCATTGCTGGGAGGTCCAATGGGAGAGGACCCTTTGAAGCTTGTGCCCAGTAGTCATTAGAAGTTCTTTTACAAAACAAGGTGCTTTGCTGGTGGTGACATGGTACGACCAAGAAAAGGCTGTGCAATCAAACGCAGGGGAATGAACTGCTTGTTCTCTGATGAGGATAAAGGCTAGAAATCATTACACATATAAATGTCCCTGCGAGAAAAATTGCTTAAAACATCACTTCTACTTGGCATTAAGGACTTCTTTTCTAGGGGTAAGGTATACAAGCTGAAAAACAAAAATTACAACACTGGATACAACTGACCTGAAAAAAAGAAGATTCTTGCAATAAAAATTGGTAATTAGCAAAGACGTAAATAGGCAGAGGGTGACTGTGATGTAGTTTTGTGGCCACTTGGTCTATCTCAGGACCTCGTCATATGCCACGTGAAGAAACTCAGTAGCCTTCTGTTAGTCTTCCTTTCCCAGACTCTGCTTCCTGCAACCCTTCTTCAAAGTTACTGCCTGAGAGTATCTCTTCCTAGTCAAAACCAGTAAGTGACTTTCCCTTGTCAGATATATTCATGCTAGTTAAACCACTCCAATGGTTAACCCAAGTGACGTTTTTTTTTCAGGCTTATTGTTCCAGACCTCCTCCATCATCCTATGTTCTAGCCAAATTAAACTCTCACTGTCATCCATATATGCCCTGTGTCTTCCTGCCTTTGTATCGTTGCATAAGCTATGTCTGGATGTCTAAAGGAAAAAATTCCCTCAAGGCCTAGGTTTGCTTAACTGTTTACTTGATGTCACATATTCTTCAAAGTGCATCTCATATACTACCTCTTCTGAGGAGCTATTTTCCCATACGTTGTTACTGATGACAACGACTGGGAATGTTCACTGAATGTTGGCACTGCACTAGGCACTCTGAGAAAGAGACTTATGTAACAAACAAGATAAGCATAACATAGTGTTAAAGTGTGTCGGTGTTCAAATCCTGGCTCTACAGCTTATTTGCTGATGAATATGGGAATTCATTCACCTTCC
This sequence comes from Cynopterus sphinx, assembly GCA_030015415.1. Classification (NCBI taxonomy): domain Eukaryota; kingdom Metazoa; phylum Chordata; class Mammalia; order Chiroptera; family Pteropodidae; genus Cynopterus; species Cynopterus sphinx. Next base: position 21,432,794 of record CM057387.1, on the reverse strand, counting down.
GTGAGTTTAGTGTCCTCATATGTAAAATGACAATAGTTATAAGACCTAATAGAGTTACCATGAGGATCATGAAAAATAATACATATGCAGCCCTTAGAACAATTCCAGGCACATTGTAATTACAGTATAAATATATAATTTTGTTACTATTATAACTCATGATATGCTACAAGGTAGATGTTGCCTTTCTTCCCATTTAAGAGATGAAGAAACTGAGGCTTAGAAAGGTTGAAACATGTCCAACGTTACAGGACTAGGATGTGACAGATCCAGAACACACATACCATTCAGTTAATTCTAAACCTGTGATCTTATTTTCTGGAATATGAATAGATTAGTTGTCTTTATTTTCAATCTAGTGATTTTCCTGACTGAAGTCTGAACAATAACAGCAACAACAATATTCACTAACATTTATTGAATACTTACTAGATGCCAGACACAGTACTCAACACTATTCTTGCATTATCTCATTAATTCTCACAGCTGACTCAGTAACCGGAGACCATCTTTATCCTCACTTTATAAGTGCTTTAGAGAAACTTAAAGTTCAGTCACACTGTTTACAAGTGACAGAGCTAGGACTCAAACAGACTCTTGCCTGAAACAATATTCTTCTGCCTTACTTTTAGCTGAAATTATTCCCTTACTCCTTTGTTCTTCCAATTTTCTTAGCTGAAGCTATTTCTTTGTCACTTGGTACTTTGTTAGTTGTGCTTCTGTCAGACAGCATTGCCAACCTGTCAATCACTTGAAAAGCTAGATCCTGCCCCATTCACACTGCCTAATAAGTGTCTTCTAAGTAGTAGATGCCTAATAAGTCTTGGAGTGAACTGACCTTCACATCGGAAGAACCATGAAGAATCAAATGCTGCATAGAAAATATTTTGCATATATGCTGACACTAAGTTATAATGACAAAGGGCTTGAGTCCAGTTCCACTCAGAATGACTAATAAATGAGAAATAACTTTCATATTAGTTAAGAGGTTCAGCCTTGCTACTGGATGAAGCTGGAATCAAGTCTCAGGCTTACCAACTTTTCTTTTTAACTTACCTATTCCAAACCTCAGTTTCCTCATCAATAAATAAAAGATAAAAATAATACCTCCCTCTTAGGATATTTGATGAGATTAAATAAAAATATTCACAAAAACTACTTGGCATTATAACTCCTACATAGTAAGCACTCAGTAAAGTTGCTTGATAAATAAAAACTTATCATTTTTTAAAAAATGAAAAGATTAAAGAATAGCTCCTTGATCATTCAAGCAATTGCTGTTATCCAGATCTAAAATCTTCAGGAGAAATCACAAATATTGTAAAATAAACCTGTGTGAAGTTGAAGGGACCAAAAATAAATAACCCTCTCAGAAAAGATGCCCTAAAAGGGCCAGGCATGTGAGAAATGGCAGGAAGGGGGACCATTGTATGGTAAACAGCTTCATTCTTAACCCAAGAGACAGAATCCCCAACAGGTGTCTTTGTGCTGTTACAATGTGTGATAAAGGCCCCACGGTGAAGGTTTTCCTTTGTTCTCCAGTCTCACTGACAGAATAAATTTTGCATGCAGTACTCTTTTATTTGGAAACTCTGATCTCCAATTTATTAAGAGTTGCAAGACTGAGACTCTCTGTAAAGTGTTACAGCAGACGAGATGAAAAGAGCAAGCACTCAAAGTACAAAGATTTCCCTAAAAACATACCATTCATGTTGCCAGTAAATACAAATACATATATATTTCTTCTTTAATCAATAAAGAAAACTACATTCCTGAAGCATTTGAAGGTTCCTGACTGTTATGGACTGAACTGTGTTCCCCCAAATTCATATGTTGAAGCCTTAACTTCCAGCATGACTTTACTCAGAAATAGGGCTTTCTGGGAGTAATAAAGGTTAAATGAGGTCATAAGAATGAAGCCTTAATTCAATAGGACCAGTGTCCTCTGATGGAGATGAAAAGACACCAGAGATCTCTCTCCATGTGCACAGAGAAGAGACCATGTTAGGACAAAGTGACAGGAAGGTGGTGTTTTACTAATCAGGAAGAAAGGCTTCACCAGAAGCTAACTCTGCAGGCAGCTTTATCTTGGACTTTCAGCCTCCAGAACTGTGAGAAAGTGAATTTTCCGTTGTTTAAGCCTCTCAGTCTGTAGTCTACCTCTATAGCAGCTGGAGTAGACTAATACGTGGACTAATATTTATATTAAATTATTTCCTGTCCTCCTATAACAAAATGGTGACAATTATCCAAAGTAGAACAGGATGACTTATGGGAACAAAGAACATTTGTGTCTCTTTTGAGAGATGTAGTTCAGATGTTTTGGCTGTCATATACTTCGGATAAAAAGAAAAAAAATATATCAACAACCCACAAATAACGCTTGTTTTGTAAAGTTCCTCTTTACTGGAGAATTTCTCCTCTGAGTACCTCCCTCCAGACATCAAAGCACAGGCAAAAGGCCACAGGCAAAGAGCAGCCACGCAGCGGAAATCAGTGTAAACTTAGCAATGATACAGGCTCTTTGTTACATGGATTGAACCCTTTTTCCTTCTGAAATTCAAATTCTTTCTCATCAAAAAGGATTTACAATTTCATTTTTTAAGGCCATCCACAGTTGTCAATTTTTGATGAAGGAGGGCAGAATAAAACCGTAGCCTGCACTGACTGATAAGGTTCCACTGGCCTTTAAGGATGACAGGCTTAACGTGGTGCTGTAGTTTATATGGAATGAGAGTATTTGTTTACTTATTTTTCCTTCCAAAAGGTATTTTTTTGAGGCCTGCTCTACACCTGGTACTGGGCAAGGTCTTGGGGGTAGAGCTAAGTTTTTTCTGCTAGCTTATAAACTGGTATGTGAATACAGACGACCATCTGAAATGAACCAAAACAATAAACAAGATATTTTCTGATGATGCTAAGTATTAAAAAGATCCTAAGAGATAGTAATGGATGACTTGAAATAGTCATTTAGAATGACTCTGAATTTCAGGCCACGCTAAGATCTGGGAGGAGAATTTACGGAATTGGTGCAAAGGCGTAAGTGGGAATCAGTTTGGTGTGTCTGAAAATCAGAATGAAGGATGATGTGGCTGGGGTAAAAAGGGGTGTTAGACTTAGAGGGTCATGCAGAACATATCCAGGAGAGCTGAGGATATATTCTCAGTGCTCTGAGAAACCTTTGCAGAGGTTGAAGTTAAGCGTATCTAATTAAAATAGTGGCCCACAGGCCAAATCCAGAATGCTTTTATCAATAAAGTTTAATTGGGCCAGAGCCATGCCTAGTGGTTTGAGTGTTTTCTATGTCTGCTTTTGCCCTAGAAGAACAGTACCACGTGGTTGTGACAGAGACTATATGGCCCACAACATTTATTTTGACCTCTCAAATATTTACTCTCTGTCCCTTTACAGGAAAAGCGTGGCAGAGTGAAAGCAGGAGGAGCAGACAGGAGGCTTGCCTCACACTGGCTGGGAGCAGAGGTGAGGTGGACAGCTCTCAGCATGCTGTGCGAAAGCTGACAGAATTTGCTGACGAGTTAAACACGGTGGGGATGGAGGAGAGCATAGAAAGGAATCAAAATATTCCTCGTGCTTTGGCTTGAACAACGGAGTGGATGACAAGGACATGTGCTGAGGGAGGGAGTTCTGGGAAGGAGCAGCTTCGTGGGAAGAGTGAGACTGAAGAGCTGTTGGGGGACATTCGGTTGGAAATGTCTTTTAACAAAGCCTATCCTTTCGTTTTTAGTTTTTTCCAGGGCAGTGATTTTTGAAAAAACCCAATAACTTCTCTCCCTCCTTATTTCATAACACAAACAAAAGTCACGTGGCCAAGAGAGCGATAACTGACATTTCCTTGGATGCTAAACCATAGTCACTCTGGAAGCAAGAGCCATTATATCTCCATGCATAGCCCAGTGCCTACACATGGTGTAAGTTCAATAAATATAGGTTTTGAAGAAACAGTCAGCAATCATTTTCTGAGAACTTTCTATGACATCAGATACTCAGAGAGGCACTTCGCATAAATCACCTTATTTAATCCTTATAGAAAGCCTACAAGCTAGTTGCTACTATGCCAATTCTACAGATTTGGAAACTGAGACTTAGAGCAAGGGATCAAAGGCACAAGTGCCTGTCCTAATAAGTTGAGTCAGGAGATATAAAAGGGTGAGGGGGACCATAGGGTGAATAGCCTTCCTTAAGTGAGCAGTTGCTTCTTGGCTGCCAATGAGCCTTACTTTGTGAAAAGTAAGGGCCTCATTTTTCAAGAGAAGCTATAAATCCAATTTATTTTATACATGTGAAATCCCTTAATTAAAAAAAAAAGAGATTATCTTAGAGTAATTAGAGAATCCAAATGCAGCAGGTACCTCACACACTCCCCTTTATGTACTAACCACTTTCCTAGTGAGAAGAAACTCAAACCCAATTCTTAGTAAATATTATTGGTTAATCTGGTATGACACATGTCCCTGTGTGCTCGGTCAAATGTATTTTTTGTTGAAGATGTTTCTTGTAACAGCTGAGGGCTGCACTAGTCACTTGCTTTTTGTGGCTAGAACAGTGTAGCCATTCTCTGATGTTTGTACATCTGCTTGATGACTAGAGTAAAACCCCAAATCATATTGGCTGTGTCACTAATGAATTCGTGTAGTCCTCCCAAATGCAATGATGCAACTATACTGACCTTACTATGCCAACAAGCTGAGCCATTTTAGGACTAAAGATATCGAATGCTTCCTTTTTTTTTTCTGCCCCACCCTGTCCCCCCAGATTCATTTCTAGTTACTAAGTCTGGTTTTTGGAGACCAGATGTCATGGTAATGTTTCCAAGTTAAGTTGGTTTCATAAAAATAAGGGATTAGGAAATGCGATCACTGGCTTATCTTTTTAATTTTAAGTACCACAACTTCTAAATACCATAACAAGGAAGGAAATAGGATTTTTAAAGAATCTAACAAATTCGATTTGGTGAACAATTGCTCTCTGCCTATTATATGCCAGAATCTGTGCTAGGTCCCAGGATACAATATGAACAAGCCAATGCCCCTGGCTGCAAGCTCTCCTCATTCCAGTGGGGGAAACAAATCCATAAATAATAATAGAATGAGACACAGGTTATAATAGGATTACCAAATGCTCTGGGACTTTAGATAAAAAGATGATTAATAATGAATTCATGGGAGGCAGAGCTGGGAGAAGTGCGGGTCAAGGAAAGCAATCCAGGAAAGGTTACAACTCAGCTCTAAGTTTAAGGATGGCTGGAGTTTCAGAAATCAGTTGTAAGAAGAGGTGCATTCTCAGTAAAACAAGCTAATATCTCTCAAAAGTCTACCATGAGTACGGTACTGTACTGAGTATCTAATGCCTCATTCTTCACAACAACCCAGGAAATTCACGTTGTTTTAAATCCCCATGTCTCAATTACTTTTGAAAGCACTTTATACTTTTATGTAGTGACTGAAATGTCAGAGATAGGAATTCTATCAAAGACAATCATGCATTTGTGTTGTCTTTACAGGAGAAATAACGTTATCAGTAAAGGTCAACAGAAATGACAGGGATGCTCCTGCTCTCATCCCCTATGCTGGTATGTGCAGAGATTAGAACATGCTAACCACTTAACCTTAGAATTAATGCCCACTTTACCTTCAGGGCAATTCAGTTAAGGCTTTGTGCCTAAAAAGTTCTCATGGTTGTAAAACATTAAACAAAAACACTTGTCAAGCATGATGTGTCGTATTTATATTTCTTTTTGTTTGAGGAGTTGAAAAAGCTTTATAAATGAGATCTAATAAATCTCTCTTTAAGACGGTTGCTCGTGGGAACGCTTCTGTACTCAATGGACATTGGGGACAGGTAAACAGAGACCAGAGAATGAGAGGAGGAAAGGAGGGTGGAAAAGCACCCACTGTCATCTAGTCACCAAAGAAGTACACACATTCATCCGCTGATAGGATTTGTCAACATAAACAGCCAGCATTTTACCCTTCCCATGTGGTAACTGCTGTTTCAAGACTTTGCCATCTGTTAACACAGGTGAGCAACAGTGAACAAAACAGAAGTACAGATTTTAAAAAAGGAAGACAAGAAAAAGGAACAATTAGGGAGTGCTTCTAGTATTCAGGAAACTGTGCTGGATGCTGTCACATTTCTACTAGGCACTCAATAAATACTTAGTGTCTTCCTGATTTTATGCTAATTTAATTCACATGAGGAAGAGACATATATGTTAAAATTTATGCTATCTGATTAAGCAAACTGGTTTTTGTAGAGAAAAAGAAGAGCCCCTGTGAATTAAAACTGCTGATCGTGAAGGAAGCTGATTTATGTTATCAGGGTTTGGAGTCACGAAGCAAAGGGCAGGCAAAGGGCTAGGTCAAGGTTGGCTGATTTGCTCTGATAGTGATTACACTCAGGAGGACTCAATCTGTTCACAGCAAATGTTACTACCAAAGATGAAGAATCCACGAGACGAGGGCCACTGGGACAATGAATACAAATTATCCACAGATCTTTTCCCTAGTGGAGCAGAGTAGGGAGGGTAGATGAGAACTCCTCACAAATGAAGTCCTTGCCTTAGTTCTTGACTTCGGTAGCAGAGCAGACGCTAAAATACGTGGCATTAGGGAGACATCTTAGTCTCTCTACCCACAGGATTAAACTTGGTCTTTAAATTTTTATAAAATTCTAGCGAAGATCTTGAGAAGTTACAGTCTTCATGAGACAAAGGACCTTGTCACATCAATCAAGTCAGGCATAGTATCCCAGTGGCTCTGGAGTCAGATGGGCCTGGGTGTGAATCTGACCTCTGCCTCTTAACCTCAGCTTGGTCTTATAATCACGGGCCCCTGGTCTCCTTTCCCATGAAATGAGTGATAATATGAGCCATGAATTTTTTTTAAATTCATGCATAAACTATATCATGTTTTTTTTTTACTTTTAAAAGACACATTTATCTATCAAAAGGTTTTCACCATAAACTTTATTCTAGGTAAAATAGTCAGAGGCAGTAAAGAACAGTTTCGTGAAGAGACGAAAAATAATAAGGGTTCCTGAAGTTTGATTCCCCCAATTAATATGCCACTAGACCATTAATGAGAACACAAAAGTACTGGGGCGATCAAAACATTGCCTTCTATTTCCCATTTTACAACGACATCTAAACAGTTATAGAAAAGTATATGGCAATGTCTGAAGAGCAGAAAGTGGAGCACTGAGGGGTAAGCCAGCAGAAGATTCATTATAGAGGTGTGCAGGGTTAATTCATGGACTGTGGATCTGATTGATGTTTAAAAGGACTGCCCTGTTTTCTGTGAGAAGAGTTTACTGTAAGGGAGACAGAAGCAGGCAGTCCCACTAGGGGTTGTTGAGGTGGTTCAGGCGGGGGGAAGATGGCAGCTGTAACTAGGAAGGTAGAAAGAGACCAATTTAGGGAATCTTTTGAGATAAAACAAGATTGTTAATAGATTGGACTGGGGTATCAGGGAAAGAAAAAAATCAAGGGCAGTTCCCCACACTGGCTTAAAAATTTTACAAAATTAATACCATCTACTAAGCTGGAGACTAGAGAAGGACGAGTTTGTGCTCCCTGTGACTTGCACATGAGTTCTACTTCGTCCCCGTTAACTTTAAAAGACCAGTAAACACATTAGTGGAGACATTAAATAGGAGACTGAGTAAAAGTCAGGACTTCCCAGAAATCAGGACCGGAAACGACAGCTGTCATCCTATAGATAAAAATGCATGAGATCACCTGAGTGTAGCAGGGAGCTTGAGGAGGTCTAGAACTGAGTCCTGGTGAACTCGAACACTTAGAAGTGAAAAGCAGAACAGGAACTGGGCACAAGAAAGGATAAGCTGGACCCAGTGCAATCGAATCATCAGTGAGTATGTATGAGAGAAACTATGATGAGGAGAATAAGAAGGGACTGGTCAACAATCTTATCTGAGAAGCTGAGCAAAGAAAAGGATGCAATGATTAGAATGTGGCATCACAGAGGTCCCCGGGGATTTGAAAAAAAGAAGTTCCATGGAGTGATGTGAATGGAAACCCATCTATCTACAGCAGATTAAGGAGAAAAGCCTTAAGGAGGTGAATAGGTACAGACAGACCTAAGACACAGCTTTTTCAACAGGTGTTGTTGCCTAAGGGCAGAATGTAAATAGAGGAGTGATTAGAGGGAATAGTGCGGCCAAAAAAGGACTTTTTTAAAGATTTGAGACACAAGAGCCTGTTTATATGCTGATGCCAGTAACTGAGTTGAGAGAAAGAAATGAATAATTCAGGAGTGAGTACAACAGCAGGAGGAAAAACCTTGAGAAGGTGAGAGGGGCTGGGGATTCAGGATCCATAGGCTCCTCCCTTGCCTCACAGGTAGGTACACTCTTCCTGTCCAGAAGGGATACTCTCCCACTGTGAAAAGTATGAGGCCCTGCACAAGGCATACACATTCTAATAATAACTATGACCTCATGTTTGTGTTAGGTAGGCTGGAAGGGATATGAGTAACTGAAGAGTTAAATGAGGACACCAAGGGGAATCTTCCTTCCTCTAGTGTCGCTTATTATCTGTTTTTATAACCAATAGAATTTTTAAAAAGTAACAGGTTCTCAAAAAAGCTCCTATATGAAGGTGTTCTCATCAGGTACACAGTGAGAAAAGAGCTGCCATAGATACAGATGTTTCTGATACCTGCAAACACCTGGGCTGCTACAGTTGACGAGTGGTGCTCTCCATGGGAAACACTGCATACCACCCCCAGTATTAATCCTTCATGGAGTTAATAATTACCTATGCCATCTTACTATCTGTCAGTACTGTTATAGGAAATTCATAATTATGGTTAAATTCAGGGGCACCTCTGAGGCTGCCTCCTGTCTCTTGCTAAGCTAACACAACTGAAAGGGAGCCTTTTTATACTCAGCATCCTCTCCATGAATATTCCACGCTGCTGTCTCCTGCAGGAGTCAGGTTACCTCAGGCTTCTGAATATCCTGGAGGCACTGCAGGGAATAGAGTCTGGAATCACTGCTTCCTTTTCATCGCCTTTTATCTCTGGAGTCTGGTGTCTCAGCAATTGGGGGAATATTTTCATCTAGAGGCGAGTGAAATCGCAAATTGAAAGAGAGAAGGTAGCTTCTTTCATGTGGGAAGTAAGGAGAGCTTATCCACATACTTATGTTTTTAATAATGTCCCTGTGCCAAAGAAGCAGTTTAATGAATTAGGCACTTTGAGGTTTAATGTTTTTGATGAATGGAAAAAAACATGGGGAAGACACCAAAAAAAAAAAAAAAGAAAAAAAAGAAAAAAGAAAAACTTGGCAGAAACAAGGAAGGCCATTTAAAAGCAAACAACCCTAGTTGATTATATTTCATGTTTCCAGCATTACATTTTTACCTTAACTATGTCAACAAAGCAAAAATAAAGAAAAGTAGAAAATTCACTAAATTTCCAAATGAGCTACCACATCAAAGGGACCTACTGTCAACCATACAGGCAACACGATGAAATAGAAAACATTCAGAGACCCAGAGGCAGACAGCTCTGATGCTAACCAGCTGTGCGGCCTAGGAAAGCAAGCAAACTCTATGTTCAGTGTCATCCCATGACATACGAGGATATTAATACCAACTTCACAGAGTAGTTATCAAGTTTAAATGCGATAACATGCAAAACACCCAGCATGGTACATGACATATGGGATTCACTCAAAAAATAGTTTTCCTTCCACTCTGGGAAAACAACTATAAATTCTTCAAGAGCCTTTCCATCTAGATGTGGAAACAAAATGAAAACATTTGAAACAAGGAGAACAATTATACGCTAAACAGTGCAGTAGTGATCACAAGTATGATAGGAATTCAGACAAGGGGAGATCTGAGTGGACTGGACTACTCTGCCAGTGAAAGATTTGCCTAAGGGTTGGGTCTTACATTCTGGTGTCAGGGGTAAGTAACAGAGCAGCAAATGGATGAAAGAGGATGTTGAAATGGAGCTGGAGAGGAAGGGGATGCTGGAGCAAAGACACAAATAAATGATAAGGACACTGAATAAAATTAAGCAAAAGTAAAAAGTCAAACTATTCAACTGACCTATAATTTATGGAGAGAGCAATTCGTACTCTTAAGAGGTACACTTAAAAATCACTAGAATGACTATGAAGGATCACAGTATGAGAACGCACTGAATAAATACTAATAGATGACAATAATAGTTTATCAGAATTCATTTTGTAAATTAAGAAAAGGATCCATGAATATAAACCAACAGGTCATACTTTCCAAAAGAGAAACGACCCTATATTAATGTATATAACCACTAGTAGCTAGAACAGGAAGCTTGTTCTTTTCTGTATTGGTGGTGGTGATATTTGGGTTTGCTTGACCTAATCTTTGCACACACTTATGTTGATAATTATTTGATTCACATTAAACCCGGGATTTATAAATCCCAGTTTTATGCTTTCGCACTGTGTCACACTATGTCAAACATCCCACCTCCCAAAAAAAGAAATCACTGCTAGGCTATGTGAATTTGGTACCAAAACAAAGTCTGTGGGCAAAGGATACTTGTCAAGCCAAGGAATTATCTGATTTTACAGAAATTCTACTGACTCAACATACAACTGCAAAAGGTGTCCTGAGAAATTGAGAGAACCACCCAAAAATAATAATAATGACCCTGGATCCTTCATTTGCTGTTTTCTTCTTTCAGGCAGAGGTGTCTTTATACACTGATGAAATTATCACTCATATGGCAAGCTGCCTTCCAACACGGCTCTAGAAAGGAAAATCCAGAAAGTCACTTTCTGAGTGTGCAAGAGCAAATATTTTATTGGGCAGAGAATTCTCTTGTTCTGGGGGTCTACTTACCATGCATTCACAATGCTGAGTGAAAACAGTCCTTGAAACAGATAATCTAACATAACCCCTTAAATAAGGCAGAAAACCTCTCAATAATATCTCTGTCAATCATTCACCTTATTCTTGAACATTAGCACTTACGGATGTAGTATCTGATGTCAAGAAAAAGTAAACTCAATACCTTTATGCATTGAACTTACTAATTAGCCCACCAGTATACCACGTTATATGCCCCTTTAGATGTATGGCTTGGATATAATGACCATCTGCTAAAATGAATGGTGTCTCTAGGTCTCTCGCTCTCGCTCTCTCTCTCTCTCTCTCTCTCTCTCTCTCTCTCGTTCGTTCACACACACACACACACACACACACACACACACACACACACACACACAGAGTGAAAGAGAAAAATGACAAAACCTTTATTACCTCGGAAACATTTACTACAACACAGGACTGACAACAATGTGACAGGCAGTCACAGAGTCATAAGCACATTTATGATTCGAAAGGTCCTTCTTGTAGGTAATCTAGCCCAAGACTTTTCTTTTAGTTAAAGAGAAATAAAGACTTGAAGAGATTTGCCAGGGTTTTATAAGTTTCTAGCATCAAATGAGAGAGAGAGAGAGAGAGAGAGAGAGAGAGAGAGAGCATATCAAAGCTCTAAGAAGGAAAAACACCGAATCAATACTCTCATTAAATACCCAGTGATCCTTTCCCCTCTGGATTTATATTTGTCCTCACTTTCTGGGTTACTTTTTCTATATTAAATACAGAAAAAATAATAATGAAAGAGTCCCTTGACTGTAACTGGAATCAATGTATCTAACATGTTTTCCAATACTTGCTGTACATATGGCCTCATTAGATTCACTTGCTAGAAAGAGCTCGAGGGAAAAAAACTTTAGAAGGCCATTCATAATTTTTCTTCAGGATTTAACTCATTCCTTATTTCACTTGTTGTCTAATACTTCCCAAGTGATAAGGCTTCAAGTATGCTGAAGTTCAGAGGACAACAAACAATCATGCTGCAAAGTGAATTGTTTGTGTGGTTTTGTTTTACTTTATATTTCAAATCCACATTATGCATTATTTTCTGAAAAAGGAGGCCATTTATGGCTTGATTTCCTGTCACTGTAACATTCTTTCTAACTTTAAAGCAAGGTAGGTTACAATGCCCTCCCCACCTGCAGGTGAATAAACTCAATCTTTGTGTATTTACTATTTTTCTTCATTCACGTTCCTTGTAAGAATGTTGGATACCCAATTTGCAAATGTTCTTATGTTCTGATAAAGGCCTCCATGTCTTCTGGCATAATTTCAGAGCCTAACTGCTTGCTGCTTTCTGTACCTTTGGGATTGGGTCCTATTCATCTTTGTATGTTCCCCACTCTCTATTCCTCCACACACAGACCTAACTTAGAAAAACACTCCGAGGAATCAGAATTATTTTTTAATTTATTTTTTCTTTTTGTTAAAACCTGAACATGACTTTGCATTTGGTTTGAAGACTGTGTTAAAGTTGTTTTAATTCAAAATGTTCAAATATATCCCTACTTTCTAATTGAACAGCTTTACAAGATGATATCATGAAGACAAAAGCATAACCTTTAGCTAGTAATTCACATAAGAAATAAGACATTTGAGTTACCTTAAGATTCATCAACTGAGATGAGTTTGGTCAGATAGTATTAAAATACACATTCTAATAAATAGTATTACAATGTGTGAAATAACAGCAACAGGAAAGTCACTAAACATTTCACATTGTTTTTATTTCTTCAGTAAGAAACAAACACAATTTAGCTTAAATAAGACCCTATATCTTGATGACAAAAGTTAAGGTATTTAATTTTTTTGTGAGACCATGTCCTTTGGCAGCTAAATGGGAAAGCCATACTATCACGATATTTGCTGTTTTATTGTTTACTCTTTGTTTGTAGACCTGTCTTCCTTACTACTCCATAAACCTTTTGAGAATAGGGCCCTGATCCTTATCCCATACACCTATTATAAAGACAAGCACTGAGAAACCATTCAGAAACCATTTGTTAGCTGATTGAACATTTCCCTAAATTTTCTCAACTGAAAGGGTAGAAAAGGGGTATAATAGTGCCTACCTCAAAAGTGTCACACTTGTAAAGTTTTTCGAACTTCACCTGACACACAGCAGATGCTAATTCAGTATGCTCCACTGCACTGCTCTGGGAGATGTCACTCACACAGTCCTCCCTGGAGCTGAGCAACTCCAGACTCCTCCTCAAAGTATGAACTGTCATCTTCGTTATCATCACCACCACAATCATTATTACGAGGCTCTAGAATAGAAAGATTTTACTGCATCTAAACTGCAGAGAGGGCAGCAAAAGTGTAAGCCGGTCCTTCATGGTGGGGATAACTGTGTCTACCTCCTAAAGATAAAAAGGTCAGAATTTTGAGTAATTTGGGTGGATTTTTGCTCTCATCTAATTATCCTCATTTGAGGTCACCACTAAAAATGAATTTTGACTGAATCTTATAAAGGTAAGCTTGCAGTTCTGTCTTCTTAACACTAATTTTAATAACTACTGTGAACTAAAGCCCCTAGAGGCTAATGGAAATAACACAGTAAAAATTAAAAGTTTTAATTTTTAAAGAAAATAGATATCTTGGCACACAGAATATCAGTGACATCAATTATATCATTGGGTTTCAATCCATTTTGTGACAGGATCGTTTTCTCAAAACTTTAGGACATCAAATGGGTGTTTTGTATAGAGAGCTAGACTCTTATCTTCCTATCCTTTTTATTCTCTTTATAGCTAATCAGAAACTTTGTGGTTGTGTATAGAAACCAGTTTGTAACCTCTAACTCAGAGAAAACAAAACTTCCATCTTCCAGAAGCCCTGAAGAGTCACTCTAGATAGTTCAATATTTGGCCTTGTGGATGATTTAGAAATTCTGATGACAAAACCTTTCATTTAAAAATATTTACCACATTTTGCTAATAAGTAAAATGTGTTTTAGTAAATTTAAAAGACATAAAAAAGCTCAATGAAGAAATTTCTCATAAACTTTCCATCCAGAATTAATACTTGTTAATATTTTAATTTATATGATTTTGGTCCTTCTTAAAAATATATATACATTTGTGTGATTTTTTTCCCCTTTTAGAAAATTGGAATAAATTCCGCCTTTTGATTTTGACTTTTTTTAAACTTAAAAGACATATCTTACATATTTTCCTATGTCACTGAAACTTTTTCTACAACATATCTTTTAAAGGGCTTCTCTGTATCCACAGTTGTGATAGGTCACAATTAAAAACAAAAACCAACACGACAACTAACACTAATGTCAATATGACATTTTTTAACCTGAATTTAGTCCAAAAAGTCAATTAATATTACATTTCCTAATATAAACATGATTATATTGGCTCATCAATTGAAAGCCATAACTTAGGAACAGAAAGAAATAATTGAATACTGATTCAAAGCCATCTTCCTCAACATGCACATTAACAGTGTAGGACACTAGCTAGAAGCAGTAATCTCTTCTCAAAAATAAAGACTTCTGATGGGAACTGTGGTGCTATTTATGTATTCCATGTAAGTGTTACATGTGTTAATATTCTGGTTAAATTTGGTTCTTTTAAAAACATGAGTTCCTTTTGGAGAGGGACCAGGGATAATAATCAGAGTCTATGAATGCCTTCTATTTTGAGGACCTTCCATAAGGCTTTTATGTTATTGACAATGATGATAATAATACACATGTGGGAACTATTAATTTATACCCCTCCAAAAGCTCTCAACTTATTTAGTTCCTTCTCTACATATAGAGAGATACCTATTGGTTAAATGTGAAAGGAAGGACTTGGTGAAGACAACCAAAAGACCTAAGTTGCCTTAGTGCCTGAGTTAGGATGTACAGGCCAGGTCAGACCATGTCGTATTTTTTGGGCCCTGATTCACATCACTCATGGATCATTTGGTTGTTTGAGGTAGCATCTTATAGAACAAAAAAATTTTAAAGGAAAGAAATCTGGATTCGAGTACCATACATTTCACTTTGTGGTTAAGTGATGCCAAACACAGATAGACAATCAGAGTTTTACCCTGAGGATGATTATAAATAATGTAACATAATATAATATGTGATATAATGCAATATAACATAGTATATAATATCACCTCTATATGCTTGTGAGAACTCAAATATCAAAAGTTCTTTGTAACTTGTAAAATAAAATATAGGACACATATTCATTGTTGTGAAAAAATGCCTTAGCTTACAAATTATAAAGAGAAAAACTAATGGCTGGGGTAGAAGAAGAAACATTTGAAGCTATAAATTGTCTTGTTAAAATATCACTGTGACTGCCTCAAAACCAGATCAACAGCATTAAATTTCATACAGATAGTGCATTTTATCAAATGGTTATCTGCTAGGTTGTTGCTTTACACTCACTTTCAGCTTTTATATCAAAGAAATCTGAATGTTTCCCTAAAGATGATTAACTAGGAAGTAACATGGTATAGTGGAATGAAAATGGCTAAATGGGAGTCAAAGCCCAACTGTCTCAAGGGTCAAAGAGTTAAGTGAATCAGCTGAGGGGACAGGGGAGTTGAGGGTCACCACAGCACACACTGGAGAGCACAAGAGCCACCCAGAGTAACGCCCATTACTCAATTCCAGATGTGTTTACCATGAGGAGATGTGGGCCTAGTGATGCCAGCTTTTCTTATTTTCTAAGAGGAGGCAGACACTCGGATGTTCTGTGAAATGTCAAATTATAGTTTTGGATAAAAGTATGTTTTTAAAATATTGTGCCGGAAGCATATATTGTCATTTACAAACACTTTACACATGTTTACAAACACTTCACTGAGCTGGGTCGAGCCCACGAAGTTCCAGTTTTTAATCACCGTGCTACAAAATCAGACCTTATTTCACTCTCAGTTCTAAAGTCACTAATGGAATGGTTGAGGCTAAGAAATTTAACCTATCTGAGCTTCATTTTCCTCTTGCAAAGTTAATTTGCTCTTTTATTAGGATTGCAAAAATGGAAACTGAGTCGTTCTGATTTCTTCTTTTTATACTTGCTTTATTCAGAGCATATCAGCTATCCTTGTTACTAAAAGGGTCAGGGCTATCCCATTCGTTTTTGGAATAAATTGTTTTACCTGAACTCTCAAGAAAATTTGAAACTATGGATATCCCTAATTTTCTAAAGAATAGAGATGAGTGAGCATAAAGACCCATTTTTTCAGATTGACCCAAGAGAGAATGCTTCTTTGCAAAATTACTGTCTCCTGTACAAAATGCTTTCCCACTATTATATCAGCTACTCTCAGTCATAAAGATCTTTCCTTAGTCAAACAACTTTTAAGGACATCAAGAACATGGTAAGCAATGGCACTATCTGAGCTGAGAACAAATCAATTCTGCTTAGATTATAGTTGATGATACATCCAAACAATGATATTTCAAAGCAAGAGGATTATATAATGTAAGTTTAGACAGTTAATATTTTCAAACTATTCAAATGTTAGTAAAAGTTCAGTAAGTAAATGACCAGTGACTGACTGGAAATACTAATCTTGTCTCTTTACTACCTTCCAGCGGCCTTGGCTAAACCATTTATGTTTGATATCAAAAACCATGTGAAAAGTGAAAGGAGAAGGATACAAAATCACATACCACAGTTAGAACAATATGCACAGTCGAACCTGTGTAGACAGGAGCATTATGAATCAGGCATGTTTAAGCATGCACTTAGAGAATAGGCTCTATACAGGATAAAATCCTGAAGGTCGCACTGCGGTGGAAGAATCAATTTCCCCTGTTGCAAGCCAGTACTTCTCTTTTCTCTGGTTTCAGAGTGTAGCAGTGCACCCCGTGGAGGCTAAAATATGAACAATCTAACCAAGAAGACAGCAAGATGGCTAACTGTTATGTAAAATTAACCAGGGGTACAGAATTTCTTGCTACTTCATTTTTTTAAAGTTAAATGTATTTTTAATAATTGCTAATGTTTTAGGCAGCTGGCTCAAAATACTATAAATTCTAAATTTTGTGACTGTTTTTATTAAGTGCTTTAAAAATAAAAGTCATAAATCAGATGCTTTCATTAGTACAGAAAAATATCATACGTTCTCTGAAATACAAAATTCATTTTATGGTTAATTAACTGCCACTTAAATTCTTTCTCAAGAGATAAAGAAGACAAAGACTAAGCCAGTGCATGCAATAAGAGTAATTTTTTCCTCTGGGTTTAGGTACCCAGAGCAGGACAGATGATGGAAAAAAAACCCAGTCATTTCAGAGTACCTATTTTCACAACCTGACCTACCTAGGAAATTCAAAAGAAAGCAATATGGAACCGATAACATTTTTAAAACACCTAAGTCTTCCTCTCTGTCTTGTCAGTGCAAATTGGCGGAATGAGAATATTATGAGTTCTCATGTGAATTCATTGTTAATATAAAATCTTGAGATTGGTTATTATATAAATAATTATTTGTCGATTATCTTGCTATTCTTTTAATGGCTTGTTGGTAGAATGACACCATATCCTAAATTTTATAGAAAGGTACTCATTTAAAATATTCCCTCTAATTTTCATCCATATTCTTACATTTTTTTAAGAAGAATTAAAAAAAAAAAAGAAGCAAATTTTGGAAAATATGTTCGAATTAGATCTATCTGACCTGTGAGTTGTTTATAGGGCCTAAATATGGATTAGTGATGACTACAGAGTAAGAACTCGGCTTATTTTTGGAAGGTACCTCTCTCCATGAAATGCTGCAGATAAGAAATGTGGGTGAGAAACATTTGCTTGGTTTACATTTTCATTGTGGTTACCCTGGGCAGCATTTTCCAGAGGAACATTTCCAGTTTGGAACAGAAGGCATGATGAAAATATCAACCTCTTTTCTTAAAACACATGCTCACAAGGCTTTTTTAGAGTCACAATGATCTCAGCAAAATTTCCTTCTTGAAAATAATAACCAATGAATTGTTTTCTGACCTGATAGTGTCAATTAAACTTAGATTTGCTTTTCCATGTATATTTTAACTGCAGCTGGCTTCCAGAATTCCAAGCATTGCAGTGAACGACCTTGATTTAGATGCCAAAGAAAGACAGACTCCCCTCACACTTAAGTTTCAGTGAATCAGCAGGTCAGGCACCAACAGAGGTGGCTGTTCCATTAGTTTGAAGGTATTTCTCTGTATACGCTAAGGATATTTCTTTCTTCCAACTCACTCTTTTTATATTTGATTTCAAACTCTCATGACAGCAAGATCCTGCCGTAATTTATGTTTTGAGCCTGGTAACTGTGTCCATTCCTGTTTCAGCTTAATTCTTTTTTATATAGATATGAAGGAATAATTTGTTTATGGCTATTAAATTTAGTAGAGTGGATTTCTAGAACAGCAAAATAGCTATGAGTGTGTATCATGTAATTTGATGCTAATATTAATTAAATTACTAATTTACTTGAATAAATTAGTGACTCTAAAGGTGTTCCTATAACGATATCACTATTTCTGACTTGCAATTCCATTTTGAAAGGGAATAAAAGGAACCACAAAGGAAAGAAATGTTCACAGCTTTCCTCATCTGTGTCATATATCATATAGTGAACAATTTGTAATGATGAATTTTTAAATATTGTGATTTTGTTACCTTTAAAAATTTTGTTTTCTTTTATCAAAATGTAAAGGCCTGAGACTATCATATATATAAATGCAGCCCATTTTATTTTCACAGCCAAAATAAAAGGATGAGAATCATAGCACAAAGAACTACTAGAGGAAAGCTCTCTACAGTGTTAGGCCACAGGTGCTTAGGCTAGTCAGTCAGCCAGTCAGTCAACCAGTATTTACTGAGCACCTATGTTGTGCCAAATCATGTGTTATTGTTTCATTCTCTGCCCTCATAGAGCTTACAATCTAGTACAGGGCAGGGAAAATCAAAAAAGCAAAAAAATAGCTCTATAATTACAATTTCAATAAATGTTGTGAAGGAAACACGCAGGGTGCAGAGTAATAGTAGAGATCTACGTACTTAAGGAAAGAAACCTCTCCAAGGAGTCATATTGAAAGCTCAAACTTAAAGTACAAGAAGAATCCAACCATTCATATTTTAAAAGATGAAGAGTCAGATTACTGGGCTTTCATTTAAAACTATATTCAGGTTTAAAACAAAAAAGAAACAGATTCATAGAGAGAGAGAACAAACTGATGGCCGCCAGGCAGGAGGATTAGGGTAATGGAAATGTGAAGGGGAATAAGAGGTACAAACTTCTAGTTATGAAATAATTAAGTCATGGAAATATAATGTAGGCCAAAGAGAATATAGTCAATCTTATCATTATAACTTTGTATGGTTACTAGACTTATCATGGTAATCACACTGTAAGGCATATAAATGTAGAATCACTATTTTGTACACCTGAAACTAATTATTCTATTAATTATTCTAATAATTATTCTAATAATTAGTTTCAGGTGTACATTATTATATGTAGATCACCTGTAGTTTAATAAAAATATTAAAAAATAAATACTATATACAGGTTTAAGGAATATACAGACACCAAAAATATATCTTGGTTTAATCTAAGAGGTCATGTGACAGCTAATGTATGTTGTTTAAAAATGTTTCCATAAAGGATTTGAATTGGTCACAGAGGTTAAGACTGCAAGATGCTACCACCACACTTAGGAAAATTAACATGAATCTGAAAGACATTTGTTTTTGTTTTTTTTTGTTTTTTAACTGCTGCTTATGAACGCACCTGGTGAAATTCCTGGTGATTCAAACAAGGATTTCACTGACTTGGGTTTAAAACTCATTCATTATCAGCACCCAAGAGATTTAATACTCATTGTGAGAGATAGTAACAGGTCACGGTAACAGATCTCATATTTCCTGAAAATAATGCTTTACTCACAGCTGCTGTAAATCAAGCAAGATTTACCTGTATCATAAAAAGTATTTAAAAGCAAAGCGTAAAGGCCACCAAGTGGGGAAAAATACACCTTGAATCATCAAGAAAAACACACAGAGATTAAAATTTTAGAAGAGACATATTTCGTTGATATGGATAGATGGCCACCTTATATGAGGTAAAAGAACTATTAAACAATGCTTAGAGTATGGTCCCATTCATGAAATTGTATGTCTGAGTGTGTTTATATAGTTATATAAAAAATAAAAATCAAGAAGGAAATATTCTAAAATGCTAACAGTAATTATATCTTGATGATAGGCATATGGGATTTTCTTGGTAGACATTCTGTCGTTTCTTTTTTCTCACAATGAGGGAGGTATATTTTTTAAATGTGAAGAAAGCCCTTAGAAGAAAAATTTAATTGTATTGGTGGATACTGATTTAACATAGAAAATCTTTGGTATAACAGATCTCACCGTACTGCAAGCTAATTAACTATGAAAGACACTTCCCATAGATGGAATACTCATTCAGATGGCATGATCTGCTCTTTAGCCAGCACCAAATTACCAAATAGTCAAAGTATGTGCCTAGGGCATTGGCAAAGAAAAGGAGACACCTAAAAATGAGAATATTTTGGAGAAAAGTACATGATTTTTGATATTTTAGAAAAGTGTAAAAGTAGTTGTCCAGGGAAAATATCAGAAAGTTGTTAGACTTATGTACAAATACATGATTTAATATCATTTTCCTTTTTAAGAACATGTAGGTGGAGTGGAGAGAGTCTTAGAACATACAGGTAGGCGGTAGGACTACATTTTTTCAAGGTCCAGGATCTGTAGGAATCTTAATTTGGTGTAAAGCACAGAAAAAAATTACGTTACCTCCTAACCTGTATGTCATTAAAGATAAAAACAATATTTAGCTATAAAGTAAGTGCATATCAGTTCAACAGAGTTCCATTGTTTCCCTACACAAATACTTCTATGCTTTTCTGAAATATCAGGAATCCCAAATTTTCTCCAAAGTAATTTTTGCTTACACCATTTTTTTGGGCTGATACCCTAAGCATACAGTCCATTTGACATTTCAGTATGACCGAATAGCAAATCACGGCACCTGAAATATTCAAATTAAAAGCCAAATAAAAATGAGCCACATTTAATGCAGATTTACTATATTTGATGTTTGATGAAAAATTCAAACTGTCAAAATAATTTGTTAAATTTTCTAATATGGCAGATTTGGGCTCATGAGAGTCAGAATCCAGGGTCAGTTAAATCATTTACCAAACCCAAACTTGCACAAGTTTAATTTCTCTGAACCTGTTTGTACTTATTTAAAATAATTACATTGACACTAGCTTTGCTGGCATGATAGAATTTTGGGGACTATAAGTAAAAAATAAAGAATGTAAAATGAGAACTAAATAATATTATATTAATACAAAGTGTAATGATTAATATAAAATGCATTGTTTTTTGTCATTAACTCTTTTACACGTATGTATCATATCACTCAAAGAGATTCTGTTACTAATATATGCAAATTGTGGTAGTCGTATAAGAACTCCATAAACAGTTGTTTTTCAATTAATTAAGTCATCTCATTTGAAAATATATTTTTACTTGGGAGAATAACAGTTGGGATGTGCAAATGGAGAATTGTGACTGACCCCTCAGAAAAAAAACTCAAGTATAAATCTAGTTTATTTATGTCAGTAAAAACTGAATGTTGAGTTATTTATGTTGAAACTTTCCTGAGAAATTTGGTTTTCTTTTAGGCACCAACCATAAAAAGAAAGCATTAACCTTTTTTACGAACCTATGAGAAATGCAGAAAACAGTCTTGACTCTCCTGATACTTTTTAAATCACCCTGATGGAGATTTGAAGCATGCATGGAAAACTAAAATATGTTCTGGGGTCACGTGAAGAAATACGAACATCCTATCACAGAGCGAGAAATTAGATAATGGGTGTTTTACTCCAATCAAAACAAGTTTTACTAAAGTTTAAATACCAGTCTAAGTATTTACCATCTCAACAAAAATGGCATTTTCAATATAGTGTTTGAGAAAAAAGATAATTAACAAAACTAATTGCTGTTAAAACAGTGCACTTAAACAATAATTTTGGATGTATCTTTCATATATTTTATTTTTTCTGACATCAACTTGATGGCTCTTGAATTATTTTGTATCTAGACCTTATTAAGCCCCATTTCATTTTCCCAAATTAGCCACACAAAAGGGAATAATTTTAATATAGCTCTTAGGTGTCACATTTCATAGAGCTGCTGAGAAAGGATTCTTATGAAGAGGCCAACATCTAGTTTCCTGAATCCTGACAAAATGACATAAATTTCTCCAAAAAGATGGGCACTCGATTTCTTTAAAAATATGCAGGATCAGTAATTTAAAAGCCCATTACAAAACCAAGTCTTACTCTTATAGGTCTGGAAGTCTCTGATGTTAAACAACTAAATCACACTCTTAAATGAAAAGTTTATTCTAGAAAAAGCCGGAGTTTTTGAGAAAGAATCTAGTTCATCCCAAATATCTCTATGTCTAGATTATACTTTTTGGAGGTTTTGATAAAAGATGCAATCCCTTATCTGGTTACCTAGGTGACAACCCATATCTGCTCTCAGGAAATTCTACATTTTGTATGTATAACCTTCATTCTTCCTAATGAAGTTGAATCCCATTGATCGTATTTTAGGTTCCAAAAAATAGCAAGAAGTAATTTCCTTTGTAAAAACTCTCAGCTCTTCTGTAGCAAATGATTGTCATCTCTCAGTTTCCTCCAGTAAAATGATCCTAGTCTCCTTATCCTTTCTTAAAGAGTTCAACTGGTAGTCCTTTAAACATCACTTTTCTGTGGCTCCTCAGCAAAGGCCAAGTTGTGGGACTGAACACCAGACCTGTATTCCTATCAAGGGTCTGACCACATGGCTGAAACATCAACCATCAGGTCTCTGTCATTGTAGTGGCCTACAGTGATTTGCTTCTGCCCAAATTGTATCAACTTCACCTATTAAACCACATCTCAATGAATACTAAATACAAAGGAAATAAAACAAAACCCCAAGGTATGTTTTCATTGTAGAAACAGGATGAACTAAAAACGTGTCCTAACTTTTTAAAGCTTACTATAGATATACCTGACAGTTAATTTTTGGAGGTCAAATGTTATCAATTAAAAATGAAGGATACAGTATGTTACAAAAATTTCGATATGACATATAAGTCCAGTACCTCTTTCCTTGCCCAACTTTATGTAGTTGTTATAATTAGGCACATGGTAGCATGACTTACAGAGTTGTGAATCCGTACAATATATGATAATGCCATGAGCATATTAAATCAATTCTTCCCATTAAGTTGCTGAAGAGCCTTCTTATATATAAACCAAAGAGGACATTTACTCTCAGAGAAATTAAACTATAAATATGATTCAAACACAAATAAATTTTTAAATGAAGGGGGAAGGGCTGGGCTGTGTGTAAAATAAAATGCAAAATTAGAACAAAAATACCGATATTTTACACTGCAAAAAAAATGTCTGCACTGACAATGATATTGAGAGAGACGAGTTCGATGGATATAACTAGCGCATATGATGAATGTAGTATTACCAACACACTTTTTACCTGTACGGATTTTTTTTGGTTTAATTCAATGAAATCCACTACCCTGGGTGTAATGGAACCCTGTACCCTACTCATCTCATGCATCTTTAGTCTACTGAGCTGCCTTAAAGCCTTGACATAATAAAAGGTCAAGCAGATCCCAGTAAGCATTTGTAAACTACAATAGCTCCCCATTTCGGTTACAAAACACACATTCTTGTGCTAAGCTTTGCTCTCTCTTGTTTCATTGTGTAAGCTGGCTAATTTGGAAATGGCTCAGGTACTTGAGAACACCTAGATTTTTCAAAACAATCCTACTTTCCTAGTTCACCATCTGAAGAAGTAAATCCATAATACAACATTTTGGGGAACTCTAAAATGGTGCCCGGATACCAAAGGAATGAACAGCAAATAGCATCACTGTTAAATAAAAAGAATGCATTTCACCCTCCAGCTCATCTGTGCTTTCTGGGACACAAGGCACCAACAAGAAAGGGTTGGGGTAGAATTTCAAGAAATCTGGTTTATTTCAACATTCATTTGGCAAGATGCTGGACACAAAATAATACCCCAAAGCCACCTCCCTTTCCCATCATTGTCAAGTCAGGGCTCTCCAATCATCCCCCACAAACCTAATTAAAAATAAAGAAAAGAGGCAAGCTATGAATTCGCATCCAGGGCTATGATACAGATTAAAGGATAGGCATCTGTCCTAATTGGTCACAACGAAACTAAAGGACAATAATAAGAATACATCTAACATTAATCTAAATGAAGCCAATGAATAATATTATAAACCAGAAGCATGGTTTCAAAAATATGCAATTACCTCCAAGCATGCAAGGGCATTGATAACTCATAAAAATGATTGCAAAGAATGCTCTGCATATAAATGTTTCATAAATGCACCATAAATGCTAAGTGACACGTATATATGTGCATATCCATAGGGTATACATTTGTATGTATATTCACAATCAAATCTATGCACTAAAATGAAACTGTATCTGGCTAATGGATTCTCAACAAGAGTACATTAGAATATGAAATAGAATGCTAAATTCCGGGGCCACTTTTTCTAAGCAATGAAGGAAACAAGCAAAACCACCTTCTAATTAGGCCAGGAAGCTTCTAAGGCACCAGCTGTGATTTTGAGGAAGGCCCAGCCCTACTCGGGAGAGCTGCAAATAAAATGATTCCTTTCAATAACACCCATTTCTTGTGAGCTCTTTTTCCACCCCCTGATTCTGTTGCTAAGCTTAGAAGGAAAGCAACCAGGTGGCTCAGTCTGCATCCCAAGCCAGTTCCAGATAAAATCAGAACACCATTTTTTTTTTTTTTAACAAGCGGATGCCTTCTTACTTCTCTCTCTTCCTGGCAGCCTTCCTCTCTCCATCTCCATCCCTGTCTCCACACCTTCCTCTCCCACTCTGAGGGAGTCATTGTTCAAATGCAGGCCACAAATGTATACCCAGGTCACTTAATCGCAAGCTAAACCAAAAAGACAGCACCACAGTCTCCTACTTACCATGCTGAGACCCGGAGAAGCTGCTGAAAGCGGGAAGAGATGCACACTGAATCCATCTTCCTAGTGACCGAGTGGGATCCAGCCTCCGAACCCAACATCAGCAGCGGCTGCTGGGATGTTTTTTTTTTCCCCTTCGTCTCTGGTTGGCGATGGTGCGAATAGGAACCACCCTTCCAGCCCCACTAGAGTAGCAGCAGTCAAGGCGGCAGCAACAGCAGCATCACCACTTGGCCTCCTCCCTCTCGGAGGATGGGGTGAGCTCAGAAACAGCCAGGAACTTGCAGCAGACACCTCCTCTGGCTCCTCCTCCCCTGCCCCCTCCCCCACAGCCCCACCCCTGCTGCGGTAGAGGCTGCCTGCTCCGGCAGCTGCTGGTTGTCATGGTAATGACCAATGGTAAGCGACAAGGCTAAGGGGGAGGGGAGATGGGTGAACCGAGTTGCCAGAGCTGGAGGGGAAGGTATTCGTGCTACTGGCCTCTGGGATGCTCTTGGGCTCTCCTACCCTGGACTTTGGGTCTTTAAAAGCGATTCAAGGGTGGAGAGGCACGGAAAAAGGATAATTTAAATTTCATCGACATCTAGGTTGAAACTGCAAAATAGCTTAGCTATTTGTGCATTTTCTACGGTTTTTCCAACGAAATGTGCTAAATTTGCAATCAGAAAACAATAATAACAAATGTGGAGACAACGATGTTGTCAGATAGAAAGTTATTAGCACTCCACATATGTTTGTCACTTATAGCATCCTTTTCTCAATGCCATTCAAGGTTGTTAAAAAGCAAAGTGAGCGCCTGGACTTTGCAATCAAACAAGCCTGATTCCTTGGCACTACTTACTCTCCGTTGGTCTTCTCAGGTGCGTCACCTGTTCTGTTTTTCCAGTCCCCCCTCTGAAGAAGACCAGGAGATATTTGGCACTCCTCTGCGGAAAAGGAAATTGAAGCAGAGGAAACAAATTTCTTGAGCAACCACAGTTCTCAAGAACACAACTTGGATAGCTGCAAACTTTCTGTGAGTGTCAAACTCCCGAAGTGTTCAATTTCCTGCTCTTCTGGAGGTCCCAAGACAACTGGTAGTCAGGGTGGTAGATAGGAGAAAAGGAGGTGAAATCAGCAGTGTTGAGTTCTAGGTGAGCTACATCTCTAACTATAAATTATATATGACACTAGTATTTATGTCATATGGTAGTTGTAAAGGTGGAATAAAATAATACACTAAAAGCACTTTGCATTAGTAAGTGTATAATAAATGATTGCTATTACTGCTATTATTATTAGTGGTAGTAATAGTACATTGTAGCCACTTCTGAATCTAAGGAGTTAAAGGAATGACATGGCAATTTCAGATATGGAAAAAAAATAATGCGAGAAAACATTTAATATGTGATACCTGTGATGATGACAACAACAGGAATGACAAAAACAGGTAGGCCCTGAGAGATTAAAAGTTCTCTAAAGTGTGACAATGTAGATTTTACGTCTTCAAGGAGTTAGATAAAATTTCCACATTCACACAGCTAATAAATAGCAGAGGCAGAATTGAAACTTTCATTCTTCTAACGCTAGCATCTGCTCTCCTATCCATTACATTTTTTTGCCATTCTTCCATGGAATGAAAATACTCTTTTTTCTTAACCCGTAGTGTTACGTATAGCTTCAAATGGGATTAGTACAAGATTCAAAGTCAGACTGTCTGGGCTCAACTTATCATAGATATGATTTGAGACATGTTAATTACCTTTCCTGAACCTATGTGTCTTTACCTGTTAAATGGAAGTAATCGTAGAACCTCACAGAGTCATCGTGAGAATTAAATAGGATGATGCATATAAAGCATTAGGACGTCTGGTACGTAGCTAAGTGTTCGATAAATGTTAGCTATGATTATTTGTTACTCATTCTTAAGTAATTAATATTAAAATGTGAGAGAACTTTTTTTCTACATGGGGTCACTCTTAAGGACGGGGCCCTCCTCTACAAAACTGACTTGAAGGTGTTTAGGTGGTTGCATTAAGGGTTGTAACTTATCCTTGGCACTTGGCATTGCCTTCCAGTCCTCTCCAAGCCTGGATCCTGCTCAGTGCAGCTCGTGGCCCCTGGCTTCCACCAGAGCCTGACCAACCAGCCACATGGTCCACATGCACTTCGACGTCAGCATCACTGCCAGGCATTTTCTCCGTGAGCATCTTTCCCGCAATCATTTTCGCGACATCACTAATTGGCCATAAGGCAATTTTGTCATAAAACATACAGTAACTTTTCATTGGGTGGGTTAATTTCTCTTTTGACAAGTCATACTCTGTAAAAAAAGGTAAAGTAACCGGTTGATAATTTGGGTTTTTTGTTTGCTTGGTTGGTTGTTTTTTTTGGATGAATTTCTTATGTTTACTCCCATCTTTATATTATATATAAATCTTACCTATCACAATAGTCTGTACAGTCATGAGTAGATATAGTGCTGGTGGTCTTAAAATAGTTAACATTTCTTCCAGATGATGATGATTTGCCCCAAAGGATTAGTGGTTTCTTATTCTGAAACATTACAATGGGGAGAGAAAAAGTGGTGAGAAATCTCTGAGAACGTAGAGTTGAACCCACATTTCCCACTGGGGGGAAAAAAAACAATTAGGTACAAAATAAAATCAGTTATTGGCGTAGTATTGCCATGATGCTACAGACATTTTAAGTGTATTCACATATCTTGTATTTTGCAGTAAAATCAATTTTGTTATTCATTTTTCATGTTTCATGATGTCCTTTTTAACACTAGTTGTTTTTTTTGTTTGTTTGTTTGTTTGTTTGGTCATTCTTTTACCTTCCTTTTACGGTAAAATTGTCTCATGGCCAATTAGTTATGTGGCAAAAATGTTTGCTGGCAAAGAAGCTTACAGCAAAAGTACCTAGAACCATCAGCGTCATGCAAGTGTAGCTGTGTAACAGAGGAATGGGTGGTGATGATCTTGCTTCTTTTTGTTTTTCTCCGTTCTGAATCTTCTGCTGTCTCCACAGAGATGATCCTGTAAGTAAGCAGAGAAGAAAGCTGCAAGTTGTACAAGCGTGTTTAGGTGATGGAATGCTCCCCACCAACATTGCAAATGAGCGTTTATTTTACCTTCAGTGCCAGGAGCTCACCTGGCTGGGGTGAGTGATTCGAGTTTTCTCTTCCCATAAACACAAACAGAATCAACTGGGCAGGAGAGAAAGGTGGCATTTCTTAGGTGAATAATTCTCCAATTTAAACATTCAAATACTATTCTCTTATTTTTTGACATATCCATGTAGCACTGTTATCATTATCTAATAATATTTATTAATTATCGAATAATTTCTTTAGATATTTACTTCACTCATTTAGCATTTATTTTTATGTACTTTAATTATGTGTTACTTATTTTAAAAGAAATCTGTCTCCGGCTTCAGGAAAACAATGATGAAAATAGGCATAGTAAATAGAGTGTCCCCAGAGAAAGGAACTTAAAGCAAAATCATCATTTTTTTAAGTAAGAGATTTCAAATGTATTTGTAATAATTTTTAATTAACAAAATAAAACTTCAAATTTCTTTATTTCTACTGCTATCCCTTTATCATGTTTTATTTTTCTATAGTATTTATTATCTTCTAATATGAAAGGTCATAGCTTTTAAAATTTCTTTTTCTTTCTTTTTTTTTTTTTTAGGTGAGGTAACCTTTGGTTGACCTCGCAGATTGCAAGGACCTTGTCAATTTCTCTCTCTCTTTTTTTTTATGCCTACAGCACCTGGTCTTCCTAGGTGATCTCCCATCCAAGTACTAACCAGGCCTGACCCTGCTTAGCTTCCAAGATCAGATGGGAACAAGCTAATTCAGGGTAGCATGGCCATAGACTAAAATTTATTTATTAGAGTTGACATGCAATGTTATGTTAGCTTCAGATGTACTGTGTAGTTATTAGATGTTTATATAATTTCCAAAGTAATCACACCGATAAGTCTACTAGCCATCTGACACCATACATAGTTGTTACAATATTATTGATTATATTCCCTATGCTGTACTTTACAACCTCATGACTGTTTTGTAACTGGCGATTTGTATATCTGAATCCTCTCTTCCTTTTCAACCATTCCTCTATCCTGCCTCCCATCTGGCAACCATGAATTAGTTTCAGTTTTGTTTGTTCACTTATTTATTTATTTATTTTAAGATTCCATATATAAGTGAAATTATATGATATTTTTTCTTCTCTGTTTGACTTATTTCACTTAGCATAATACCCTCTTGGTCCTTCCATGTTGTCTCAAATGGCAAGATTTTATTCTTTTTATGACTGAGTAATATTCTATTGTATATATGTACCGTATCTTCTTTATTCATCTACTGATGGACACTTAGGTTGTTTCCTTATCTTGGCTATTGTAAATCATAGGGGTGCATAAGTCTTTTCAAATTAGTGTTTTGGATTCTTCAGATAAATACCCAGAAGTTGAATTGCTGAGTTATGTGTCAGTTTTATTTTTAATGTTTTGAGAACCTTCTATACTATTTTTCATAGTGGCTGCACAAATGTATAGTCCCACCAACAGCACGTAAGTGTTCTCTCCACATTCTTGCCAATACTTGTTTGTTGATTTATTGATGATAGCCATTCTGACAGGTGTGAGGTAATATCTCATTGTGGTTTTAATTTGCATTTCGCTGATGAATAGTGATGTTGAGCATCTTTTCATATGCCTGTTGGCTATCTGTTTGTCCCTTTGGAGAAATGCTATTCGGGTCCTCTGAAAGGTGTGGAAACTTTTGTTTGTTTGTCTGTTTATTTGTGAACAGTGCTGATACATATTAGATGTTCAATAAATATTTCTTGAATGAATTAATTAATAAATAATTATAATGTCAACAACCTCTGAATTGAATCACAGCTATATGTTATAAGATTATTTGTCTAGTTATATATTTCTGATATTTCTCAAAATGGAAAAGAAATAATTATTTTTTGGCATACATACATATTAGTGTAATGTCTGTCTAATCTGTATTTTAAAAATCCATAGCTATATGGAAATGTTTGTGCATGCATGTTCAGACTCATCTAGTAAATCGTCAGTAGTGTACATGGGTTCTTTGGAAAATACTGATTTTTCTCTGAAAGTGTCTCCTCCAATAATGCTACCAGTAACCAGACTGTCTAACTTTCTTGAGACTTTTCCAACTTTGACTTCTGAAATCTATGAAATGTCTACAAAGGAACAGGGTGTGGGTCTTGGCTCCAAAAGCAGCATTAAATTTTTAGGAGAAACCATAGCATAAAGGGTGGAAGCTGTAAAGTCAAAACAGACGCTTGGATTAAATTCGTGCTCCACCATTTGTTTTCTGAGTGACCTTGGCTAAGTTGCATAATTTCTCTGTGCCTCAGTTTCTTCATTGTATAACATAATAGCAGTACCTACTTTATTGGGTTGTTTTGAAGATCAAAGTTCATGTGTGCAAAGAGTTAACAAGTATCTGGCATATAGTAAATGGCAAATAATATTAGCTAATATCATTACTAATATAACATAATAAGTATGATTATGCATGGCACATTCTTTTGGATATTTCAAAAACACTCGGATTACTCAGGATTATTTTTAAGAACTTGCTGTTATGACTGCAGGCCAGCTTTCAGCAGGCTCTGAGGATTTGTGGAGATGTTTATCTCAGAGATAGGCCAGTGTGACCTGATTTCCCCCAAAAGATGGGCAGAGAGGAGTTCAAATAAACTGTCGTTTATTCCCTGTCTTCTCTACAAAAGATTATTAATATATTGTATATTTACAGAGAATATTAAATAGAAACAGTCAGGGTCTTCTCAAGTTCACTAAGAATAAGAAATTATGACCTCACTGCATGTCTTTATCAGTAGCATCAGTAGGCAAGTACGAACTCTGTACTCCTGTGGCCAGCTGTCTTATGGGTGACTCCCTGCATAT
Source organism: Cynopterus sphinx (assembly GCA_030015415.1). Taxonomy (NCBI): domain Eukaryota; kingdom Metazoa; phylum Chordata; class Mammalia; order Chiroptera; family Pteropodidae; genus Cynopterus; species Cynopterus sphinx. The sequence goes on along the minus strand of CM057387.1, from coordinate 21,401,872 downwards.
CAGGTGGACACCTTTGCCTCTGCTTGAAGTCCTTACACTGCCCCAACTCCTCAGTCTTCAGTGTTTAACAATGACGCCCCTCAGGGAGTCTTTGCTGATACCAGGATTAGCATTAGAACTGAAGCTGCCATTGTCCCCTATTATGTCTATTACTACACTTATGGTGTTGAGTGATAAATGATTTTTTTCCTTTGACTTTCTCTCCTATTTGATTATAAGCACTTTGAGATCAGAGATACTGCTCATTCATTCATTTTTTGAAACATTAACAAACGTCTATTGCGAGCTGCTACTGTGTGCTATGCTAGGGACCAGGGACATAGCTGTGAATAAGATAACATGAGCACTCTCTTCATGGGGCTTAGAATCTAAAAAGAAAGTGAGACTTTGTAATGACTTAAAATAAATGATGATGAAGGCTACAACAGAAAACTACAGGAAGCTCTTAAAGCAAACAAAGGAAGGATAAACTGAGTATGGAAGCCCAGGGAAGATATTCATGGAGGTAAAGTGGGGTGGCATGAGGGCAAGTGGTTACCGTCAGAGAGAAGGAAACGTAGACAGGTCCTGAGATGTGGAAGAACATGGCATGTTACTCAATTTTTGTTTAATACTAGCAAAATACTTTTGCATATATATTATGTACCACCTACATGTTTTTCACACGACTTCTTTCTTTCATGTTTCCCTTCTGTTAATTTATTGGGGGCATTAGGTTTGGCAATAGCTAAGGAGATGGTAAGCTGTGTAGGATGAGAAAGCATGAAGGGAGGCCAACAGACTCATTGTTCTTATGATGGGAAAAGAGGTGTAAGGATAACAGTGACCACTGCACCACTACAAATTTATTAAGTAAGATGTACATGATAATATAACCCTTTGCTTTGATACTGAAAAAAAAACAGTTTTTTTGTCCCATCCTGGGCAGTCGTATATTACCCAGTGACAGACAACACATGCACTTAGGTTACCAGAGAATCAGGAACACCAAAGAAATGAGAAAAGTTCTGTTTCCATGATGTTTTCCAAAATTTTGCGATTAGAAAATCTACAATAAGCTGATTTAATTTCACTATATGTGCAAGGTTTAATTTTAGTATAGATTTACTTCTAGTTGTCTAGAGGAGGCACCATAATTTTTACGATTTTTACAGTGCTCAGGAACTCAAAATACCTTATTGCATACAACACTAAGAGTGGAGAACATGAGCCAGGTAGTACAATAACCACAGACATCTCACAGTGAACAAAACAGACATAGTCCTTGTCCTGATGGAGCTTAGTGGGTGGGCAGCTAAGAGCAAGAAAATGAGCCACGAAATTCATAGCAAATTTTCATGAGTGCTATGAAACAATGAACAACTGAAAGGAAGGTGAAACTGGAGGTGGGGAGCGGGAGAATGACTCACTGTGGGGTGACATTTAAACTGCGACGTGAAGATGGATTATGCCAGTCATGTGAGAACTAAGAAAAGAGTTTTCGATGGAAGGATGAGCTCAGAGGAGAGAGAAAGTCAGGAATGAGAAATAACTTTGAAGGTCAGTGCATCTTGATATGGTGAGCCTAGGGGACAGTGGCATGAGGGCAAGTTGGGAAGATGGGCACGAATCAACTTGTGCAGCTCCTTGTGGCCCACCATCAGGCGATTGGAGGTTTCTTTAATGCAATGAAGAGCCACTGAAGAGTTTAAACTTGGTTCCAGGCATTGTGGGACATGAATTGGTGATGGGCTAAAGTGGTAATAGTTAGGAAGCTGCAGTCATCTAGGCTAGAGATGATAGTGGTTAGATTACAGCAGTGACAGTGGAAGTGGAGAAAACTGGACTACTTTGGATAAATATACTGTAGAAGTGGCATTGCAAGGACTTGCTGATGCATTAGACATTGGGGCCAAAAGAGAGGCTGGCATAAAAGATTACCTCTAAGGACAACTATCTTCTGTTTTGAGGGTCTGTCTGTTGAGATTTAGCTTTTACCTTCTGTATTCAGGAAAGCCTCAGGGCTCTGGCTCTGCGAAAGAGTGGGGAAACTTGAAGGGGTTCTAAGCACCCAGCTTTCAGGGGTCTCTACTCCTTTCCCTGCAGACCTAGTGCTCTTGAGAATGAGGCATGAATGACCAATCAGTGTGTTGGGCCAATCAGCACTGTGGATAAGGATCTTGACTGAAAAGGGATAAATGAAGGCTAGAAGAACACCAGGGTTTGACTCAAAAAACCCCTCAGCCTTGCAAAGCAGCTTGCCAGCAAGAGTAAGCCTTCCTCTACTCAGCCTCCTAAACATTGCAAACCATTTTTCTCTTTCCCAACTAGTGGTTCCTAAGCAGACAGTCCTGATTCCTCCACCTTCAGACCCTGAGGTAACCATATCTTCTCTCAGACTCTCATCTATGCATACAGGTTAAACAATTGTGTTTGCCTATTGAATGGAGTTTTAAATGCATTCTGTCCTTAAAAACTTGAGCACATGCTTGGCATGCAAAAGGATCTGTGTGAGTTCTGGCTGTTCTTTATATTATTCTCTTAATCTGAAATTTTCTTATTAAAGCCTTTAAAGCCCAATCTTTTCAGCCCCCAAAATTTCGAAAAAATTCCCTAATACCTCCTGCCTCAAGACCCCCAAATGACCTTTTAGCTCCCTCAAATGGCTGAGTACTTGTTTTCCTCTGACAGACATGCCAGGTGCAGAGAGACTGACAGGAGAAAAGGGTAGGCTAAAAGCGGAGCTTATAGATTTCATGGTCTGTCTCATTTAAAGTTCCTTTAAACGTTTGCATCTGCATTTACCTTTTATACCTATTTGATTTGTTTATTACGGATGGTCTGAAGTGTGAGATTGGGAGCCTGGGGCTTGCTGACATTTCCACGTTAGAAAAGTACTCAGTGAAGATATTTGAGTTTTGTGGTCCCTCCCCCCCCATCACCACCACCACTGTGGGCGACAAAACTTCACAAGAAAATCTCTGAGCTCTCTTGCATCTGCCCACTGCCTTCTCCTTTTGGGGCAAATGCACAGGCTTCCCCAGCACCTTGGGCTCTGAAGGGATTGTTCAGTCATTTGCTGGCACTTGGGTGCAGAAGTTTGAGAAGCACTCACTGAAACATTAGGCTCCGTGGGGTACAAACTATGTCTCATTCCTCTCTGTATCCTCATGATCAATTCAGGGCATCCCTCAGAGAGCGAACCCAGGGATGCTTTGGTCCACCCTTCCATCGTCCTATCTAGGTATTCATCCTTGTCTAGAAACAAGCCACAATGGAAGCCATAAAGTGATGGAAAGATCTCAGTTTGAGGAAACTTCAGACAGCTGTGGGTCTGATTTGTGACTCTACCCCAAGGCTGTTGTGATCACCTCTCTGAGCCTCAGTTTTCTCAATATTAAATGAGAATAAAAGGACTACTTCGATTATCCCAGGCAGAAAGGTGAGGGAGGGGGAGGAGTCTGCTCCAGTCCAGAAGTCCGATTTTAGATGAAGAAGGCAGGAAGGAGCTGAGGCCTCAGAGAGGAGCCCTTTGGCCTCTGGGATGAGAAGGGACCATGTTGAATTGTGGCTCTGGAACCCCCTCTGTCAAAACTCTGGGGAGGCGGTGTGCAGTCTAGAGGGTGACTTGGGCAGAGTTATGGAAGGATCAGGTGTTTCTCATACACCTCGATCTCTGACCAGATGTGCTGTTCTTCTCATGTCTGCCAGTGAGCCAGCTCACAGCAAGGGTCATTTGGAAGGATAAATTCCCAGCAGTGCAATTGCTGGGTTAAAAGGTATATCTATTTTTAATTTTCTGGAATGTTCCACACTATTTTCCATAGCAGCTCTACCAATTTGCAATCCCACCAACAATGTATGAGGGTTCCCTCTTCTCTGCATCCTTGCCAACACTTGCTATTTTTAATTTATTGATGATAGCTATTCTGACAGGTGTGAGGTGATATCTTATTGTAGTTTTAATTTGCATTGCTCTGATGATTAGTGACACTGAACATCTTTTCATTTGTCTGTTAACTATCTGTATTTCCTCTTTAGAGAAGGATATATTCAGATCTTCTGCCCGTTTTTTAATTTTCTGAAAACGAGTCTTCTACCTTCTTGGTTAATGTGATTTCCAGGCATTTTATAGTTTCGACGCAATTGTAAATGGGATTGTTTTCTTAATTTCTCTTTCTGAAAGTTCATCATTGGTATATAAAAATGCCACTGACTTCTGAATATTTATTTTGTAACCTGCTACTTTACTGAATTTATTAATCAGTTCTAACAGTTTTTTGTTGGAATCTTTATGGTTCTCTCTATATAGTATCATATTATCAGCAAATAACAAGAGTTTTACTTCTTCCTTTCCAATTCAGATGCCTTTTCTTTCTCTTTCTTGTCTTATTGCTGTGACTAAGACTTCCAATACAGCGTTGAAGAGGAGTGGTGAAAGTGGGCATCCTTGTCTTGCTCCTGATCTTAAGGAAAAGGCTTTAGCTTTTCTCCACTGAGTATGATGTTAGCTGTAGGTTTGTCGTATTTGGCCTTTATTATGTTGAGGTATGTTCCCTTTATTCCCACTTTGCTAAGAGTTTTTATCATAATTGGATGCTGGGTTTTGTTGAACACTTTTTCTGCATCTATTGATATGGTCATATAGTTTTTATCTTTCTATTTGTTCATCTGGTGTACCACATTAATTGATTTGCAGATATTGGACCAAACTTTCATCCCACCTTGATCCTGGTGTATGGTATTTTTAATGTATTGCTGAATTCAGTTTGCTAATATTTTGTTGAGAATTTTTGCATCAATGTTCATAAGAGATATTGGCCTATAGTTTTCCTTTTTAGTAATGTCTTTGCCTGGTTTTGGAATCAAGGTAATGGTGGCCTCATAAAAGGAGTTAGGGAGCCTTCCCTCTTCTTGAATTTTTTGGAATAATTTGAGAACAGGTGATAATTCTTCTTTGAAAATTCACCTATGAAGCCATCTTGTCTAGGGCTTTTGGTTTTTGGGAGGTTTTTGATTACTGATTCTATTTCATTGGTGGAAATTGGTGTAGATTTTCTGTTTCTCCTTGATTCAGTCTTGGGAGATTGTTTGTTTCTAGGAATGTGTCCATTTCTTCCAGACTGTCCAATTTGTTGACATAAAATTGCTCGTATTATTTTCTTATGATCCATTGTATTTCTGTGGAGTCCATGGTTGTTTCTCCTCTTTCATTTCTGATTTTATTTATTAGAGTCCTCTCTCTTTTTTCCTTGATGAGTCTGGCTAAGGGTCTGTCAATTTTGTTTATTCTTTCAGAGAACCAGCTCTTGGTTTCATTAATCTTTTGTTTTGTTTTTCTAGACTCTATTTTATTTATTTCCACTGTGATCTTTATTATTTCCTTCCTTCTATTCACTTTGGGCTTTGTTTACTGTTCTTTTTCTAGTTGCTTTAATTGTAAAGTTAGATTGTTTACTTGAGCTATTTCTTCTTTCTTGAGATAGGCCTGTATTATTATGAATTTTTCTCTTAGGACCGCTTTTGCTGTGTCCCATAAATTTCGAGTCATTATGTTTTCATTTTCATTTGTTTCTAGATATGATTTGATTTCTTCCTTGATCTCATTAATAACTCATTCATTGTTTAGTAGCATATTATTTAGTCTCCATCTGTTGTGTATTTTCCAGTTTTTTTCTTGTAGTTCATATCTAGGTTTATACCATTGTGATCAGAGAAGATGGTTGATATGATTTCAATCTTCTAAAATTTATTGCGACTTGATTTGTGCCCTAACATGTGGTCTATCTTTAAAAATGTTCCATGTGAACTTGAGAAAAATGTGTATTTTGCTGCTTTGGGGTAAAATGCTCTGAAAATATCTATTAAGCCCATCTGTTCTAGTGTGTCCTTTAGGCCCATCGTTTCCTTGTTGATTCTTTGCCTGGAAGATCTGTTCATTGGTGTCAATGGGGTATTAAAGTCTCCTATTATAAGTGTATTATTATTTATGTCAGTCAATAATTGCTTTATGTATATAGGTGCTCTTATGTTGGGTGCATATATGTTTACTAGGTTTATGTCCTCTTGATTTATCAATCTCTTTATCATTATATAATGCCTCTTTTCTCTCTTATGATAGCCTTTATTTTAAAGTCTATTCTATCTGATATATCTTTTTCCATTCCTTTACTTTCAGTGTGAGAGTATCATTTTATCTGAAGTGGATCTCTTGTAGACAGCATATGCAAAAGGGTCTTGTTTTCTTATATACTCGGTTACCCTATGTCATTTGATAGGTTCATTTAATTCATTTACATTTAAAGTAGTTATGATAGGTACATTGTTACTGCCATTTTATTATTCATATTTGTTATCCTATTTTTTTCCCCTCTTCTCTCTTTACAGAAGACCCTTTAACATCTCTTGTGATGCTGGCTTGTTGGTGATGAGTTCCTTAAGCTTTTATCTGTTTGGGAAGTTCTTTATCTCACCTTCCATTTAAATTTAAAGCCTTGCCGGGTAGAGCATTCATGGTTGTAGATTCTTGTTTTTCATAACTTTGAATATTTCTTGCCATTCCCTTCTGGCCTGCAAAGTTTCCATTGAAAAGTCAGCAGTCATTCTTATGGGGATATACTTGTAAGTAACCTTTCTCTTGCTGCTTTTATGATTCTTTGTCTTTGACTTTTGGCATTTTAATTATGGTGAATCTTGGTGTAGGTCTGTTTGAATTCCTCTTGTTTGGAACTCTTTGTGCTTCCCAAATTTGTATGTCTAATTTCTTTGCCAGGTTACGGAAGCTTTCTGTCATTATTTCTTGAAATAGATTCTCAATGCCATGCTCTCTCTCTTCCTCTTCAAATGCTTCTGTGTTTTAGATAGTTTTATGCTTCATGTTGTCCCAGAGGTCTCTTAAACTATCCTCATTTTTTAAAATTCTTTTTTCTTTTTGTTCTTCTGATTGGGTGTATTCAACTACTTTGTCTTCTAATTTGCTGATTTGATCTTCTGTTTCATCCAATCTACTATTGAATCCTTCAGTGTATTCTTCATTTTAGTTATTGTATTCCTCATTTATGTCTGGTTCTTCTTTATGGTTTCTATGTTCTTTTTAATGCTTACTATCTCTCTGTTGAGGTTCTCATTGTGCTCATCCATTCTCCTTATAAGTTCATCGAGCATCCTTATAACCATTATTTGGAACTGTCTCTGGTAGGTTGCTTGCCTCTATTCCATTTAGCTTAATTCTAGAGTTTTCTCTTGTTGTTTTATTTGTGGCGTGTTTATTTGCTTTCTCACTTTATTAGCCTCTCTGTGTTAGTTTCTATATGTCAGGAATATTCGTTTCATCTCTCAGCCTTGGCCAAATGGCCTAATGTGGAAGGCATCCTGTGCAGCCCAATGGTTCACTCTCCCTGGTTCCTTGTGCTCTGGATGTGACCTCTGTGTGGGTTGTGTGTGATCTTCTGTTGTTGCCAAACCTTTATTGTTGTTAGTAGATCAGTGGGTGGGATTAATGTTCAGGCTGACTAATTGTGGGAATTGGCTGCACCCTCAGGATGAGTTGCTGTGTGGGAGCTGACTCCACTGAGTGGGATTTGCCCTAGCAGGTTTGTGTACTTGTTGCAACCACCCTTTGTGTGCATCACTACTGGAACTAGTCAGGAGTTTCTCGGTTGTGGTCTGGTGTCAGTCTCCAGATGCTTTAGTTTTTTTGGCCCCTTGGGAGGGGCTCCCCCAGAGGCCAAGGTCAGCCACAGCTTTTGATTGCTCAGGGCTACCTGGTGAGAACTGCAAAGTGATCTGTTGATGTTTGTTGCCTATGCTGGATCGACTTCAAATGGCTCTTTTATATTATCAGAGGTAGGTATTATGGTCAGCTGGACTTCAGGTTACTCTCTATGTTGATTATTTTATAATTTGGTTGTAATTTCAATGTGGTTGTGGGAGGAGATGAACCTAGTCCACCATTTTCCAATTAACTCCCACAGGGCTGATCTTTATGACCTTGAATAAGCTAAGCTAGTAGTTGATCTTTTGTAGGTCCTAATAGCCAACATTGTATTGCCTGAATCAATAGACAGAATAAATATTAATCTCTTGTTCCTGGGAGAGGCCTTACACAGAATGTTAAGGGCACAATGATTTGATACTGATGATGAAGAAATGGAATTTCACATCTTGGTCTTGCCATGTAATTTTTTTAAACCCCATTCACTGAATCACAACATGCCCAAAGTTAAATTTTGGGATTCTCATTTCATGCAATGTTTTCATCTCTCACAACACCCTCCCATTTTACAACTGCTTATGGGAGAGAGGTAACTGAAGGTAGAGGACAAAAAAGAGAATAGATGAAAACTGTGTTTTCAGGTAGAATGTGGTGCTTTTTCTTGAACCAGTCTTGACTCAGTCACACTGGAGGGCAGGGCATAGTGGCAGATATGCTGGGCCCCATGTGAAAACCAGAAGATTCATAATTGATCATTGAACTCTTGCTATGAAGAGTTCATAACAATTGTTATGAAATAACAATTGTCCTTGTTTTTAGGAAATACACACAGAAGTATTTATGGAAAAGAACATAACGTGTATAACTTTTTTCTGCAAGTTTTCTTTTTTCCTTCTCCTCTTTCCCCTCCACTGACTCATTCCCTTCTGCCCCCTCTCCACCCCCTGCCACCACATTTCTAATGTTGCTGGAGTGATGCTCACAGGGACCTCAAACACACAGGACACAAATGGGAAAGAATAAGTTTTTTCCCCTGCCTACAGTCTCTAGTCTCCCTCCAGTACCCCACCCACCCCACCCCGGTGGCTGAGTTGGTTGGCTGGTCAAGCAGCGATGAGGTTTGCATTGTCCCAGGCCTAACATCAGAGATTGAAGAGTGGTTGTGAAACTGAGAGACAACACTTTCTTGTCCTTTAGCCCTTTGGAGTTGGTGGTGGCTTCATGACTTATACTCAGTATAAGAGACTCAACCATGGCGAGGGAGCTTCATGTTGCTTTTTAAGTAGGCAGGCCTCTGACCCCTGAGGACTCAAAATTTCTAGTGTCATTTTCTTAAAAGGGATACTTTTATCCCAAAGGAAGCAAGCTGTATGTTTTATTCTTGTAGTTATAAGTTCTATAAAATTCTCAGCAAGTTTTTGACAACACTAGCGTTGGGATCTGTAGTTGAGAACCAAATATTATGAGCTCCTTCTCCAAGGAAGAACTTTTAGAGATCATCTAACTCTCTCCTTCAGACTTTATTGAATGTAAGATACTTCTATTGCATGTTGAGTGTCTCTCCCTCTCAGTACCATATCCAGATTTATCCAAGTTTGACCTTTGGAGCTGAGATGTTTGTTTGTTTATTTATTAGGGTCTCTGCTCTACTGGCCCTTCTAAGGGCCTTAACTACTGAGCAGTCCTTGTAGGACATGGCCTACCACAGGCAACAAGTTAACTCAAGTAGAATCAGTAGGCGTGCAGTTTCCTGTGTACCTCTAGTGCGTGCTCCCTATTCTCCCATGGCTCTCAGTTTCAGTGTGGATGGAGCCACAGAGATCTATAGCAGAGGCTGGGTTTTATTTCAGACCCCTTTCTTCTTTCTTTGCCCAAAAGAGTAAAGCAAGATCTAGAAGAGGTGGAAGATGGAATGTAATCTTGTCTCTTCCCTTTGGTTTCCTGAGCTCCTGCTGCGTGTTTTTCACACAATACAAGTGCTCGGTTGAGTTTTTGATGGCTATGGGGATTATTTGGGCCCACTCTCTGGTCGAGTTACAATTTTCATTTTTAACCAGTGTTATGATCTAATTATTCTTTAAGGAAGTACAGTTGAAATGCCCTATAGAGCCTACTTATGCAAGAGAATTTACTAATAGCCAATGTCCATGTATAATATCATCTCTTCTCACAAATCTCACTGCATTGGCACTGATGTGATTTTCTGCCAGCCTTTACTGAAAAGAAACACCTCAAAGATGGTACAGTAAAGGGCATTTAAAATATAGTCTCTGGAATGGGAGAGAATTCCTTGCAATTAATTACTTGGGAAGCGAATCTCAGGCGAAAAGGGCAACGAGAACAAGACTAATCAGAAAGTCAAGATAAGCAAACATGGCAAAAACAAGTTAAACACAAGGTCAGGTTCCCTGCAGGATTCAGATAATCATACAAAAAAATGTTGTGTAAATCTTTAGAAAGAAGCCTTTTAGTTAGACTCTCCCATTTATATTTAAGTAGTCTTTTAGGCCTGAGAATCATTTCTTTTGATTATAAAAATGCTCATATACTTCAATACCTGAATCATCATTGGTTTAAGTAATGAAAATTAATTATTTTGTATTTACTTAATGGCTTTAAAAATTCCTGTTTTTATATAGAAGACCTGATTCATATACAATCTAATATTAATTCTAAAATAAAAGAAGTGACTTAAATAGCTCTCTCTTGCTCCAATTAAATATGCTTTCCATTGACCACATCCTGAGAAACAGAGCAACACTGAATGCAGTGCCCTTTAGTTACATATGGTAAAAAGCAAACCTTGGCTCATCAATCATTCTTTCCTAGTATCTTTGAGTAAATAAATGGAGTGCTCTATCTTAGAAGTGACTTTGTCCCAGTTTTCCTGAAACGTCAATAAAAAAAAAAAAAGGCTTGTTTGCAGCCAGGAGGACATGCTCATTTAAATTAAGTTGGTCTGGGAGGACAGATGGACATATCTTAAACCTGGTCTGCCTGGGACAACAGATACATGCAGCCAGAAATGCTGAGAAAACAGAGGCTGTACAGGTAATTACAAGATTTAGAATCTGGGTCAGGTGAGGGGGGCCTAGGTTAACCTGCGACATGGCAGAGAGTCTTGGGGAGCTTTGCTGGAATGAAGGGAATACTAAAACTGGTCCTGATGTGAGTGTGAGATGGTTATGATCTGAGCTCTGGGAAATCCTACCCCAATGCTTGTTTCGTTCTCGCCCCTTACCTTATACTTTCTGCTCACTCTTGTCTTCACAGACCCTTGCACCTGTGGTTCTTCTCCTCTCACACTTGAAGTACTCTCTCCCAGTTCAAGGGGAAAAATGAATCCTAGCAAACCTTGCCTATTCAAAGCTAATTTCAAATGGTTGTCTTGGATCATGCATAACTGGTTTCTGTAATGTGAAGGTATCAAAGCAGGGAAATAAGCATATACATCTCTCTACTCTTTGGTTTTCAAGGGGAATCAGACAGGTGAGATTTGGTGACTGTCAAAAGGTAGAAATCAGAAGTTGAGGAAGACAAAGGCAGATGTTTCTATCTGATGCCTAACCCTCCGTTTTCCTTTTCAAGCAATGAAAAAGATGTGATCCCTGAAATTCCCTTTATTCTGCAAGGTTGGGTAGACAATTACATGCTAACCTCATAGGCTGCTGTCAGGACCATGCTGGACATCATAAAGAGCACCAGACCAAGGTGGGGACAAAAAGCAAGCCTGGGTTTTCAGGGCTCTAAGAGGAATTTCATCTCAGACAGTACAGGACTATCAATTCATGGGTCAGAGTGGAGAGGGCAGAGTTACTGCTCCTTCTTTCTCTTTTTGTTCCTCCTAGGGAAGTTCACAATTTCCTCTTCTGGGAACAAAGCACAGACCTTCTCATTGCCAGAAGAAGCCTTGTTTCTTGCTTACAGCCTGAAACTGACCTCCAGCCAATGATACATTAAGAAACCAGGTGCCTACCTTAGTGTGAGGGGGCTTTCTTTCTGTCCCCACCTTGGTCTCTGCCTGTTCCAGTAGAATAGGTATACCCCGGAGAGATCCTGGGTTCTGTTCTAGACTGCCAGGGTGAAAGTTCTTGCCTTCAATTTGTAGAAATTTGCAACATCCACAAAGCACAAGACAGTGACGTGCAATAGAATGAGGAATGCCTGTATTTCACATAAATTTCTTAGAATAGGCCAAATCACACCTCTGTCAGAAATTAACATCATTGATACCAGTCTGTTTACTGATGTTTGGTTGAAAGTACTTTATGTCAGGTAAGTTATCTGTGGCCTTTGACTCTATCTGAGGTGAAAACTGTGTAGCTTTCCAAAATCATCAATTAATAAGCCCCCTCTTGAGTCAAGTGGGCAAAAAATCCATTTTATTTCTCATAAACTCAGTTTGTAGGGATGATATGCTTTACTGTCTTTCAATAGAACTCTAGCTAGAGGTAATACAAACAGGTAAAGGTAAGATCAGAGAAAGGTAGAAATGAAGTAAGGACATACATTACATGGGGGCAGGATTTGGAATAGTGTCTGTAGCAGGGGTGAGCAACAGAAGAGAAATCTGGCATGAGGATGATATGATGTGTTTACAGCAGTGGTAATCTTTTCCTTGACGTTTGCTTGCCCTGATGCCTAGATTTGTTTCCCCACACCGTGCATGTTCTTCTCCTCTGACCCATAAGAAGCCCTGTTCCTGTTGCTGGCTTCATCGAAAGCATCACTCCCCAGTCCCTGGACCTTGCCTCCTTTGATGACTGTATTTCCTTTTTTCATGGACAGTGCCCCTTTCTCCCATCCTAGTGTGTTCAGGATTTTATCTGTTGGACAGAAGGAGCAACTTATCCAGGGGTCCTACATGCTCAGGACATTTTGCTTGATTATGCTGTGATCAGTAGCAGTTTCATGAAGGAGCTTGGGGAGGCTGAATTTCTGGGCCCTTAGGCCCTTGAGCTCACAAGATGCTCCCTCTTAGTGGTAGCTTTCAGAGTTACAGGTCGGAGTAGTGGCAGGGTAGCGGTAGGGGTTTTCTAGATGAGGAAAAGTCAGCCTCTTCTGCATTCTTCCTCCTTCTCTAGACTCAGCATCTCTCTTTGTACTGTCTCACTGACCCAGCATATTCCTTGACCTTTTGCTCCTTTGCTTCTTTCTTCAGAGGATTATGATTCAGCAGAGCAAAGAAGGGCACTTCTGTTTTAGGACCTACCAATATAACAGCATCATCTCTGGGTAGGATCCTGGTCCTTCACCCTCAACCTGAACCAATATCTTGCTTAGCCATCCTCTTCGGAGTTTCCCAGATTTGTTTTTAAGTACCTATGCCCAATATAATTCCAAGTTAATTAAATGATATCTGAGACTTCTACAGACTTTGAAACTTCCATTTTTTTTTTAACATGGCAGGGGAATGTTTGGTAGATAATGCTTATAATATCTAGTAAATTAAATTTTTAGTTATTGTTGCAGATGTTGGGGTAATGGGATTACATTGTTAGTGACCTTAAACAAAGAAGGGAGATACCAAACTATGCCTGTCTAGGGATGGATCTATAACAGAGAAAGAAAGCATAAGTAAAGAAGGAAAAAGAGTACAGGGAGGATAATATAGACTCAAATAGTTAAGGGGTGAGAGAGAGAGATTGGAGCAGAAGTATAAACAAGAATAGACAGAAACTTCCAACCCCTTAACAGTCAGTTAGCCTCATATTTCATGTTAATTTTAGTTTAGTTTTTTAATTCTAAAGCCATTTAACCAATTATTACGCAAATAATTTTGTGTTGCATTTACATAATTATCTCAACTTTTTCTGGCAACCTTATATTCTTTATTCCCTTTTGAAGGAAATCTGCACTAAAAGATTATTTTAATTTACCTAAGATCCTGTAACTATTTTTCTTCTATGCCACAGTTTCCCTGGCTGAGATGATCAGCCCAATTTTCTAAATAAATATACCAGGCTAGGCTAGAAAATAGTGACTAGAAAGAGCAGACAGCTTTGGAAAACAGTTTTCTCACATATTTTATAAATCAGAGGTTCATATGTGTACAGTTAGTGTCATGCCTAGAAGAAATCAGAGAACATGCTGAATATTTCAAAGAGGCATTTAATGCAGAGAATTAGTTACAATGGTCCTAGAAGTGCTGAAAGAACAAAAGAAAGAAGTGTGTTACCTAGGGACTCGAAGCTACTGTTGAACATGGATGGGAGCCTTGCTTGCTCCTGCCAACTACCCGCTAGAGGTGCTGCCATTAACGATGAAACTGCATCCTAAGGTGGAGCTGGGATGCAGGAGCTCACAGTCCTGCCGCTGCTTCTGTGGCTGCATCCATATCACGGAGTAGAGCAGCAATTTGCGAGGTTGTACTCCTACTGATGTTACCATTTCTTATTGTAGGGTCTGACACACGAAATTATTCAATGCATCTTAGCTTCTATTACCTGTTATTCTTCACTAACTCTCACTTGGGCTAATTTGCATCTTTGGGTTTGGCAGTTAATTTCTGTTAAGTCATTTATTGAGGATTTTAAAGGGCTCTAGGACTCCAAAAAAAAAATTATTTTAAAAATATAGTTGTAACTTTTAAAGGAAAGCACATACAGTTTATTTCAATAAGTAAAAGGGCTTTTAAAAAGCTTGAAGTTTAGGATGACAGTTTAAAATATAATAACTTACTTTAAATGTGGCCATCCAGAACCACATTATTAAATTTTCACTTTCTCTCTGCTTCTCATTCTTTTTCTATTCAGGTACTTATCTCCATGATTTTTTGTTTTGTTTTAGTTTGTTTTATAGCACACATGGCTCTTTCTGCTTTCCCCTCCACCCCTCTAACTTCTACAGTTATTTCTTTTTTTTTTCTTTTTTTGTAGTTTTCTCTTTGTGCTTATTTTTCTGTCTCTATTTATAACAAATCTCTTCTGCTGATCACTCCTGGTCCCCTTTGTACTCTCTTTTTTCTTCTTTCTCCAGCAGCGAATAATAAAAAGCCCCCCCAAAAGTATTAATTTCATTTTATACTCAATAAGTGGAATAAGTAGAATGTGTTACCTGTCACCTCAAGCAGCCTGTTTTTGTTGTTTGTTAGCTTTTCAGTGAATATTGACTTATTTAGAAGCAAAATATCTATATTGTTCCTTTGTTGTGAACATCATTTTATCTTTATATTCCACATTTTTTGCTAAAATTTGCTACCACTTAAACAATGAAAAAACAAAGGAAATTGTTAACAGTGCTAAGGCTTTAAATGGTAAGAGCTCTGTTTCCTTTAAGGTAATTGCCTCCTTTATTATGCAAATACATTTTTTTTTTTACTTAGTTGGAATAAGCTAAGGTTTATAAGGAATAAATCGAATCAGAGAAATGGAAATAAAGGTTCAATATTTTTTATGTTCTTATTTATTCAAAGGCTTAGTATAGTTCATTTAAAAAATAGTAATTTCAAAAAAATGGGCAAAACACTTTTGGTATACTATTCCCTTCCAATAGCTTCATATTTCAAATACTCTGAATCCAATAAAAGAAATTTTACAGAAATCTATTGGACCCATGACCATTTCCTCCTGGAGTTTAGCGGCAGTCGTGTGGCCCTGCATTTGTGAGGACTGCAGTCCTTGTCTTTACCCAGGGTTGGGGACCTAATGGTGGGAGGCGGGTTTACTACCCTCTTCCCTACCAGGGCCACAAAACCTTTTCAATTCACAAAGCTCATTCTTGACCATGACTCTTGAGTTCCTACTTTGAAGGTGTGGTGAGCAATTATGGAATTTTTTACAATTAAGAGCAGAGAAATTTTAGTACAACCCACTACCCTGTTGAGGAATCTCTTTAATAAAATCCCTGACAATTCAATAATGCACTTAATTGTTACCTGGAAAAGCAAAGCTCCTCCTGTCAGGGAAATGTTCACATACCAGACCTTTTCAGTGAGCTCAAAGGCTTATGTACGAGATGAATAATAGAGATGAATAATAACAGTAACAATAACAATAATATACCTAATACTTCTTGAGTCTTTACTGTATGGTAGGCATTGTGTTAATTGCCCTATGAGGGAATTGTTATCATTAATCTCCTATTAGAGATGAGAAAACTGAGACTTTGAGGAATTCTCTGACTTCTCCCAGGATGTATGGCTGGCTGGTGGGAAAGCCAGATTTTAGCCCACATACTCTAAATCAGAGCTTTGATCTTAACTATTATAGTATATGTTTTTCTGCTGAGCCCAATTCAGTCTCTCTTTAATCCCTTTCTAATTAGTCTAAATTCTACCTGTCAGGGCCAACCAGCACATGTTCATTCCTCTTCCTCATTCATTAATGTAACAAAAATGAACATTAATTGATCACCTCCAAATGTTAGATACTGCCTTTGAGCCCGTAATACAGCATTGAAATAAGAGCAAAGTTTTTGCTTTTATGGCGTTAACATTCTCTCCCTTAAATTGTGTGAAATGACCTACCAGATTTCTAAGAGTTTCCCTTTTCGTCAGATCAAATTTTCCTACTTCTTTCAGCCATTCATCATCGGACAAAGTTTCACAATTTTATCAAGGACATGACCATTTCTAGATTTCAATGTTTTAATTTCCGTTTTCCATGGCTAATTTTCTTAATAATAGGGGTGCCCTCCAAGTGCCCTCTAGCATCCGGGAGAAGATGTTGGAAGCCATCTTGCATCCCTAGCATTTCTTAGCATGTTATCTGGTGAGCTGTTAGGTGCTTGTTTGCCTCAGGAGCTTGTCAGACCACAGCATCCTCTAGTGGTCACATTTGAACTTCAAGACATGTAGATTCTGAACATCACAAATTAGCATACATCTTCAAGTGTCAGTTTTTTGCAGGTGTGGGACTGATTCTGATCGGCTATTTCTGTTTTGATGGGTGATCTGTTCCCTCACAATATATCAGAGTACCTGAAGCGTCTCAGCCTCTTTCAAGCTTCTATCCATTTGTCCATTCTAGGCTAGTTCTTCATATAAGCTCAGGAATCAAGTTGCTTTCTCTTTTCTTTTTGAGTAATCATAGAGACTTTTTTATTTGGAGGCAATTCCTCATTTATACCTTATTTGCTGTGTCTGACTGTAAATACGTAGGCCTTTTGATGTGAAGATATTCCCTAAAATTCCTACAGAGGAAATAGATAAGGAATAATCTCCTAGAAGTGATTGTGGTTTAGATGAAGAAGCGTTGGATTTGGAGTCAGCCCTGGATTAAAAATCTAACTCTACCATCTTATTTGTTGGCGATATTGATCAGGTTACTTAACTTTTCTAAAAGTCTACTAACAGCACAAAGGTAACCTTACAGGGTTATCATAGCTCACGAGTAGAAGCAAAGTGAATTACACAGAGTCCTCACCATCAGTTCATCTGGTTTATAGTTCCTTCCCTTCTTGCCAGATCAACTCTTTGGAATGGTTTGGTGGTAAAAGAGACCATTCCTCAAATTAAGTCAGAATCAGGTCTTTGTTTATTCTCTGCGCAAATCCATCAAGACCTATAATGCAGATCTCTAAGTCAAGCCCTAGATGGTATTCTCTCCCCAAAGCTTAGGTTCCAGGGAAAGTAGAGAGCTCTACATCACTGCTATTCACCTTAGTCGCTATTGGGGAATTACCTCTGCTGAGAAAGAATTAAGGCTGAATGCAGAGGCTGCTCCACAGCAAAGTAGAAAATATGCAGCATTTTTGGTTTCCTCAATGATTCTGAGCCTCTTTGCGTCACCTTAATCTACATTCTGAGATATATGGAAATTTTTAAGATTAAACTGTTTTCTTCCAGTTAGGCAGTTCTTTAAAATCTCACAACTATGTACCTAGACCAGTGCCAAAGACAATAGATGCTCATTTAAATCCCAAGGAAACCTAAAGGAATTATTTCAGTCAGTGAAAGACGATGGGTAACATGCTTTTGAACTGGGAGTTTTCTAACTGTTTCTGAAAGTCCTAGTCTAATCCTACATGTAATGATCAGCTGTGTCCTGTCACTTAATATCTGCAGTCATATTTCCTGAGACAGAGACCTCAGAATGTGAGGAAGATGGGGAAAGGAAAAGAAACCCTGCCTGAAACCTGAAATTACAGGATTGCTGGGTTTCACAAACTTGGTCCTCTGTTTCTGGTATAATCAAACATGCCTCTGAGGAAAAAACGTGGGAACCTGAGGGAGTATTTAGATGCATTTTTATTCAACAGTCAGGCCAACCATCATGGTGACCTCACAGGATTTTAGAACCTTGGTTCTCAGCAAGGGCCACGTGTTTGAATGAGGACAGGAATCTGGCGCTTCCTGTAGAAGAAATTGAAAAAAAAATTGCTTAAACTTTTCTGACAAAAAAAAAAAAAGATGACTGTAGGAGAAAAACAACAAAAAATGTTTAGCTTTATTTAAGATAGAAAGGTTTGAGATTTATTTCCATTTCTCTCTCTCTCATCCACGTATTCATTCAGTTATTCATTAATTCATCAAATATTGGTTAATAACTATTACAGACACTGGAGATGTAGCAGAAGGCAAAAGGTCTGTTCTTACAGAGTTTCCAGATCTAGTATGGCATTACAGTAAACCTCTGAAATTAATTTCCAGTCCATCGTTGCATCTTTTCTCCTGATGTCATTTTCTAGCCACCATGTTTCCATTTTAGTTGCTGCCTGGGCTATTGCAATCCTCCTAATGGATCTTTTGCCTTAGGACTCTAGGGATGCACATCTGTGAGATCTCACAAAAGGAAATCATCTCTCTATCACATATGTTATTTGCCAGCCTTAAGCATCCCACTTCTAGATAAAAACTTTTCTGCTCCCCACACACCACTGTTTCCAAACCAGCTTTCTCTATTCTAAGACAGATATTCCTAAATCCTGTCATTGTTCCGCATGATATTGTTTCCAGATCTCTTATTTTTTAATCCATCTTTTTCTTGAATATGCTGACAGAAAATGTTTCTATATCTCTAATACTTGACAACATCTGACTTCTACATATCTTTATGCATGTATGTATCTGGACCTTTCTGATTCTTAATTTTAAGAGCTTTTGATACTTTCTTGTTCCATAACTATTAACCACTCATGATACTTATTTCTGAGTTGGCATACACAAGCACACACATCTAAACAGAGCACATAAGTTCACTTTTTTCTCTAGCTGTGCTGTCCAGTGTAGTAGACAGTATCCACATGTAGGAATTTAAATTACAATTAGTTAAAGCTAAGTAAGAGTAAAATTCAGTTTCCCAGTTGTACTAGCTACATTTCGTGTGCTGGTGGCATGACTAGTGGCTTTCATATTGCATAACATAGAGAGCATTTCGGTCATTGCAGAAAGTTCTACTAGAGAATGCTGAAAAGAATTTGTCAGTATAAAGTCCCTAAGAAGACAGAGAAGAAATAGGAAAAGGTCCTCACTGAATATATCTGTCAAGCACGTAATGAACATGGAGATACAAGCCCTTGTTTGTCTGCTTATCTCAAAACCCAACAACTGGAGTCAGAACCTCACTGTAGTTAACTGTACAATGCATTTGTCTGGTGCTTTTAATGGGCCATAGTGAGAAAGGCAATATGGTACATTTGAAAAGATGTTGCATTTGAGAAAGCCACATTTTCTCTGTAGATCTATTTTTTTATTTGAAAAATACAGGAAGAAAGGTTATACTTTCTAATGTTCAAATGTTTCTGCCATATTTGCGTATACATATTTTTATGGAATAGAAAGAGCAAGCAAGCCTGATGGATTTTAAAGGCTAGGGGAATAGGGTGTCCCAGCTCTATACTCCTATTTTTCCAATATGTTTCACTCTAAATATTGGGACTTTTGGTCTTGGCTCTTGGAAAGTCTCAAGGCTGTTCTATTGTTTTCTTCTTCCCTTGGATGGGAATATCATGTTTGATCTTAGTGTCAACAACGTAGGCCGTGAGAAAATTAGCAAGTGGTTTCAGGTTCCTCTTATAAATCTTTAATGTGGAAAGAAATTTACCACAAAGCAGAACACCTAATGTTTTGGGTCTAGAACTTTAAGATATTAAATCTCTCTACATGAAGAATTATTTCCATAATCCTTGTTTAAAACACAGAAAATTTTCTGAAATGATTTAAACTATACCAAGAAGAGGGTTTATGTGTTATAGAAAACTTATACCGTGGAATAATAGAAATGTATGTTGTCATTTGAGCTTAAATCGAGGTCCTTAATTCAAAGCAAGTTTCATAATAACTAAGGGTTTTCTGAGTCACTCACAAAATCTTTATTTGTTTTGATTGTTTTTCACCTCTATTTAACCTGGGATACTTTTGTGGTGCTACCAAAATTCAGATCCCTGTTTAAATATTATCCTTTTCTTTAATCCTCTCTTGACCCTTTAAGTAAAAAGAAATCTGTATCTCTCCTTCACTCATATAGTACTTGGCTCACAGCTCATTTGGTGGCATTTGCCACAAGTTACAAGAAGCTGTCTTATTTGTGCTCATGACCTATTTCCTTGTAGTCATAAGCACAAGAAAAGCAGAGGAGGCTGCACAGTGCTTGGCATATATTGTGTTCAGGGCTGAGAAAGAGAGAAAATCTGTGGCAAATCTATTTTTCTGAGTGCCGAGTCTGATGTTCATCACCTGTCAGCAATCATTTCAAAAAATGAGCTTCTTTGAGCTTGGCTCTCATGTCCATAAATAAAAGTGTTACAAAAATATGTTCTGGTTACCTAATCTGTATAATTCTTATTTGTATATTTGAGCTTTTAGTAAACACAATCATTACAATATCACAAAAGATGATATTTTAATTGTAAGGGTATTTTGGGTGTATGAGGTTTTTAAAATCAAGATTGTCTACTGTTTTGCTATAAAAGCATGGAGTTTTAGCTACCAGTGATTTTTAAAAAATTCATTGAGAGAACCATTCAAACACTTTCCCTCCTCTATTCTATTGTCCTTTCCTTATCACATTTTATGTTGCACAGTGTTATTAATTCCTGTCTCTCTTTTGTTCTTATTTCTCTCCTTCTTTATGGCAGAGAGAAAGCCTCCAAACTTTTCCACACCCAAGCAGCATAATTAGTTGTTTTTAATTTTGTGCTCTCAGAGCACTGTGCTCATACTTCCATTAGTCACATGGTGTGAGCATTGAGGGTAAGCAGATTGAGAGATAAAGCATGTTGAATTTTCTTCTGCATCTCACAGATACTTAGTCTGGTATCTAACTTTAAAGAATAGTGGAAAGAGCAAGGATTTGTTCTCTGCTCTGCCACTTACTACTGGGTGATCTTAAGCAAATTATTTAAATTAATGAATCTCAATTTCTTCATGTGTTTAATGAGCTTAGTATTATTTACCTCATAGTCTCATTGTGAATATTAAATATCCCATGCAATGCTTGGCACAGTAAACATTATTTTCTATTGGAACACACACACACACACACACTTCTATATAATTATACTAGATATATAATAAGGAGGAAAAGGATTGAAAATTATTTTTGGAAAACCTAGGTGTTTTGTTTCTCTCATGGTATGATTGTTGTTATTGGATTATTGATTGAGGCTTGAAAAGATAAGATATGTGAAAATTTGAAGACAGCTAGTTTAATATATTTTAAAAGGAATTTAAGTTTCTACTTACTTATTTTCCATACATAACTCGCATTCATTTGCATATGTAGTTCCATCAGTCCCACAGACAGGTTTGTAGATCTTGGGACATCCATTCACTTTATTGGTACATACAGCCTAAAAATAGAATTAAACAATAATGTTTCCTTGTTTTTTATTCTTTGAGTTTATAGTAAAATCCCTAAAATGGTTTTGATCTCCCTGGAGTTGCGTGGCTAAAAGACAGAAGTATGATTGTAATTGGGAGAATGGTACTGAGTGTTCCAAGAGAGGGAATCCACAATTTTAATCAGGAAACCTGCTTTTAAGTAATACTTAACTATTTACAAGTTGTGTGACATTGATAAATCTCTTGGTGTCTCTGAACCTCAGTCATTGCATCTATAAAATGGGAATGTTAATATTTTTCCCACCTCCTTTATAATGATGTTACAAGGTTTTAATAAGGTAAGTTAGATAATGTTCAATCTTTGATTACTGCTGGCCCCTCTCGGGTCAGCCACACCTTGGGGCATGTTTTTCCTTGCACATTATGGTTCAGTCATATTGGTCTTCTCTCAGTTAGTTGAAGATATGAGGTGCCTTCCACCTTGGGGTCTTTGCACAGCCTATTTCCCCTGTGACAGGAAGTACTAGTAATTATTGAATGACTGTTATAGGCCAGAGATTGTCCTAAGTGCTTTTAATTTGTTACTCTGCTTAAAACTCACAACTATCCTAGGAACTTTTTATTATACTCCTCCTTAGGTGAAGACAATGATGCCCAAATTATATCACCTATGGCCACACAGCTATTAATTCTTGGATCCAAAATTCAAACCCAGTCTATGTAGGTCCTGAGCTTTAGCTTTTAACCACTTCTACTTCTACTACTTCTTCTTGCCAGTTATACTTTGCTAACACTCATTTATCCTTTGTGGCTCAAAATAAACCTCAATTACTTAGGGACTTTCTCTGATCACTAGGCTAAGTTCCTAATGGTAGCAAAACTTTTTATAACACTTATCACAAATGTAATAATTTATTCACTTACGTACTTTTGGTTTTTTATCTGCCTCTCCACTAGATATAAATGTAGTGAGAAGAAGAACACTTTTTTTCTTTGGTCTCCAAATTTACTGAAATTTACTTTATAAATACAGAAAAAAATGGAAAAGTTAGATATAGAATATTTTTCTAGAGGAAAAACCTAGTTTATTATTATTATTATTATTATTATTATTATTATTATTATTATTTTTGCTCATTATTAATTAGAGCTCCACCTTGGTGATTTGGAGAACTTTATGACCTCATGGGAGCCCATAAGGAAGAAGTGATATTTGGAGTGAGGTTAAGAGTGCTTCCACCCTAAATCCTTGCCCTTCCAAATAGCCCTAGTATGTTAAAAAATCTCTTCACACCATGACTATATAAAAATTGCCTTTGAATCAGTGAATTTGCCATTCAACATAAGCTCCTTTGAGGTAACTACTATTAACTATCTTAGTTTAATAAATTAAGCCTTGCTAGCACTCGTACTCCTTGTCTTGACTTCAGGTGAAACTGAACGGTGACAGCTAAAATGTGCTTTGGTTGGAACAAACAGCTCTACCCTGAGAGATAAGCAATTACAAAATTGTCTTTACCATTTCTCCCGTATCAGCTCTAGTGTCACCTAGAAAACATAAATCAGACATGTGAAGTTGTGTTCTGAATGGAAGAAGCCAGACCTGTTCTAATTCAGAATTTTCTGCTTTCATTTAAGACTGTGACTTCTCTGCTGGCCTCTTCCACTCCCCACTCCTTCTGATTTCTATTTTCTCTCAAGGACATCTCTTTGGTGTCCTTTCACTCTCTGTGTGATGAATACTAAAAAAATTAAGCAAAAATTTGATTACGACCAAAGTCTCTCAATTTGATATTTCAGAAAAGTTGACCCATTTTTTTGAAATGAGTTAGACACCGAGCAAATATCTTCTGGATGCTCACTGACATTCTGACAACTGGTTACTTAGATCTTTGATCTCACAAATAGTGATTTAGGAAGTATAAATATCTTTATCTCAGTTTACCAATGAAGATATGGAAAGTTTATCTAGCCAGCTATGAAATGGTTACCATTAGCAGTAATCAGGTCTTCTGACACAAAATTAACTTTTGCAATTACTTTTAAGTCTCCTTTTGTAAATAATGTTAAAAATTGTTCTCATTTTATGCAAAATTTCTCTTTCTGTAATTCTCATCCATTGATCTTATTTTATCTCATTGGCACCAAAAATTCTGTCCAAGACTAGGCTGTGCCTAAACCTAGAAGGTAATATGCTCATTAAAGCCATAGGTCACAAGGTTTTATTCAAATCGGAAAAATATGCAAAAACACTTACCTGATAAACTCAGCAGAGCCAAGGCAATGAGAAGCAGGATGCCTGTTACCTTCATGGCTGAAGCTGTGTGTCCAGAGCTCAGTCAGAAACCACACTGAACCTATCACCTCTCTTCACAACCCTTTGAGTGGAAGAGTTATATAGGCAGGATGACAGCCCAGCTCCACCTGCTGCCCTGTATCGTAGATCTGTTTGGTTATTGATTGACTTTGCAGTAGGTTGGCCCCAGGTTTGGATGTCATCTGTGTAAGAAAAATGAAAGGAAAAGCATGGGCCTGAAATGTTCAAGGTGAAGAATTCTGTCGGGAAAAGAGTTCTAACAGGTGGTTAGTGTGTTGGTTCTCTCCTTAATCTCTATGACTATGGGAATGCCTTTCCTTTCTTGAGCCCCAGTTTTTTCTTCTGTTAGGGAATCTCAAAGGTCTCTTATATTCTGTAGTTCTGGATAAATGAATAGGTGTGGATATTTTAAAAACCCTTTTTATTCCCTTTTGCTTTTATTCGGCTTTTCTCTTTTTTTTATTCTTTCTCTTCTTCCTCTCCTTTTGCTGTCACCCATTCACAAAGCTTAAAATAGCTGACAGAAGAACAGGTTAGAGACAGGGAAGACTCAGTTCCCCTACGTGTGTGTGTGCTCTGGGGCTAGAATGTGCTTGACAGAGACACCTACTGGCTCTCTGATATTGTATATCTAGCTCATTTTTGTTGTGCCTCAATTTATTCATCTGAGGATGGAAGTAATAATAGTACCTGACTCAAAGTGTTCACCTTTCATTCAAAAATAGGTTTTGTGTCTACGCTGTGTTGTTGGAAGACTGTTCTTCACTCTCTATCATGTTTCTGCATGTCTTGAGGATAGAGGCACTGATTGCCTGTGTTTCAGATGATCTTCTCAAGGGCATGTAACAAATGGCCTGGGAAAACAGAATAGTGTCTCTCTCTAGAATAAAGGGAAGGGTTGTTTACGTTCAGTAAAATAAAGATCATATCCTTCTTCAGGGCAATGCTTATGGAGGAATAGTGCCCATTTTAAAAGATGAGGGATTTTTAAAAAGCTTGGCTTCCTACTCCCGTAACACACTACTCTTTCTGTTCAGGTATCACTTGGCCTTCTTCACATCACCCTGTGGAAAATGGGGCTTAGGAAACTGGAAGCAGTGCTGACATGCTGACTGTTGCTATTAAACAATTAAGTCCCTTGTCTCTGACCCAGGAATCTATGTCTTCTGCCAGCACCCATTTGGCCATGGCAAACTGATTTGTTAGCTTTCAAGTAGGGTAAAATCTCAGATCCTCACAGGTCTTGACACATGTCAAAACCATATTCACCTTGAGAAAATATCACTGAATAGAAATGGAGCTTTCACAGAACCTTAGTTGGGGAAGATGGACAATAAGAAAAAATAGTCATGAAGTATATCACATTATGATAAGTATCATAGAAAAATGTATAGAGAGGATAAGTGTGCTGGAGGATTTGGGAGATGATTATGATGGATTGGTTGGAGAAGGCCTTGCTGTGCATGACATTTGAACAGAGACATGGAGGAAGTGAGGAACTGCACTCCACACAGAGAGAAGAGCAAGTGTAAAGGCTCCAAGACAGGAACTTGCTCTACGTGTTGGAAAATAGTCTGGCTGGAGCAAAGTGATAGAGATAAACACAGGCGGTGAGATGAAGGAGGCAATGGGGACCTAGATAATAAAGGGCCGTGTAGGTCATAGTGAGGACTTCGGTTTTCACCAAAGGGAAAGCAGTTGGAGAGTATAAATGGTGTTTGTTCTACAACGTCATTTTAATTGCTCTGTGAGAAAAACCAGGAGGCAGGTTCAGCAGTAGAAAAGTCAGCTGCCAGGCTACTTACTGTAAGAGTCCAACCAAGTGATGGTGGTGAAAGTAGAAGAAAGAGGCTGATGCTGTAATCTAGGTGAACTAATTCCTGTGGAGCTTTTAGAACAGTGTCTGGCACATGGTAAACACTTAGAAACATCATCCATTACTATTATTTTTATTGATACTTTTTCAGTATTTATAATGCTGTTTTTTTCTAACCAGAATGCTCTTGTTTATGCTTATACATGAATCTTTACGAATCAGTTCATATGTTGTTTCTTTCTGGAAAACTTCCTCCGTTCAGTCGAAGCTTCCACAGCATTTTGAACATGTCCCAATATAACATGTAACACCTGTTGAAACTGTTAGTTTATGTGATCACTTTCCCCATCTTCCATTTATGCTTCAGCCTTTACCATTTTAGCTTCCTCCTTTGCTAGTGCCTTCTTTAGGTCACCAATTCAGGTTGATTAATTCCATAAACATTTTTAAAGAGTATATGCTCGCTAATTCTTCACACTTGATCACACTAAATATAATCTCTTTTCTTGGGGTTCATAGCTGCACAGTAACCTACATCTCTCATACCTTCTCTGTCCTCTTTATTGGTCCTTCCCCCTCTAACAAGTAAAGACTTGGAGTTTCTCGAGTATTGGCACTAAGCGCTATTCATGCCTCACTCTTCATTTTCTTTATGTGAGCTTATTTATTCACATCATTTAAGTTATATACACACATATATTTATAAAATATAAAATTCCAAACTATGTATTTCTTTCCTAGATCTGTCTTCTGATCTTCAGTCCAGATATCAAGTGCCTTCTTGACAATTTGGACATCCTATAGGCACCTCAAATTTAGTATATTCTGTACTACTGTTTCAATCATTCACCAAAAATATATTCCTTTTTAGTCTCCCCATTGCTTCTTTTCCTTCCATCTGATTGGTCAGACCCAAACCTAAGTGCTCTCCTTGATGTCTCCCTTGGCCCTTACCATGCACCATTTTCCACTCTTAATTTCTTCCACACTCAAGTTCTGTCCTTAAATCTGTTCTGTTAAAATAACCTAAATTCTGGATACCTCTCATCACTTTACACTGTCATATCTAAGATGATGCCATCCATTCCCCACTTTGGTTTTCTGAAATTTCCTTCAAGTTGTCTCCCAACAAGTCTACTGTTATTTTTTTCCTCAAAGCTGCTCTCCATAGAACAGTCCTGAGATTTTTATAGAATGTGAATGTGATCAGGCCACTCTCCAGTTTCCCATTGTTACGAATTTTCAGGGACAGTTTAGCTCCTCGTGATCAGGCTCCTTTTACCCCTCTCACTTTATCTCCTATCAGTTTCCTCCTCTTTCATTCTGTCAAGCTACATTGGTCCTTTCTCTGTTTCCTGTTGAGGGAGTGATGGGGGCTAATTATAATTTTCTCATGGAGCAGCTTTTCTGAGTTCTCCATCACTCTCTTCTGCATTCAGATTAGGCCTTGCTATTATATGATTTCATGGGAACTGCATAACATTTAAATTTTATTTTATGCCTGTTCGTATGACCATTACATCATGTATCTCTTTAGGAGGCACATATGATTGTTATGTTTACAGCATTCTCTAGCAAAGTGCCTGGAAAATAGTAGTTCTTCAATAAATATTTGTTGAAAACATGAATTAAAGTATATATATTTATACACACACACACACACACACACACACACTAATTTTCTTGAAGACACAAGGCATAAATCTGGGTCTTCAAGAAAATGTGTGTGTGTGTGTGTGTGTGTGTGTGTGTGTCTCCAGTGCCTGATACAGAAGTCATTTATTAGTTCATTCAATCTTATTTATTTAACCATTGTTATAATCCAAATATTTATTGAATATCTGCTATTTAGAAGCTCTGGCCTGGGTGCTAGGAAAATGTATATGATTTCTGCCATCATGGAGTTTAGGCTAAGCATTGATAGATGTTGGTTGGATGAATAAGGATTTTTTTTTCCATTTTAAATCATGATTTAGGTAGTAGTTGTGTTGCCAATAAGAAGGTTCTAATAGCCACTGCCAAAGGGGGTTAATATTTGAGAAAAGGAATTTTTCTTTGGTCTCAAAAGCAGTCTGAGGAGAAGGGAATTGGCTGCTATCTCATCATGGAACTCCTTAGGTAGTAATAGCGGCAGTCATGGCATTCAGATTTAGGTTTGTCTTTGGTGCCAAAACCTGGGCCCTTCCCAACCAACAGTGATTTTTACACATTTTGACTGTGGACCCAAAGTTAAAAATGAATCTTATGTCATGGCTTAGTGTATGTATACGTATGCGTGAACAAATAAAATTGTCAAGAAGCAAAAAGTAGCTTTATTATGTGTGATGATTCTTGTACTTTCTATTCTCTTCTCTCTCATAGTTCTCCAATCCTGACTTGTAGTTTGAAAAACAGTTTACTATGATGATATTCTATGGAGTCCATACAATCTGATTTTCTTAATGCTATAAAACTAGGATAAAATTCAAGTTAGAAACTGGCCCTAAAAATTTTAATGGGAAATGGCTCTTTGGAGGCAACAAATTGAAGAGAACATGAAGAGACACATCTGGCTCGAATTACAAATTTGGCATTTCAACTGTTGTGTGATTTTGGGTAAATCATTTCCTCAGCTACAAAAATGCATATTATAATGTATTCATTTGACATGAGACTAAACCTAGAAGAGTAAAAAATTGTACAAAAACATTATCTTCAATTTTTTAAAATATAATTATTGCTAGCTGTTAACAATATCACTCTTCTTTCCATGGATTGAAATAATGGATGGCACATTTAGGCTTCACATGATCAATGTCTTGACAAAATAAATATTGTCTGCAGTAGGGGGTGGAGTGTGCATTGGTGAAACAAGTCTGCTACTGTGCTAGACTGTTTAGTCATATTTAATGTGTTTACATGGCCTGGGTTTGCGTAAATTTCTCCTTCCTTTCCTCTCTGTGTACACATCTATGTGTGTATATCATCAGGAACTCAGGCAAATATTATGACCTACTCCTCTCTGTTTCAAGGACTAATTATTCACCTGAATACAGAATAATGACAAAACTTAAGTGAACTTTCGAATGGTTGTTGCCGGAATGGGGATGTTTATTGGGCACCTGTTGATTTTCACATCCTATGCCCAAGTTGTTTTTTATTAAAGTATAAATGATATACAACATTACATTAGTTTCAGGTGGAGAACGTAGTGATTCAACATTTGTAAATCGTAAGACGTGATCACCACGATAAGTCTAGTAATCAGCTTTCACCGTATAAAGTCATTACAATATTTTGACTATATTCCCTGTTTGTACATTACATCCCTGTGATTTATTTATTGTATAACTGGAAGTTTGTACCCCTTGTTCTCTTCACCTTTTTCACCTTGTGCCCAAGTTTTAACTAGTAAGAAAAATGATGAAACTAGAGATATGGAGCCTAATGTATTTAACCTAGCATTTGAAGACTTCTTTGACTTAGCTGTATCTTTGCTTTTTAATCTTATGTTTTTACTATTCATGAAATTTCATTGAATTTTCTTAATGACTCTGTTTCCTTTTCACTGCTTGCTCTCCAAACAGGTTCCCACAGTTTTCATTGTACCCATTCTGTAAGGCTTGTCTAAAATATCTGTTGAATCAATTAGTAACAATTTCCCCTCTCTTTTTATCTCTCATGCCAGTTCATAGAGCTATCACTAAATAAAAAAGTATTAATTACATCATCATATAACTATAATTATTACCACTACACTATGCTACTTTCTTTTCATCATTTTTAATCCCTACAGCATTATTATTCTCATTTTGCAAACAAGAAAACTGAAGCAACATATTTTAGTTGTCATGTTCCTGGTCACAGAGATCAAATACTCCTGTGTGTATATATATATATATACATACATATATATACATATATATATGACACATATTATATATTTATATAAAATTCTGACATATTTATGATATATACATTTAAAGATATGCATACAGATATACATTATACATACATACATATATGTGTATGTATAATGTATATCTGACTTCAAGTTTCTCAATTAATCTTCCTAATACACTTCTTTATGTCCTACCACTTTACACCTTTAAATGGTTAATTTAAGCTTAATGACATGGTTAGAGCACTGCCTTAAGTTTCAGGATGCCTTGGTTCCTAATTTAATATTGCCACTGGCACCCTGTCTCATGTTTCGCAAGGTCTCCACTCGGCCAGCTTTAATTTCTTGAAATATATCTTCTGAGTGTCTTACATTTTCATCCTCTTAATGATATCATTTGATGAATGAAGATTCTTAATTTTAATTGAGCCCAATTTAGCAATTCTCTTTCATCATTGTTACTATTTTTTTTTGTATCCTGTTTAAGAAAATTTTGCCAACCCCAAGATTATGAAGGTAGTCTATATAATTCTAGAAACCTTGCAATCTATTGTAATTAGTTTTTATGGATGATGTAAATAGAAGTCAAGATTATTGAATCTTTTTTAACATTGAAAAAATTTTTAACATTGATTTATCAATCAATTTTCATGAATAAAACTACTGTTTTCCCTCATCACAATGCAATGTCACTCTTGTCAAAAACGAGTTGGTCATATAATTCTGGGTAACTTTCTGCATCCTATTCTCTTTTATCTATCCTTGCCCGGATACAAAACTAGAACTTTCTTCTGATGTGTTTTTCTCTCTATATAATACTACTTGCACCTCATACATGCACCACCTTTGTTTACTGTTTTACACAGTAGATGGCAGCTTACCCTCTGTGATGTCTTGTGTTTGCTATTGGCTAATATTTCTTGACCTTGTAGAGGCCCATCCTGTGGCTAGGGAAAATCTACCCTTATCCATCTCAGACCAGGTTGGTCTCACTGAAATAGGTCTTTAACTGATACCACTGAGAATCTAACTTGTGTTGAAATATTCTTCTCTTTCTTGGCCTTGTTTATTCATAGTCAGAGAAAGTTGGGGACAATGGCAATGAGCACTTGCTGTCAGGAACTGAGTGTCAGGAACAGGTGTCAGGAACTGGGCTTAGATGTTCCTCAGCATTCCAATCGTGGAATCATTGTTGTATTATCATCACCACCATCACCATCGTCACCTTAGGGAATACAAATATCACTTTTTTAATAACATAGTTTTAAGGCAAAGTGAATGTCAGCTGCCTGACTCATCATACCTTTCCAGGGTTTGCAATTGAATGAATACAGAACGACTGTGTTCGTCATAAGACTGGGAAGAATAAGAATCATTTGTTCCAAGTCTCAATCTGGTATTTAACTCTCATCTGTCTACTAGTGGGCATCTAGCCAATGCTTAAATACTCAGGGGATACATAGGGACTTGAGGTTTCTTATACGGAGCTGAAACCTGTCCTTCTGGAATTTCCATCTATTTTCCTTAATCCTAGACCTCAGAACAATTCTGCTTTGTTATTGCCATGATCCTCCTTCAAATATTTGTTAATAATGATTGTACTCCACTCAGATCTTCTCTTCCATGAGATAACCTAGTCTGTTGACTCCTCATTTGATATTGCGTCAAGTCTTTCTTCCTCAGGACAGTTCCATCTTGGCTTTGTGTTTTTTAAAGGGACTACCTAGAATGTTACTCTAGGACAGTCGGACCATGCCAATGGCCTAAGGACTGTCACCCCCTCTCACTCTGTGTGCAAAACTCTAATAGTGGTGTCTAAAACCTGTTTAATTATCTTTCAACTCAAAGTTATACTTTTATTTACTTTACTACACAAAATTTACCTACATCTTTTTTTTTGCCTTCATATTATATTCTAAGTTTCTTTTTCTCACTTCTATCCCTTTGCTGACAATAGAAATATCTGACCATCTAGTGCGAAACAGATGGGAACATGCCTCAACCTTACCACTTCCTCAACACTTAGAAATTTTATAACTGATGTTCTTTTTTATTCAACAAATACTTAACTAGACTTAGGTGTTTTGTGTTGGTAGAAGGAATATGTAAATTGCACTTAAAGTAACTTATAAGTAAACAAAACGTGAGAAATAGAGACAGACAAAACATAACTACTTCAAGAAGTTATTCTCCAAAGAGAGTGGGAAATAGAGGCTGTTTCTGAAAGTGGTCTTAGGGATATAAAGAGTTTTAAGATAGGAAACGATATATTTCAAATACAGATTTATGAAGGCAACTACAAGACCCATTCTAAATACTCTTTTCTGCAGGCTCAAATTTGTTAGTTTCTTTAATCATTTACCAGAGTGGAGAGAAAAATAATGTCATAAATCCTTTATGGAGCCTTCCAATATTCAACACATAAAAGTCAAGTGATAAGTATTTACTGCGGCGGTAATAAAGGAAGAAAACAGCTTGAGACGATCATATTTTTGAATCGGGACTGCTAAGGAAGATGAAAAGCAACTGTGGGACTCAAGAGGAAAATTTCTTCCAGCCTTGGGAATCCTAGTAGTATATTTCCAGATAATAGTATTACAGAAGCACTTTGCAGTGTTATGTGAAGATAGTCTTTGGCCGCCCCAGCAGATGCGTAGCTAGGATAGTTGTTCTCTACTAGGCAGTACGAGATGCTCCTTTATCTGTTCTTACCCTGCACTTATGCATGCTTCTATTACAGAACATTAAACCAAGAATTCTAACTTTTCATTTTTTCATTTTTTTCTCACTCTTCTATTAGACTAAACTCCTGGACTTATGACTTTTTTTTTTTTTTTCCAAATCTCCAGAGTTAAGCACACTATTCAATCTAGAAGATCCTGATAAAATGGAAAAAAAATCCATTCACTTTGAGCATTTGTGGGCATAGTAGACTTTAACAAGCTAGCAAAGAAGTGGTAGAGGGCATTGCATTACATACCAGACAGCAAACTACTTTAAAGCAACACATCAGCCTTTATTTTCCTACAAGCAGAAGCCAACCACACAGATGTTTGGTTGCTGCTTCTCCTTCTCTCTGTTTTCTACTCCTTCTACTCTAGAACAGAACAACCAGTTTCTTTCTTTGTCTAAAGCAGAACCAAATGACACCTAGGTTCTCAATATACCACTCCCAATAAAGTTTTTTCAGGGTATTTCCCCCCAAAAGACAGTTTTTTTCCTAAGATAAATTCTGGTGCCAGCAGTTGAGGTAACATTTCCAGCACGTTACATACTGATTAAAAGGCCAGTCTTCAGAGGACAACAGACCTCAGTTCCAATCTCTGCCTGTGTAACTTTAAGCCAGACTTCACATTTCTGTCCCTCAATTTTCACAGTCATTTCTCCAAAAATTCTGGTTCCAGATGAGTTTTAGAATTCAGAAATTTTTTTAATTTTAGAAAAGTCACATGATACATATACTGTTCGTTGCAGAAAACTGAGTGGTGTCTAGGGTAGTACTAATCAAGCACACAGTAATGTAATAAGAAAACATAATATATCTCCTTAAATCATCTTGACAGGTTTTTCTGTCAAATGACAGAAAGGAATAAAGCAAAACTTGTTTTTCATAATTCTGTGGGGTTTAGAATTAGGAATTAGGAACGTGGACCTATCCTTCCTCCATGGAATTGTCATGAGGAATAAAGAGGGCGATACACGAAAAGTTCCGTGCGTGGTTATTACTGCTTTGGCTGTCATACTTTAGCTCACGTTAACCTTGAGATCAACTTTCTGCCCTTTCTCTTTCCTCTTATTGGTAAAAGCTTTATGTAATGTATATTTAATTTATAGGAAACTTCTGAACTGCTCTTATATTTATTAACTTTGTTTAAAAGGGCATGCCGTCAGTGTTGAAAACCACCAGTGTGCCCAGAACAGTTGTAAATACCTCCCACCGGGCTAACAAGGTTTGCTGTTTGCTTGTTGATGGGGCTCTCAGTCTCACTTCCCAGAATCTTTGCTCTTCTTCCAACCTGGCACTGATTCCTCTCTGGCAATAATTAACTAAATACTCAAACAGAAAACAAGGAAGCATTATAGTTGAGAAATGTGTTTACTGGAAGAAAAGAATATGATTTTTTGAAATATGAAAACAGAAAAAAATTTGTAGCTAAAGGTAGAGGCATATATTTGGGGACAAAATATCAGTATTATATAACTAACCACATTTCAAATGAAGAAATGTAGGATAGAAATGGAACAACAGTATGGGCAAAGAACAGAAACAATTGGAGTGGTTTCTGGCTGCTGATCCTATCACTCTGAAACTAACCTCTCACATTTAATTAATTAATTCTTGACAATTCAAGTGCTCTTTTAGTCTTTCTTATATCTCTAGATACACGGTATATGTCTCCAGACTCTACCTGGCTTTACTCTACAATGAAGCATTTCCACCGAATGCCTGACATCATTTCAGACATACTTTACAAAACAGATCTGATCATCTTTCCTGTCAAACCTCTTTTGCCAAACTTCTGTCCCCTTGAAAGCACGAGTATCATTTCAAAACTTAGGCTTAAAGTTATTTTTGGTCTCTACTTTTCCATGGCCCTTGATCTAATCAACCAAAATTTGTAGTTCTTTCTTATCCACATCCTCCTTTTTACTTCTAGTCCATCACTCTGCCCCATGCTTTGATTATTCCCCTGTGATTTTTCAGATGGGCTCTTGCATATGTTATATGCCATGCATCTAATGGTCCTAAAGAGGTATAGGATCTAAATTAGGAATTGTTTGACTATTCACTAAAGCTGTAATCACCACTCTCTCTCTCTCCAGTTTCCTTTTTCCCTAACACAGTCACCAAGTCATGTTGAATCTACTTTCAAAACTTAACTCTGTTCTTTTTTCTCCATTGATATGTCCCTAATTCAGACCATTACCAACTCATTGAAACATTCCCCTAATTCTCACTATATCCTGCTTCCTTTTAAAGTAAACCTTTTACAATAGTTTTAGATTTACGAAAATATTGAAAAGAGTACAGAGAGTTTTTATTCGTCATTGGAAAGGCCATTTTCAAGGTTATACTTGGATAGGTGAGAAAAATGAGGCTCAGAGAAATTCTCTTTGGTCATGGCACTGTTGGGATGGCTCATTCATCGCATCTTAAGAACAAATGTCTAGGAATTTCCCCTTCATGCAGAATGTCAGAACTGTATACTTCTCCAAAGATGGGAGGGGGAACATTGTGGGAAGGATGAAAGGTGACTGAAGGTTTTAAATTGGAAGAGAAGGTAAAGGATAACAAGAGAGGTAAAAGATATGTCTGAATTTCAATACTGAATATAAATATATTAATATAAATAATAAATGTGAGTCATGAGTCTCAGTTTGGGTAGATTGTGTATTTGCCTGTCTCTCCAGTGTTGGAGGCAGAGGTTTACCCTGTGTCTAGATATAAAAAGAGTTGTTGATTTTCAGTCTATTTAGCTTTTTTTCTTGTCATTAAGACAGAGTGGTAACTTCCAAGCTCCTTACATGAGAAATCAGAAAACAGCTCTATCCTTTCTAAATGTTTCTACTATGAAAGCATTTGATGATGATGTCTTGAAAGTCCTGCATTTGACATCTGCAGACTTAGGAATGCAAGGATTGGATATTAATACAGCCTCTGTTCACCAGAATGTGTTTATTTATGTGTTTATTTATTTGGCATGACAGAAGTATCTTGAAAGTCTCCTGCTACGTTGCTAAATGTTTAGGGATGCTGTAAAAATCTCTGAAGATTAGGGGCTTTCAGGGCTTCCAGGTACATTTGTCAATTCGACTACTTTGCCATCATTCTGTATACCCTACCTTACTGAGACACAAAAACACATAAATATGCCTAAATCTACTATATTTTCCAAACCTTCTTCTACATTTGAGATAGTGTTTCTTTAAGCTGGTTTATCATCTGAGAAATAAAATAAAATAAAATAATAAACAACAATAAACTCTCCAATCCCCCATTTAACTTTACAATGTATATTTTTCTCTAGCACAGGGCCTGACACAAAGATGGCATTTACTAACTTTTTTCTGTTGTTAATTTGCTTTTCCTAGACCAACTCTAGCACAATCTATGAACTGGACACAAGAGGGCACTTGCGAAACATTTTGAAAATTATTCATGTTCAACATCAAGTTTCACAAACCGTTATGGTTTTTCAAGGCTTGGACTTCTTATCCTTCATGGAAGAAAAAAAAAAGTACAGTTACAGGGCTTCAACAGTTACAGTTACAGACCAGGGAGGCATATCAGATATAATCTATTCTAGCTTGTCAACCCAGAGGACCCAGATCTCAGGACCTGTGATCTTGTCACTCTTAAAAATATTGGTGACATTGAAAGTTATTTTAAATATTTTTAAAAATAAATATTTTAAGTATTTAAATTGATATTAAAGATCAAATAGCTTTACTTTTGACTTAAATTATTATCGTTTTACTTACTTGATAGCCAAAACCTCAAAAAAATTGGACCCATAGGGAAAAATAATTTGTGCATCAATTATTTACTGACTTGGAGACTTCTGCTTGTGATTTGGTTCCAGAAAAAATAGCAGGTGAGAAGCTTGACCAGTTTTAAAGAGGCTTACTGCAGTCTTGGGCACTCTTTTCATGAATTAAGCTTTAGGTTAAGGAACCTGTTGGAATCATGATCATAGCCTTGGAGAGGGTAATGAAGTTGACCTAATCTATTGGAAGAATTTTTCTACAGTAAGTATAACAGTCAATCTCTATTTATGGCTTTTAATACTGAATTACTAAACTGTACAATTCTTATAATTTTTAATCACATTTCAAAAACAAACTCTCAAATTCTATTCTCTCTCCAAGTCTATTCTCTCTTCATTGTGCTAACCCTCCAAGTATTTAAATATTAGCTTAAGATCCTCTTGATTTATTTTATCTCCAGGCCAATGTTCCAACATTCATTAATTGTCTCTCATATGAATCTTTGAAAGCCTGGATACCCTTCTTCATATAGATTTATTGTGGATTAAATATGACATGTACTGCTTGCAGTTCTGCCCACGAGGAAGTAGAATCTATTCTTCCCTTCTTGGGTCCAGACTGGTTCGATAGCTTGATTGAAATAATAGAATGTAGCGTAAGAGATGCTGTGTATCTTTTGAGGCTAAGCATTAGGATATCTAGACTTTCAATTTCCTTATCTTGAAATACACTTTCTCAAATTCATGAAGACAGCCCCCTCTGAGCTCCTAGGCACAGCAAACTACAGATGCCAGTGTTTTGTATATTTAGCCATCCCATCATAAATATAAGTGAATTGAGCCAATAAACTGAGACAGGGACACAGGATAGGAACAGAACAATAAAACTTATCCCACTCTAGTACTGATTTAACTAAGAGAATTGAGACATTCGTGGGTTTGGCCTGGCATGAAAAGTCAGGGTCCAGAGAGAGTAAGGAGCTCATCCACTGAGAAAACAAACAGCAAGAGAGTCCAAGACCTTGCCGAGTAGGAGAGGCATTTACATATACCTACCTCTGTCTACATCTACATCTACATCATCTACATCTGCATCTGCATCTGCATCTGCATCTACATCTACATCTACATCTACATCTACATCTACATCTACATCATCTACATCTATATCCCTCAGCTCTGTCTACTGAGGGGGCCTTGGAATAGAAAACCCCAACTGAAATGAGGAACCTAGTGTGTGGATGATTCCACAATATTACTCTACTACAAAGAACTAAGGGTCACTATTGAAGAAAGGGTTTATTCCAGTCCAGGGACAGAGAGTTTTGAAGATAAGCCTGGAACATACAGTTTCCAGGTTCCTTACCAGAAAGCAAGAAAGTACACGAAGAATGATGAGGACACACAAAAAGGCAGAGGCCAGTTTGAAGGGACACTTTACTAGCAAAATTTGGGTCAATTTAATTATCAAAGAAAACATTATCTTCATGGATTATAATTCCTTTAATCAAGTAGGAAAACACGAATCCATTCTGATATTTAAAGATAAATTGTAAGTTTTATTAGGAATGAGATATTTACATAATTTCAAATTACCTTCCCACAAAATACTTAATTACAACAGAAGAGAGAATACAGTGGAGAGATCTGGCAGCCTCATTTTATTAGTTGATAAAACTGAGGCCTGACAGGTAGCTTCCCCAGTGGAGGAGCAGGACATGAATCCAGACAGGCTGGTCCCAGGACCAGTGCTGTTAATCACTAATGGAAGAATAAGGGCATTCAAGGAACAAAGGAGTAGCCTCAGCCCTGGGAAGATTTGGAGAAGCTGGAGACATTGTTGAGCAAACATCATCCACTATGCCCATTTGTCTGAGACTTGACAGGAGCTGACATGCCTTGGTAAAAAGGCCTCCCCACCCTGTACTTCTGGTCACAAGAGTCATAGTATAAACATTGGAAAGTGGGAAATGATTTATAGCTGAGGCACTGAGTGAGGACCCAGAACCTGGCCAAGTACACCGTGAACTTTTGACGTTTTTCTTTGAGTTGCACCCATTTGGAAAATGTGCAGTTTGGCTGTTCATTGGCAGTGTTTCAAGCTCACATATAATCAGACAAAGCAAAGGCAAGGCCTGACCGATTCCACTGCTAAAGATCCAGTGAACCTCAGTTTACCACTCCCGTAGACAGCCACGAGAAGAATAACCCAAAAGTTCTAGCTCCCTGTTGTCTTTGTCTCATACATCAAAAAGGATGACACCCAAACAAGAGGAACTGGAGCGTGAATTGTGGGACATCCTGGTTCTGAGGAGCCAATTCTAGACTACAGCTAAGAGGTTTGGTTTTATATTCTCCATTCTGAGAGAATGCTGCTCCATTCTGAGGTGGGTATGGCAGAAAAACGCCGAGAGGCAATGAGAAATGTCTTTTGACAACCTTCCAGGGGAGATGGGAAAGCAAGTGAGAAATGGCTTATAGCAACTCCTACAGGCCTCCCATCCTCTTGGTTTCCAGTTGGGTCAAAGGTGTTCCCCTAAGTCTCAGATAAGCAATGGTTCAACCCTTTGCCTGCATGGATCCCTGCAAGGTTGCCAGGGAACATGATGAAGTTTTGCCTCTACACAGGGCAGTTGGAAGGCAGGACTTAGGACAGGTTCATGGTGTGGAGAATGCCTGATAGACACTGAAGAGCTGCCCTCTGTGAGGGTTGACATCTTGGTCGAAGTAAGGTATAACAGATACTATCCTGGTCCCCTAACAAGACAAGACAATGAATGTGGAAGTGGGCCATGGATTAGCAGTCTGTGGTCATCTGGGCCGAGGCTCCAGGTCACTGAAAGGCTCTTATGCCTCCCTTTACACTGATCTGCTTTATAAACGCCTATGACCATGTTTCTCCCTGCTCAGGAACTCATATTTCTATTGATCAAGTCTTGCCAGATCAGTCTCAGACAGAGTTTAGTCTTTAACAGCCATTCCTTCTCATCTAACTCACCTGACACAACTCATTGTTTGGTCGTAAACTAAACATTTGTTTGACAACTACTGTGATCAGACACTGAACGAACAGTGCTGGGCACAGAAAGATGAATGACACACTGTCCACACATCTTTCTTTTCAGCCCACAGGATTGTCTCAATTTGTTTCCTAAAATAAAATGTCGTAAAATCTAGTTTTGTTTCTTATCTTCTCTGCTTAGTCAGACTTTTGAATGTAAGAGCCACTTGCATTCATGAAGTCTTCATTGAAAAATCAAGCCTGGATCAATTACTTATCTTCTTTCTGATGCTCTGTAAAATTTTCTTCCATTGGGTCTTGGTTTATCCATCATTTCCTAAGTCCTCCTGGACTTGCATTTTATTTGGATTTCCCTGCAGTGTCTAGGAAAGGGGCTAAAAGTTAGCCTCAAATGACAATGAACTGATTTCACTGAATAGGAATTGACCTATATGGAACCAGAAACAGATATTTTTGCTCTTCTCTAAGCTTAATGAGATTTATACACTGAACTGTGATGCTTGATTATATGTTAAATGCTGGTGTTTTAAAAGAATTTTAAGACTTTCCTCCTTTTTATATAGGCTTAAGCTTAGGCAGCTTTTGACCATCCCGTTTGTAGCAAGTAGAAGAGAGAAGATAGCAGGCTCTAGTTTGATATTTCTAGTGTGATTTGCAGTGACTGTCTCCTTTCAGCTAGGAAGAAAAGTGAAATTATAAAATCTCAGGCTGATTCTTTTCTTTTTCTGATGAGTGTCTTGTGACTACATTCAATGGCTTCTTTATAATTGTCATTTTCTTACAGAGACAAAAAATACCTTACCAACTGCTTCTTACAGTTTTCTTTAATATATTTCAAATGAGGCAAGAATCATGCCTGATTTATTACTGCTATATTCCCAGAAACTACTGCAGAACCAGATTTATCAAACATGCTCAATAAATAGTTGTTGAATGGCTAATTGAATTTCTACTCCCGATTATAAATTTAATCTCCCCCCAAAAAATCTATTCGAAAAGCATATCCAAAATTGAGAAACACCAACATTCATTTCTTTTTCTTTTCATTTCTCTTTGTGAATTAATTTGTTTAACAAATGCTTATTGGAAGTTCATATTAATTATTTGAAGGTAAAGAAATACAAATCAGAAAAGAAAGGACTCAAATTCTGGTCACAATGTTGTCTACATGGCTTTGGTCATTCGTTGCTTCTAGCTTCCTTCAGACTACTCATTTATAAAATGGAATAAAAGCTCTTATCAGTGGTTTTGGGAGAATGAAATGGATACCATATGCAAAGTGTGTTGTCTGGCACTGATCAGTGGTTCCTAATAATAGTATTAAGCATGTAGGGCTCTGTGTTAGGATCCAAACATGAACACGACAAACTGCCTTCGAGATGTTTATGGATTAGTCCTGGGAAACGAGACAGTACAAATACTTATGCTGCAAAGAAAGACAGTATCAGCACCATAACAAAGTCACAGAGAAAGGCTCGATGGCTGTTTTAAAATATGTTTTATTATTATTCAGGTTAACAAATCAGGAGATGACTGCCATTGAGAAGATAGTTTGTTATACTCATAGATCCCAAGAGAAGGGGAGGGAACACATAGGAAGCAGCGGGTTTGTTAGGAGGAGGCAGCAAGCAGGCAAAAGCCTTTATTGTGGTTCCCATAGGCTGCATGGGGGAGACAGGATAGGCAGGTTTAGGGTAGGCTAGTATGAAGAGTTTCAGTGGGCTCTGGGCACAGGGGCCCAGAATAGTGGCCCTTAAAGGAGGTGGTTGGAAATAGGGCTCTGGATTGGTTGGTTTGCATATAAAAGGTGCAAGCCCAGGGGCATTGTTTGTTGTCTCTAGGAATTAGCTGGCCCCAGCCAGAGACAATCTCATCAGGGTCAGCAAAGCCCCAACATGTCAAAGCATCAAAAATATGAAATAAAAAGACACGATTAATGCAATGAACCATAACATAGAAGTAGCCAAGTCCAAGTTTCTTTTCACGTATGATGGACCCCCAATGCACTTGTTCTGTGGCGTAGCAGCCTGTTGGCTTCTTCATAGCACTGACTACTAGTTCTTGTCTTTGTTTGTTTACCTGTATATTGTCTGTTTATCCCATTACACTGCCAGCTCCGTGAACACATGAAATTTGCTTGTCTGGTTTACTGCTCCAGTCCTAGTTCCAGACTCAGGGACTGGCACACAGTAGATGTCCAATATTTGTTAAACAAGTAAGTGAAAACAGTGGTGCTTGTGTGTGTGCATATGCATATATTATTTTTTTCATGTGTAAACATATGGATATTTTTGTTAGTGAGTAAGTGTGATCTTTGTTTCTTTCTCTCAAAGTCCTTCCCTCCCCCCCCACTTCCTTGCACATGAGGCACACCAG
The DNA here is from genome assembly GCA_030015415.1 of Cynopterus sphinx. Taxonomy (NCBI): domain Eukaryota; kingdom Metazoa; phylum Chordata; class Mammalia; order Chiroptera; family Pteropodidae; genus Cynopterus; species Cynopterus sphinx. The sequence goes on along the minus strand of CM057387.1, from coordinate 21,360,557 downwards.
GTACCCCACGGAACTCCAGGACTTGGGCTTACAAACGGGTTCATCCTAGGTCCCCATGGCTGAGTCCTGGTTCCAAGGAGGGCAGCTTTGTAAGCAGATTGTTCCTGTGGCCAGCATTGTATTCCTTTTGCATTATTACAAGGGATTGAACCTTCAGAATGGTTCTGAAATGCCTATTTTGGTAACTGAAATTGTTTATATAGATAGAGTCTTGCAATTTTTTTCCTCACACACCTTTGGGACTGTCCTGCTGTTAATGTCCTTATTTTAGATGAAGAGACCAATACTGTAGATATAATGTCCGATTCGCTCACACAAAAAAATAAATATTGAATCCCAGGCTTTTGGAGCTTCCCCAAATAACCAAGAGACACTAAGAAAAAAAGTAAAAGAATTTGCCATAGTAATAAGTGTGTGAGTGCAGATGGGGTGGGTGGAAACAAATTCCAGAGAAATATGCCACCAAATGCCATTGAGCTGAGTCTCTATTTTACTAGGGCTGATGGAACTTCCAGATGGCTTCTACAACTGAGTGGCTCATCAGGTAAAAATTCTCTGAACTTTAAATGAATTCAAATATAGGAGAAAATAACAGAACTTTCACTCCTGTAAATCTAAATATAAAGCCTTCCCTTCTTTTCAGTGTTCTTCCCAGGGAAGGACTCTCAGAGCTCTTTGCCAAGCCCTGGCATCTCTGGGCCAGGGCTTGTGCAAGAGGCCCTTGAAAACACTTAAGTTCAGGCTTTGTTTCTCATGAGAACGTGGAGGAGAGCGGAAAAACCTCTAATGTGTTTAGTAAAACAACATGACCTCCATGCTCTTCCTTGCTGGGGCGAGTCAAGTGGTAGTGATTGAAATTCAGATCCTTGGAGGGTATGTAAATACGTGCATGTACAAAGCCATGGTTATAATTGATGCTGCAAGTGGAACCACTGGCTCGGTGGATTCACTGGGTTTGCCAGTTCAGTTTTAAACTTCAAGTAAATATCACAGATAATCTGTCATGAAGCTGGTCGCTGTGTTCCTGCTGGTGGCCATCAGCATTTACAGTTACTCTGGTGAGTAGCCTGGAACCTATGATATTCCTCTACTTTCCTGTTAATAGGAACACAACTAGTAAGCTCAGGCTCCCAGTGGAATATGGTGGAGGGAGTTTTAGAACCACAGAATAGTAAGGTCGGCAGTGATTTTTGGATGTATCTCATCAACCCTCAGTCCAAGCCTTAATCCAGCATCCCTAGCACATCCTACAGAAGAAGTTAGCAGATTTCACTGTTGAACATTCACTGGTCACTACAGTCTTCTTCATCTTCCTTAATCTTTAATCAAAATCTGACCTGCACCTCATTTCTCTTACTACACTTTTGAAACTCTATGCAGTCATTCTTGCTATCATCTGTAATCGGTCAGGTTTCCAGGTTGGATCTCCTGAGAAATAGCTACACCTATCTGTTCATAAGCTCAGTGGGTGTGTGTTGAATGGCTGCAGTCTGTTGGGCACTAGATAAGCATTAGAAGATTCAGACATGAATCAGATATAAATGGCATTTTCAAGATGCTCACAATCTGACAGAGGAGGTAAGGTTTCTACAGAAGTCAGTGCAAAGTATACAGACAGCACTCTGTGGTAGTTCTGAGGGATGGACAGTTCGATTTCTAGGTGGGGTATAGAAGCCGGCATCTTGCAGGACAATGGGAACTGACTCCTTCTTTTTGGAGGGAGTCACTGCAACTATCAGAAAGATATATTTGGGTGCATCTGCAAAGTGCACTTTGAGGGCCACCACTCATTCAGAGAGCAGGAAGATTTAAGGGTCCTTCCCCAGAAATGTGCGAGTACATACGGAGATGACGCTCACCAAAGTGTTTAGAATAAGAGCTAGGGAGATTAATCATGAGAACCTGGGTGCTGGCCACTCCTACATTGGCTCCTTTGTCTTGTGTTTTTATTGAATTTTTGACAGATTTGTAACTTCCCGAGTTTTAGCTGTTTTGTTGTTCTTTAGTGTCCAGGGACAAAGAACGATTTGCAGAGGTGGCATCTGAAAGGTGGGTGGAGGGAAATAAATATCATCCCTCTGGAAGAGAATTTTGGAGGGAAACTAGGTGGTAAAAGATGAAGGGAAGACAATTGCTCGGGCTCCATATTTACAATTTAAATGGGTAAGTAAAGAGGATTCCATAGGAAAATGAACTATGGCAGCATCTTAGCTAGCAGGAGGTCATGTATTCCTGTATGTAAGATCATGTAGATGTGTGTTTATATACCCACACATGTGTTTTATAAAAATGTCATACATATTTTTCCATTCCTACTTTACCTCTGATTCATTGTCTATGTGAAAGTTATCTTTCTATAACTGAAGACATGAAATGCAGGTGTCTCATAAAAAAGCGTTGCTAGCTCCCCCACTACCCTCAGGAAAAAAAAATCTGAAACTCACCAGTATGGCATTCAAGGCTTTCAAAAGTCTGACCTCACCTGAGTTTTACAGCTTCACCTATATCTCCCCTGAGTATACCTGGTGAAATTCTGCTCTCCAGCCACTCTGGGCAAAAGCGTCACCATCTTGTATACATATACACATGCATCTTAACATCTCAGTACTGTTGTTCATTTTGTTCTTTTTAAAAATGCTGCCTCCTTTATTACCTTATGATCCTGACATTTGCCCCAAGACACAGCTCTGGCTTCTGGACAGTTCCTGCAGCACTCTCCCGCCTTAGAATTAGTCATCCCTTCTTTTGTGTTTCCATAGAGCTTTGTCCATAATGTTAGCATAGCCCATGCCACATTGTGGAGTGTACAGATTTTCACTCTCCACCAGACTGTATGAGTTCTCTGAATGGAGTATTCTTGTTTTATTCATCTATATAGCTGACTGAACCAACTGGCATAGAGTCAGTGCTTAATTACATTTCCAGCATGGAGTTGAATTAGTTTGGAGCAGCTTCCTGGGCTATGGTAAGGTTTATTCATGTGCCCCGATGGAAATTCATCATGGCATCTCCCCTTTTGGTCTCACAATTGTGGGTTGTGGAGATAGCCACATGTAAAATACATCTCTAGTCAGTTGATTACCTCGTCAGTTGAGTGCTTACTACTTGCTAGGGTCTATTCTAGGAATGGGGTACAGTAGTGAATAAAACACTAATTCCATGTTCTCATGGAGCCTGCATTCTAGTGAGAGGATGAAGGCAAAAAAAAAAAAAGATTTAATATTTTTAGGCAGTGGTAAGAAAAACACACAGACAGAGGGTGACAAGGCTGCCATTGTAGGTAGCTCTCTGAGAATGTAACACTTGAGGACACATCAAAAAATTTGAGGAGGGAAGACCTGTAGCTCTCTGGAGAAAGTAAGTTCTAGGGAGTTGTAACAGCATTTGTAAGGGCCCCGAGGCAGAAGTTTTCATGGAACAACAAGGTGATGGGGCTGGAGTGAGGCCCTTGGTGGACAGCGTGGAAGGTGCTGAGGTCATAGAAACTGAATTCCTGTTTCACTTGGACTCTCTTTTGCTCTGCAGCCTCTGCCCTCGCTGTCAGCAGTGTGCTGAATCCTGCCAAGGATGCCTTACCTCTGGACAACATTCTCCCCTTCAAGGATCCATTAAAGCTTCTTCTTCGTACTCTGGGCATTTCTGTTGAGCACCTTTTGGAGGGGCTCAGGAAGAGTGTGAATGAGCTGACCCCAGAGGCCTCTGAGGCTGTGAAGAAACTGCTGGTAACTACAACTTGTGGGGCCTATTTGTCGAAGGGCAGGACTTCATCACCCTGAGTACCCGCCCTGCCGCCCACACTCCCACCTCACCCTTCTCCTCACTATGAATGTGTGTTTCTCCCTTTTGATTGTGCTCATATAAATGTTACATCTCCAGGAACATCAGAGAAATTGCATATCTAGATTTTTCTAGTAGGGCTATTGGAATGAGAGAGACCTGTGTTCTAGTTGTGAGTTTGCAATTTCCTAGCCCTGGGATTCTAGATTAGATTTAACCGCTCTGAGCTTCTGATTTCCCATCAGTAAAATGGTGCTAAATAGGGGGGTGACTATTTTGGAAGCATGCTAATTACATGTAAGCTGCTCTTGTGTTTATTACTGTCCTTCTGCCTTTCAGGAAGCCCTGTCACATGTGGTGTGACATCAGGATAAAGCGAGAGTGGAGGTGGAAGGAGGATGACGGTCCCCTCCTCCCTGGCCGAAACTTTCCATGCTAAAGTGCAGTGCCCCCTGAAAAGAATGAATAAAGCAATGAAGAGATTTCAGTTTGTCCTATTTCTGTTTGGGGGCTCTATTCAGAAGGGCCTAACTGTATGATTTTCCCCTTGGTTTGTAAACTCTGGAGGGCCTGTTGTTAACGCGAACTTGTAGCTCCAATTTCCTCTCTTCCCCTCTATGTTAAATATCTCCATTGTCTGCAAATGTTCTTTCTCTGACGGTTTTTCCAAACCTTTTATGCTCCCATTTTCCTACTTTAAAAACATTTTTAAAACATGAAATGTAAAAGAATTTTCAAAGAATTGTTTGACAAGACTAGGGTCTCATAAGCCTCCTTGGTTTGGAGCCAAAATCACCAGAAGGCAAGTTTCCGTTAAGTTTGTAGTTGTGGGAGGGCCACTGCATAGCTTCACAGAACCTTCCACCAGGTAGGCCTTGACTATATTGAACTTTGGCACATGGGTTCTGATCTATCCTTTCTTTTCCCCCATGTCGCCATCTATAATGATGCCAGAATTATTTTGCCAAGATATAGTTCTGTTTATACATGACCAGATAAAACAGGTTTTGAGCTCCTAAGCATGGCATGCAAGACCCTTCATGATCTGGCCTTTGTTTACCTGTCTAGTCTCATCAAGATTCCTTTCTTCACCTGTGCTCTAGCCCCAGCCATACTGAAATGATAGCTCAATCTCTTTGCTGCTAACACTTTCATGTCTTAATGAAAAGTCAAGTTTCTTCCTATCTGGAACTTCTGCCATTGCCTGCCTTCAGACCTGATCTTGTGCCAGTCTTAAACCTGTTTGCTCTCGCATCCATTCCCCACCCTTCCCCTGCTCTGCTCTGTGTTAAGAGGAAAGTGGGGGCATGAAGTTGACCCCTGCAGGCTGCCTTTTTCAGGTTCCCAGGTGAGCTAATATTTGACTTGCATTCTGCACCTGGGAGGCCCAGGCAGGAGACAGGAGGTGGGAAAAGGAGAAAGCCAGAGTGTGGCTTCCTTTCCCTGTCTATTTGAGAGAAGTCTCTGGAAGTGCCTGTAGCACATTTGAGCCACCAGGTCCTGCTGGGTAGGTGTGCATTCGTTCCTGCCTTTGCCAGGCAACTCTAGTTGCTGGCTCTGGTTACACCACCTCTTTTATTTTTCTCTCCAGCTCAGGTTGCTAGTGGATTCCTCCTGATACCGGTTTCTAAGGTGCTGCCTCTCCACCACCTATTTGACTTTCAGGTCTTCTATCATCTTTTGAATCAGTCGTATGTGTAGCAGTTTCCCCTTACCTGTGGTTTTGCTTCGTGTGGTTTCAGATACCTGCAGTCGACCATGATCCAAGATATTCAATGAAAATCTCCAGAAATAAACAATTCATCAGTTTTAAGTTGCACCGTTTTGAGTATTGTGATGAAATCTTGTGCCATCCCACTCTGTCCTTCTCTCTCTTGTCCCGCATGTGAATCATCCCTTGTCCCGCATATCGACACCATATACACTACCCACTTATTGGTCACTTGGTTCTTAGTTGCCAGATGGATTGTTATGATATCACAGTGCTTATGTTCCAGTCACCCTATACTACTAAATAATGGTCACAAAGACATTCTGTGACTGTTATTAAAGTGTATTGCCATAATTGTTCTATTTTATTGTCCCTATTAATCTTTTACTATGCCTAATTTATAAATTAAACTATCATAGGTTTGTATGTATAGGAAAACATATAGTATTAATAGGGTTTGTTTGCTACTCTCTGTGGTTTTAGTCATCCACTGGGGGTCTTGGAACATGCCCCAACAGATAAGGGGGGACTACCATACTGCATTTCCTCTGTTCTTAGCATTAAAATAGTCTCTGTTTTCTGGTTGGCTCCTGACTAATATGATGTTAACTTTCATCTCTCTGTTGAAGACTCTCTTAATCTCCTGCCATTTCTTGACTCTTGCATTTTTTATAACTAAAACTGTTGCACTTTGTGAAATTTTCTCTTTTCCTTTCTCATTTTATCTGAGTCTACAAGAACAGACTAGGTTGCCCAACTGTAGTAATAAATAACCCCAAATCTCAGGGGTGTACATCCATAACATTTTAACTTGTTCTCACACTATGGGGCCATCTTGGGTTGGCCAAAGTTCCCTATGTTGTCTGAATTTTGTGACCTAGAACTGATGAAACAATCATTATCTTTAGTATTTCTGATCATCATGGCACAAGGAAAAAGACAACCTAGTGACCCATGGGCTAACTTTAAAGCTTCCCCTTGGAAATGATGTACATCACTTCTAGTCCTGTTTCATTGGCCAAAGCAAGTCTCATGACCATGTTGGACTTATTTAGGAAAAGGGTACACAAATCTCCTATAGGAAGGGATGGTGCCAAATATGGGTGAACATAATGTAATTTACCATTTTACTTGACTTCTTCAAAAAAATTGCCACCTGAGGTATCTCATTCTACTTGATATTTACTACTCTACTGGATTATCATTCTTTCTGACTCTAATTTTTTTTCTTACTGTTTGACTATTATTTTTCAGTTTCTTTTAACAGTCCTTATTGTCCTAACTTTCTTCGAATGCTGATGCCTCCAAAAATTTTAAATTTGATTCTTCTTCACTTTTCACTTTATGAATTACCTTCATTGGGGATCTATGCATTCCGATGGCGGCTAGTATGATATCCATGTTAGGAACTATGAAATCTATAGCTACGGTCTGTATCTTTTCTTTGAGGAGAAGAGATTCAGTCACTTATAAGACACCTCCAACAGATGCCCTTTTATGTTTGATTCAACAGACTTCCACCTGGACTCATTATTCTTCTTTCAAAACATGCTCCAATGTTCTAATAATCTATCTCAGTATATAGCACAACTATTTTCCTGGTTCCCTGGACCAGAAACTTGGGAATCGTTTTAAGCACTCCCTCTTAGCCTTACTTTCTAATTGGTAAGAAAGTCCTATTTGTTATAAACCTTCTTTATAATATAAACATTTTCTATTATCTCTAGTGTGACTCCAGCTCTTGCCAAAATGTGTCATTCATTTCTTGCCAGACTACCATGCTAATCTCTCAAATAGCCTCTCTATTCCCAAAGCTGACCTATTTCATTTTACAAGCCATACAGCAGAAAAAGTGGTTTCTTAAAACACAAGAATTATTCTCCAGCTCCTAACAATTTTGATAGTTTTTCAACAGAGACATACTATCTTAAACCAACACTCATAATACAGAGGTAGACATACTTGTTTTTATACTATTTCAAAGTCTTCTTTCTAGACTGAAGTCAAATGGAGAGGAACTTAAACTTATTTATGTCTGTTTCCTTGGAATATAGCACAGAACTTGAATGTTGTCCAGTTGGGTCTGTGTTAATTCAGTGGAAGGATTTGTTCCTGTTAAGTTTTGTCTTGTTGGGTTGACTTTTTTGTTATTTTTCATCATTCATATTTTTGAGCTATTCCTTGCTCTCCTGGTTTGGTGTGTTTTGTATATTTGAGAAGGAAAACTATGCTTTCATTCAACCTGCTAAATGGAGAAGACTGAGATACAATTCTGTGTCACCAGGCTCTGAGTAGTAGCTGTTATTTGGCAATCTGTTGGGATTTGACGGTTTTTAGCCGGGGAGGGGTGGGGGTGTATCAATGAGAGTGATTAGTTAAGAAAGAATCTGAGGACAGACTATGTTTAAGAAGTTGGCCAGAAACTAATAATAAACATCATAATGAAAATTATTGATAAAACATTATGAAAATAACATCACTAAATACTGATGAGAATGTAGAAAACTTGGATCAATTGTACATCTCTGATGTGAATATAAAATATTATTGCTACTCTGGAAAAATAGTTTGACAGTTTCTCAAAAAACTAAACATACAGCTAGGATATGAGTCACCAATTGTACTCTTGGGCATTTATCCAGAGAACTGAAAAATGTTTATGCAAAAACCTATACTCAAGTGTTCATAGCAGTTTTATTTGTAATAGTCAAAACCTGGAAACAATCCAGTTGTCCTCTGATGAATGAACAGTTAAACTGTTGTGTATCTAATGGATGGAATGCTACCAGGAATGGAAAAGAACAAACTGTTGATAAATACAACAAACTAAATGAATCTTCAGAGAATTATGCTAAGTGAAAGAAGCCAATCCCCAAAAGTTAAATACTATATAATTCCATCTGTCATTCTCAAAATGACAGAATTATGGAAATAGAAAACACAATTATAGAAATAGAAAACAGATTTGTGATGAAGGGGTCCAAGTAAAAGGAAAGTGTAATGGTTACATGAGAGGTCCTTGCGGTGATGAGAATATCTTGTATCTTGTCTGTATCAATTTTCTTGTCTACCAGTTGTCTTGTCTGGTTTTGCAAATATGTTGGATCTCTATATTCTTACAAATGTGTGTAACGTTATAATTATCTCAAAACAAAAAGCTTAATTAAAAACACTGTGAAGATATAGTATAAAAATATATATTATATACAATTTAATTAATTTATGTCCTATATAACTATAATGATATATAACTATGTACATAACTATACATGTAACTTTCTTTTCTTCCATAAATCCCACAAACTAGAGGAGACCAGTTAACAGTATTTTGTGATTTTTCAAAACATTTTCTGTACATTTAAAAACATGCACATATGAATGAGTCATAGTTTAAACTGTCATCTATGCAAATATTTATTTCTAGTTATTTTTCATATTATAAAGAGTGCTATAGCAAATATCTATATGTTTGCATTCATTTTTGAATTTATCAGAAAAATCTTGCAAATGGAAATTCAGTGACAAGAATTGTGCAGTTTAAAATTTGATAGCCATTAACAAATTTCCATTGGAAAAAGCAGTTGTGATCTGGGGTGATTGAAGTCAGACAGTTTCATTCCAAAAGATGGGATTGGGGACCAAGATGATCTGGCTGGTTGAGGGTATGATCTGGCTGAGGAAACAATATGTCCCTTTTTACTATGTTGGAGGATCAGGAGATGCAGTATATGAATCGTGTTATTTCTGGCTTCTGTGTTTAAGTTAGGTGATACAAACAAACATATAAGTAAGTAAAATTTATTTGCTGCATTTTTTTTAATTTTAGAAAGGAACCAGTTAAAAACCTGTCAGGCTAGCACTAGCTTTCCTCCCTTTTTCTTATCAGCACTGATTTGCTTCCCAGCCACCTTGACCTTCTTCATCACTGGCACAGAGTATGTCTGACACAAGCTTTTGCAAATGCTGTTCACTCAACTATAAATACCTCTTCTCCTCATTTTCTTCTCCTGACTTTTCTCTTATTTAACTTCATTTTTTTTCGGGTCTCAGATGAAGTCGCTATTACTTAGGAAACTCTACCTGGTAACCTGTGTAGGTGAGATGCATTTGCTTTAGGTTCTGGGAATACCGTGTTCCTTTCTTCCTCAGCGTGTCTCTCAAAACTTAACTTTAAAAAAATACATTCATATTTCTTTTTGCTTCACTTTTTCTCTTAGGGTGAACATATGCTACTTTAATAATTTTTGAAGTGAAATTTTGAAGAAAACAGTTTTTCAGTTAACATACATACATAGATGTTAAGTTTCCTTCTCTCTCAAAATGAAAACAAAAATAATGAAAGGAAATTCTGCCACAGACTTAAAAAGCAGTGAAAAGAAAGACAGGGGTTTTAGGCTCTCACAGATTTTTTTCAAGTTCAGGCTCTAGCATTAGCGATCCGAGTGACTTTGGGCAGGTTACTTAAATTTCCACCTTCTCAACTGCATTGTTTCAAAAAGGGAATAGTAATTTCTAATCCTTGTAATAGTAATTTCTAAATCTTGAGGATTAAATAATGTAGAAAAACCAAGAGTGAGACATGTTTCTATAATAGCTGTTTGTTTATCATCCTAGCTAGCTTTAATTTAAGCTGTCCCCTTTGGTTTAATTGTCCTTCCTCCTTCTTTGTGTCTCCAAATTCTTTCTCATCTATCAAGATACAGCTAAAATATTATTACCTTTGAGAAGTCTTCCCAGATCTCCCAAGGGAGTATTAGTGGCTCTTTGCCCTGCTTACCAAGCTATCATACCTATGCCTCTCTTAAACCATATCATTCTGAGTATGGTTAGTTAATTATGTGGTCACATATTCTTCATCACGTGAAGCCAAGGACCATGGGATGTTCAATGTTGCATCCTTATTTTCTTGTTCTTATGTAGAAGTTCTATGATTTCAATTTCCTTATTTAATATAGAATATAACAAATATTTATTGATCAGCTACCCTCTGCCAAATACTGTTCTAATCGCTTACTATAATTCTAAGAACATTGAACAAAAGAGGCAAAGTTCTTGCCTCACGGAGCTTACATTCTATTGGGGGTAGGCAGTAAAAGGAACAAAATTAAAAAAAAAAGTTTAACACTATGTTAAAATATGAGTGCTAGGATTAAAAGTACAGTGACCAAAGAGGGTAAGAAATGGTGGGCCAGAGGATGTGATTTTAAATAGAACACTCAATGAAGATCTCACTGAGAAAATCAACTCTGAGGAGGATTTAAGGTAGAAGCAAGCTATGTGCCTATCTTGAGGAAGGGTATCTTAGTCAGAAAGAAGAGTTAGCGACAGGCTCTTGAGGAAAGAACATGCCTGGAGTGTTCAAAGAAAGGCAGGGATCCCAAACGACTGGAATGGAGAGGCAAAGAAATGAGTAGTTGGGAAAGAGTTGAGAAGCAGGTAGCTCAGATAGAATCTCAGGCACCCATTGTAAGGAAATATGAAAAATACAGCTTTTGCTCAGAATGAGTTAGAAAGTAGCAGGAGGAATTAATATAACTTTAATTATATATTAATACAGGCACTCTCTGCTCAGCATTTTATAACGTGCAAGATGTAAATTCCCTTGAAAAAACTGAAGTCACGTAGGAATTTTTGGATTTGGAATGGAGTAGTGATTATATAGATTGTGTCCCCAGGGTTTCACCAGGGGCATACTATGTTTGAGGTTAGAAAAACCTGGTAGGAGTTCCCACTCGGCCCATACCAGCTTATATATCTTTTGCATGGCATTGATTATTTTTCCTGAGCCTCATTTCTCTCACCTGTTATATGAATAAAATGATTCCTGGCCAGTTTACTTCAATTGTACTGCAATTATGAGGTTACAGTGAGATAGTAGTGTGAAGGAACCGTAACAGAAAAACACTATGCTGATGAGAGAGATTCTTGGTCTTCAAAACAAGTGTCCCTGCTGGCCTCATTGGAAGGCAGGAAGAGAACATAATGAAGGGTAGGAAGAGGAAACTGTACTAAGCAATTAGAAATCTTCAAGCTTTCTCTTGATTGCTGAGCATCTTGGACAGTTATTTCTTAGCGGTGCATCAAATCCTGAACTAATTTGGCACCTGCTTTTATTGTTTTTGTTTTACCAACGTGTAAGAGCGATTTAAAATTGTACAACAAAGAGGTGACTATAAAGATAAACTTCGATAGAGCATGTTTCCCAAACATATGTAGTATACTGATGACTGTAGTTACAGTAAATATATTTTTCAGGCACAAGTTAGGCACTTGGAGTCTCAAAAAGTATGGGTCATGTTTGTTGGAGAGAAGTAGCCTGATGTCAGATGCTGAATATAATAGAAATTTTAGGTGATTTTGATTATGTGATATTTGAAATTAGCAATGTTGAAATAATCAACAAATAAAAAAAAATATAGTGAATTGGAGAAAACATTTGTAAATTATATATCTGATAAGGGGTTAATATCCAAAATAGCCAAACAAAACAAAACAAAACAATCTGATTAAAAAATGGGCAAAGGACCCTAATAGACATCTTTTTAGAGAAGATAATAAAATGACCAACAGGTATATGAAAGGGTACTCAATATCACTAATCATCAGGAAAATCAAAATCAAAATCATTAAGAGATATCGCCTCATACTTGTTAGGATGGCTATTATCAAAAGATAAATGTAGAGAAAAGGGAGTCCTTGAGCCCTATTGGTGGAAATGTAAATTGCTGCAGCCACTCTGGAAAGCAGCGTGAAGGTTACTCAAAATTTAAAAATAGAGCTTCCATATGATCCAGCAATCCCACTTCTGGGTATAAATCCAAAAGAAATAAAATCACTATTTTGTCGAGATATTGTCGAGAATACCCCCATGTTTATTGCAGCATTGTTTACAGTAGCCAAGACATGGGAGCAGCCTAAGTGTCCATGTCCCTCAACAGATGACTAGATGAAGAAAACGCTGTATGTACGCTGCATATTATTCAACATTAAAAAAAAAAAGGAATTCCCACCATTCGCAATGATATGGATGAATCCTGAGGGCATTAGGCTAAATGAAATAAATCAGACAGACAAAGGCAAGTACTGTATGATCACACTTATATGTGGAATCTAAGAAAAAATGGAACTCAGAAACAGAGAGTGGGTTTGTGATTGGTTGCCAGGGGTAGAGCCGTAGGGAGGAAATAGGTGAAGGTAGTCATAGGGGACAAGTTTCCAGTTATAAGGTCAATCTATTCTGGGGCTCTGATGTTCAGTACAGCATGGTGACTATAGTTAACAATACTGTATTGTGTAATTGGAAGTTGCTAAGAGAGAAGATCTTAAAAGCTCTCACTTCCTCAAAAAATGGCAACTATATGAGTGATGGACACATTAACAGTATTTTAGTAATCATTTTGGGTATACATGTACATCAAACCATCATATTTATACCTTAAATCTATAGTGTTACATGTCAATTATACCTCAATGAAGATGGAGGGAAAATTGGCACAGTCTCTAGAAAATGCAGAGAGTGGGTTTACTGAATTTGTTGTAGAAGACCTAATGTATTTTCCAATAGTTGTTAGGTGTTCCCTCTTGGTTTGGCCATTTATATTATTAAAGGATCTTTGTGTTGCATGAAGATCTACCTTGGCTAAGAAAAATACGAAGACAGTCGAACAAATAAAAATTTATTGGAAGTACACAGGAGTTGCTTTTTGAGTTGAAGTGCTTGAGAGAGACAGGACCCAGGACAACTTTTGAGAATCAGTAGCAGAAGCACGTAGATTTTTTATTCTAGCATGCTGCTGGAATTGTCTTCATTATGTATGACTTCAGTCTTGTTTCACTGTGCCTATTAAATAATTCTGGGTGAATCTTTCTGGCTCATCTGGGTCAGATTTTGTAATGTATGATCCTCTGTGACTAATTGGCAAGGACCACAGCAATGGCCACTGAGGATCTATGTCTGTGTGATGAGGTGACAGGACAAAGGACAGGGCTGCACTAGACTTTTCAAGGACTCTTCTACCCTGGCACTCTGCTATTTTATGAGAATAATAAGGCCTCAGTGGAACAGCACTAACCTTATTATTCTTTAAAATAGGTCACTATTTTGTTCACCATTCCAGAAGAGTAGGCACAGATAATTTGAAACACTTTCTATAAAAAACATGAAACATTAACTTGGAAACTTCAACTTGGAAACTTAATACATTTTTAGGAGTTAAGAGCTTGTTCTTTGGAATAAGGTTAAAAGCCTCTTTTTATCATTTATCATTGCTGCAACTTTGGACTTGTTTGAGATTTAGTTTCCTTATTTTGAACCATTCTTTGAGTATTCTGGCTAATAATCTTACGTATTTACTATTTCTGTAGCATTACATACTTGAAACATGCTTAGGAAAAATTGCTGCCACCAACAAAAATCTCAACAAACTAGGATATGGGACCCCAAAGATGGCACATTTATTCTGACTTCTAGAAACAAAAATGCAAAGTCAGGGTGTTCAAAATGAGCTGTATTTGGTGGAAGTCAGGGCCTTCAGCTTGCTGAGAACTTGCCGAGTGATGCTTTGAGGCCTCTGTTATGAAGGACTTGTGAAGCAGAACTGGAAAAGCAGGGTTTGGCTGCCCTTGGCTTATTCCGGAGCCATGAAGGTGTCTCCTTAGAAACACAAGCCGGAGAGAAGGAAACAATTACTAGCTAGAGATGGCTTAAGATTTAAGAAAAATACAAAGATCTTTTAATCTTAAAGATTTTTATGCCTGTGTGCTTTAGAATGTGAAATGATTTTAATGAAATCAACTGTATGTAATCCATATTTGAGGAAATCAGCAATGACAACAAAAACAAAAATGCAAGATATGTAGGGCAAGAATCAGTAACAGGGATGGCAAAAGAAGGCACATAGGTTAAACATAGACATAAATTGAGACATGAGTTTTACTTTGACTTTCCAGATAAGAAAAAAAGAAACAGATCAAGTTACATAAATCTTATCAGCAAAGAGGAAGCAGTCCTTAGGGAAGGCATTTTTCCCCACTGAAATTCTAAAAGACTCTTTTGCCATAAGACTTCATGGAGTGGATACTGAATGATGTCATGCCCAACTACAGTTCTACTCATTGCTACATGCAAATTACCTATTAAATTTACTTATTCCTAAGAAGTTCTAACTCAGCAAATCTAAGCTTGTGATCTAGTGTCCACAGTATATTTTTCTTAATTGAATGAATGTATATAGAAATGAAGAATTCATAAAATACTTTCTCATCTCATACTCCTTTGAGAATCTTAATAGTTTAGTAAGGTTTATTAGATTGTTTTTAACATGAGAAAGAAAACTTATATTGTAAGATGTCAAATGACTTAAGGCACAGATGATTTTAAGTGATGCAGGGCAACAAGAGTTAAGGTTGTAAATCCATGAATGCAAGGAAATCATGCTCATGTGATTGACAGACTCAGATTAATCAGGTGTCCAAATATTGGCTGATTTGTTTTTGAGACCTTGCTCCTCTCTACACATCATCTGAGAATGCATGCAGAAGTTCGCCTTTATTGAAAAGCCCTCTTAATGTCCACCTCTTCCTCCAGATGTTCCCTTTTATATTTCTTCAATGCATGTCCAAAGAATTTTTATACATAACTTTATCATTTCCCTCCACAGTTCTGGGGTACCTTGTACTAAGTGATAGCCTAGACCGTTAATTTCTCAGTGGCTGAGCAGTGTTACTCATCTTGGTAGCACTGGCAGAATCTGACAGATAGTAGGCATTGATTAAATAAGCATTAAAGGCACATACAGGAAAGAGGTGTATGTTGTAGGAGAAAGATAGGATATCTATCTGTCTCAATCTAGAAAATAATTGAGAAATTTAGCCAAATATTTTATACTGGAGAAACAAGTATTTCTGTGAATCACTGGCATCTAATGTGATGACTAGCTTTTGATTAGACGAGGCAATTATCATACAAATGAAACTTTTAAAGCTACTTATTAAATGCACCATCACTGGAGTTTAAAGAGATACACCTAATCAAATCATACAAAATTTAACCTCTGCCTTCGAGGGTTCCTTCTCTCAAGCCCATTATTATTATTATTATTATTATTATTATTATTATTATTATTATTATTATTTTTTGTATCTAGATTGAGCCATTTCTTCTTGCCCTTTAGAGTCCACTAGTTCATGAATCTATTAAAAGTTTTTTAGGTATAGATAAATTCTGGCATTAAGATATGAAACAATTAAGTCTCTCACATTTTGGATATTAATAAGGAGGAAAGGGAGGCTCAAGAAGTCCAAGTAACCTCCTCATGGTTGTATAATCAATAAGTAGCCAAATTAGAAATTAAATTTACTTCTCTATGCATTTTGCTCTTTCTAACCCTTTCACATTGTCTGGCTATTAGACTGCCTCATACATTGAGCCTCTAGAATGGTACTCCCTGGATTTTGGGGCATGGGTACCAATGGGGAGGGGTATGTATCAGTAGCCTGAATGAAGGCAAAGGGTTAAGACACTTGCAACAAGAGGTGGGCTGCTCTCTGAGAAGATGAGAAATGAAAAATGCAAACATAAGTGACTGTTTTTAAGAGCTTAGCTGGCTTGGGGGTGAGAATCAGGAGTGTCGGGTTGGGCAAGTCTTAATTTCAGTGCCCCAAGCCTGATTTCCATCCCTCAAAGCTTAGGAAAAGAATAAGCTCAGTCCTGTTATAGATTGATAGTGGCTTTCTGAGCTTATATACTAATCACATCCAAGCTATGAAACAGAGCTGGTGGGGAAATGGAGCATTCCCTGATCAGATGTGAAATGGAAGTTTGCAATGTCCATGCCTCCTGGAGATGCAAATGAGGTAACTCAGCTAATCCAAGGAGCAGTGGTTTATTTCTGTGGGCACCGTGAGACATGTCTAAGGTCAAATAGCTTAATCACCATTTTCCACTGTCTCTTCCTACAATATTTTCCTGTGTTCTCCAGTAGCACCTTCACTTAGTGGTAAAGAACAGACTCTGGAATCAGGAGGCTTGAGTTCAAATCCTTTCCTCCTCCCTCATATCTTAGCCCCATACAATTAGGTTCAGCAAATCTCACTCTTCTTGTGAGTGACTTAAATTGCACAATTACATGGACCCTTAGATTTTCGTGCATATAATCCCCTCATTTCACAAACTGGGTGCGCACAAAACAAGTTCCTAACAGAATTGTGACAAGAACCAGGTCTCCTAACTCCTAGTGCTTGTTTCAACCCACAATTGTGCCTCCTCTCTTAATCCTTATGTTATTATTATCTTTAAGATGATTTTACAAATCTTTAAAGTTAATCTTTAAAAACTCCAGCAAGAACAAAGCAAAAACAAAACAAAAAAATATACCTTTTTTTGCTGCTACGTAGGCATGGGTGTCCAAATTCATTAAATAAAATCAGACAGACCCTTTTTACTTTGTCCCATATAATATTACTTTAGTTAAAAATTGTAAGTTAAAATCACCTGGAAGGTCACTCTGATGAATGTTCTTGCTTATCATCAAATTCCGTAAATCCTCTTGAAAAGAAAAAAAGAGAGAAAAATATGAATTTTAATTTAGACTGAAAAAAAATGTTAGCATGATCACTAGGGTGTTTTATAATGTTTGAGTTACATTTTTCCCCCAGATTTTCCTATGCCATAAAAAAATAAGATCAAAGATTTTCATAATAGTTCATGGTTGAAAAGCCATTTATGCATAATTACCTCTTTGAAACTGCAAATCGATTAGTTAGGTTTCTTTATATATAAACTCCATATACCCATATGTTTCAATATATTTCTTCAGTAATATATCCCCAGCACCTAGAACAATGCCTAGGCATATACTATAAATTAATAAATATTTATTGAATGGAAAACATGAATGAATTTTTATCTTTTTAAGCTCAGAGAGATTAAACAACCTGCCCAAGTCCCATGGCTGGAAAACTTCAAAGCAAACTCTAAAACTTAGATCTCCACAATCATGAATCAGTTCCAGAGCCACTATACTGTTCAAGAATTGGGTGCGGGGTAGCTCTGACAGGTAAAAGATAAATAAGGTCTGCGAGGAGATTGTAATCTAGTGGAGAAAACAGATGCATTGAGATACAAGTAATTTAAAACAACGAGGGGGAAAAAAAGCTGTCATAAATATTCCTACAAAGCATTATGAAATCCCAGAGTATGAATATCTGAATTTTTTAACTTCATGGCTCTGTGATGTGTTCACAGAACTTGTCTTTGAGTTGGACTTTAGAAAATGATTAGACTTGTCTGGTGAAGAGAATGGGGTTGGGGCCAGGCATTGCTGGCACAGAGAAAAGCATGTGCAAAAATATTGGCGGTTTATGCAAACCAGGTCTGCTCTGAAACAGAAACCATTTGTCATTAGGATATCAGGTGCTTGGTTGCAGGAGTGAGAGAGATGATTGAAAGATATGTTGGCATCAGGGAAGAGCCTTAAACATCAACTGAATGTATTTGCTCTGCTTTTGTAGGCAAAGGAAATTCATGAAAGAGATTTAAGCATGGCAGTGACAGAATCAAATACGCATTTTTGTCATGTAACTCTGAGAGTAGGTTAGTGGATGGATTGGAGTGAAAATAGATAAAAACAGTGAAACTAATTACAAATCTAATAAAAAGATCTCAGAAAAGAGATGATGAAGGACTTGACTAGGCCAACAAGTCAGTGGAGTTAAAGAAAAGGAATGGTATAGTAAAAAAGTTAAGGGTAGAATATTCAGCAACTGGATGAAGGTGGTGATGAGCAGGAAGGATCCAAGGAGACCCCAAGGTTTTAGATTTTAAGTGACAGGGGATGTGACTTACTGAGATAAGGACACCAGAGGAGGAGCAGGTACATAAGTGAGATGAGCGGTTTGGATTTAGGTCAGTTGAACCTGAGGTATCGATGGAAGATCTAGCAAGTAGTCATTTCAGACTGGAGCTCAGGAAAAAGAGTGCAATAGACATCTGAAATCAAAACTCATTAGATTGTAAGTAATATTCCCAGTATGGAAAAACCAAGCAGGCTACATTGGGAACCTTGAGGAAAAATGATGTTTAAGAGGCAAATGTGTGATGAGAAGTCATAAAAAGAATGAGAAAGAATGGCTAGAGGTAAGAAGAGAACCAGAAAAATGTCTTGTCCTGAAAGTCCAGGCGATGGAGGAAAATTCACAAGTATCGCAGGCTTCTTAAAGGTGACTGGAAACCAGTTTACGTAGCTCTAGAGTATCTACAGTGCATGCTGAGGGAGCAGGTGGAGGGAACGAGCCAGTCGATTTCCTGTCCTGAAAGTACATATCCAGCATTTGTTATGTGCCTGACGCCGTACTTAGGCATCAAATATATTGAAGTAAATAAACCAAAATCTCTACTTTCTGCATGTCAGCGCTGGGCTGATCAGGAAGGGAAGGCTTTGGTGGTGAGATGTCCAGTTGAAAAAATGCATGAGGAGCCGACAGGAGAGTGAAATGGCAGGCACCCACTTTCTTGCGGGGAGCACAAGCTTTTTTGCTAGGGGTTCGCACGGGCTTTGCATATGTCAGAGAACAACAGTGGCATTCAGCCACACATGCGTGATAAACAATGAGCTGAGTCATACTTGCCTAAGATAGGCGCAGGTGCTTTACTACATTCATGTAACATTTCAAATCCGGAGTTCTGTCCCTAGCCACGAGCCTGGATCGCAGCCAGACCTGGGACCCACACTGCAGTTTATCACTTCTGTCATTCTCTCTTTTTAATCAAATCTCAATCAGTCCTTTAAGGTCCAGATTGTGTCTCACCTTTGCCATAAGCACTGTGCTTAGTGTCCTGGCTCCAGTGACAGCTCCTTTCTCTAGAAATTACCTGTGATGTTTAACTGACATTTATTTTCTTTAGCATTATATCATTGATTTTGTTTGTGTCATCTTATCATAAAAACTGCAAATTCTTTGAGAAGAGATTTACAGTCTAGATTGTTCCTTCACAATTCCTGCCCTCACTCTGTACATATTAAGTGCTTAGGAATACTTCTTAATGGTCTCCTTCCATTCCCCCGACCCCCCACCCTGGCTTATATTTAAGGCTTTCCCTTTGATAGAGTGCATGATACAGCTTACAAGGTACTGTGCTGTAACAACAAGCTAAATAGATTATTTCCTACTTTCAGATAGCTACATGATTAAACATAAATCATTTGAGATGTTAATATACGTTATAATGACACCATGGCAAGGTAAAGGGAATGAAAGAAGACAATATTAGTACTTATAGAATAGTTTTCTAGGAGGTGACTTTTAATGAACTGCAGGACAAAAGCACTAGCTGTGAGAAGAGGAAAGAGTATTTTAGACAGAAGTGAAAACAAGGACAGAGCCTGCAATGTTTGTAAGTTCCTGGAACAGAAAGAACATCATTTGCTCAGAATATAATGGAAGAGAAAATGGTAGAAGATGAGCTGCCTTTTCTGAACCCAGAGCTGACAGCAACTCTTTGGTATTTCAGATAGTCAACTTTCAGGGTTAACAGAGAGAAAAAAAAAGTTCTATTTTATATCTGAGGAATTCCCCAGAGGAAGAATCAAAAGATCTATTCTTGTTCCAACCCCTCGCTTGTGATTTATAACAATATGAGTTCAACTGGAGTCTGATCTGTACTTTGTACATATGGGTTTTATTCTTATGGTTTGCTTGTCAGTTTCCTCATTTACCAGTTGAAAAGCAACCACCATAAAAAAAATAACAATACAAAAATAAAAATCTGTAAGTTTCAGCATCTGCCCATGAGGATATATGTAGATTCCTGCCCACCCACATTATATATTAATTTAATCAGATTCAAGATTACAGAATGACCTCTGATTATTTCTATACAGAAGTAGTTCTTAATATGCTATTTCATAGACCCTTTTGAGAATCTAATGAAAGTAAGAAGCATTTTTTTCTAGAAAAAATGCAAATATTCACATCTACACAAAATACGAATACCAATTTAAAGGCTACATGGATCTTTAAGGCACACTCCTTCAAGGGCTTTCAAAATTCATTGTATATCAGAATCACCTGAAAGCTTATGAAAAAGCATAGCCTTAGCCTTGTCCCAGAAAGGTACAAGACAGAATAAAGGAACTTGCATTTTGTGTTACGTTCTCCAAGGAATTCTGAAGCAGTTGGATAAGAGACCACACTTTGACAAACTCTGGTTAGAGGTCTATGAAGGACAGAATTAGAGAGCAGAGGTTCAGAGAGGTAGAGTTTGAAAGTACCTGGAAATTCAAAAGAACAAATTCTATCTTAGAAAGCTGAATTTGGAAAGATTCATGTGGGGAAAATGAAGAATGGGGTGCAGTACAAGTAAAAATCAGAGCTGTGTAGGCCAGAATCAGATGTATCAGGGGCTTAGGAGCAGATTAAGAACATTGGGGAAATTCTGGGGTGTGTAATCTGCCACCAGGGCAGTCCTTCATGATTAAAACACTCATATGAGACAGTCTGTTGATTGTCTCTAAGAAGACATTAGCCACTGTCTCTGCTAACCCTTCTGAGTTACTCAAAAGAGAATAAAGGCAGGACTCATCCCAGCTATAACTAACAAACACACAATTAGCCACCTCTTTCACCAAAGAACTGCAGTGTCTGCACTGGGTGGGTGCTTTATTCCTTTAACTTTACCAATGAGCAAACTGAGGCACAGAGAAAGGGAGCGCCTTGCCCGAAATCACACAGTAGAGTAGCACCTGTGTCCAGACCAGAACCTGGGTTTCTGTCCCCTGGTCTGCTGCTCTTCATCCCCCTTACCTGGCCCTGAGATTAGAAAGCATATGTGTATAGAACCACTTGAGGGGAATGTGCTCACCCCAAAAAAGTCCAGGGAAATTCATTCAGGTGCAAATAGAGCTTAAGATAGGGCAGCACTTTACAATTAAAACAACACATCAGCATGTGCAGTACTCGTTTCTCACTCGTTTTAATGCCATGAGGTCACTGCCAACAGCGAACTGGACAAAAGCGAGGCTGTCTCAGTGCTTACGTTCTCGTCACCGAGTGGAGGACGAACTCCACTGCGTTCTCAATGATTTCTTTGCCCAAGAGGTGTAGAAACTCAGGGAGGTCTGGCTCTGGTTTTTTGCCTGAGTCATCAGGCTTGCCATCTGGTTTCTTGTCTGGTTTGTCATCTGAAAAACACAACAGAATCTTGGAGGAGCTTCTCAGCACCGAGAAAGGGGAGTCTCTCTTTGTAGGGAGCCCCTGACGCCCATTACACCACCACTCACTATGGAGCCGCATCTAGTTGCATTAATATTTAATACCTGCCCAGTGAAAATCTTCACATGCGTTTATTTCATTCATTCCTGAAAACAATCGAGCAGACCAATAGACAGTAATTCTTTGGTAGATGTTTCCCTTCCTGGATGAGAAGACTTAATGGGCTCATGAAGGTTAAGCAACTTCGGCCCAGAGTTAAGCAGCTAGTGTATGCCAATGCCAGGACTGAAACATAGAAAGCCTGATTTCATGTCTCTTTCTCCGTGTAATCCCTGAGCCCATGATAATGATATTAATAAAGATGAAATAATAACAGGGAGTATTTGTTTAGCACATACCTATGACAGGAAATCAACATGCATTGTCTCATTTTATTCTCACAATAACCCTTTGGGGTAGGAACAATTATTATGCCAAGTTAAACATAGAGAAATGGAATCTGAGAGATCTTCAGGAAGTGGTTCACTGTCACAGTGTGAGTAAGTGGCAGAAAGAGACTTCAGTCCCATGTCTGACTGATCTTAAAATCTGGATTCTTCAGCACTCAGTGATGAACTGCATAGTCTTTGACAGAAAAGTTGTGATCTAACTGCAAGTGTGTTATAAGACTGAAAGAAAGTAGTGTAACGATGATGAAGAGAAATTATATCACTTGTACATCAGCTGATAGTTCTGAAAATAATGATTTAAAAAATACTGTATAATTTTACCCTTGACCATCTTATGGGATGTGAAGTTTTTAACTCACTGGGCTGAGGAACTGAAAAGATAAAATGATTCGCAGGAGACTCGCAACAGTAAAAGAAGAGGCTGAAACTATAATTGTTGGCCTCCTACCCCTGACTCTTAATCGGCTGCCTTTTGGAATGAGACCAAGGATCCAGAGAATGAGGCTGGCAATATGCAAGCTTCCTTGGGGAAGTCTAGCTTTAGTTAGTGGTCTGAATGGTTGAGGGAATTAGAAAGAATAAAAGAGTGGCAGTTAGGTATATATAGCCTTCCAACTGGACCCAAAGATTAAGTAAGACTTAATCTTTTCATTTTATTAACAGCCTCACAAGTAGTGCTGCCTGATTTGGTAAATAAACACACTGGATGCCTAGTTAAAGTTGAATTTCAGATAAGCAACAAATAGTTTTTTAGTATAAGAATGACACATGCAGTATTTAAGACATACTTAAACTAAAAAAAATTATTCATTATTTATTTGATATTTAGTTTTAATTAACTGTCCTGTATTTTATCCTGCAAATCTACCACAAGTTTTAACTCAGGAAGCCCCAACTACTAGAAAATGTATCCCATGACATTTAATTAACTTTTTGTGTGGAAGCTGTCCATTTATGTTAGAAGCCTTGCATCCTAAAATGGAAACTCTTAGTAAAAATATGGCTTTCAATTATTCAAACATTTATTGTTTACTATGCCACAATAAAAGAGTTGATAGAAGCACCAACCTGGAACCTATTACCAAAACTAATATGGTACTCGCCAAGTATTCCTTCAGTCAGCTGTTGGCTTTTCCTTCAAGTATTATCTTTTTTTTTTTTTTGAGCCCTACTATTATGCTAAGTGTTAAGGTAAAAATGGACATATATTGACGTGACCCAACTCTCACGTAGAGTGCAGGGCAACCACAGTGACCAGAATTGCTTTGTTTTCCTCACGGGGAGGGCAGGGACTGAGAATGCATGTTTGTGATGTGCCTATTATGCAGGTACTGGATAGAGCTTCCATCCTTCTTCAGTTCAGTGACGATACTAGAGTTTTACAGGAGAGAAAACAAACACACAAGGAAATTAAATGACTCACCTAAAATCACACATCTAGAAAGTAGCTGAGCCAGGTTTTGACCTAATTTTTTTTTACTCCATAGACCACGTTATTTATGTGATATACTACTGCCTTTAAGCAATTGTCCCGTGAAGACACTAATCAGGGAACAGCACAGCAGTTCCTTGCATGACAAGTGAATCTTTTTTCTCCTGTGTTCCGATCTGCCTGCTTGCATAACCATCTTTCAACTTTTTATTTTAATGTGACACTAAATGGTAGCTTTGCAATATGCAAGGAGCGCTGGGTGTATGCTCCGGATGGAGCACGTGTGACAATCGGGTCCTTGGCCCCAGCCCTTGGACCATGTATATATTGAGAGGTATTAGGATGTGGTGGACCATATGTTTTGGAGTCCTATATACTCTAGTTTAATTCCTGTCTCCAAATATTTAACCGTGTTTTCTTGTACACAATACTTAACCACTCTTTTTCCTCATGGTGTTATTGTCAGGATTAAAAGATATTTCATCTATCATATATATGTGTATATTACATATGTAATATATATACCAGTTATTATAGTACCAGGCCCAAGGAGAGCCCACAATAAATGCTTGCTATATTATTTCAATTATTAATAATAATAACAAAATGGTTCATAATAGCTTTCTCCTGTAGTGCTTTAGGATATTATGAAAAATTTTAAAATGCTGTTAAAATGTTAAGAAAATTGAAAATGCTGGACAACAAAACAAAAATTAATAATTAATAAAAATTGAAAAATTTGACATTCTAAAAACAAATTATCAAAGCCAATAGTTAATATTTTCTCTTTTAAATATAATAGGGATATCCTTTGTTTACATTAACTATGTCACTGAGTTTCTTTGCCATGTAATTATAAAGTTCTAAAAAAATATAGTACTGCTGATGCTTGTACAGTTTTTATAGTTTGCAAAGTGATTACAAAAGCATGTTCATTTGACCTAATAAAGTTGATAGCTATTCCATTTTACAGATGAAGAAACTGAAGATAAAAACCATGAAGTAATTTAACCAGTTTCAGAGTTCATGAGACTGGTCACCTTTCACTTTACCAGGGGTGACTACTTTTGTAGCAGATGAATGTAGTGGCTTCTGAGGCCATCTCTACAGTAATTCTGTGGGAGTGTCTACCTGTTTGTTGTGCCGGTGGAAAGTGTGTGGCTGAGCATGTGAATTCTGCCAAGTTACATTTAGAAGAGTCTAAAATACAGTATTTGCACTGTCCGTGTTCGCTGACCTATTCTTCTGAATAGAGACAAGTCAAGAGCTCACCATCTTCTGCAGACCAAAAATAAATTAATGAGAATCCTGCATGCTGCCTTGTAGTTCTCTACGTGCTTGGAACAGACATGCAAGTAGTAGATGCTTAGTTATAATGGAAAGAATTGAGAGACTTATGTTTCAGGCCCCGGTGTGCCACTGTTACCTGTGTCTATGCCCAAGTAACTTTCCCTCTGCAAGCTTGGTTTATTAACCTGAAAAAAGGGAAAGGATAAAGCTGCATTTTTACATAAGAGTATTATTATGAGAATGAAGCGAGATAATGCATGATAATAATTAATACTTATTGGGTGCTTATTATGGACCAAATACTTTCCCAGTTTGTTTTGTCTTTTTAATTTTTATAATAACTTTATGAGGAAGTTAACTAATGACATTTTTCTTTACATGTAATGTCCAGCAAGATGAAATAACATGTCTAAAGTCACATTTCTGACTAGTGGTCGAACCAGGCTTAGGAGTCTTATTCCAGAGTATATAGTCTTCACCATTAAACATTATTAGTTATAATCATGAAAAAAAACACACACACATACCTCTGGTCCTCAAGGGATTTATAATATAATAGTTTATATAAGAAATACTATAATAGTTTACATATTTCAGACTTCATACATTCTTGGAGGATAGAGGCTGCAACTGAAACACATTTAAAGAAAAATCTTTCTTTTTGTTAGAAGTTCTGCCTCTTATCTCCCAGTCCAGTGCCTAAAGGTCCCTCATCCTCTAATTCTTTTATGTTCTGGATCAGTGCCACCAGCTTCTTTCAATCATGGCTTACTACCGCACACTGCATGAAATACATTTGGAAGCACTTACCAGCATAGCAAATCAGGATAAATATAAGCAGTCCGAGGACGCTGGTCATCCGAAGCACTGAGACAGCCATGTTTGTAGCACTGGCTATTGGTGAAGATAAAGTGTTGCAGTGTACCCAAAGCCTTGCCCCATTTATAGGGCATTTATGGTGACCTCATCTGCTATGGAATTTAGATTGTTGCACAAGGTGTCTACACAGCTTGCTCTTAGGTTTCCACTAATGAACCCTGCCCTGTCTTATCTTTCAAACCTAGTTTTTCATATAGGGAAAGAAGAACCCTCTTGGTTCTCCTAATGTGTATTTGTAAATAGCACTGGAATAACTCTCTTTGGAAGTAGTTCCGATGCCAGCATTGACAATTAGATGTGTATCAGGCAGAACTATTATTCCGTATCAAGGAAGAAGCATCAAATTAGATTGTTGAGGTGTGCCTACTCCCCTCCCTGTACACTCTGCTTCTTTTCTCATGCTAAGAGCTAATTACTTGCGCCCACATGGGCATGCCCATTCACACCCCTATGCTTTTGTTCATGTTCTTTATTTTTTCCTGGGATATCTTCCCCATCATCTCCCCTTGGGCTAAGGTTCAAATGCCCCCTTCTTTGTGAAACTCTGTGATGACCATTCCACTGTATTCCAGTTAGTTGCTCTGTCGTCGGTCATATAGAACGCTGAGCCTATTGTTTGAGGACTAAGTACTTTAATAGCTCTCTTCTCTCTTAGCCCACGAATCTCTTAAGATCAGACTGTTTCATTCACTCCTGAATTCTTAAGGAGCCTATTATTGTGCTTGATGTTGTTCTCAGCTTTGACCTCCTTGAAAACTCATTCTGGTTTTTCCAGAAAGAACTAGGTGTTTCTCTCATGTGCCTAATAGGTGCATGATTAAATGTCCCCACCAATGGGCAGAAGGCTATCTTTTTCACAGTTAAATACGTATTACTTAAGGCATATAACAAACATTAAACAAAAAAGAAAGAAACAATAAAATTATTGCATACATTGAAAAGAAATATCGAGGTTGAAATGTTGCTATGTATCTCAGGTGTAAAATATTCTACTTTTGGATACAAACACTCAAGGAAATAACATTTGGTTCAAGTCTATGTGATACAGTTGTCCTGAGGAATGCAATAAGTTTGGTTAATTAAGATTAGGACTTGAGGATTCCCAAATTTATAGTTCGACCAAAGCTTATACATTGTTAAATGTCAGAGGGCCCTTTCAATAAATGATAAAATTACTTGAGATATACAAAAAGAAGTCTTGTCTAGGACCACAGAGCCAAGGTAAGGACATTGCCTCTTACTCGGGGTTTCACACTTTTTACAAGACATCAAATTGCCCTTGAAAGCCATCAGGCAGCTCTGCTTTGACCCTTCCAGGCCTCTCCAACCTATCTTCTTATGAAGACTCTGATCTTGTCTCTCCTGTACAAAGAGTTGGGATCTAGAGATCATGGTCCATGGTGGAAAGTTTTCAACAAGTTAGATTTATGCCATCAGGCTCACTGCTTAGGACTGAGCACTGTTCATGGGCTAGTGGAGAAATAGCATTCAGGTGTTTTCTATTAGACATGGACCTTAGCATGTGGCTGGATTTGCCTGGGAAAGAATAGTAATCGTTACCTTTTATCTCGTACAAGCTTTGAGCCCTTAGCCCAAAAAGGGGCATATTTTTCTAATTTGCCACAAGAACAATGTACAGGCAAGCCAAAGCTCTGGATATTGCAACTTCAGAGAGAGGCCTGCTGGCTTCTCAAGAATATCAGCTAAAAGGGGCATGCAGACAAGTCCTGAATCAGAAGCTCTCGGTGTCAAGGAAATAGCAGCATCTGAGGTCAGGATAGCTGGCTTCTCTTCCTGTCAGTGTCATGACTCACTGTGAGACCCTGATTAAGCACCTGCCAGGCCAAACACTCAGTTTCTCTGTTTGCTGTGTTCTCTTCTCTTCCCGTGGCTTATTCCTTTTAGTTTCAGATTTCGGCTAAAATGTCTCTCTTTTTGGTGAAAACTGTGGCCTTCTAATCCAACACAGATCCCTGTGTTATGACCTTTTATTCATTCTGTGATATTCCTTTTTAGCACTTCAATATTATTTTTTTGGTTTGATTATTTAATGTCTCTTTTCTCCAGAGATGTCAAAATCCAGGATGAAAGGATTCTTTTCTGTGTTGTTTGTTCACAGAGACAGCACTGGGTTTTATGACAGTGCCTTACACACTGATATACACTAAATATCTGAGAAATATGAACTGAATAGATAAACTAATGAATAATTTTGGGGAAGAGAAGCCCAGACTCATGTAATAGTTCTATCAGGTATTATCTGTGTGACTCTGGAAAATGACTGATACATCTCTTTGTCTCAGTTTCCTCATCTGTAAAATTAGGACATATAATTTCCTGCCTACTTACCTGCACTGTTTTAAGGATATAGGAGGTAACAGATAAAATGCCTGATAAACTGTAAAGAATGTATTCCATATTAATAGAAGCTGTCACTTATCATCCACTGGCATAAGCAAATAAATTTGACTTTAAGTAGAGGAGAAACTGAGATTATGAGAGATAGTTTTACTCAGCTGAGGAGAGAAGGGTGAGGACCTTCTTCCAAAATGCCATTCTATTTGATGAGAAGATGCGAGAACAAAAGGAATATTGAATACTTTAATTCCTGTGGACATTTTCATGCATATCTGCAAGTCATCAGAGTTATTAAGGTAGGAAAGATTTATAGTCTGGGTTGAAAAACTCATAGAAAGATTTTGATGTGTGTTAGTGGTTAAAAGCAGGGACTTTGGGTTCAGGCAGAACTAGGTTTGAGTTTCAGAATTGCCACTTACCAGTTGTGCGACCATGTGATCTTAGAAATATTTCCTGATTTCTTTATGCCTTGGATCCAATGCATATAAAATAGGAATGATAATATCTCTCAGAGTGGTTATAAAGATTGGTTTAGGAAATAACATGCAAACAGCACAGTGCCTGTTGAGTGAAAAATAAATGGTAGACTTGTCATCCTATCCTATCCTATCCTATCCTATCCTATCCTGTCCTGTCCTGTCCTGTCCTGTCCTGTCCTATCCTGTTCTACCTTGGGTTGTCCTAGAGGAGGGAGTGACAGTTGGCCATGCAAACAGTATTAGGGCTAATAATAGTGATGATGATGATGATGATGATGATGAGGATGATAATGATAATAGGCTAATATTAACTTTGGCCAGGTATCAAACTAGATGCAACATATCAACAAAGCTGTTGGAAGGCTGGCATTATTATCCTAATTTTATATAAGGAAATTCAAGCTTGGAGAAGTAAAGTAAATTTGTCCAGGGTTACAAATCATGTATGACCCAGAGCAAGGAACCCAGTTTAAGGACATGTGACTTCAAAGTTTGTGCTCTTAACTATTATATTATGTTGTGCTGATATGTGCTCAGTGCAGCTACTGGCAAAAAGCCTGGGTCAAGTAAAGAGCCCTGCAGGCGTTGTTCTGTTTTTTTCGCAGATTCATTTGTGTCTCCTCTGTTTTTGCCATTAGTTCCTAGATTTCCCATTGACTTCTCAATGAAGATCTGGCCCACCTCATTCACCTCTTGTATTAGTTCAGTTTGATGTATCAGAAGTGCAGGGTACACAGCACCTTGGCAGAAAGTAAACTGGAAATACAGCTGTAGAATAAAATACAAAATGTTCAATTAAATTTAAATTTAGATAAACAGTAATTATTTTAGTATAAATTTGTCCCAAATATTTTATAGGACATACTAAAAAAATATTTGTTGTTTCACTGAAATTGAAATTTAACAGGGCATCCCATACTTTTATTTGCTGTATCTGACATTCATACCTGTAGAAATCCTCATGAGTGTTTTCTTACATTAAACCTCAGATCAGGAGTGAAGGACAGGATTTAGAAGGTCAAAATAATGCTTAGAAGTACATATGTAAAAAAGTTAAAATCATGTATGGAAAATAGAAGTTATAGAAGGGCTCCAGTTTATCTTTAATATCACATCCGGAACATGTTTTCCCCATATATTCCTCGTAAGAAAATCATTAACCCTTTTCTTGTTCTTGGCTCACTGCCAGTCTTGGAAGGAATGCACATAGCTTCAGGTAGGTCTCCCATTCCTGTGGTGTCCATATATTGAGGAATGTCCACAGTCTTTGTCATCCAATCACCTTTTTACACACAGCTTATAACTTAGTCAATATTCATGACACCAATCAATTTGTTAATTTCTTATTCAATGAGCTTGCACTATTTTCCAGGTGCTCTGCTAGACACTGGCGACAAGAAAATACAGAACACCAGTCCCGACCTCACGTTTTGCTGAGGATGCAAACATGTAATCAAATAATTGCAATTGAAATATGAGAATGGCTAATAGAGTAAGGAACAGATTATCAGGGAGTGGTGAACATTGCCTGGGAGGCAATCATAAAGGTATAATTTGTTTGGGGCCTTGAAAATGGGTTAGTAGGTGTTCACTATGCCAGCAAGCTATAGAGAAGACACTTTAAGTAGGAAGAATGACATCTGCAAATGCACAGAGGCATGGAAGAGCATAGCGTATTTCTAGGAATTTCTAGTAATGCTTCAGTGTTGATATTAGAAGTAAAAATTAAAGTGAGCTAACTGAATCTTGAAATATGTTTTCGTTAATGAACATGCCAGGAAGAGATAATGGAGAGAGAGAGAGAGAGAGAGAGAGAGAGAGAGAGAGAGAGACAGAGACAGAGACAGAGAAAGAAGAAGCAGAGCCCTGAAAGGTGGGTGGGTGAGGGGATAAGTAAGAAATCACAAATCATGAAATACTACAGCCCATAGCTAGTTTTCCCTCTGTTATTTCCCTATGATAGTCTCAGCTGAGCAGTTGCCATCCATCCAGTTACCTGAGTTAGAAATGTGAATTTTCTTTAACTCCTTTTTTCACCACAAAATTCATTTGCTCAGTAAGTCCTCTTAATTCTCCTCTTAATTTACGAAATTCTCTTTATTTTGGCAATAAGTATCATAGTTTAGGACTTTGACTTGACTGTTCTAATAGTGATCTTGTCCTCCTGATGTATGCTTCCCCCTCCTCCTCAACACTGCAGTGGTTTTTTTTTCATTTTTCTAAAGCATAATTATGTTTACTTCCTCTGTCATTTTCCTTCTCTAATAATTTCCATGTTCTTACTGCATATAGAGGAAGCCCTTTGTATTTTATTCTTAATCAATAGCTCCAACTTTATCTTAGTCACAGTGTAGAATAAAGTCTTAGCATGCAGGGTCTGCAATCAGGTCTCCGGATTCCAGCTCTGACTTCATCGGGGCTAGTATTTACCTGGCATGTACTGGAATGCTTACACTGGTTGTTTCTATCCAGTCCTCTATGAAGGGTCAGTATTTGTATCCTCACGGTTATATAATATAAATCTCCTAGTTCCTAACAAATTTGGCAAGTTGCTAATACTCTCTAAACTTAGGTTCTCCACCTTTAAGATGAAGATAACAAGAGCGTGAGCCTCATAAAATTTTTATGAGAATGACATCATGCTATAAAGTGTTGCTGCTGTTTGTATTGTAATCTCCCATCGTTCCCTAAGCATATAAATTCCTCTCTTACCTACCAGGCATACTTCCAGACTGTTACTTATTCTATCACCCTGTTAGTTTTGCTTGGAATACCCAACCCCAATTGACCCATCTTTCAAATATTACATCCTCAGGTAAACATCGTGACCACATCCCTGACCTAGTCCGTGGCAAAGTTAATCACTCTGCTGTCTGCTCACTCTGCACACATCTCTATTATTGTGTGTATTACATTGAATCATAAGTTATTATTTTATATCTGACACCGTCCTTAAGCCACAGGCTCCTAAAGCATGAGCCGTGCCTTGTTTATTCTCAAATACCCTTTGCCTACAACTACTACTGGCAAGTAGATAGTGCTGAGTAAATGCAGTGAGAATTCAATGAATGCCCATTAAATGTGTGAATGGACAATCCGCGCCCATGGTTGGAGGTGATTCCAGAGCCCCACTAAAATGAGGGCCAAAGCTAAGACCAATAGATGAGGTTCAAACAATAAAGGCAGTTAAGGGTCCAGTGGTGTTTGTTTTTCTAGCAGCTAGAGCTATGGTGGAAGGAGGAGTCAGCATTCTAGAAGGTGTACTTGGTCATGCCTCACTTTGGCACATGGGAGAGAATGAGGAGGACTTAAAAAAATCAGCATTAACTTATCATTAATTTAGCATTAAAGTCACATAATTTCCCCTAAATTATGAAGACACTAGCACCGAATTCAGAGCGTAAATATTTCTATGTCAGTCATAGATAAGTTACCTATGCCAGATGCAGATATAAAAATACTGAAACCACAAGTTATTTCTGTTACCAAATGAGGTAGTGGATACAAAATTGATTTGAAAACTGAAATGTTCCACTATCAATTGAAAACTACAAATTTAAGGAGTCTTATTTATTGAGTCACTAATGAAGATAAAATAGATCCATAAGAAGTAGTCATTTGATCCAAAAGTAGGCAAAATTGAAGGTAAAAGAAAGAATAGATGAACTAAAAAGGAAACACTTGGTAACATTGTAGATTTTAACACACCATATTAATAACTTCACTAAATGTAAAGAATCTAAACACATCAGTAATAAGACATATTGTCAGACTATAATGAATACAGAAACTCAGTTTAAATATAAAGACGTAGATAAGAGTACGTGAATACAAAAGTATATATCATCATACACTAAGCAAAAGAAACCTAGAGTGGTTATGTTATTTTCAGAAAATATAGTATTCAGAAAAAGGAATATTACCAGAGATACATTGCATAATCATAAAGGGATCAATTTATTAAAAAGATGTAGCAATTCTATATGTGTATACAACTAACAATTGAGCCTCAAAATTTATGTAGCCAAAACTGACAGGCAAGAAAGGAGAAATATACAAATTGACAATTACAGATAGAGACTTGGAAACTAGTCTCTCAGTTAGTGACCAACAAGCAGAAAATAAGAAATGAAACAGAAAACATGAATCCTACTATTAAGCAAATTGACCTAAATTACATTACAAAATAATTCACCTCAAACAGTGGAATACACATTTCTTTCTTTTTCTTTTCCTTCCTCCCTTTCTCCCTCCCTCCCTCCCTCCCTCCCTCTCTCCCTCCCTCCCTCCCTCTCTCCCTCCCTTCTTTCCTTTCTTTGATATGTCATAAAGCAATTATGTGAATAACAAATAAACATATGAAAAACTATGCTACACCATTTATCATCAGAGAAAGTAAATTAAAACCACAATGAGGTATCACTACCCACATAACAGAATACAAAAAGCAAAAACTGACAATGGTATGTGCTAGAGAGTATACAGAAAACCTGGAACTCTTCACAGATTGCTGGGGAGGATGTGAAATGGAAAAATAGTTAGGCAGTTTCTCATAAAGTTAAGCATATACTTAACCATATGACCCAGCAGTCTCACTCCTAGGGGATATACTCAAGTGAAATAAATACTTATATTCAGACAAAGAATATGCATGACTGTTTATAGAGGCTTTACTGGTAATAGTTCCAAACTGGAAATAATTCAGCATCCCCTCACTGGTGAATGGATAGACAAACTGGTACATCCACACGAAGGATGTACTGTAGGAATGAACTACTGATACACTCAACAGCATGTCTGAATTTCAGATGCATTATTTTAAAGGCAAGAAGCCAAACTCAAAATGCTACATACTGTATAATTCTAATTTAATTTATATGACATTCTGAGAAAGGCAAAACTATAGGGACAGGGAACAGATCTGTGATTGACAAGCATTGGGCAGGAAGGGAGGGGCTAACTATAAATGGGCATGAGGGGATTTTTCAGGATGATGGACATTTTGTGTCCTGAGAGTGGTTGCAGTTACAAAATTTTCTGTTTGGCAAAACTCACATAATTTTATATTTTATTTCTCACATGCATGTAAATTATTCCTTAATATTTTCCTACATATATATTATTTTTTAATAAAGAGAAAAAATGCCATTATAATAATAGCCTTGTAGATGGTGTTGGTGGTTGGAGTGGTTAGATTATATAGTGGACTGATAACTTATATTTGAATCTCAGTTCTTTAACTAACTTTATGGATGATCTTTGGTACTTTTTCCTCTTTGTGGGCCCAAGTTTTTCCATTTTTCCAATGAGAACATTGAATAGGATATTGACATGAGTACCTTCTAGCCTTGTCATTCTCTGATGACTGAAGAGGTGATGTCCCTGTTTGCTTTTATATTCCCTCAATCTTTGAGACCAGGCACTCTGGCTATGGTCCGGGCTGGGCCTATCTGCTGAGGTATTGCCATTCATGACAGGTATGTATTGTGGATGCCTAGACTAGAATCAATCTGGCCACCACCCTTTATCCTTCATATGCTTCTTTCACTATGCTGTTTACAGCTGAGCTGTGAACAGCTGCCATCAGCAGCTACCCAGAGCCTGGGAGTAAACCAAACCAAACCAAACCAAAACACAACAAAACAAAACAAAACAAAACAAAACAAAACAAAACAAAACAAAACAAAACATCTATCTTGCATACTTTTAGGCATTTTGTCTCTCTTGATGAAAAAGCTTAATTCAATTTAGTAAGAATAATTCTCATTCCTACCACCTTCTCCCATGTGAGAACTCATGCATTCCTCACAATTACTGACTTGAAACAAAGGTCAAGATGGATATAATTATCATTTTATAAATTATTAGAATGAGAACAAAAATGGTGACAAAAAAACAAGATAAAGTATGGGCATTTTAATTCACAAACATCATTCTACTAGAAAGGGGCAAAGCGTGGACTTGACGTCGGTTCTAATTGATGCTAAAACCGATGATAAGAATGCACTTAACTGGATTCTATTCTGAAATACCTGGTTGCTTCTGATATATATATATATATTCATTCCTGCATTTACTCATTTATCAACAAATACTTTCTGACCTATACTCAGAAAAGAGGACTTTATATGGGATAAAGAGTTGGAGTCATCACTGAGAAATAAAGCCATAGGATGAGACTATTCAGGGATAGTGAGTAAAATTAGCAGAGAAGAGCATTTACCCAGAAGCTTGAGAACATCAGTGTTTCAGGACTCCACAAAGCCAGGAGCCCTGTAGGAGAACTTCAGAAATAGCTATCAGAAAGACAGAAAGAAAAAAAGAGAAATTTAGATATAATAGAAACCAAGGGAAGAAGAGGCTTTGTGGAGGGGAAAACTGTTCTTTGTGTTGAATGCTACTCAGAGCTCCAGGAAGATCAGGATTGTGATGTTTTATTAATTGAGTACCAAGGAGGTCTTCAGATGCTTGCAGAAGGGGTAGTGTCATGGTGGTGATAAGCCTCACTAGGTGAGGGAGTCAAGGTAGGAGACCCATGAGGATAAGCACCTCTGTCAGGCCTGGTTTCCTTATCTGTGAAACACAGATGTTTCAGAAATAGATGACATGTAAAAATCTCTAACATAAGGACGAATATAATACAGTTATAATCTTGACATACTGCGGAGAAAGGGAGAAATAATATTCTGCTCTTGCCAGTTCTGCTGCTTTCATCTTAAATGTCCTGTTGAATTCATCGCTGCATGTTATGTATTAAAATTTAAAGTTTCATGTGGTTGAAAAGACTAAAATCAGGCAGAGGTTCTATTCAACTCATCATCTGCCTAAAGCCTCATTCTCTTGTCCCCAAAGTGTGTGTCCACACTTTGCTTTTATACTTCTAAAGATGTATAAAAGATGTGTCGTTGTACCTATTACAATAACATAGTGGGTGCAACATACATAGACTCTGAAGTCAGAATGAGGTTTGGATGCTGCTCTACCAATGGTATCTTGGGTAAATTATTTAACTTCCCTAAATCTCCATTTTCTTATTTATAATATGGAGATTATAATAACCAGCTCTTAGACTTGTCAACAGAATCAAAGCTGATGAAGCATAGAAGGAAAGAACACAGCCTCTAGCACTGGTTACATGTTAAAAAATGATAGACATCTTTTTATTGTTTTCTTTTTGACACCTTTGACTGGTATAATATTTCTTAATTGTTCTGGCCTAAAATGTTTTCCTCCAGTTCCCAAATATTGGGCCTAGTTTTTGCTCTTGGACTTGAGCAGCTCTTCTGTTGTTAGACCTTTCCTTCTCCATGGTAAACATCTCAATTTCTTCAAACTTTACTCAAAGGCCATGTTTTAAAAGTCCCTCTCCATCATTGTTGCTATATTTTGAATTCACTCTGGGGTGTCTCTATCCCTCCAGAGCAGAGATGGTGGCATTTGATCTGCTAATTGAAGGATTATTACTAACCAAAGGCATGGTTTAGATGTGGGTTTGGAAGTGGGGGGAGTAGCAGGTAAAAGGCATTGCTGGCTGAGTAAGCAGTAAAGATAGGAGCTGGGACGTATGAGACACGTTCAGAAATGGTGAAGAGTTAAGCTGCAATGAGGCTGCGGCATGAGAAGTGTTTGAATTTAAGCTTGAGAATATAGGTTAGGGGGTCAGATAAGGGAGAGGCTTGAATGCCTTTTTAAGGAATGAATTCTATTCAGTTGACAACAGAGGTTCCTCATCGTTTTTGGAATATGAGCCATGATTAGTCATTTTGGCATATTATTCTAGAAGTGGTACGAATGGTTGACAGAAGAGAAAAGTGAAAAAGGGCAACGGTCCTTATTTGTGATATGAGAACAAATACTAATGAGTGTGACCAAGAAGAATGGAGTGCATGTAAGGTCTATGTTAGCTGGTCATAGGAGCTCTGCAACTTTTCCTGATTCTTAGATAAGTATGGACACACATGTCTGTTTTTAAAAACAAATACTAATATTATTTACTTTTACAAAACATTATTTTTTAAAATGCCAGGGAATGAGAAAATAGAAGTGAAGCACTGGGGAAATTCACAGTTCCATATAGTGTGATAAAAAAAAATCTTCATAGAACAGGAGGCATTTACTCTTGACTTACAAGGATGGCTAGGTTTAACTATGTGACAAGCAGGGTACTCCAGGTGGAAAGGACAAAGTAGACAAAGGAAGATGGAAAGAAAACTGCAGGTTAATACCCCTGGCGAACACAGCACAGAGTAGAATGGTAGTCAGGGCCAGTAAATAAAGAAAGTGGGGAGAGATTGGTCAAGGTGTACAAGGTTTCCATTAAGCAAGATGAATAAATTCTGGAGATCAAATGTACAGATTATGACTATAGTTAACAGTACTGTATAGTATACTCTAAATTTGTTAAGAAGGTGGATCTTAAGTGTTCTCCTTACCACACAAAAATGATGATGACTATCTGAGGTGATGTATATGTTATTTAGCTTGACTATAGTGATTATTTCAGTGTGTTTTATCGAATCATTTAGTTGTACACCTCCCATATATATAATTTTTAATTGTCAATTATACCTAAATAATGCTGGAAAAAACATGGTTCCACAAAAAGTAATAACTGAAGTTTTAAGAAGAGATTTATGAGAAACTTAGCACAATACTTATATTGTCATACAGAGTATTAAATCCATGAACTATGTGGCTGGGATTTGTTTTTTCACTCCTACTCTCCAAGCTACTCACATGACAAAATAAATGCATAAACAATTTAAAAAAATATTTTAGCAACTTTTATTTGCTATTTTAAAAGTATGTTTGAAATGTTATGAATAAAATTATCATTTAATCTGTATAAAATCAGTCATGTTTTCATTGATGGCAGTTAAAAGGTATTCTATCTCTTTATGTCATTAAGCATCCTGTCTTTGAGGGTCACTCTCAACTCCATTCCTCTAGTTCTATTTGCCATCTATCCATGGGGAAAAGCCAACTAGATGTTGAAGAAATCCTTCAATTTCCATAAGTGCTCAACTAAACATCTTTTTCTTCATCTTCCTCATTTGCTGCTGTATCATGATAAAGTCACTACTGCTCTCCTAATAATCACCAAGCTCAAAGCCAAGTTTAACAAATTCTAGTTTCACAATACCACTGGTCGTTATAGCCTCTGCTTATTTCCCACTGACAGGACTGTTGGTTAATTCCTCATTCTTTTTTTTTCCTTGCCTGGGCTAATAAAATTATTTCCTAACTAATTGATTGCTTCTCATTTTTCTTTTCTAGTCCAATATACATACATGACCATCAGATTAATATTCCAGAACTATAGTTCTGATCACATTATACCTTTAAAAAATTTATTAAGACTTTGAACAACTGTTGAAGGGAAAGGAACTGTGAATGTGTATGAACAAAGATGTAGGGGGAGGCAAGTTAGCATTCTACCTTTCTGGATTCTATCTTCTATTATATCCTTTACTCTCTATAGCTTTCTGTTGGTGCTGAGTGGTATGTCTGTATTCCTTTTTATTTATTTTCAAATCTCTTGCAAATTTTGGAACTGGGGATAGTGTGAGAATAAAGAAAATAGAAATATAATTAATGAAATAGAGGAGGAGGGGGTAATGAAAACGCTGGGTGACTGAAGAGGTTATTGATAAATGCCAGTCACTAACTGGGAAATTGAAAGCATATTTTAAAGAACTAGAATTTCTAAGTATGGTTAAAGTGTAACTACTGATCACTGTTCTTAGTGACAATATCATTGCTGGGGACCTGGAAGTTCTGGAAAGGGAAATGCCCAAATTCTATGTATGCCAGTCTGAATGAAACCAAAATCAAAGTACTCATTTCAGTAGCTAGTCTGCAAAGTCTGGAAAAATAGAAAATACATGACTTGCTTAACTATAAGATCACAGTCCTAAAAGTTGGGAAATTGTTTTTTCTTTGCTGCAGCAAAACATACTTAGAGTGATTTGGTAAGAAAGATAATAAATATTAACTCTGAAGAAGAAATGAATCAAGTTGAAGATAAAGATAATGAAGATAATGTAGAGGATGGAGCTAGTCCACCCAGAGAATGTGAGGAAGAGAAGGGGAAAAGATAAGGAGAATGAGGATGAGATGAAGCAAGCTCAGAATTAAGAAAAGGAGCAGGAAAGTAGACTTCTCACATTCATAAAAAGAATTTCAAAATGAATATTATGATGATTGTGTTCATAAGGAGGGTATAGAGGACAAAGAAGAAATTCTTCAAGGGTAAAAGAAGAAATACAATGCTTAGGATGAGAAAAAGAGATGACTAGATGATTTCAAAATGAGACCCCCTAGTGCTTCTGTTTCTGCAGTAGAATGGTCATTGTGACTATTTCTACAGAAAGTAAGTAACATGTAACTTTTTATGGGAAGAATTGTTTTTCTATTTTCAGACTGTCTTCATTCAAAATAAGTTTTATTAATGATTATATTCTATGTAGAGAAAAATTTTCATGATCTTGTCAAATTCCCTAGAAATTTATTTGGAATCTTAAATTTTCTTATTTTCTTATTCTTGTTACTTAAGCACATATGGAGATTGAAGGGTTTCTTCAACATGTTGGTGTCATTTCTCCATGGGTAGATGGCAAATGGAACTAGAGGAATGGAGTTGAGAGTGAGCCCCAAAGATAGGCTAATACCTTGAACAGATGGAACATTTTGAATTACCAATTGAAAAAAAAACATTTAATATGAGATACTGAAAAATGAATCTGACAAGAAACAGTAAAATAATCTGTAGGTTAATCTTGAGAGTTCATTCTCTAAAGGCTGAGAGAGAAGAGAATTTAGAAGTAAGGAAAACCTATGTAGAAGAAGTTTTGAGATGATAAGAGCATGGGTAAGAGGTTTATTCTTTCAAACAAAGAGAGATATTAATTTTCCACAGACAGGAGTGTTATCCAGTTCTAGGTAAAATATTCAGGCACGAAAGAAAGAAGCACCCCCACACACACATACACAAAATTCCTCTTTATGTTCTTGACATTTGTTCCACTTTGGGTGAAAAGGAGGTGGAAATGAGCTTCATCTGGTTTCTGCAGAGAATTGAGTGCATTGGATAGTACCAGTTTGCCCTTCTAAAGCCACGCTCTTTTTTTCTCCACTCTGCTATTTGCCTTTTGAGGCTGATTGGGTTGGATTATATCGATGGGCTTCCTTGACTCCTGTTTTCCTGTTGGATTTGACTAATAGTGATCACTTGTGGGAAATTGCAGGGCAGTAGAAAAGTGCTATTTTCCATGTCCCACCTTGCTGTGTGTTTGCCTTGTATATAGTAGTGTCAAGTGGGGATTTTGGCCTAATTTTAGCTCAGAGTAGTGATGTAAGCATCAATAAATGACCTAAGAAAGATCACTCTGTAGTATTTGTGCTTTGTATTTTTAACATGACCACCTAAGTTTTCCCTTTAAAACTCTGATATCCTATAATTGTGGACTAGTCCTTTGCTAGTCCAAGTGTAGTCTATGGAATAACAAAACTGACTTCTCTTGGTTGCTTCTTGGAAATGCAGAATCATAGATCCTGCCCTTAACCCACTGAACTGGAAGGTACAGTTTCACAAAATACTGAGATGATTCGTATGCACGTAGGATTTGAGAAATAATACAGAGTTTATATATACTCATATTTAACTTGCTAGCTCAATGAACTCATGACAAGTTACTATCTTTTTCTCAGCCTCAAAGTTTTCACCTGAAAATTACAATAATTATAGCATTGTTATGAAGAGTCAACAATACAAAGTGATCCTGTATTGTGGTGTAGCACTTAATCATTAACCAAATCCTTATGGATACCTTCAGTGTGCCAAGCACTATGCTAGGTGTGCAGTAGTTAACAGAACAGTTTCTGGCCTCATGAAGCTTACATTGTTTTTGAGTCTTATGGACCAAAATCACTTCCCATTCCAGACTGTGACAACTTGGTATTGTATTTAGGTAATCAGCCTTAGAGGTGAGAATACATAGATTTCAGTCCTTCTTCTTTTATTTATTATTTTTTCAGCTTTACTAAAGAATAATTAACAAATATCATCATATGTATTTGTAAGTGTACAACATGGTAATTTTATGTATATATTATTACCATAATCAAGTTAATTAATACTCTATCACCTCGCATGGTTAACTTTTTTGTGAATGTGAGAAAACCATATTATTAACTACAGTCACCATGCTGTACATTAGATCTTCAGAATTTACTCATGACTCAGTTTGTATCCTTTGACCCAAAACTCCCCATTTTCACCACCACATCTCCCAATAACCACCATTCCACTTTATTTCTACGAGATAAGCTTTATTGGTTTGTTTGTTTTAGGATCCACAGGTAACTGCTACCATGCAATACTCGTTTCTCTCTGTTTGGCTTATTTCACTTAGCATAATGGCCTCCAGTTTCATCCGTGTTGTCGCAAATCAGTCCCTTTAAAGGCACATTGTAAGACATTCAACAAGCCATTTCAACTTGCTGATCATTGCAAATCAAGCCTTCAGGCTGTTGGACTGCAGGTGCTCTCTGAGTGTATGACTCATAGAACACTAACAGTGTGCACTTACTTCTCCATGGGGGGAAAAAAAAAGATATCTGTGGACAAATAAGTTGAGGGAAATTAATTTCCTTACTAGGAAACAACAGTACCCTTTTATCATATTAAAGGAAGTATGAAGTAAAACACTACTTTAACTTGGTATAATCCAGCAATTTTGACACATTAACACAAATTTCTTTCTTTCCCTTTCTTTCTCTCTTCTTTCCTTTCTTCCATTACTTCTTTCTCCCTTTCTGTCACAGTAATTTGGGGAGTTCTCTAACACCATTTACAGATATGGTAGTTTGTAGATCTATCTTAGAAAATTCAGAAAAGAAGGAAGATTTTGCCAGCAGCAGTCCTCTATAGCTGCTGGTCAGGACAATTTCCAGTGGTGGTTGTGTTTGCCAAGAGGAAGTGTCACATTTTAATAAAAGGGCAGAGGATTAGGAGCACAGTCTTTATGAGTTGTCTGACATTGAGCAAGTCTCTGGCCCTCGGTTTCTGTGACTTATAAGAGGGCGTGGGATTGGGCTGGTGACTTTGTCATGGTCTGGAATGCTAAGGTTATGTCTGAGCTGTGTAGAAACCCAATGCTGGAAATGCCTACTTGTCTTGGGTGAGTGAAGAGCAACGTGTTGGCTCCCAGGATATTCAGAGAGAAACTCTAGTGCTCTTGCCATTTCACTTGGAAACGGTGTTTTCCCTAGTGAAAGCTGGACTTCCTCTCCCAGTGTAAAAATTGGAGAGTCCTACATTTGGCTTCGAGAAGGCCTACTGACATAGATGAAGTGCCCAAACCTGTCCGGCTTGCTTAGAACATGGATTTCAGAAATATGGCCACAGACAGAATAAAGTGCAAAGCTTGTCTCAACAGGTATTTTGAAGTTGTCTCTCCTCCCACATAAAGTTCCCAAACCTTAAACATGAAGAAAAGAAATATTTATGATGAAGTCTACTTCCCGAAATTTACTTTTCTGTATAGTAGTAAATAAGTGAGTGTATCCTGGTTTAGTGCAGTAGAAAAGGAAGGTAGCTGGTGGATGCACCAGCAATTTTTGACAGGTGATTCAACAGGTGAGAAGGAGTAGGTATGGAGATAGGGTACTAAGGTCATGAAAAGGTTTGTGGTTCATTCGAAGGAGAAGTTCTCCCCACCTAGATCCAAGACATAGGCCCAGGTACAGGAATTACAAAAAAAAGTCCCTCTTAAATGGATGCTACAATGCAGTTTTTTTAAAAAAAATTTAATTAGTTTCAATTATACAGTATATGGTTAGATATCTATATAGTTAGTAAAATGATCCCAATTGCTCACTCCCTCCCCTGACCCTCCACCTAGCCAATGCATTAATGCTAATTGTATTCCCTATGCTGTGCTCCCCATCCCTGTGACCAACCATCAGCTATTAATTTGTACTTCTTTAACCCTTCACCTCTTTCTCTCAGCCCCTCTAAACCCCCTCCCTCTGTCCACCACCAAATTGTTCACTATATTTGTGCGTCTGTTTCTGCTTCATTTGTTCTTTTTATTCCTTAGATTCTGCATATGAGTGAAATCATATAGTGTTTATCCTTCTCTCTCTGACTTAAATACTTTCTAGGTTCATCAAAGCAATATCTTTTTTCATTCCCTTTTTTTTCATATGTAGGGGTCTTCTTTTCTTATCCTTTCAGCCACTCTGTCTTTTGGTGTAAGCACTTAATTCTTTTTCATTTAAGGTACTTATTGATAGGAATTTAGTTACCATTCTTTTCTCCTGTTTTTGATACATGTTTTTTCTTCTTAAAGAAGTCCCTCCAACATTTTCTGTAATCCTTGCTTAGTGGTGATAAATTCCTTTAGTTTATTTTTAGTCTAGGAAGCTCTTTATCTCTCCTTCAACTCTAAATAATAGCTTTGCTAGATAAATTATTTTTTGTTGTAGATCCTGGGTCTTCATTCTGTTGAATATTTTTTTTGCCAAGCCCTTCTGCCCTTCATAGTTTCTTTTGATAAATCAGCTGCCAGTCTTATGGGTATTCCCTTATATGTAATTTTTTTATTTTCTCTTGCTGCTTTTAATATTTTTTCTTTATATTTAATTTTTGGCATTTTAATTATGATGTGTCTTGGTATGGGCCTCTTTGGATCCCTGAATTTTAGAATTTTCTGAGCTCCCTGGGGTTTTATGTCCATTTCCTTCACCATGTTAGGGAAGTATTCCATCATTATTTCTTCAAACAGCTGTTCAACATCTTGATTTTCTTCAGTTACACCAATCAGACAAATATTTGGAGACTTAATAGTGTCCCATAAATTATTTTTTATAGTCTTGGCATCCTTTTTCCTGCCATTCTGATTGAGTGTCCTGATTGGCTTTCCTGTCCTCTAGATAGGGCATGTGATCCTCTTCTTTATTCACTTTGTTTATTCCACTTAATATACTTCTCATCTCAGATAACATGTTCTTCATTTCCCTTTCATAATTTCTATTTCCATTTTTGTCTCTTTGCTAAACTTCTCTACACCTCCCAAAAGTTTATTGAGCATCTTTATGACTAGTGTTTTGAACTCTGCATCTGATAGATTACTTGACTCCATTATATCTAGATCTCTGTTCTGTTCTCTCATATGGTTTCTGCTTCTTTGTCTTTTCAGTTTGGCTGCATTTCTGTGTCTGTTTTTATGTACTAAGCAAAGCTCCTAAGTCTCCTGATCTTATTAGTGTGGATTTGCAAAGTAGGTATCCAGTGGCACAGTCCTGAGAGGGGTTCAGCTGAAGGCCAAGTTTAGCCTGTGGCCCTCTGGGGCCACCTGTTAAGATTCACAAAGCAATCCACAGATGCTATGTTTATAGTTGCCTCAAAAGGCCACACCAGAAACTGAGGCCAGCTGCTGCCACCAGTGTGAGTCTCAGGCAAGGAGCACCTGGCTTTACCAAGGACAAACCTGGATGTGGCTTGGGTGGGGCTTGAGTTGGGGTAGCCATGTTTCAGGGAATCTTCTGGGCAGAAAGACCTTTGTTATCCATTTTGATGAAGTCACAACTATGGCAGTGCTGTGTCTGTACACTGGGGGCAGGGAGGGCTCAACAGGGAGCAATAGATGCTCCTAGCACTTCTGTACCCAGCGTGTCTTGCCTTGGCCCTCGCTCTGTCAGTGTCTCCCTGTAAGTCTCTGGTGCCCCT
The DNA here is from genome assembly GCA_030015415.1 of Cynopterus sphinx. Classification (NCBI taxonomy): domain Eukaryota; kingdom Metazoa; phylum Chordata; class Mammalia; order Chiroptera; family Pteropodidae; genus Cynopterus; species Cynopterus sphinx. The sequence goes on along the minus strand of CM057387.1, from coordinate 21,316,240 downwards.
TGCAAGCAGCTGAATCTGCACTGGTGCTCAGAGTGAGCAGGTCCGTCATCGCGAAAATTTGCTCGCGGACGCGGCCCCTTTAAGAGGCATCTGCCGCAGCCTCCATCTCACTCAGCTGCTCGGGACCAGCAGCCCTGCGTCTCGCCCCTGCCTCGCCCGGTCCCACCTACTGCTGTCGCAGGGTGCTGTCTTGGATTTCTCCGTGGTTGTATGGCTTGTTCCTCTAGATCCCGGGCGATTTTTCCTTGCAGCTGCCACTCCTTGTTTCCATCACAACTTTGATTTGGTTGCCAGAGGGATGAACAGAGCCTCTATCATCAACGCCATTTTATTTCTCTCTCCACCGCAATGCAGTTTTTAAGAACTTGGATTCTGAGGAAGATAAACTCAGGTCTGAACCTGTTGGAAGAGATCATGAGAGGATGTGACTGGATGACCTTCAAGCTGGACCTGGGCAATCGGAGGTTCCTCACCCCCTCCTCTGACCTTGCAATACACATTATGTCCACCGTTCCCACACGAGGATCCATTTTGAAAGATGCAGCCTTGAGAGAGTAATGTGTTGTTGAGACTGTCTGGACGGTATGTGACTGAGCCCCTTCAAGGCTTCCACATAAAATCTTAAGATCCTGACAGACAGGTGTGGAAATCTACTTGTAGGTCTTGCAGCCACCCAAGACCAAACTCGTAAGTGTCCTTGCTTATGAAAACTGCCACCTACCGCTCTGGAGAGGTCTGTGTTTTTCATAGTCATTCATATATTTTGATATTCAACAAGAGATTCTGATGCTACATGGTCCTGTGAAGAAAGAATCTATCTGATTTATGATCAAATCAATTTGGTTCTGCTACTTGGCCTACTTTAATCTCTCTGAAATGTTGCAAGGTTATGAAGATCAAACGAACAACAAATCTATGTACTTTTTATAAGTGCCTGCCTTATATAAGCTTTTAGTCATAACAGCTTTTGTCCTTGGTAATGCAGAATATTGGAGTGCGACAATACAAACAGATGAAGAAGTTGGTAAACGTCAGACCAGAATGGGAAAATGACTTATCCGAAGTTATCAAAAGGTGGGGGCTGGAACCTAGTTCCAGAATCTCTAAGCCAAATGCTTCTGCCTCTACATACTCAGTAGTCTCCATAAAGTAGGATTTGAAGCACATTTGAACAGTAGAGACATGTGGTAACAGACTCATGGATCCCAGTGGATTGCCGTCAGAGATCAAAGTTAAAATCCGGCTCTGCCACATACTGGCTGTGTGACCGTGTGAAAGTCATGTCACTTCTATGAACCTCCTTTCCCTTATCTTGTAAAATGGTGATCATGACCCTTACTTGCTTTCCAGGAACGTTGTGAAGTTCAAATGAGATGAAAAAGAAGCTTGAAAACTTGTAAATACCACCAAATATAGAAGGGATTTGTATTTATACTACGTACTTCCAAGTAGCAAAGGAGCAAAATTTACTTAATTTTGGTTTAGGGGTGTTTTGAAAATGACTAATTTGAACAGTTCTGCTTTGGAGCGGAGAGGAGCAAATGGGCTAACAACTGATCATTCAGCAAAGGTAGGTGTGTGTGGGGGGTGGTACCTCTGATGAGTCTTGCTGTTGCCAGAATTAACCTGAAAACTCCAGCCAGCTGAAGCTCTCTGTGTGTTTATCTTCAAAGAAATCAAGTTTGCGCTCCAAAAGTAATTCAAAGTAATGCAGATTTTTACTTGAATCTCTTGGCAAACATCAGCAGAGATGTAATTCACACTCATCTCTTCTACAACCCTCCACTATCCTGTGCCTCTCGATCTTCACATCTCTCACTCTACAGCCACCACAACCCTTTATTTTAAATCTTTACTGTCAGTTCTCCACAAAACTCACCTTGATAAAAATACAAAAGAAAGCAAAACTGAGCCTGAGTGACCCTTCATTTTTCTTCTCTTCTTTTAGCCTCTATATTTTGTGCCTTAATTCACTCAATTCATGCCTTTCTGATACAGATTCTCTCTGTCTCTCTTCTCCATTTGTCTCTCTTCTCATTTACCTATTTTGTATAAAAAACGGGTCAGCAGCAGAACTGGAGCACTCTAAATCTATCTTTTGAAGTTGGGGAGGAATTAAGGTCTAGCGAAAAACCAGAACAATGCAGGATTTTTTTTTTTAATACATTGGGGAAAGGTAAAAGGTAATGAATACATACATTAATATATACATAGTTTAAATTTAATATAGTTTGTTTTAATCTCTCCAAGGGCGTGACTGAATTAACAGTGAGTATATCTATGGGATCGTGTTAGTTGTAGGAAGCTGCTTATTTTCTGGTTAACTCTCATAAGTTTCCATCATATTTTTTCAAGTGTTTAAAGGGCCTCTCTTGTACCCGAGGACTTTATGCTACTAACCAAATCACCTATTTATTCTTATTCTTTTATTATTATCATTATTATTTTACTTTAAAAATTTACTCTCTTAGCAACTTTCAAGTATGCAATATTGTAGTATTAACTATCATCGCTGTGCTGTACATAACATCCCCAGGACTTAGTTGCTCTCCTTGCTTAAAGTCCTGCTTTTGGAGGAAAATGCCTTTGTTAAAAATACGGGTTTTACCACCATGAGGCCTCATTTTGAGTTGCTAATCCCTTTGCATGAGAGCTTTTAGCTGAACAGGTCACTCTTTGTAGCTGAGCGCCACCTTATGGATATATAGTGCTCTATGCTGGCGTATTTGGCCTGTTACAACAGAGATCAGAGTCAGAATTCGTGGGGTAGGATTTTGCCCTGATACCTACTAGCTGTGTGACTGTGGGCAAGCTACTTAATTTGTGTTTCAATTTCTTCTGTAAGTGAGTGTAATCTTCCAACCCTATGGCTATTGTAGCACAAAGAGCTACTAATATGATTTCTATTCACAGTCAGAGGGCGCTGTCAAATAGGACCAGAATGCTAGATGAGAACAATCATAATCACAAGTGTTAATAATATTGTTAATAATAGTGGCTAGCAGTTACTGAATACCTACCTGTAGCAGGGGCTGTGCTGCATTCTTTATATTAACCATTTCATTTAATCCTCACAAGCGTCCTTTGTAGAGAAGAACTCTTATGTTCAACTCACAGGTGATGGAATGGAGACTCTGAGGTAATGGATTTGTCCACAGTTACATCTCTCACAAAGAGTTGAAATAAAATTCAGGTCTGATATTACCATATATCATCTTAACTGATTCTCAGAGCCTGAGATGCTTGTGAGAGGATTGTCAAGGAAATATTATTTGCTTGGGAGAAGACATATTGTGCGTGCATGTGTGTTACACACAAGAGAAGCAAGAGGCAGAAGAATGGTGGAGATATGGTCATTGTCTTCACATTGCTAAATAGTTGTCATAGCAAGAGGAATGCCATATTTTTTTCCAAAGTGACTCCAAATGTTATAATATCTTGAGTGAGTCAGTTTTTGCCTATTTACACAGAATAATTTTATAATAGCTAGAATTGCTCAAGTATGGACTGATCTGTCCTTGGAGATAATAAAATCTTTATTATTAGAGTTTTCTAAGCATAGTCTGCTGATACTTCTTATAATTAGTGCGGTGATTTTGTTCACTCATTGAGGGATGATCAAGAGGAACAATTAAAGTATTTTCTAATCTTAGATATCAATATTTCTCTAGTAAATTTCAAAATGCAATTCCTCTGGATGGCATTTAAGGAAGAAGCTGTCCTTTGGCTGGACTTGTGCGTTTGATAGCTCACTTTCTATTACAAGTCGTAGCATAAAAACTAGTTTAAGAAAAACATATTAATTATAAGAACTAGGAGGTATCTCAAGAAATCCACAGGCAGAATGAAGATAACTAAAACTAGAGTCTGGAATATCATCTGTTTTCTCACTTCATCCAGGCTACAGATTAAATTCTTTTCTTCGCTGCTTCTTTGCACACAGCTTTTTTTTGTTTTTCTATCCAAGTGGTAGACAGTAGTTGCCCTTTTGCTTGTTTCTGAGCTGACATGTCACAGATGTTGCAATCTTGACAAAGAGAAAAATCTTACTTTTGCTTCTAATTCCAACATATTTTTGGTGATGCCTTTTTATTGAAGAAAAATTCATATAACATAAAATTAACTGTTTTAAACCATACAATTTATCAGCATTAAGTACTTTCATGACGTTTTGAAACCATCATCTCAATTTAGTTTCAAAATATTTTTATCACTTCCAAAGTAGACCCTTTACCCATCGAGCAGTCACTCCCCATCCCTCTGCCCCCAATCCCTGGCAATCACTAATCTGCCTTCTGTCTCTGTGCATTTGCCCATTCTGAATATTTTATATAAATGAAATAGCACAATATGTCACCTTTTGTGTCTAGCTTTTTTCACTTAGCAAAATGGTTTTTTGAGGTTCACCATGTTGTAGCATGTATTAGTACTCCATTACTGAATATACCACAGTTTATTCATTCATCTGTTGAACATTTGGGTTGTTTCTGCTTTTTTGGCCGTTATGAATAGTGCTACAGTTTTTGTCTGTAATTTTTTTGAGAAAATTCCAGGAGTGGAATTGCTGGGTCATATGGTAATTCTGTGTGTTAACATTCTGAGGAACTGCCAAACTGTTTTCCACAGTTGTGGCACTGTGTTATGCTCCTACCAACAAGGTTTCAAGTTTCTCCACATTCTTATCAAAACTTATTTTCTTTCTTTTAGAAAAAAATTATAGTCATTCTAAAAGGTATGAAATGGTATCTTATTGTGGATTTAATTTGTATTATCCTAATGACTAGTCATACCGAGCACTTTCTTTCCACCCAGTTTTATTGAGATGTAATTGATATATATCGCTGCGTAATTAAGGTGGACAGCTTAATAGTTTGACTTCCATATTTTGTGAAATAATTACTGCTGTAAGTTATCATCTATATAGATAGAATAGATTGTGGCATATAGAGCAATAAAATGAGAAATCAAAAAAGAAAAGAAAAAAAATTTCCTATGTTAGGAGAACTCCTAGGATTTACTCTCTTAACTTTTATGTGTGTCATACAGCAATGTTAACTACATCCATCATGCTGTACATTACATACCGAGTACTTATTTATCTTGAACTGGAAGCTAATACCTTTCTACCATCTTTCACCTATTTGACTCCTCATCTCTAGTAACCACAGATCTGATATCTTTTAGATTACACATATAAGTGAAGTCATACAGTATTCTTCTTTCTCTATCTAACTTATTTCCCTTAGCATAACACCCTCAGGGTCCATTCATGTTTTTGTAAATGGCAAGATTGCCTCATTTTTTATGGCCAAATAATATTTCATTGTTATATATACCACAACTTCTTTATTCATTTGCTGATGGAATTTAAGTTGTTTCCATGTGTTGGCTAGTATAAATAATGCAGCTGTGAACATGAGGGTGCATATATCTTTTTGAGTCAGTGTTTTCATTTCCTTTGGGTATATTCCCAGAAGTAGAATTGCTAGATGATGTGGTAGTTCTGTTTTTAATTTTTTGAGGATCCTCCATACTGTTTTTCATAATGGCTGCACCAATTTACAATCCCATTGGATAGGTTGCCTTTTCACTTCCTTGATGATGTGTTTTGATACATAAAATTTTTAATTTTAATGAAATCCAATATGTTTATTCTTTTTGTGTGACTAGTGTCTCCAAGTCTAACTATTAAGGGGATGTGACCTTGCTTAGTTCAATCGTAGATGGAACAACTATGTTGAATTGTGTGGGATCCCATTTATTGATAAATAGCTCCAGACTTACTTAGAAGAGCAGGCTAATCGATTTACCCAGAATTATACAGCTAATGAAGGGCAGAGTTGAGAATCTGATGTTAAAACCTGTAGTCTTAACTGCTCTAATTAAGAAGAGAAAGGTTCATTATGATGAACTAAAGAAAAAACTAGAAGGTGATCAGCTTTCCTTTAAAGAGTGTGTAACATTTAAATAAAGAGGAGTAAGAAAGCATTTTTCTTTGTAAGAGATTATTGTTTGTAGGAGATGTGTTCAATTACAGCAGATTGGTATAAATAAGAGAAGACAAATGCTTATCACTGCCTCAACTTCTTTTTTCCCTGTATTTCCCACCCACTGCCTTAGGCCTTATTAGACATTCCTAATATTTAACCCGTTGACTGTTGTGATCAATAATATGGACACAAGAGGGTGCTAAAAGATATCTATTTGCCTGGTCCTTTAGGCCCAGGTGTAGAAAATCCATATTCTCTTCCATTAATGCTGCTTCCATTTACAGAAAAGAACTTAGGTTACACACTAAGGAAAACCTTAAAAGATATGAGGAAAATATAGCCTAATTTACAAACATTTAAATTTCAAGGTTAATTGAATGTTGGTGCAAGAGTTGAGTTTGGTTAACTTTTTAGGAATGTAGTAGAATTTCAGAGCTAGAAAGAACCTCTGAGAGCATTTTCTTTTCACTCTTCCTGCTCACTCCTTCCCTACCTCCTTCTTTCCTGGGCACTTTTTAAAATTCAGTCTTTTCAACTTGGAAAACACAACTGATATAAGCAAAATTATTCTTTAAATGGAGGTAGGATGCTGAAACCCAGTTTCTGATCTTACCTGTGCATATGGCAGGCCCTGAATCTTGTCTGGGTAACCCCAGGGTGCCACATTAAAGATTTTGAAAAATCGTTGCTGAAGGTCAAGTGTTTGGCAGTCTACATCCTTGGATAAAATCCTGCCCCCTGCCTATTTTTACCTTTTAAATGGTTGTGAAGAAAATCAAAAGAAGAATCTTTTATGACACGTGAAAATTATATGAAATTTAGTTTTAGTGTTCATAAATAAAGTTTTACTGTAACACAGTAATATATATATACATATATACATATATACACATACACACATACATATATATATATATATACACACATATATATGGTCTAAGGCTGTTTTATGCTACAAATGCAGAGTTAAATAATTGCAATAGACTATATCTCAGTTTCTTCACTATTCATAAAATTATATAAGGTCATTATGGTAAAGTAATGTTACATTTTAACAGATATGATGTAATATGTTTAACAATAATAGCACAAAAGGGAGACAGAGGAAATAGAGTTTATGGAAATAACATTTTTATATCTCACTTCAGTTGTTACTATAAATCTGAAGTAGATTGGGATAAATTAAAATGTATATAATAACCTCTAGAGCAACCAATTAAAAATAAAAAAGTAAAAACATTATTAAAGAAATTAAAATGTTACATTAGCAAATATTCACTTACTGAAAAAGAAAGCAAAGAAAGAAGAACAAAAAGATGTGAGACATATGCAAAAAAAGCAAAATGGCAGATGTAAATATGATTCTATCAATAATAATATTAAGTGTGAATGGATTAAACAATCCAGTCACAAGGCAGAGAACTTAACCCAGTTAGCCTAGGTTAAAAAACAAGAGGGCTCCCGAGTACCTGTAGGAGGTGTGATTATGTGGGAGTAAAGCCTCACAGCAATTCCAGTTATACTTAACTATTTCTTTTTTACTTCTCATCAGTTACAGATAGCTTTTCTAGGTCTTTTTTCTGTCACAGATTATAACATTAATAAGTGTTTTATATAAGTATTTTATAAGGTTGCCCATAGATTAAATGATACAATGCATAACAGATATTAGTATACTGATCATCTTAGAATATGTTCAATACATAGAAACTATTATTTTTCAAGAGATGGTGAGGTCATAACCCCTTTAGGTGTTCTCATGAAACTGAATGACAATTTGGTGTTTTTGAGGAAAGGGACATTAAATATTCTGAATGTGATAGTGGCCTCAGTGAGTGATTTGCCATTTTAGATTCAGTATTTTTTAACCTGCTGTACGTGGGCTAGTATAGAGTTGGCCGTAGCAGGATAGCCTGGGGTAGCTTTAAAAAAAAAAATACATAAGTCTGGGCATAAATCCAAATAATCTGATTTAGTATATCTAGAGGAGAGTTCAAGATTCTGTGTTATTAAGAAGCTGCTTCCTTCCAGGTTCTAGGAGAGAATTTATTTCCTTGCCTTTTCCAGTTCTAGAGGCTACTCACAAATCCCTTAGTTCATAGCCCTGTGTCACTCCAACTTCTGTTTCCATCATCACACCTCCCTTTCTGATTCTCACTCTCTATCTTCCTTTTATAAGGACCTTTGTGATTACATCAGGCCCTCCAGGATAATCCCAGGTAATCTTCTAAATTTCTTAATTTAATCTCACACGCAAAGTCCCTTTTGCCATGTCAAGTAATGTATTCACAGATTCTGGGATTAGGATGTGGACATCTTGGGGAGCCCATTATTCTATCATAGATGGTAACCTAACCTATTATTTTTGGTTTGGACTGTCAGATATACAGAAGTCCTCGATGATTTCATTCATTCCCTTCTAAATCCACCTGTGAGGAGCTTTTTTTCACATACCACCACTCCTCTAAGTGCATACTTCATTGGCATACAAGTGTCTCAAGAAACTCATAAAGGATTGACAATTGTAGGATAAGATGGTTGGGAAGAGAACAAGCTCAAGGGTGAGGAAATGAATGACTCTCACTCCTGCTAGATGATCAGTGGTTTAGATGCTGATTCCTGTTGAAGGGATGACCTCATTATAGCTCTGCAGAACAGGCAACATGTAAGATTTCATGTCCGCAGGCAGAAACTTCTATAACCGGGCCGTGGTTACTGATGATCCCCACTTAAATGAACATCAGCCATTCCCTGGAAATGCTGTCCTCGTGGTCCCACTGCCTGTGTCCCTTCACTCTTTGTCCAACTGATCTCTAAGTCTCCTATCTCTTCTCAGCTTGGAATCTACCCTTTATTTTGAAGGTAGAACATTTTTCTCTTATCATTCATACCATCATATCAACTATTCTTGCAAAATCTCCTGTGTCTATACCTGAGCCATAATATGTAGGCTGCTAAACTCAAAAGCCAACAACTCACTTTCTGCTGTCAGTTCTTCTCTAAGGCAATAATGGAGAACGCTTAGCTGACCGAATGAGTGAAGAAACAAGGATTTAAAGTGAATTCTGGAAACAAAAGCATATTAATTAACATTTCAAAAATGGCATCCACCTTCATAATTTTTAGGATTCTTTCCAGTACTGAGATCCAAAGAGACCATTTCCTAAGTCTATGACTAGTGCTTGTTCTACTAGAATATACCCCTTTGTACTGTCTTTAGCTTATTCATTTCAATAGCTTTTTCAGAGACAGTTTCAAGACCTTGGATTTTCAAATTGGCAATGACATCTTCCACCTTCACTAATATACCACCCACTTTTACTCAACATCCACTCTCCTGTATGAGAGCATCCTGCTCTCCAACTCTTGGTAAAGGCTGAATAACAAGAGTTCTGCACCACCCTGAGTTAAGCTGCTGGTCTGCCTTTCCACAATTTCTGCCAACTTTCTCTCTGACTCATCTCAATGGCTACAAAACCAGGCAAAGACTTACAGAAAGCATCTCTATGCCTCTCTTCTTCCAGGGAAAATAGGATTAACTCACAGTACACTGAGCACGGGGCAGCTCCTTTTCAGCTTGTTTGTCTGGTATGAAAAGGGGATGGGAATTAGCTTAAGGTCTGAAACAAGTTCCTTCCCACAGATACCTGCCCACCCTCTAATACCCAGGTACCCGCATGTCAAGAATGTAACCTTTGTGTGGCAGTTTAACTGGTCCAGCTTCCTAAATGCAAGTGGCTGCTTGTCTAACTCTGTCTCATCATTCTGCTCTTCTCTTCCAATTTCATAATGAAGTAGTCAGACAGAGTGGCAGCCTTGATTAGTGTGTAAGTTACACTGTGTTTGCATCAGAAAAAATATGGATTGAGTCCCAATTCTACTACTTAGTAATTATGTGACCTTGGGCAAGTTATTTAACTTCCTAAAGCTTCTATTTGCTACTTCATTAATCAAGACAGAAGACACCTATATCACTAGATTGCTATAAGAATTAAGTAAATAAAATATATAAAGCACTTAGCATCATTCCTGGTATGTGTAGCTCCATAAATGGTAGTCATAGTTATATTCTGTTTTATTTAATTAAAGTGTGCTGAGTCCTTATTATGAAAAGTACCATACTTGGTACTCTAGAAGTAGATATGAAGAAAGAGACGTGGTCCCTGTCCTCTAAGGACATTACATGCAATAATGGGAGAGTGAGAAAATATCAAAGTAAAGGAAATAGATGAAAGGGGATAAAGTTAGAGGGAAAGAACTGAGTGGAGAAGAATTTGGAAGTATATAGCGTGGAGGAGGGTTCAGAAAGAAACTTCATTACAAGGTGTAGGAAATGCCACATCTACATCATGTCTCCTCCTGGGAGTCAAAGCTTTCCCCCAATGTCCTGTGTGAGTCTCTTCTACTCAACAGTGCTGCAGCAGGACCGTGAAAATATATGCCTTTATTATTCTGTATTTTTGGAGATTCTCATACTTAGAGGAACAGTTAGCTAGAGGCTTCTAGGAAAATGAACAAAGAAACATCTCTTTCTTCCTAGTTCATCTGTTTTTCACTTCTATCATTGGGATCAACTGTCTCATAATTTAAAAACTTAGATTTGGGGGCTAGGTGGCATTTAATCACAGATAATATTCTGGGTAGGTTTTAGCCATCCCTAAAGTGTAGGATAGAAATGAACTGTGGTGTACGTCTGCTAAGCTGAACAACACACTTCTGCCCTTCTCCACACCAGACAAAGCATGCAGATTCTCTGAATGCCTGACCAGGTAGTCATCGCTTGTATGTGGGCTGAGTAGTGCATAGGGAGCTGGCTGGGTCATTCCTCAGCCGACTACAAAAGTCACAAAATTCTCTTGTCTCCCAAATGTCAAAAGGAGGAAGAATCGGGGCACTTATATTATTTTAGTACTAGCCTAGCTGTGACAATTGTATAAGAAATGAGGCAAATTTTCTTGCTTTCTCAATAAGCAAAAGAGGTGAAATAATCCTTGCTCATGGCTCTGTAGAACACAAATGTAATTTTTCTTTGCAGAAGCTGAATCTTTTTTCTTATAAAATGGTAAGAAATGATAATTTTAGCTTGGACCCCTTTACCTGGATATGGCAAAGTTCAGATGGGTATAAAGGAAAGGGTTCTGGCACTCGAAAGCTGGTTTTTAAGTATCTGTGGTTTCTCATAGGACAGGGTTTCTAGATCTCTGTAGACCTTCCTAAGCTGGTCATCCTAGGCTGGTAAATGGGTTGTTATCACCTACCACATCTACATCTAGAAGGACATTATGCAGCCTCAGATTTTCTAAGTCTAGTAGCAAGACAATAGGAAAGGAAATGTCTTCCAAGATTTGAGTTTCTCACAACAAGGAAATTTGTAAATATGATAACCACAGGTCGGTGTACTTAGGTTATTCTAGTGAATTCTTGCTTTTGGGATAAAATCCAGACGCATTACCAAGGACTGCCAGCATTCACATCCTCGGGTCCTGGCCTCTCTTGGGCAACCTACATTGTTATCTGATCACAGGGGCCTTTTTTTCTGTTCTTCACGCATGACAAACCCATTCCTGCCCTAGGGCTTTAAAGGCTTCTACTCTTCCCTCAGAAGCACTCTCTTAGATTTTTGCATAGCTGGTTCTCATTTCCTTCACTCTCATTCCTGTCTCAGCTCAAATCTCACTTCCTCAAAGAGACCTCTCCCAATCATGCTATCTGGTCCCTGTTGTCATTCCCACCACCAGCTCTTTCTTATCATAATCTGTAGTTGAATTATGCATTGTTTCATTCACTTGTTTTTTCTTATCTTCTCAACAGAACAAAACCTATTCTCCCTGAGTGGTATTACAAATACCAATATCGCATGGCACTAGTCAATCAGAATTGACACTGGCCGAAGTCCTGGAACAGGGACCAAGAGGTCATCTATCTGCCTTTTAACCCTGAAGTTGCTGGCATTTGGGGAGGCCTAGGAATCTTGAAGGAGGGAAGGAGGGGGTGGAGTAACTAGAGCAATACATGTGAACTAGGAAACTCAAGGAAATGGCTATGTACCCATTACTATGAAAATATTTTCCTGCTTAAGCAATCAGTATGGCCAGTTTGTACTGATTGACTCTCATCCCTATGCATCTCCCATAATTAACACTGTATGTCAGAACTGTGACTGGAATGTAACAGCAGTTCCTCACATGGTGAATTCCTTGAGTATCATCAAGTCTGGTTTGCGTACCGCTTTCTCCAACTTGATGTTTTCTAGCAGAGCTACAAGGTACCTTGGGTTCACAGGTTATTCAAGGGAAGAAGTAATGGTGTATGTGAGCCATGAGGTCTTCTGTAATGTTCACTAATATCTGTAACTTCATCATTTATAAAATCTGCACATCAATTTTCTCATTTTATCTTCACAACCATCCTGAGAGGCTGGCAAAACAAGAATTATTATATTCATTTTTCAGTTGACTAAGCTCAGGCTCCCATAAGGAAACTGGTAGCTAAAGGGTGCATAGAATTGGGAAATAGCTCACATCTTTTAGGCTGGGACTATGTTCTATATTCTTTCCTCTAGGCTGTCCCCAGCCTTGGTTAGATCTTGAACCTGAGCATTAGAAACAGTTACTGCATATAGGTGGAAGGATTCTATAACTAAGGTTGTATATACCCTTAAAGAACAACAACTGTAGCTGAGCTACAAAATAGGATATTTCAAGCAAGAGTGACCAGCCACTGAGAGTCTAGAGGAACACAGAAGCCCTGTCTAAGAGGTTAGAGGAATAGGAAATGACTAACCTGGAGAAGCCTTAATGGAGATCTAGTTAATTTTCTTAGACACCAAAAAATCAGTCTTGATGACAATTGCCAAGACTTTTTCTTAGCAAGCTCACAGAGCAGGATTAATACCAACAGTGAAAAATAATTATAGAAAACAGGATTTTTATTTAAAAATATACATTTGAAAATGAGAATACAGCTTAGGACAATGTTTACCAAGATATAGTACATACAAAATGGTGCTAATTGAGATGTTTTACTTCAAATGTGGTTGAACATTTGAAAACTTTTATTAGTTGTGAATTTATTTTAATACCTATCAAAGAAAATGCATAGCTAATAGAAAAATTTTGTAATTTCAGATATATAACAAATGGTTAAAGTAGGCATTTAAGTTTGTTTTAAATGAACAAGATCATTTAAAGAGAAATTTTAAGTGCATAATAGTAAAGGTGATTCTCAGTCATATTACAAATAGTGAGATGAGTGAATAAAATTGAAATTTTATTTGTGAAAATCATAGCTCTCGAAGCTCACTCTATCACTTTGCATGACCTTGAACAAATTCTTAACATTTTGATGCTTATTTTCCTTACCTGTTTAATAAGTTTGTGGCAGGGATTTAACAGTTTCATGGCATGGAAAGTATTCAGCACAGTTTGGCACACAGAGCTCAAGAAATGTTAGCTATTGTTTTTACTTTTTATCAATAACAATGAGAATGGTTGAACCATGGAAAGCCGCCATGTGAAGCAGAGAGCTCCTCATCATAGAAGGTATGTAAACAAGACTAGCTCAGGATTTGTCAGGGATGCTGCAGGGGAAATACCTACATGGGTGGGAGCTAAACTAGACCTCTGAGGTTTCTAATTCTGGCTGTGAGATCGATTTTTGTAATTCTGCATTTTGGTGGACTCCAGGACATAGAAGGGGCTTGGAACTAGATTTTTTTCCCCTACCTCTTGGGAAGGCACTTAAGTGTCATTGCTCTTTAAGCACCATTGTTGGCCATGACATTCAAACTTGGCCTTTACATCACCCACATCACCATCAAGAAGGAGAGCTGTCTGAGAACCACACAGCTATTGTCCCATAGGTCTTGCCCAACAAGAAAAAAATGACCGTCCTGTCCTCACATTCTTCATCACAACCGTGGGAAAGGCTGTGAAGACTTCTCATGGGTACAGAGAGGTTCCATCCTGTCTGATTTTCAGCTGGAACCTCAGTAGTGGCTGTTGACAGGCGATCCATTCCACCTTGAGAGCTCTGGCTATGGAACATCTCTCTTTAAACAAGCTGAAAAATTGTTTCTCTGTCGCTTTCACCCACATGTCCTTTTCATCTCCTTGAACCACAAAGAACAAGTCTCTCTGTTGCTTCCCATGGGAACCCTTCAGAATGTTACAGACTGATGGAGTGTTTGCCCTGTGGTTGTTGATTTCTATGTCATTCTCAGTTGTTCCCACAGATACACTGTTTCTGTCCGGCATAGTTTCCAGTACCCTCCCTTCCTAGTCATCAACATCATGTCCTAATGCACTGAGTCTGTTCTTTCTGAAGGCCAGATAGTGTGGAATCTGAGGACCTTTTTCCTCATAAAGAGAGTTGCTTTCTATAACAGTTCAGTTTTGAAGGATCCAGTAAATGGACTTAGGAGAAGCCTTTGGTGACAGATTGTAGTGTATTTAGTGCTCATTAGAGCTCCGTTCCCAGGGATAAAACCACTATCACAGCTTGTAACACCGGAGATTTCTTTTTTCTCTTTTTGAACTTTAAGTGAATTCGTAGTGTGTGTATTTTTTGTGTGTACGGCTTCTTTTGCTCTGTCTCTCTTCTACATTGTTTTGGTATTTACACACTCCTGCATACAATAGAACTTGGCTGCTTCTCATGGTTATATAGTATTTCATTGTATCTACATTTTGTTTTTTGATTTTATAAAATTCCACTATAAGGATATACTAGAATTATTTATGTGATTGCTTATTAATGGATAGTTAGACTTTCTTCAGTCTTTAATATGCAAACAAGTTTGCAGTGAAGAAGTTTGAATTCATATCATTTTGTGCATATGCAAGTGTCATTACAGAATAAATTCCTTGAAGTATAATTTCTGGGACAATAGGTATTGGTAATTTAATTTTGAAGGATATTGTCAAATCACCTGTCATACAGGATGTTCCCTTTACAATATCAGAGTATCTGAGAGCTTATTTTCTTAGAGTTTTAAAGCCAGGAGCTTGAAGACTTAGAAACTACATCATGTAGCCCAGTCTTCTTACATGGAGACACATAGAAGCCCTTAATGCCCTTAATGGTGAAAAGACTTGCACAAAGTCACAGAGCAAGTTAATTATCATCCCTGAATGCTGATCTCATGTATCAGAGACAGCCAGCAGTCTCAAATGCCCTGTCCTGCTCACAGCTATTTGCATACTGCTTTTCTCTCCCCTTTCTTTTCCAACTGCCTTCAAATAAATACCAGCACAAAAAAGCTCAGCCATATACACCAGGGCCACCAACCTAAGAGATCTCTTCCAGTTCTGCTGTCCCATTTTCCATCCTAAGGCTAAGATTATAATGTCTAAATCTAATGTCATATCTCTTCTGAGTTCCAGAATTGTGTACCGTGGCATCCTGGATATCTATGCATAAATATCTCACAAATGTTTCAATCTCACCAAGCTTAAAACTGAACTCATCTGCTTTCTCTCAATTTCCCCATCTCTGCAATGAGGATCTAAGATACTAGTACTTAAGTACTAAAGTCATAGTACTTATTTTACAGCTTTGTTATAAAGATAAATGAATTAATTTGCATAAAGCTCTTAGGATAGTAACTGATACATTTACTATGTATATTGCAGGCCATAGAAAAATAAATAAATATAATATGCTGAATTATGATGTGGAAAAAAATGAAAAAGGAGAGGCTGAGAAGTGCTGCTTGGAATAGGAGGATGACACAAGGCAATTTTGAAAAATGATTATATATATCCTTCAAAGTGTTCTTCTTATGGGAAATAAATATCTGAGGAAATTCTTAGTAAATCAAAAAAGTTTACCAGAAATAAACCATTATGGCCATTTAGTCAATCTGAGTGGTTTTCATGTTAATCAAATGCTCACTGTTTGAGGCCTTTTGCCCTATGGATAAAATCTATGAATTAAGAGGTTTGAAGTGGCTGATTTTTTATTTCCATTTCAGCTTTAAAGATGGCATGATCCTAAGAATGCTAAACATTTTTTAAAGCGAAAATTAACTGAGTAAATCCCCATTAGTTGATTTTAAGCCAAGTAATCTTGCTTTCTGGTAAAAACTTAACCAAAGCCTAGACTCAGAATGCTTTTCTTCAGATCCTCGAAAGAAGCATAGCATTTTCCTTGGGTGACCATCCCCCATTCTGTCATCTTTAACTCTAAAGATCTTTTTTTCTTGCTACTTATAGTTTCCCCCCTTCAATCCAGATATTTTATAGAGAAATTCCTTTTCTGCTGAGTATTCATGGACTGATGATATTGAATTTGCCAAGAGTCCCTCTGAGAATATTCTCTGAATAAAATCTAAGAATTATAAGGAATTTTAATTTTATTCTAAGAGTAATGAGAAGCCATAGGATTAAGAAGGGAAGTTACATAATCCAGTTTATGTTTTCAATATCACACTGGCTAATCTTTAGCAATTAGATTGTAGGGAGACAAGAGTGTATATGTACAGAGAATAGTACAGGGACTAATGCAGTGGTTTAGGCTCTGTAATGTGGTTTGGCCTTTGAGACATAAGAATAGGTCATATGTCATGCTATCTAGCCTCATCACCAGCCTTGACATTGCCAGGATATAGAATTGCTTATACATCCTAGATGTGGCTTCTCTTTGCTGGATTGGGATCATAATGCTTTTTGTTCAAAGGAGTTATAGGCATTAGTTGCATTAGTTTGGAGAAATTAACATTAATTCATAAGAAGTCATAGCTTAGAATTATTGTTGAATGCCCCATTCATATAAGTATATGGAATTGAACAAGGTGCAGGCAAAGAATAATTGTAGATGCAGGGTGTCAAGTAAGGGCCTTTCGTCTCTTTCATCCTTCCATCTCTTTCACTTAAAAAATGAAGTAACAAAAGTGCTGCAGTAAAAGCCAAAAGCCATCCCAGACAAAGTGCTGGCTTATTGGGTTCGTAAGCCTGGGGCTACTGAGAAGGTGAAGAAGCTTGCCTATGAAATCAGCTGCTGTCAGTCACACAGACCCTGTATTAGCTTACTCAGCATTAGAAATATACAGCTATTCAGCCCATTATTTTATTTTGGAATGTATCCAGGTTTTTGACTGGGAAGTGAAAGATTTAGGGGAAAAATTAGGACTCCACCCAGGTAAAAGCATTCTTATGTGATACAGTTTTTGGAGATTTCCATCTGGACAAATTCTCAACTCCACAGATGACCAGTATTAGCAATAAACATTGAAGAGAATAGCTTAGGGTGAAGAAAGGATCCAGGAACACGTGAAGAGAGGCTGTGGGGAGTGATGCCAATAGTTCATGCTTTGGAATTTGAGCTGAGATTTGATTCCCCACTTTTTCTTCTTCTAGCTTCTAACTTCAGCTTCTTTTCTGATTACCAGAGGCTGTACCCCTTTGCAAAGCATGCTAATTGCACACTTCATGTGACCATCAAGTGAGAACTAGGTAAAAGTTTTATAAACTATACAAAGCCACAATCACTCTGTTTATAATAATAAGGCTTCCATTGAATTACATCAGACTATCAATACTATTTGTGGAATTCATGTCGCTTGCTCAGTCACAGCACTGCGAAGTGAAACTTGAAAGACACTGTGAGAAAATGCCTGTAGGTGTAGAATTGCATAATGAATAAATATGTTGATTTTATGTGTATGCATGTATGTATGTGTTTGTACTATGTTGGTGATATATTAATGCTCAAATATTAATTCACTTTTGGTGGGGTGGGATCAGATGCAATATGAGACAAAGGTTTAGAGCAAGGACTTTGGAGTTGGATAGACCAGTGCAAACTCCAGCTTATAGAATTGGTGACAAAATTACTTTAATTTATATGAACTCTAGTTTCATCAGTTACAAAATGATGATAGTAATATCTAGTTCACAGTATAGATGTGAGAATTAAATAGAATAAAAAATATGAAACATTTAGTACTAAGAAAAAAAAAGACTCCAATAAATACAAATTATTGTCATTGTTGTTGTTATTATTAATAATAAAATCCACTCCCTGCATACGTTTGGATGCATGGAGACTCTAGCCTGAGTGACACATCCTGGGATGGGACAGGTGAACATAGATAATAGCTTGCGTGAGGAAGAAAAATCATTTCTGCAGTCTGTACCTTCCTAGCTAGTGGATGAAGTCTCCAGAATCATGCCCAGGGTTTGGTTCTCTATTCTTTTCTCTCTAACTTTTTCTAGAAATGAAAAAGGTTTTTGGGTTCTGGGAATTATGAATGAGAAAAACAAAAGAGTAAAAAAATTTTTGCTAAAGCCTCCTCTAAAATCATTTAGGGAATTAAACAAGACCAACAAGGAAGGCAATGGTACTGACCCAAATGAAGAAGAGAGAAAAGGAATGACACAGGAAGCTGGTAGAGCTTTCTTTAGGATTAAGGAGTTAGGAGACTCAGTAAAACATAGTGGTTTCTAGAAATGACTTTAAGATAAGGCAAAGCTGGGTTCGAATTCCTGTTCTTTCACTAACCTGCGTAGTTAGACAAGTTACTTAAATTCTTTGTCAAGTATAAAATGGAGATAAGAATAGCACCTTTCTCAGTTGGACGAAGTAATAAATGTAAACTATTTGGCAAAGTGATAGTATATTGCTACTTTTAATAGCTAAGAATCGGAAACTTTCTTTTGAAATTTGTTAAATTTTATTCCCTAAAATTATCTTATTTTTTATTTGGCATAGGCTGATGAAGATGTTTATTTTAACAACAAAAAAAGCTACTCCATGTTTTTCATATTAAGATGAGCAAAGAAAAAAAAGATTTAGGTTCATGCAGGGACACGATTGTAGATGGGGAAGGTGCAGGCTCTACGTGATTCTGGGCGTAGAAATGGCAGCAGGTAACAAAGAGAAAAACCCAGAGGGAAGGGAGAATTCTGAACCACCAAGTCAAAGCTGCTAGAACAGTTGCACCTGTTCTTCTGGTGATTATGGTCCTGGCACACCTTGCTTTTAAAATCTTGGAGATGTTTATGTTCTGATTTAACTAAGCACATTTATCCCCGATCAAATGGATCAATTGCTTTTCTCTTTCTGTTCTTTATTTTATTTGCACTGCAAATAATTATAAAATGGCTGCTTGCTCTTGAAATTGGAAGATACTGGGCTAATGACAGTTCTTGACGTTGGAAGAAACAGAAAGACTATGATTTGTGTCCCCACATACCTATAACACAAGGTAGCATGTGATAAAAAAAAATAAGGAAAAAGAGTTTCATGAAAGTAGAATTTCAGACAGAGACGATGACATGGAGAGAAACTTAAAGGCTAAATCAAGCCTACTGTGTTTTCAAAGGCTAGTAAGTAGCTTGGTTGGAAGGAATCAGTTCTCAGGAGTGATTCTAGAATCAATCCCTTTTCGAGATGGTAACACATTTCAGAGAATTATCACTGTAGTCTACATTGCCTTGTTTTAATACCAGCTTTATTTCTTAGCTAGCTTGCATGACCTATGGCAAGGCATTATATAACACCTTCGTGCCTCAGTTTCTGCATCAGCAAAATGGAATCATAATGATATAACTCTTAGTCTGGGTTAGTTAGAATAACTCTTAGTCTGGGTTAGTTAGATTAGGGAATCAATATAACAATTTTAGTACAGAGCCTGGCACATTGCAACCCCTAACTAAGTATTAGTAGTAATTATTATTAGATCATCCTGAATTGTTTTTAAGGAGACAAAAGAGATTTTAAGTTTATATTAAGTCATTTTAATATGCACACCATTTTCTTGAAACTTGGACCATAAAAGTCTTGCTCAGAAGACGTAACTAGAATCTCTACTTTTCTTTGCATAAAATACACATAATATTGCTGCTTCTATATCTGTTGTACTCTGAACTAACAAAACAGAATCATAGCTCATCATATGAGGTTAACAAGAAAGGCGATGGAGCCCCCATGCTAATATAAGCTTTACCCTATTTGAGTCAAACTGGTGATTCTTCCAAGCCTGACTAAATGGTCTTTTTTTGAATTAGAATTTCTGGTAAATTTAATATCCATTTTTTTTTCTAAATACATTTAATTAGCATACTTTCTCCTAAGCAAGACATCATAATAAAAATAATCATTGTGATATTTATAATGGTTTATGAAGATACTAGGTAATGCTTTTGCATCAGTGCTGTACTTTATAGCTAACCACTTGGTAGAGCTTGATTTCCATCCTGGCTCTGGCACTCAGGGCCATGTAGTTGCAGGATTCCAGGGGTTGTCATACATAGAGATGACAACATCAGTGGTGCCAACAAGAGTTTTACACTGTGGTGGTTCATACTAGCAAGTGATCTAATCTCTTGTGCCTTGGTCCTTTATTTTAAACTTTTTTTGGAAATCCATCAGTACCATAGTGTTTTTGTAAAAGTTTATTTAGTTTATGTAGATAAAATATTTAATCCGTAGCACATAGTAAACTGTGAGAGCTATAATTATGATCATGATCACTAATTCCCTTATACTAAAGGCATTTCTCTGAAATTAACAGACATTATTATATCCACTGTATAAATGGGTAACTGTGGCAGTGTAAAAAAAATGTTTTTTCACAGCAGAAACAAAGTATGCTTCTAGGCTGGGAGACATTGCCATAAAATTAAATAATATAATAATATTTCTATAGAATTAATTTATACATTTAATATTTTAAAAATTGTGATTTTCTTTTATTTAATTAAAGGGTATTTACCATTTGTGTGAACCTATTTTAAAACTAGGGGTTAAACTCGAAGCATCAAAATAGCCAAGGAACTGTTTTACCACTGAGGCCATGGAAACCGAGGTGGGATGTGCTATCATCTTCACATTCCTGAACACTGAGAAACCACAGGCAGGTTGACTCCCAAGACACGTCACTTTGAAGGTTGCTTTCTTCTGATGACACTAAATGTAACAATACCAGCACTGACTATTATCATTTTTGCCCCTTACAGAATAATGTGAAAGTACACATGGAGAAACTATTTCCTTAGTCATTAGATTTGTTAATGGAAGGAATTAGTACTTGATGAGTTAAATGAGACATTTATTGCTGAGTTGTATTCAGAAAGGTTCTTATAATTACAGTGGAAGAATTTGTAACATTTAGTAATGGTGGGAACAGAATGACTCATAAGTGAGGGTATAAAGAGTCAAGAAAAAATAATTTGCAAAAAATGTTGGGCAGGATGATTTTTTCACATAATTTTGATTTTGTGTTTTCTATTAAATAACAAGGCTACTTCTTAATTGTATGTTATTTCATCAATTTGAATACTCTTTTTAATAATTATCAGAAAAAGTTTATTAAGCACCAATTACATGGCATGAACTTGTTTAGAAGTTGGGGACAAATTATGAGAGGGAACAGATATAATTCCTGCCCTGACAATAAAGCAGGGAAGACAGATACTTGAACGAATGATTTTCGATAAATAGAGTATAGAAAGATCATGTCATGGGGAGAGTTTATCTTATCTAGTGGGTCATAGAAGACCCTGCCTGGAAGGAATGTGCAAATTAATATCTGAAAAATGGGCGATAATTAGGTACACCCTAAAGGCTTTCTGGTTCTGTGCATTCTTTCATTCATTTATTCACTCATCCTTTCTTATGATAAATATGTATTGTTTTCTTACCATGCAACATATCCTAATCTGGGCTCTAAGAACTCAGGAATGAACATGAACTTTCTTTCTAAAACAAGAGACTAGATAAACAAGTAAATATAATTTTAGATATAGTAAAGAATAAAAAGGAGGAAGAGAAGGGGGAAGTTGTAACAGGAAGATGCATTAGGGAACCGCCCATGCAAAGAACCTACTATTCTCAATATTTTACTTTCATTATCCATAAACCTTCAGTAAATTATAGTTTAAAAAGTAAAGCTTTTGTTCAGGGATGTTTTGAGTAGCAAAGGCAAAACAGTTTGGGGAAAAACACCTGCTCAGTTGATGCCAGAAGAGAATGACATTGGTGATTTCCTTGGACAATAACGGTATCCAACAAGATTATGATTCCCAAGGGTCGCTGGTAATAGAGACTACAGAGCGATGGCATGAAAAAGAATTGAGGGCAAATGGATTAGAACTTCTATTTCCTAATGGCATAAATAGCAGTAAGGGGAAAAATCTCAGAAATACTTGAGGGACTTATAGAGGACGTAAGATTTTTGATCTGAGGCCCATTAGTCCCATCACATTTTGGTTATAAAAAGGAAGTGTGACCTTATGTTTTTGTCATATCATGGTGAAGCCTGGAATATGTGGATTATACTCAGCAACGAACATTTTATTCAGCACATATTTAAAGACTGCATATGTTATAATAATAGCTGGCACTTATTAAACATGAACTATGTGTCACTCTCCCATTCAAGTGCTGATTTGTGTTAACTCATGTAATACTCATAGCATTTCTATGAGAGAGCTACTATTTTCTTTTGTATTTTCTATCTGAGGCAGAGAAGAGTTAAAGAATTTATACAAATTCACAGATTTGGCAAGTTAATGTTCCAAGAGTTAAGCACAGATAGACCAGGGCCCTTACGTGTTTTGTAAGCCTGTTTCTTATATGCCACATCCATGATTTTCCCCCTCATCAGCTGCAAGGTAAGCATCAGTGTGTTATTCTTTGCATAATGAGGACTGAGTTGTGTGGGAGTAGGGAGGGAAAAAGTGAGCAAACATGTAGATAAACTGTAGCACCAGAAGGACCCCTCTAAAGAAATTCTGAAAAAGAAAAAGAAAAGCACGATTTCCACGTATTGTTTTAGTTGCAGTTCTTGGTTCTCTTAAGTCTCAAAGCAAAAACATAAGGAATTTTTAGCCCTATTTTATAGGTGAGGAAATTAAGCTCAGAGAAATTCAGCTGTTTGGGTCTCCCTTACACTAAAGTTTAAGGTCCTCATGGTTCTGCTCTCTAGGGATGTCTGTAAACAAATGAAAAGCAAAAACAAAACCACCATCAGACCTGTCCTTCAGCCCTAGATCCACGATGCTCAGATAGGCTTTTTCACACAAAAGACAATATGGATAGAGCTAAAGATTATGCTGAGTGAACTAAGTCAGACAGAGCAAGAAAAATACCACAAGATTTTACTTACATGCAAAATCTAAGAAACAAAAAGAACAAACAAATCAAAAACAAACTCACAAATAGAGAGGACAATCTGGTGATGTCAGAGGGGAAGGGTGTTGGCAGACTAGGAGAATTGGGTGAAGGGTTAAAGAAGTACAAATTAATAGTTGATAGATGGTCACAGGGATGGGGAGCACGGCATAGGGAATGCAGTTAGCATTAATGGCTAAGTGGAGAGCTAGAGGAAAGAAAGAGCAATTAGGGGATCATTTTATACACAATATAAATGTCTAACCAATGTACTGTATACTAGAAACTAACAATAAAATTTAAAAGAAAAGAAGAAATAAAGGGAGCTTTTTATTATAGAATACATAAAGTATATTCAGCCTTATAAAAATCTGCATGGTCCACTACCAAAAAATACTCAAGTGAGGACAACTGCAGTGTACGCACTATGATTGTTCTCGGTGACTAGTCTGAGCCTTGCGAGCATCACATTGTCCTTATTTATTCCATTGGTGCCAAGGATATATATTTACACAAACACACTTGAGGAAATAATGAAAGTTATTTTATAGCATAAAATCAGGATATACACTTAAATAGCAGTTTTAAGAAAATTATAAACCATGTAAAATGCTTAACACACCAAGGCCCTTCCCTTAATTTAGTAAGGACTCTAAATATGACTACTGCCTCTATCATAAAATATAAAAAAGACAGTCTCCTTGATTAAGTTACACTTTCTATATCATTTTTAGGCTTATTCAGCTTCTTGCATTGTATTTTTGATATTTTGGATTTCTTGATATAAAATCACCCACGTTAATGGCACTATTTGTAAAACTCACAATCTTTTAAATGACCATTTTATTAACCTTCTCTTCAATTTTCTAAAGTTTATTCTACTGCTTTTTTAAAAAATTATATTCCATGAATTTGGTCTATATAGCTGGTCATATTTAAGGAATGGAGCTTGATTAATTTAAATGTGCTTATAATTTCTAAATTAAACATACCAGTTTTGATGTAATTTATTTTCTTCTATTTATTTTCTTGTGATGTGGCTTTATTTTATTTTTGCTATAAGTAATTCTTTGATCAGATTCTATAAATTCTAATCATAGGATTTAAACTAAGTATTTTCCAATGGTCTGCTTTGATCATGAGTTTCTGTTTTATCTGCAAAATATTCACTTCGTTGCATTAATATAAAACTATTTCTGATCATTCTTTAAATATGTATAATATGTTTTGTTTTACACATTCTTTCCATTCATAAAGCATATTTTTAAATTATTATAACTTCAATTACTATAATATAAGCCTACTAAACTTACTACATTTTATTCAATTTCTTCTTTTTCCCCTGAGGTGGATAATTAGCAACCTTGTTTTTCTTTTGTTTAAACATGACATTTTTTTCATTTTCCCCAAGTCTTTGAAGTGAAATAATTAATTTGTCAATTTTGTTTTAGAAATGTCTTTAAAGGCATTGTTGCTAAAGTTCTTTCAGATACAGTTGCAGATTCCTTGCCTTTGATTAAGGAAATTTAGATTGTGTATATTTATGGAATAACTTCATAATTTGACTTCTGTTATCTTTTTATATACTTTCTTGAATTTATTTATATTTATTTATTGTTTGCTTATAGTACATGGACTATCTTCTATTTAATTTTATATTTAAAATTGTAAAAAGAAAGATTTTTTCTATGCTGTTATTTCTGAAAACTATTTTAAACATTGTTAATAAAATTATACTCATATAAAATATTTTACTTTTATAGAAAAAATACTTTTATTGATATATTTTTGTTTTGTTTAATCTTAAGAATGAAACCCCATTTTTATGTCTATTTTTAATTGGCCTTTATGAATTAAACTTCTCCAAAGCATTATATTAATTTAGAATGATTATTAACTCTAACTCTTCCCATTTGTACTTAATGTTTTACTTTATTTTTTCCCTCTAATGTTGATTTTTTTGATAACCATGTGGTTTGTTTTTTGTTTACCTTTAATATGTTGTTAGGTCTGTATTCATTTTCTATCATTGAGTACTAAATTATCACCAACTTGCTGCCTTGTAATAACACACATTTATTACCTCACCATTCCTGTGAGTCAGGAGACCAGGCAAGAGTTAGATGGGTCTCAAGTTCAGTCTCACTAGACTGAAATCAGGATGTCAGTTGATACTTAAATCTCACCAGAGGCTCTGGGTTTTCTTCCAAAGTCACTGGTTGTTGACAGAATTTAGTTCTTTGCAGCTGTTGAACTGAGGTCTTCAGCTTTTAGAGGTCATTTTCACCCCTCTTCAAAATCTGGCAATATGATTCTTCAAGACATGCAGGAGTGTGTATGCTATTGCTTTAAATCTTTCTGACCTTGCATCTTTGACCTTACTCTAGACCTTACTCAAGAGTTCACCTGATTTGGTCAGGCCCACCTAGGCTTATCTTCCTTTGAATTCACTTAAAGTTAATAGTTCAGGGAAGTTAATTACCCCTGCAAAATCTCTTTACTTTGTCATTTAATATAGCCTGATCTTGGTGGTGGTTTGCTCTCATATTTATAAGACCTGCCGCACTCAAAGGTACTCACAGGGTACGTGCAACGTGGGGTGGGAATCTTGCAGGCCTTCTTAGAATTCTGTCTACCAGAAGTCTTAGTTAAATCATACAAAATTTTCAAGGCATTTGAAGAAGTATTTTTAAAGACTTATTTGAGGATGTCTTTCTATGCGAATATATTTTGCAGTGTTTAGAAAAAAATTGATACATTCTTTTTCTCTAAATTTTGTGAAAGTGCTGTCACATAGATGAATGTAAAAGAAAAATATATTATACAATGTTAGTAAAATTATAATAAAATGTGTATCATAAAACATTATTTACTCTAGTTCTAATACTTCTTGGTATTATTATAAATTAGTATAGAATAATAAAAGATTACTTTGCCTTAGATTTTTAAGGCTTTTTTTAGGTCAATAATCCCACTCATATAACTCCATACTAAGAAAATAAAGACAAGGAAGATCTTTCTGTACAAAAACGTTTATTTTAACTATCATTGTAAGTATTTGAAGTAACCTCTAGTTAATTAACCTTCCAGGCACTTAGAGTGAACTCCCTGAACAGATATTGTATGATAAATATAAATGCCATAGAGTATGAAAGATTTGTGCAACATATGTGAAATTACATGTGCATCATGATTACAACTATGTAAAATACGTAAACGGATGCTATAGGACTAGAGTAATTTCTGGGAAGATAGAAGCAGTTTGTGAAACAGGTTGCCATATCATGTGTACATTTTACAACAATTTCACTAAGGCTACCAAAACGTTCCCAGGTGTCTGGGAAAGGGTAGGTGTGGACCTCCCTGCCTTCTGATTTTCTTTCACCTAAAATATGCTGAGCTTTTAAGTGAAGGGTGAGATCTTCTATTGCCATTGATGAGAACTAAGTGAATTATATTGGGAGTAGACAGGCTGGCCCTTCCCTAAAGATGATGACTAATTGACAAATCCTCCTAACTGGGTGTGACCTAGGGTTGACCCTCGATGACTGGGAATAAATTAAATACAGAATGTTCACTTTTCCTTGCTTTTCTGTGAGGTTTTAAGTGAGGCTGGGTCACCGTAAGCAAGAATAAATTATTAGATCTTTTCATGAAAATATTCATACTGAAGGGACCAGAGATGATAGTTTTATTTTAAAGTCAGTGTTTTCATCCACAGTGGAAATCTTTTTCAGTTCCTGATTACCATCTTGCCTCTGCCAATAAAACGTGTACTTGCTAGCACTGAATGTACCCTGTGTTTTTGGTAAGCAGCTAATTTACTTGAAAACAGATCACCATTTTCATGAAATGCATCTCAAGAGCACTGTCCCCTGAAACATAACTTGGGAAAGACTGAACCATAAACAATCTGTTATCCTCCATTAAAGAGCCATGTCAAATAAAGAAACTTTGGATGTAAAAGAGGGATTCTATTTATTTTTCGAGGTCCCAAAAGGGTTAAAACTGGAATAAAAGGACAAAATTATAGTAAGTTATATAACTACCTAGAAAGATGATTTTATTGTAGAAGTCAAGCTTCCCAGTGCTAGTAATCCTCAAACATGGATTTGCTGATCATATATATTTACTATAAATATTACGAAGAGGATTCAAGTGTTAGAAGATTTCAGCCTTGACTAAGCATCAGAATCTTATTTTTCCTTAGTGTAAAGAAAAAAAAAAAAAAGAAAGGCAATAACTGGGTCCCAACTAAGTCCCACTGAATTGGAATATCTGGGTTTTGGGGGCCTAGGCATTTGAATTTTGAATAAGCTGCCAAGGTGATTTTATGAGAAAAATTCAAGAAACTAGCAAATGGAAACCAAAGGGTCAGATTGCTTTTTAAGGATACGTACACCCATAAAAATCTGTTTTTAAGGTACAAACAAACAATATGGCAAATAAGACAATTAGTAATACAATTAGTAATATTGCTTGTCTTCTGGGAATTAGAGAATAGAGACCTGGTTTCTGAGATTTCTAGTTCCTGTACAGAGACTAGTCCTTGCTATTGAAGTTAATATTCTGAGATAGATGGTAGAGATGAGAACTAGGGAAGGAGGAGGTGGTTTGGGAGAGCAGTTTCAGAAGCAGACTTCTCCACCCATGTACAATCCCTTCCTTGCACTCTGGTTGCTTGAATCTGTGACTTGCTTCATAGAATTTAATAAGGTTCATCTCATACAGAGAAGCTGCAGGACTCCTCAGATGGCTCTTTGCAAGGAGTGGCTTCTTGGATCACAGCAATTCATTTCATCTCTCCTCTGCCAGAAAAGGTCAGGCAGGATGTGTCTGTACTGCCAGACTTCCAACTCTAACAGTGCCAGCTTGTTTTGCCCAAACCAAGGAGGTGATCTCGGACAGTGTTAGCCACAAGTCGCTGTCCGTTTTAGCAGGGAATCTTGGTTCTGCCTAGTGATAGAGATATAGGAACAGAGGCCACCACGTGTGGAAAAGCATACCTAGACACTAGCTCTGGAGGTGGCTACCAGGATGCGCCTCTCAGAAATCCCCCACTCGTTACCCAGACATGTAAGAGAACACTGCTCCCTGGGGAGGCCCAAATCTGGGCCATTGGAAGGTGTTTGCCAGGTTCATGTATCCATTCATTTTTGTCATGTGTCAGCTATGTGCCATTCACTACACGATAGGTACTGAAGATAACGTAATAGGTAAAAACAGACAACCAGGAATTCAGTCTGGTTAAATTTCTGTACTTACTCTCACTGACTGGGAATTGGCTGGCTCCTTCTGGTGATCATCATCACCTCGTCATTAACATACTAGTAGCTAACATTTATGGACTTGACATCTGTGTGCTAAGAACTTGCCCTGTTCCTAATGAGATAAGTGTTATAATTATACCCCCTTTTCAGATGAGAAAGTAGAGATACATGGATAACGTAACTGGACCAAGATGCATGGCCTCCACTTATCATGAGGGGGAACATGAGAAAGCAGAGGTTTAGGATTCCTTCACCACATTCTGTGAGCTTGGGTCTTGCTTGCTCTTGATCTCAGGGTTTAGGGTCTGAACTAAGCCAGCTTCCATTAGTAGTTCATGAATACAATCCAGTCTCCAACACCAGTGCAGATCGTTCCACAGAACAGGGATTATATGCAGGCCCCACGGAGAGAAGAGAAATGGGCTTGACAGTAGCTAGTTTGGAATCTCAGAATACCAGATAGCCTCAGGAGAGGAAGGAAGGTTCTCAGAGTTTGGAGAAGGCTACAGGTTTTCCTTTGGGTGGACCAGAGGGTGAGGCTATTTCTACTAAACTCTTAAACTGTAAAGAGTCAACATGACTCCTAAACTGACTTTCTGGGTTCATAGGGCCAGCTGGACATAACCCCAGTGGGTCAAAGGTACTGGCCAAACCTGAAGAACAGACTTCTCAGATTTAGTTAAGTTTTGTTCCCACAAAACTGAAAAAGCCTCACAGATGTGATTCATTTTAGTGAAATTTAAGTGGAATGCAACAGACTTGAGGTTCTCCAACTTGTAACCTCTGAACTATTTTATGAAGACAATAATATCTTCTAATGTATATCACTGTTCTCATTTGAAAAAAAGATTGTCCCTCTGTTTTTAAATTAGTATTTTAGCTACTTCTTCAAAGGAGGTGTACCATATCCTTACTTATAGGTAATATATTTCTTTTCAACAAGCCGACTATGGCATTGACATTCTTTGCAGCTGCATTCAAATATTTACTGAATATTTTTTATAAACAAAGTTGGAATCATTATGCTATATATGATTTTGTATTATTTTTCTCCCTTAACATTTAATATTTTAGAACATTTTCTTATGTCAGTCAAAATTTTTTATTCATATTATTTTGGAGCGTGAATTATGTTCTGTCATACAGATATAGATATTTAACGGTTTCTCTCTCATCACTTCCAAGTTTTTACTCTTTCATTTTATTATCCATATTCATAACAGTGGGGAAAAAATCAGAAAAATCTCAATGGTAATACTGTTTTGAATATATTTGTCTAAAAATCTTTCCAGTAAGTTATTATGCTAGGTCAAATATTGATACTTTACATTTTCTTGTTGTATAACATCTAAGTAATTTTCAGATGATTGTATTATTTGAATTAGTAGTTGGGAAAGTTATTTAACTTTTTGTGCTTCAGCTCTTTCATCCCTAGTACAGAAATAACAATAGTACCTATTTCACAAAGTTGAGTTCATATATGGAAAATAATTAGAACAGTGGATGTAAAGTATTTAGAATGGCACATTCTATATAATTGCTATTTTTGGTACGCTCTTACCAACAACGTACATTAATGCCATCTTTTATTTGCAAGTTTCACAGCTTTTCCTTTTATTTTATATTAAAAAAATACTAGTTTAATGGATAAAAGCTATTTTTTTTATTTGTACTTCTTTGATTTCTAATGCAGTCTGACTTATTTTTTTTTGTATTTGCTTAACCCCCTTATATATTTTTTTATGAATTTTATTCATTTTTGAACTGGATTGTCATTGTTTTTCTTATTAGTTTTATGAGGTCTTTTTTATGGTGAGCTTTTGCTGTCATTTATGTTACAGTTACAGATATTTTCCTTGTTTATAAGACAGCATTCGCTTTGTTCTTGTTATTTTTGATTGTGGGTCAAAGAGGACTGAGATATCTTTGGGGAAAAGGTCACACTTGGGCTCCTTGTTAGGTAGAGGTGAATGGATTTTGCATACTGCAGGGTCAGTAACTAGAGTTGGGGAGGAAAACTCCTGCACCAGTGATCAGAGACCAAATTTTGCTCCTGATTTTCTCCCTTGTATGAACTAGTTAACATCTCTGAACTGTAATTACTCATCTATAAAATGGGCTGTTATTAATGACTGCAGAGTACCTATCAGGATCAAATGGGTTAGCACATATTCACTTTCTGAATAAACTAAACAAACTTCAGTGAAACTGTGAGCTTGCTCAGAATGGTCATCTTTTCCCTCATGTCCTGGTTAGCTAGATATGCAAATATCAGCCCTATTGACCTTCTACTGGACTCACCCCACTTTGACTAGGTCAAATCCCACATTATTCTCTTACAGCACTACCCTTCTCTTAGTTACAACACCTAGCACAGATACAGTTTCACATTTACTTACACTTGGTAAATGTCCACTTTTTCCTCTAGACCACAAGCTCTGTAAGGGCAGAGACCATGCTTTTTTTCTGCCCCTCACCATAGAGTTCTACATGTTTTCTATGTCTGAGTAGGCCCTTGATTAATATTTCTCTAATGAAGAACAAGTGGTTTGGATATACATGAAAGCATCTTAGAGGGCATAACAAATGTAGGGAACCTGCAGAGGAATGAGTATGTCATGCTAGAGTGTTGATGAAGAGATAAGCATGTCTGGATTGGAAAGCAGTAGATGGAGGAGAGCCATGGGAGGCAGCATTGGAGGTAGGACTGGGTTGAAGCGTGGAGAGACTTGAATTCTAAGTCAAAGAGTTTTAATGAGTGAGACATGCAGTGAGGAGTCACTGAAGAATGATGAGTAGGTGCGGCATATAAGAAACATGTAAAGAAGATGCATGTGGTATGTAGAGTAGATGGGAAGAGAAAGGCTGGAGGCAGGGAGGTCAGTTAGAAATTTGCTAAAATAAAAAAGCTATTGAGTACTTGCTTTAGTGTGCTACCACTAGAATTGGTAAAAAGTGGGCAAATGTGAGTGCCATTTCTAGGGAAGAATTGATAGTATTTGTTGGCATTACATGGTAGAGTAGGATGGGAGTAGGGGAAGAGAGAGAGAGAGGGAGAAAGAGAGAAAGTGGAGTCTTGCTACAAGTATTAGTTCAGAAAGGGGCCTATTAGATCATCCCAGGTCACATCTTCAGCTTTGTAGTTGGGGAGTTGAAGCCTTGAACATCTAATGCTGCACAACATATGCCATATTCGTGACAACTGGGAATCATGAAGACAGTGCTCCTGAATCATATGTATTGTATCTCTTTACTCAGTAAGAAGGGAGTGTGTCTTTGCTGGAAACAATGGAGGTGAGTTAGCAGGGATATTATGAACTCTATTTCGTAAACTTTAAGTTTGGAAAAATGGTGAGATAATCAAATGAAAATAGCAGGCAGTTTAACATGTGATGGGAGGGGAGTCTAGTAGGGCAGGCAGAGTTGGGTTACATATTTTTGACTCAGGCCTTCAGATGAGCTAAAATTTTCCAATATGGATTCAATTATTATTTCTTCATTTTCCCATTTTTGAAAAAAAAATATAATATTCATAGGGATTTCTTGAGCACTTACCACATGACAAATGCTTACCCAGCATCTTATTTAATCTTGTCATAAACCCTATGAAGGAGGTACTATTACTCTTATTGCTCCATTTTACAAATGAGAACACAAGGTCAGAGAGGTCAAATGAATTTCCCAATGTCTATTATTTAGCAATCCTTTAAAGCAGGTTTCTCAGTCACGACATTATGAAAAATTTTGGATAGGCAATTCTTTGTTGGAGAAGGGTGGGCGGAAGCTGTCCTGTGCATTGTAGGATGTTTAGCAGCTTCCCTGGACTCTACCCATTAGGTGCCACTCAGTTTAATCCACCAGCTGTGACAACCAAGTACGTATTCAAGCATTGCCAAATGTTCCTTGGTTGAGTCAAAAACCTTCTCTATTAAAAATCTTTCCCAAAAATCTCATCCTTAGTTGATATATTCTTCCATTGTACTCATGTACCACTTACTGCCAAATTTTAAAAGATTTTAATTTTTTTTATATACATCTTGTCTTCCCAAAAAGCTTATGAAGTTTTTGAAGACATTTTTTTACATTTAATTCAATGTTGGAAGCATCTTGAACCTTTGTTCCCTCTTCTTCATTCATTCTTTCATTTCCCTTCCTACCTTAGACCACCATTATTCTTAACTGAACTGTTGAAATAACTTAGCAGTGTTCCCTGTCTATATTCTTACCTCTTCAGAAGACATCATTTGTTCACTAATTGAAGATTTTTCCTAAAACACATACATGATAACACGTGAGTTTGCTTAAAACCTGACTCAGAAACACATCTTAGCCTAATATTAAAGGCATTCCACATTCTGACCTCAGTATTTCTTTCAAAAGTGATTTTTTTTATCAACTGTTTATGTTCGAGCTTAGCTCAATTCAAAATAAAATGTTCACTGTTATGTCCTACGGCTTCATCTTTCCAAGCTGTTCCCTCCCTTCTTTCTCTCAGAGACTTTCAATTTCTTTCCATCCTTCAGAGCTATGCTCAAATATGAAAGGTGCACATTTTCTTTCCTCAAGCAGAAAGGGTTCTGTCTCCCTTTAGATCCCTATAGTCCTCTATCAATACTGCTGTTATGGCTCTTAGCAATATCATTTGTATCAGAATAGACATGTGCATGTATGGATTTTCCTTTTACTCTTTAGGTTTCAAAGTCAAACAGAATGGTGTTTGAATCTCGATACTCATTTACTAGCCATGTTACCTCGGGCAAGTTACTTGAACTCACTAGCCCTCAGTTTTATTTCTTCACCCTTCAAGTGAGAATAAAGTAGTAGCTGTCCCCTAGAATTGTTTGAAGATTTAACAAAAAAAGAAGAAAAAGTGCTTGACATAGAGCTTAGCAAATAGAAAAACTAGTAAATGTTCAGTATAAATTACCTATTAATTTTAAGAATAATTGTTATTATTGTCAATTGTTTCTGGAATAGGCAGACTAAATCGATTTGTTTTATATGTTCCTTGGTGACAATGGGTGAGAGATTTACTTGTGAGGAATGACAAAGGAAGTGTCTGAAATTTAGTTACTTGTTGCAGTACTAATACTGAAATGGTATGTGCCAATAATCTAACCACCCAGTGGAAAGCAGCTTTTGGAAGGATTTTGCAATAGAAATTTAGAGATTTAGTGAATAATGAGGCCAGTCTTGCTGAGAGTACTCAGAGGAGCTGATCGGAAGGTTTCCATGGCACAGAGAGAATGCTGTGAGTGAGCTAAAGCAGATGGCACAACATCAGAGAGCAGTGGGTGGATAATGAGCACAGAGTTGAATGGAATACGTGGTTCAGGGAACATGAAATGAAACCCTAGTCTTTCAGTTCAAAGTAGACAGTTCCACTAGGCTGCCAGAATCTGTTTCTGTGCAAAGCTCAGTTTGTCAGACAAGACAATGGAAATTTGTGGTCAACGTCATCACCAGGGGCCCAGTGATAGATCTATTACATATCACAGACTTAGGTCAGCACCAAGGCTAATATTCCCAGTGGAACAGGGAAGAGCAGGAAGAGGTGGGATTTTGTGGCTTGATACACCTGTGAGGATCAGGGAAACAATTGAAGAGGGCCCCAGAAGTAGGATAAAAGAGGGCTATGATGTGTGTAGGTGACTCTGGCCACATACAATGTGTAGAACTATAGTTATGTTTGTGGGTGGCTTTAAAAAACAGGGTTAATCCACCTGAATTGATATTTGGGGGCGAGCTCCTAGAGGACAAGTAATCATAATATTTATTGAGCAATTACTATATGTCAGCTACTGTGCTAACAGCTAAGTATGCATTGTCTTATTTAACCTACACAGTAACTCATTGAGTGGGTGCTATTGTCATTCCCATTTTAAAGATGTGTTAAGCAAAGTGCAGGTTTTAAATAATTTGCCTATGATCACACATGCAGTAAGTAGCAGAGGGGCAATATGAATCCACACTGTTTTTCTTTTTTTTTATTGTTATTGCAGCACTTCTTAGTCACTAAAATCATTGGTGTTTAGAGGCAGGAGAGATGAGAGGCCATGTGCTCCAATTTTCTGATTCAACAGAAGAGCTGACTAAAGTTCAAAGGCAGAAATCATAGCCCTAAGTCCCGTGGGGGACCAACCCATGACAGAACTGGAATGGAAGGCTCATACTCCCTTTATATTATGCTATACTAGGGATAAGGCCAAAGTTGGAGATACAGGAGGGCTCACCTGACCACTTAGCTTTATGTTTCTCTTGACTAGAACCATGGTTGGCCCAGATCCTAGGTACCGTAAACCTGAAGGAGCACCTGTGACACAAAAATACTCTTTTATAATAAATTTTCTATTAGAAAAAAGTAAAAAATGAAATCAAATGTAAAGTTATCATAAGGCATGATAAACGAGATTAAAACTTATATTTTTTCCTCAACTTCATGTTCATGGAATTTTCAATGAGTATCTTCTTGAGAATGTGATGCTTATTAAAATCATTTCACAGAATTATTATTGCAATTACAATGAAGGAATTGTGATATATCACATGATCAAAATAATAACTCACCAGATGCCTGTGTTATTTTAGAATATTGGACCAAAAGTAAGGGAAGCTCAGCAAAAGTCTAATGACTAATTTCTGTTGCTAATATTGTAAGTTTCCCAGTAGACTGTATTCCCCCAAATGTCTGCATGGATAGGATAACATTTTTTAATATTTAGTTTCAGTAGTTGATACCAGATATATGATTTGAACTTCTACTTTCTAAATTTTGATATGAATGGTCATAGAAAAATATGCCTTGTAATATTTTTGCTCTTATTACTCATTGTTTAAAAATGTCTCCTGTCCCAACCAACTCTGAAATTCTCATAAAATTATACTATAATCCCGTTTAAATACCTGACTCCAACTCTAAGCAACTGTAAGCACCATAAGGATAGGACCAGGTCTCTGGTTTCCTGAAAGAATAAATTTACTTTTCAAAATATAGCTCTAACTTAACCTACACCATGAAATTCTCAGCAGATTTTCTTTGAATTGTTGCCTCCCTTTGTTTCTATTGCATTTTTTTCTGTCAGAATAACATGCATTATGTGGTATTAGGTAGCTGGATGTGTCATGCTTTCTTTTATACATTGAATTCATTTTGAACAAAAACTTTCCATATTCCTATTCCCAATATGGCACCTATAATATTTTGGTGTTTTGAACTTAGTAACTAGACCTTCCTCTCAAATCATTCGACATGTCCAAAATTAATAATGATTTTTACCTTTAAAACATACCCTCTATTTTATATCCCTAGTGTGGCTGATGGCTCTTCATCTATTTAATCTCACACTCTAGATCTCTGGAACTTAATCCTTTCTATATTTTGCTATCCACTCTCTAAATTCAATTAGTCACTAAATCCTATGAATTTTATTTACATTCCGAATAACTATTGTCTCTTCCTTTTCTATGGTTATTTGACTTAACTACAAGTGGTCTGTTGTATTGCTTTTTATCTGGGTTTCTGGCCTCACTCTTTCCTTTATATTTGGCAAAGTTATCAAAGTAATATTCTAAGAAAACTAAATAAAATCAGGCATTTTTTCTGCTTAAACTTCTTAAATTCTATAAAGTCCAGCCAATTATCTATAGAATGCACCCAATACTTCCTAGCATAGCAAATAAAGGTCTTCATGTTTCAGATACTTTCTAAAGGTTGATTAATGCCATGGACAAATTATTTTTTTTTTAATTCTACAAACATTCTTTGGATGTTTATCTTATATCATTTTTTTTTTTTTTGCTTACTGGAGAAGGTGCTGTGTTATCTATATTATATAAAAATATCATGTATTTAATATAATATTTATTGGGCATATCAGGATGCAAAAGACATGTGGAAGGCTTTGCAAAGCTAATTCTAGTAAAGGATACCCCTATAAAAACTCATATACCTATGACTAATTGTCATATGACTAATACCACATTAAGGAAAACACAATTTCATGGGGGTGAAAGGAGAGATGCTTCTACTGCAGACAGTCAAAGAAGATATCAAAGAAGACGTTTAAGTAATTAAGCAGATAGAGGACAGAGGAAAGTGGATAGAGAGAGGGAAGTCATTCTAATCATAGGTGGTAGCACAGAAAAAGACAAGAAGACTGGAAGAATTTATGGTACTTAGGGAAAGAAAAAATCTAGTGTGTGAGAGTGTAGGTTATTGTAGTGAGGGGCAGTTATCAGAGAGGAAACTGGTAAAGTCTGTTGGGCTGGATTTGAAGGAACATTTATGCAACACTAATGATTATGAACTTTCCCTTAATTAAAGACCTCTGCATGTTCCCTATTACTCAGAGAAGAGTGAAACAATAATATTTGCATGTCAAATAGATAACCCTGGTGCTCCCATGTGAGATGAGAAGGAAGAGACTAGAGCATAGAAATCAATACAGAAATAATTGAAATGGGCTTGGTCTGAGAAGAACAAAGACATGGATTAAGGTGGTATTGATAGCAATTAAGAGCAGATGACAGATTTCAAAGAGAATCTGAAGTTTGAATTAACAGGATTTCTTTACATTTTAGTATATTCTAAAGTGAATGAAAGTAAAGAATATGACATGATAGATGCGAGAAACTGGAGGACGATATGAAAGAGAGGCATGTTTCTTCATCAGTATGCACTAACCCTGAACCAATAAATGAGCATTTTAGTTATTGAATGAACAAAACATAATGAAAAACAAAGCAAAGCAAATAGCCACACAAAAACAGAAGGCCACCTTTTCTTTGAGCACTCTACTTCCAATGACAGGAAAGAGAGGATTACTGTGAACTATTTTAAAACCCTCATCCTTCCTAAAGATGAAGGTGAAACTTTTAATTACAAAGTGAATTCAAGGATCAGTAAATACTAATCAAGTGAGGCAATAGAACTTGCTAGTGGAACTCATACCCAGCAGGATTTTCCAGAAATGCGTATAATCTTGTGATTACATATCTTATACCACTCCCCTTTTCACGCCCTACATTCAGCCATAACTAAATGTGTTTGTTTCTTCAATTTGTCAACTTCTCCCTACCTGTGCACATTCTTCCTTTCCCTCTGCTTGTAGTAAGATTTATGGAGCATTATCCCCTCTGCTATGCTGATAAGTAAAAAAGACAGTTTCTCTGCCAGAGAGGAAAGTGAATTGCACCCCTGGAGAGTGAGAATATAGTTAGAACTGGTCCACTGTAAGCATAAACTATCTGTGAAAACTTTAATTTAAAAACTCAGGCAAATGTGCTGTTATAATCAATGAATTATATATACATACATATACATTTAAATTATATATATTCAGTAGTTCCCCATTATCTGCTGGGGATACATTTCAAGTACCCCAGTAGATTCCTGAAATCATGGATTGTACCAAACCCTATGTATACTATATATTTTCATATATATATATATATATATATATATATATATATATATATGCCTGTGATAAAGTTTAATTTATAAATTAGGTGCAGTAAGAGATTATCAATAATAACTAATAATAAAAGAGAATACTTATAACAATATACTGTAATACAAGTTATATGAATGGCTTAGGAGCCATTAAAGTTAAATTAGAGTTATTTGAACACAAACACCGTGAGACTGCAACTATCCATCTGATAACTGAGATGACTACTAAATGAGTAACCTGTAGCATTTCTGAGGTATTTCTGTGGATACTAGTTTGCACTTTCTTGAGTTTTCCAAAAGATTGTCCAGTATGTAATCTTTTGTCTAGTTTCTTTCCCTAGGCATGATTATTTTGAGATTCACTCATATCGTTGCACAAAACAAATAGTTCATTTGTTTTTTATTACAGAGTAGTATCCTGTTGTATGGATATAACACTACGTGTTTGTCCATTCACCTGTTGACAGACATTTGAGTTGATTCCGGTATTTGTCTATTAGAGTGAAACTGCTTCGAGCTTTCCAGTACAAGTCTTTACATAAAAATACAAGCATACCTCGGAGGCATCGACAGTCATTGAAACAACCGCTCTAAGGCCTCTAGGAGGCCATGCCTAATTTTTCCATCTGAGACATACAGGCATTTAATGTTCATTAACAGGGCAGTAAATATGTAAATGATCCAATTATCGTGTACTCATCTAAAAGCAAAGTTTCCCATGAAGTATCTTTAGAAATCAGATTGTGTAGGGTTAGATAGGAAAAGCAGAGACTTTAGAACTTGAGTAAGATATTGAGATATTGAGCAATGTGTACATAATAGATTCTCGAGAAATGACAAGATTAAATTTTTTTTTGGTCATAGAGCTACAGTTGACAAGTTATCCTTTTAGAACATATGTAAGATTTATAAAGCCAGTTGGAAAATAATTTTCAGGGTTACATTACTGTATGTGTGATATAATTTTTTTAATCAACTGCCTTTAGATAAAATATTTTGATATTTAGTTGAAAGGTCTATTAGAAAAAAAAGTACTCTAAAGTCATTTCTTTCTGTTCTTTTGGAAATTGATGGTCAGAAGGAGATGGACATCAGGAATTGGTACAGAAGGTGAAACTGGAAAGATAAATAGAAGACCAGGAAAAGAGAAAAACAGTGGTCAAGAAAAAGTTAATTTTTTCAGACTCCACTTAAGAAAAGAAGAGATGAAAATGAGACTGAAGAAATCAGAAGAAAATTCAGAGAGAGAGAGAGATTATGGAACCTGCTAAAAGGCAAGAGGAAGTGTGAGAGAAAGAGAAGTTGAGGAAGAAAGGGTGACAGGAGAAAGAGAGACCAGAGCTCAGATAAGGGAGTCGGAGAGAAATAAGAAGTTTCTGTAGAGTGAAAAGAGTGGGATAAACAAAGAATCAAAAGAGAAATGAGATGGGCAGATGGGCAAACAATCTGCAGTGAGGATTAGGAGAAAGGAGAAACTCAAGGAAAGGAAAGAAAGGGGAGGAGTTGGAATGTGAGAACAGATTGCAGATGGCCCTCCCTAACCTCCCCTTTTTAAATTTCCCCTTCCCACGCAGCTTCCTCATTCCCTCTTCCTTCTTCTCTTTACTTCTCTCAGTTTTAAACCTGACATCAGAAAGCAATAGGCAGTGAGACACTTAAAAGTAGGGCAGAAAGGCTTCTGGGAGAAAGATGGATGTCATTGTGTCTCATGACCTCCTTTGGGTTGTCAAATGAGTTTCAATTTAAATGCCTGCTTTGATTGATGATGATAGCCTTGGCATGGAAGAATCTCCTAGGCTCAGCAGAAAAGGGTGCCGGAGTCAAGCAGGGAAGTTTCTCAGCCATTGGTAATTGGTAGCAGTGTCATCTGGACAAATATTTGTTGTCCTTTGGCTAAACCCATAAATAAATTTACAATAATTTTTCTTAAGACCCAGCTTTTGTCTTTTTTGTTTCTTAAATTCTTTTCTGGTTTGAAAATAATTTCCCCAATTTCTGATGTTCCACCTCTCTATATAGATAAGTTAAAAGTCTTCTTTTTCAAGGATTTTTTGCCCCCTGAGACCTTCTCAACTCTAGTCATTTATCTCATATGCCAAATATTGACCCTTTACTAGATATCAGGCACATGGTAGAGGATGGGATTAAAATAAAGAATAAGACAAGTTCCTGCACCTAAGTTACTTGAATCAAGTTACATAGTCTGACCAGTAATAGGCCAATTACAGTACTGTTTTGGGAATGGAAAGCATGGTGTGTTACAGGGGAACATAGGTGAGACACCTCATCCAGACTTTAAGGGATGAAGAGTGGAAGTCAGAAAGAAAGTAATATAAAAACTGACACTTAAAAGATTCACAGGAGTAGGGTCAGAGAAGGAAAATAGTGTTTTAGGCAAAGGAATAGTATGACTTATTAGGGAATAGACAATTGTTCAGCATGGCTGAAAAGTAAGAGGGTGTGGTTAAGTGATGTGTGATGTGGAGCAAAGATGCATTGATAAATCTCAAAAAATAAGTCCTTTATTTGTAATTTTTTGCCAATTTCTACAATGTAAATATTACCACCATGGATTAATTCATGCTACCAATAGTTTATCAACTGACTGGCAAAATTCCTGCATATGTAACAATTATTTCTCAATGGACAGCAGGAGCCAGTTCTAGCACACCCAAAGTAAGAAGTTCCCAGATCAAGGTAGACCTCCAAGTTCTGACTTCATCTCAAAGGCTCTGAAAGATATTGAATCTAAATCTATTAGGAAGATCGTGCCACCAGCTATGTAGGGGAATGGATCAAGAGAGATCAATGACAAGACCAGAGGTAGCCCCTTAACCAGCCCTCCTGAGCTCAAACATTGACTCTGAAGTTATATACCTTGTTAAAAACAAATTATTAATTCAGTCTTCTTTATTTTCTCCAGCCCCATCCTTTCTATGCCTCCTCTCTCTACCATTCTCATAATCCTCAGCTCTGGCCCTGTGTGCTAGAGAGAGCCTGAAATTGGAAGCAAAGACATCTTGGATCTGTTTATCTAACTTCTTTGGTCTCTTGTTATATCATGGATTAGGTAACTGCCTCCTCATTCTGAAGAGGCAAAAACATTTGCTAAAAAAAATGAAAAATAATTTATTTAATTAGTTATATGTTTTGTGCAGAGAGGATAGATTGGTTAAAATAATTGAAAACTGTTTTTTTCAGCAAGGCAAGAGATAGATAAGGCATTACTTCTGACTTAGTAAATAAGAAAGTGGCCTGTAGACAAAGTATGAAACAGAATGAAATCCCACTACGTTTAATTACTGGATGATTTAAATTTTGGAAATTCCATCACTTATGTTAATATTTTTCTTGGCTGGTGACTCAGATACTTTTGCAAGGTATATATTAGAATTAGTCTATATATTTTTTTTGAAATTTATTTTAGCACAGTGGTTTTTATTTCTGCAAACACCAAGTGAAATATGTTTCCTATGATTTTAAAAAACCACATGGACTCTGGGCTGGAATGATTATCTCTGGAGATGGGAAATCTCCTAGAGGTATGCAAGCAGACTGTAGGGCCATGTTCTGGCCAGGCTGTAGAGCAGGGTGCTTACACCTTTTGTGTGTGCTGTGGAC
Source organism: Cynopterus sphinx (assembly GCA_030015415.1). Classification (NCBI taxonomy): domain Eukaryota; kingdom Metazoa; phylum Chordata; class Mammalia; order Chiroptera; family Pteropodidae; genus Cynopterus; species Cynopterus sphinx. The sequence continues at coordinate 21,274,793 of CM057387.1, read as the reverse complement.
ACCTGTGAAGGTGTGGTAGTGCCTGTGGTTTTTCCTCAGAATGCTTGTAAATGCATAACATAAAATGCTTAGGATTACAAGGAAACCAATTATATTAAAATGCAGTATCAATATATTACAAATTTGTGATCTATTAATACATTACCTTCTTTAATATGCTAATAGTTACCATAGTTTCTAAGTAGTGAAAAATATGAATATTTTAAGTAATATGATGTGAAAATATTTGTGATTTCTATTGGTAGCAAAGTCAGAATACTGTTTCTACTGCTTACACTATTGCCTATATCACAATCAAAATATATACTAAATTTTAGTTTGAGATTAGTAAAAGCATTTAATAATATAGTTTAAGAAATTATTAAAGGCTACAAACCATAAAGGTTAAAACCATAAAAGTTAAAAATTCCTTCAGAAGAAATTTAAGCCTCAGGTGGTGGGATGTGGAGAAGGTTAGATTAGATAAACTTTAGAGGGTTTTTTTTTTTTCCCATATTCCCTAAATTGTTACATAAAACTTAGACTCTCTACTTCTGGTTGGTGTGTTTCCCTATCTATTCAACAAAGCTTTCTAGATAGGATGACTTTCAGAGGGTCTTTGTTCCTGTGTGCTTATTAGAAAGAGTTTCATCTTTTCCCCATAATGGTATCTTAAACATCAGAAGGCAGAGTAGCTTAGCAATATGTTAATAGGCAGTAGGCAAAAAGCAGTAAAATGCACATTTTGGGGCTCCATCTTAAAGATACTGATTCAGAGGGCCTGAGTGGAGTATGGAGTTTGCATTTTTAACAAGCATCTGAGGTGATTTCGATGTAGACAGACCATGGACCACATTTGGAGAAACACTGGCTGAATCATTAAAAGTATAGGCTTTGGAGACAAAAAGTCTGGGCTCAGTTCTTTCACATGTCATTACTTATATACCTGGGGCAAATTGCTTAATCTCCTCTGAGTTTCAGTTTCTTCATCTGTAAAATGGTGACAATAGCAGTAAGTAATAATAATAATAATAATAATAATAATAATAATAAATACAATAACTACCTTAGGGACATTCTGAGAATTAAGATTTTATTTGTAAGGGCCTCAGTACTTAATACAAGCAGTCATATTTATTATTATTAATTTTTAACTAAGCTTTGGGTTTTATTTTTAAATGATCAAAGTCTCTTAAAAGTTCTCTATTGGATCTTCAGCAAATATAGCTTGTGGTTAGTTACCTGTTAGCCCTGCTGGTCTTGTTAGAGCTGTACTTGAGAAACTAGCCATGCTACCTATCTATGTCTTAATGCAATTCTATTTTTCAACTGGAATATAATGTCTATAATACTTAGGGTGCTGAAGTCACATCTACATAGCAGGGTCAACAATAAAGACTCTCCATTCTACTGTTGCAAAGATGAAAGTATGCACATGTTCATTTATTGTATTTATTCATGATTTCTCATATGTATATGTATACACACACACACATATATATATAGCCATTAATTAATCTTGACCCAGTGTGTTGGACCATCTTCCCATTCTACTCTATGTAGAATAGGAAAAAAATATTGCGTTATAATGATTTACATGTCTGTCTCCCTCTCACCCCACAACACACACATAATATTAATGAATTTAGATTGGCATACTTACTGGCATGTAGCACTTGCTCAGTGACTTAAATTGATTAGTGAACTTTGTGAATAAATTACGGAAAATAATGTGCTGTTATTGTAATTCTTGCAGCCTTTATAGATGACCGTATATTATCCTGTCATTTAAGTTAAAAACCATGGAAAGGTATTTATTGTATTGTCACTCTAAAATGTCAGCCAATTTCAAAGGAATTTATAAAGCAAATTCTATTTTTCAGTCCTCGCACTTCCACTGGAACATTCTTTCATGTGGATCCTGTTCCCAAACTGCAGAAAAGTCTATGTGTTGGCCTTTAGTAGGTATGATGTTTTCTTCTGTTAGGAGAAGGCTGATTTCATGCTCCATCCATCTCCTCCAAAAGCCTTGTGTCTCTAGAGGAGCTGACTTGTCCCACAGCTCCAGCTGAGCCTGATTGATGTGAGGCAAATACTATTCCCCTTGTCAGTAATTAGCTCAAGAATGACTTGAACCATATGCCAGACAATATCATGGGCTTCTGGAAAAGGCTCCTCTCGCCTTCGAGGATGCCTGAAGAAGAGACGCACCTTTTCTCCTCCAGCTCAGAGCCCTTTGTTGGCAGCCTGTCCGAGGATGATGCAAACCATGCCAGTGAGTCACCCAGGCTTGCAGCCTCCTCCACCTCTGGACTTCCCATTGTGGAGATAATGGCTCCCTTTCCCAGTAAGTTCTTGTCATTGAGACAGGCTCCTTTCAAATAGGCCACTTTGCAAACTGTGAACATTGTGGTTCCCAGGAAAGGGAATTGTTTCTGTGGTGAGGAGGGGTCCCTGAGGCTTTGCCAGCTGCCGAGGAGTCCACAGGCTCAGTAGGTGTTGCTACACTGTGTAAATGAAGTACTACTTCTGACTTGTGGAATCCTGAACATTGTTTGATGATCAAAATAGACTTCTCCAAGAACATCAAAGAGCAATGAAACAACTGATACTCAGTCCTGGGAAATAAAATTCATGTTTCAGAAAAATTTCTTAGCTAGCGGTCTGGACTTCTCTAGTCCCGATACCGGGAACCTCAGGCAAAATACTTAATCTCACCAAACTTTAGATACCTGTCTGTAAAATGAAAAAAATACGTCTTTGACTTGCCTCCCTGGCAGTGTTGTTTTGAGGATAAAATGAGATGCAGCAAATAAAATGGCTTTTAAATTAAAAATAAAAAAATACATTCCATAGGCAAGAGGAGATTTTGTTGCTAAGGCTAATAATTTATTCATTCGGTACACTCCCTAACTTTCATCCCTGTCCAGATTGTTTCTTTGCCACAGCTTTCCAGGTTGTAATTTAAGGAACTTCCCCTTTTCAGAGTTTGCCAGTTTTTTTTTTTTCTCTCTCTTTTTTTCTTTGCTTCCTCCCCCTTCCTCCTCCTCTTACTCCTCCTTCTTCACCTTTTCTTCATCTTCTTCTTGGTTTAAACCATAAGGACATTTAAAAATTTTCTTTTAAGAATTATTATTTAATTTTTCAATTATAATTGCCTTTCAGTATTTTTTTATATATCAGGTGTATAGCATAGGGATTAGACATTTATGTAATTTATAAAATGATCCCCCCAATTAGTCTAGTACCTACCTGAGATCATACATAGTTATAGTATTATTGACTATATTCTCTTTGTTTTACTTTACATCCCCATGACTATTTTGTAACTACCAATGCTAACACTTTAGCATAAAATGTCACTTCATTAAATCTTAAACTCCATAGGTTTATAGCTGATTTTTCCCACCTCATTTATAAATTTTAGACTCAGTAAAATGACGATATCCTTAGTTCAAAGACTTCTATTTCACAGGTTTTATTTCTAGAACTGTATTTGAATTCTACAAGGGAAAGATGCACATATTTTACAGAAAATCCTGGCAGGTCTGGGAAAAAATAAACAGAAAGCATTTATTTTTTAAAGGTAGCTCTAAATCACAAAGCAGAATACTAAAAAATAGAATACTAAGCCTTAATAACCATTGGCCTGGGAGGTGCCATGGCAGGAATGTCGGGTGTGTGAACCTTGGCAGATGTATGCAGGAGGAAGGGGAAGGAGATGACTTTTCATAGGAAGTAAATTAGGGCAGGTATGGTACACCCTACCATACCTGATAAGAGGGTACAGCAGGTACAAGTGGGCACAGAGAGCTAAAGCAGAAATCTATATGAATATATGAATTTATACATATATACCTACATGAATTCATATATATGTACAGGCATGTACATATATACATATAGTACCTGGAATTTTTGTAATTATAGACTAATGTCAATACTAATAACACATATATAATATCTCATGTTTTTGCTAAATATAATATCTCATATTTTTCTTGTAAGCCTGAGGCTTAGATAGGGATTGAGTCTTTTCATGTGAAGGAAGAAACTGAAATACAGAAAGATTAAACTAATTTATTGAAGATTGCAAAGCTAGTCAGGGTTTGAGTTAGAATTTCAATTGATATTTTTGGAGTCAGAGTCCAGGATTGTAGAGTCTCAGCTGTTTCCAGGGATTTGTAAAGGATTTAATCTAATTCTGCATTTTATTACTTAGTGGATCAGTTCATCATTTTATACTTCAAAGAAAGCAAAAAGAAAATACAAATATATTTACTGTAGCCAATGGGATATGTCAATTTTTCACTAGCCTTTCTCACCTAAAGAAACGTTGACAGTACTGAAAAACAAAATGATCATCCTGGTACCTTGCTTTCATTTCTTCTAGCTCATATGTGATCAGGTTTCATATCATGCTAATAAAATAAAATATGAAGTAATAGCAAGAAAAACTTCAGTTGTACAACTCCTGAGAGGAAGAAACAATACACTGGGTGCTGATGCCCCAGCTTTAACAGTGACTCACTGTGTGACCTTGGGCAAGTCACTTATTCTTTCTGTGCATCAGTTGCATCATTTGTAATATGAGGAAGTGACAAGAGATGACCGTTGAGGCCCTTTCTACTCAAAGGTTCTGTCCTATACTGAGAAGCTGAATGAATGTGGTTGTGTCTTCAAACAAGGGCATAGAATGAGTGGCTTCTGGAGCTTTCTTGTCCCCATATGATATTTTCAATAAAAAATGGCAAAGGTTAAATAGTAGCTTCCATATTTATTGGATCATTTCTAATGGTGTTGATTGTTCCTACTTCTTGTATTCACATGGCTCAACCAAACTAGTTTGGCAAACCTAGGCTACCCATGGAGGAAAATTAATTTTACCATGGTAAACTTTCAATCCAATTAATACAAATTTTTCTTTCCTGATTCCTGTTCAGACTGACCCAGAGATCTTACTCACTGCACTGTTACTTCATTCCTTGCTCCTCTCCTTCTATCATATGTAATTTCATTCAAGTCAGCTGGGTGATAGACTCTGGATTATTGAATGTGACTGCTTCATCCATGAAATGTAATATTCTTCTAACATGTGGGTTTAAGAAGTGGTGAGTTAGGATGAAGAGGCTGATAACATTTTAGCCTCAAGCAGTCATGCAGAACTGAAATTCTATGCACTTCAACACTGTGACGGATTGGGCTCTGTGCATATTGTTTTCCATATTCCTGGCCTAACTTAAATACATTTGAGAAAAATTTAATGTACAGTGCTTCAGGGCTTAAGTCAGGAAACTTGGGTCAGGTCATAGTTTCGCCACTTGCTAATGATACTAAACCCAGACTAGTCAAGGTAATTATCTGTGCTTTAGCCACTCTCATCTAGACAGTGGGACTTGGGATCTATGTAGTTATCAATTTCACAGAGGTTTTTGGAGGACAAAATAGATGACATGTCTTATAATTCCAAGCAGAGCCTGGTTAACTTCCGTGGGATTTAATGACCAGGAGAGGCTGGAACCTGAAACTTCATCCACCCGTTTGGATGGGATAGTGGTGGGCACAGACTCAGCTGTAGATGGTGTGGTTAGGAATTTTAAGCCAGCCAACACAGTTCAGTATTTGTAAGAAGGATATAGTGAGAAGCACTTGTAGCTGACTAGTTAAGAATATAGCTCTTATATTTTAACAGACCTGATTTCAAATCTTATGCTTACTAGCTGTGAACTGAAGTATTTCATGTCACTGAGCCTCAGTTCACTTATCTGTAACATGAAAGTAATAATATTTTTTCTACAGTATTATAATACATGTACATCCCTTAACAATCATCTGGATATAGTAAACTGTCTTGCTGTTCATAAATTAGACCAGGGGCCAAACAGAAGTTAAGTTAGCTGTGTTGGCCCCAAGGAGTGACAAAGAATATTAAGAAGAGTGCCTCATGGGGAATGCTGGAGTACCAAGTTGGGATAGATCTAAATCAGAAGCCGAGAAGTCTTAACACCTATTAGAAGATCATAGCAACCAAGAACTAACTGGGATCTGATGAAAAGTCTTCGAAGATCTTTTTTTCCAAAACCACAAAATGCTAAACTTCTGTAAGATAATGTAGTGTTAGCAGAAGGAATGAGGACAAGTTTCTTCCAAGGAGAACGAGGACAGTTGGCAATGTTTGAAGCAGATCTGTGATGTCATGCAGATACCTGCAAGGAAGCATCTACTGGAAAAAGGATTTACATAGGTAGATAGCAATCATGGGGGTAAGTCCATGAAGCACCGAAGATTGGATTGGCAGGTGATATTCTTCTCTAAGGTAGTTTCAGCATCTTGGTTTGGTAAGAAATGTTTGGTCTTTGTTTATCCTCTGCTTCCTTAAGAGAAACATCGACTTTGACTCTGCAGTGAATTAAACCACGTAGATAGGCAGTAACAAGAACATGTCCCATATTTCATGCATGATAAAGAGAATTTCATCAAGTACAATTCCTTCAACAGATGAGGAAATTGTAGTGTGGTGAACTGGCCTGGCCTCTTAGCTCCAGAACCTCCTGCAAGTCACTTAACCTTCTGGGGCTATATTATCCTGACAGCAAAAAGGATAAGATAATTCTGTTTTGTTTTGCTCAAATGAGATACTACATGTGAAAGTGCTATAAATGGTGAAGTATACTTCTAGGTAAATTATTAATCACTCGATAAGATTCTGGGGTATAAATCTACACTGGGAAATCAGTTTTTTTCTACTTCTGAGAATATGTTGACTGCTATTAGCTGTTTGCCTTCCTAAATTCAGTTAAAAGTCTAAATTCTTGCTTTTTCTTGTTCATTCCCTTAGGGCTTGCTTTTCAAATGTCACATTAATGAGAATTGCCTAGGAAACTTGTGAAAATACATTTTTCATAACTCTTCCTCAAGAGAACTGACTTAATAGGTCTAGGTTTGGGGCCAGGATTCCAATATTGGTGGAAATATGAACTGAAATTTGTCCCTGGTGAATTAATTTGCTACTGTATGTTGTAGCACAAGATCCCAAAGCTGGGAGTCTGGAGACCTAGAATTTTTCCTGGCTCAGATACCAATCCAGTACTTAGTACAAGGTAAGAGTTCAATAAATATTTACCTTAATGAATGGATAACTTGTCTGGTGACCTTGGATAGGTGCCACTTCCCCTCTCTAGGCTTCAGTCTCCTCATCAGTACAACAAAGGGATTAAACCAGATAACCTCTAATATCCTTTCCGGCTTTGAATGTCTTTGACCTTTCCAACTCTAAGGCCAGCTATGTAAACAAGTAAATAGTTCCTACAAAGTTGTTAAGCACCTTGCAATGCTGCACTTATTCTTTTCAGCAAATAAAGGTGTTCAGTAATGTGATTGCCAAGTTGACAACTGTTTGCTGGAGTTAATGCAATTTCTCAGTGTGACTAATTTTATTTCATTAATTTTCTTTAGCTAAAAAAATATATCGAGGTTAATTTCTTAAGATATGGTATTTAATTTTTAGAAATTCAGAGATAACACCTTTAAAAATCTCCATACTTTTCTCATGGAGTTAGTAATGAGCATGACTTGTATCAAGTTAATCTACAGCTTTAGGTTTTGGTAACTAACCCATATTTAATAATATAATAATACCAGAGAGGAGAGAGAAATGAAAAGAAGCCTAATTAGTTTGGTCAAGTTACTTTCTCAGCCCAGATCCTTTCATGTTTTACCGTAGTCTGCTCTCTATTCCAGTCTATATTTTGTTCTGCTTTTGTGTGGTTCTTTTCCCAAAGCTTGCCTTTTTTTTGGAGGGGGGGGGATGGAATGGGGCAAATTTTCAGAGGCTCTCTTAGGCTATTCAAAAGGTCTCGTTAATTCAAAAGTCTCTCTAAATTCCCAACTTTTACTATTTCCTCTTCAGCAGCACTGGAATCCTTGAACTTGAATTACCCATGCTTTATTTAGTTCAAGTTGCTTCCTCTGCTCAGAATGACACTTTTTTGACCCTGTTTCTACTTCTCAAACACAATAGAATATACAAATGTCAAATAATAATGTACACCTGAAAATTATATAACTGTTTTAACCAATATTACCCCAGTAAACTTAAAAAAAAAAAGAAACTTAAAGCCTAGTTCAAATGTCACTTGCATTATGTGGCCTTCCTTTGTTACCCACCTGAATTTGGTTTCACCCTCCGAACTTCCACAGTATTCTTAAAGGAGTAAGGTTCTACCAGAAAAAAAAAAAATTATTTTTATTAAAGTATAAGTGACCTACTATATTAGTAATTTATTAGCAATTTGACATTTATATACTTTATGATGATCACAATAAATCTAGTATTAATTATTATAATAGTAATACTAATAATTTATACATACACCAAGCTTATATAGAACAAAAAAATAATATAATATGTACTATTCATCTTAAGAAGTAGCATATTACCAAATATATATACCAAATATATTAAAGCTCCTAGATCTCATGGTATTTCCCTACCTCTGAAGATGACCACTAGCCTGGATTTGGTGTTTGTAATGTCTTTCTTTTTTAAAATAATAATAATAATATATTATTATATTATTATTAATATACCCCTTATTGGATATATTATTTGTTTCATACAAATGGTCATCTAAATTATTTAGATTTCTATATTTGGAACTTCATGTAAATGTTATTATACATGATTTATATCCCTACCACTTGTATTATTTTTTTTTTTTTGAGGTTTAAGTATAGTTGCTGTACAATATTATATTAGTTTCAGGTGTACAATATAGTGACTCAACATCTATGTACCTTATCTTGAAAGCTAAGCAGGTTGAGCCTGGTTAGCACTTGGATGGGAGACCACCTAGGAAGACCAGGTCCTGTAGGTGTAAAAAATAAAAAGAATAAGGGATTGTAAGCTGACAAGGTTTTTGCAATCTGTGAGGCCAACCAAGGGTTGTCTCACCTAAAAAAAAAAGTAAAAAGTAAAAAATCTATGTATTTTAGAATGTGATCACCTCACTGAGTCTATTAATCATTTGTCACCTGCAGACTTATCACAGTATTACTGATTATATTCCCCTTCACCTTTCTCACGCATTCCTCCCATTCCCTTTCTCTCTGGCAACCATCAATTTGATCTGTTTCTATGAGTCTGTTTTGTTTTATTTGTTCATTTGTCTTGTTTTTTGGGGGAAGTCCACATATAAATGAAGCCACATAGTATCTGTCTTTCTCTGACATATTTCACATAGCACAATACCCTCTAAGTCTAACCATGTTGTCACTAATGGCACGATTTCCATCTATCAATCAACACCTTGGTTGCTTCCATAACTTGGCTATTATAAATAATACTCTAATGAACATAGAGATTCATATGTCTTTTCAAATTAGTATTTTTTTTCATTTTGGGGGATAAATACCCAGAATTGGAATTGATAGATTACATGGTAGATCTATTTTTAGTTTTTTGAGGATTCTCTATATTGTTTTCCTTAGTAGCTGTACCAATTTGTAGTCCCACCAACAGTGTGTAAGGATTTCCTTTTTTCCACATCCTCGTCAACATTTGCTATTCATTGTCTTTTTGATAATAGCCATTCTGATTGATGTAATGTGGTGTCTATCTCGCTATAGTTTTGAATTGCACTTTCCTGATTATCCATAATGTTTCATATCTTTTCATATCTGTTAGAAATTTGTATGTCTTTTTTGGAGAAGTGTCTTTTTGTGTACTCAGCTTATTTTTAATTGAATTATTTTTTTTTCTTGTTTTTGAGTTATATGAGTTCCTTATCTATTTTGGATATCTACCCCTGATAGGATATATTATTTGCAAATATATTCTCTCATTCAGTTGGTTATCTTTTTGTTTTAATGGCTTCCTTTGTGTTACAGAGTTCTTAATTTGATAAAGTCCCATTTATTTATTTTTGCTTTTGTTTCCCTGGCTCGAGGGGATGTATCCAAAAAGATATTACTAAATGCATTATTTCTTAAGATTATATTCATCAAGGTTATGTGTGTAAGATTTTGTCTATGTTGATGTGATTATTTCTCTATATATTACATTTTTATTGTTCTGTACTATTCTGTTGTATGAATAAAACACAATCATTTATTTAAATTTCTTGCTGATGGATATTGTATTGATTTTTTTTCCTCTTTTTTTTTTGTTGCAAAGAAAAATGACATTTGTATATTTTTGTACATGTCTTCCAGCACAGAGGTACAAAAGAATCTCTGGGGTGTACATCTAGAATTTGCATTGTTTACTTATTTGGGATATATATGTTCCACTTTGTCAGATAGTGTCAAGTAGTTTCTTATATAGATGTTGATGTGAACAAAATTGACTCCATCTTTGTACTCCCCCAATTTTTCTTTCTGTTCAAGCTTTAATTCTGACTAAACTAATTGGTCTCAGCCAGCATACCAAAGCTTCATAGTAATGATTAGCTATGACCTGTAAGCTTATACAATGTAATCCATAGGATTCCTGTCAGTAAATGGCCAGAATGGCATAGCAACCAAGATAAATATCAAACTAGGTACTGGCATCAATTGTAAGTAATTATTCATCAAAAGGCCATCAGGATGTATGGTTCCTGGCTCCTACTGTATTATTTTGTTCTTTTTGCTTGTCAGTTATTACTAGTTCATCTATACTATAAAACATGTACTGTAGTGGAGATTATCTGCACAGACCTTTGTGGTCACCTTCCTCTTCAACCCCTTCCCTGTAGGCAACTACCCTACAATAAATCCTGTTATAGTCTATGCAGTCTATTTTGGTCTTAAATCACCTTCCCCCATTTGGTGGTCACCATACCTTAGCTCCACCATCAGTCATTCCCCAAAGTGTTTTTGAAATGGAATTAGTCTTGAGTAAACTTTTGTCTTTAGGAATCCTAATATGAAATAAAGGTGGCAATCAGATTGTACAGTAAGATGACATGCCAAGGTGTTTGGATTTTATCCTAGAGGCAAAAGGCAGCCATCCTTGTTAGACCCTGTAGGTTACTTATCTTCTCTAATTCTTAATTTTCTTTTTACTAAAATGAGAATAACAATGCCTTCCTCACAAATTTATTGTGAAAATCCTGGCACTTAGATATTAGTATCAGAAACAATTGTAAAGTGGACATGATATAAATGGGTTTATATTTTAGAAAGCTAATATCAACTGGGTATAGAATGAATGTTTTCAGGAACACAGGAAGCTATTGTATTTAGATGATGGGAAATCCTCATTAATCTTTTAAGAACCAATTCAAGGTTTCTCAACTTGGCATAATTGAAATTTTGAGATGGATAATCCTTTGTTTTGGAGGTGTTGTTCTGTGCATTGCAGAATGGTCCCTGGTCTTTACCCACTTGATATCAGTAGCAATCCCCCTCTTTCCAGTTGTAACAATAAAAAATGTCTCCAGAATTGCCAAAAGGCCCTTAGGGGCAAAATCACAACTGTTTGAGAACCTCTGATCCAATTCCAAAGTTAACTTTGCCATGAAGGCTTTTATGTCTCCTCTAGAAAGGCCAAATTCTTTTCTTCCCATCCTTGCCATTGTATGACATCTCCCACATAGTTTCATAATTATTAGTTTGTCTGTTTCTGTATAAGACTGTATATTCTCACAAACCACATTGATAAATTTTGCATTTCAAGCACTTAAAATGTAGCTGGGAATAATGTCAGCTTTTAAAATGTGAATTATAAAATAAATGATAAAATAATTTTTATTGAGCTCATCCCTTGCCCTATATCTGCATTAAGTATAAAGCTACAATAACAAACAGAAAGGTGTGGTCCCTGACCTTGTAGAATTTGTAATGTATTGGGAGGGAAACAATAGACATGAAATTATGAACTAACAAAATAGCTACAGATATGAGAAATTTCATGAAGGAAATTCAAATGGTGCTTTGATAAAAAATAAATAACAAGGGTATTAACTTTAGATAAATTTTTAGAGAAACTGGTGACATTTAATTTGAGACATGAAGGTTGAGATAAGAAGTACATTATGGGAAGAATCAGATAGAAAAAGGACTTTCCAGGCAAAGAAACTAAGAAGAATAAAATTCCTAAGTAGAAAAGATTTGTGATAACTCAGAATCAGAGGGAAAAGTAATGCAATCAGAGGCAAGTGAACAGTGAGAGTGCACATTAGCGAGATGAAGAGCTAGGCTAGGATGAGATTATCCAGGCCATTAGCCATAGTAAGCAATTTGTGTTTAATTATAAATGTAACACCAATCTGTTGGATAGTTGCTAAGAAAGAAAACATATGACCTAATTTCATTTAGATCTTTGGCCTTAAGCAATCTACTTTAGCTCTCTGAACCTTGGACCTCATAGAGGTATTATGAAGATAAAATTAATTGACATATGTAAAGGACTTAAGCAGTGCCTGGTATAGTATATATATTCTATGTGGTGGTGATGATAATGATGATGATGATGATGATGATTGTTTTCACTTATTTTTTAATGTTTTATTGTTTAATTTTTTAATTTTTTATTTTTTATTATTTATTGCAGTAGCATTGGTTAATACAATTTTATAATTTTCAGGTGTACACTATAGTTTGACATCAATATATTTTATTGTGTGATTACCACCCAAAGTCCAGTTTCCTTCAGTTATTATGTTTTTATAAATAACACAATCTGGCTCTATTTAAAAAATAAATTGAAAGAGGAGTTATGGATTAGGAGTGAAAATAGAATAGTAATTTAAGATTTCAAAAGCTAGGTAAAGAGACCTTGTCTACCTCACCCAGGATGATAGTAGAGGTGGTGAGAATGCCATATTGGTTTATGATGCTTAGAAGGTGGATCTTCAAAAACAGATGATGGATTTCATGTGACAGTTGAGAGAAGAGGAAAAATCAAGGACCATCTCTAGGTTTTTGGCATCATTGGTTGGGAGAATGGTGATGTAATTTACTATCAGAAAGAGTCATATATTGAATGAATCAAAGCAAGTGAGCAAGCATGCAAGTATTAGTAATGAAGATAAAAATACAGGCATAGATTTGGGATTTTATGAATAGAATTAATAAGATGTTATGACCAGTTAGACATGGCTGGATAAAAAGACGTCAAAAATGGCTTATATGTTTCTTGCTGGGAATGAGAAAGCTCTAATTACTGGAACAAAAGAGGAAAGATTTGGGTATAAAGATGAAATAGTGAGTTTAGTTTTGGATACGTGAGCAATAATGATTGCTAGAGATTTAGAAGTTTGAGTAAAGAGGGATACTGAGATGGGAGATAACTATTTGGGGCTAATCTCATATAGCTAAAACTTAATAGCTCAGAAATTAAATCATGACACATATACCAGATTTAAATGGTAGGCAATGAAGGAAGGGAACACAAGTAAATGAGATTGAGAAGAATATTTTATGTGATAGAAGCATAGTTGAAAAGCATAGTAATTATGTTAAATTTTGATAAGAAATAAAAAAGAATTTATTTTAAAATAACTAGTGTTTCATGATTTTCAGTAAAACCATGGGAAAGAAGCTAAATCAGATGTAGTGAAGAGTAAATGAATGACTGAGAAGCAAGGAAGTAAAAACCTACTTAGTAGACACCACCCTTTAGGGGAGGTTGGCAAGATGAGAAGCAGGAGAAACTTGGGGGAGTAAGTTACAAGAGAAAGATAAAACATGTTTGTGGGTTAAAGGATAAACATTCGTTGTGGTGAGAATACTATAAGGAAATTTGATAAGGCGATGCATTGAAGATGTGGGAGTGCATGGAATATAGAGAGGAAGTAGAAGGTTAGCATTGGAGAAATGTAGTCATCTTTCCCCTAAGGCAAAATGGAAAAAGAAAAAGTCACCTGAAGTTATAGATGTATTTTGAAGTGAAAAGAAAGAAAGGGAAGTAAAATTAATGGTCCTGAAGATGAGATAGTGTCTGATATATCTGAGCACTGAATTTAGGAAGGAATAAAGAGAAAGCAGAGCTCAAAATGGACATTTAGCCAAAGGTCATAGGAAGGAGAGAAGGGACCTTGTGTGTGATAAGAGTAAGGGGCAAATGGAGGTGGGAGTTAGAGAGGGGGAAAGATAGTAAGATGATCTGATCAGAAACAGGACTTTAAATTCTGCATCTTGCGAGTGGAGAATTTCCATATAATGATGAGGGCTAGGATGTGGCTATGCTGTATAGGTTGCTAAGGTAGAAAATTCCACAAAGAAAACTTACAAGAGTACTCAACACATAAATTGGGGAATAAAACAGTGCAGGACAAGCAACCCCACATATCTTAATTAACCAAGTGGGTCTAATTATTTTATACAGTTTTCAGGATAGATTAAATTATGTAGATTACTTTTTACTCAAGAAGGCAAAATGTGTGTGCATAGATTTTTAGAATGTTTCCCCCAAAACAAGGATAATCTGTATGGCATATAAAGGGTAAATCCTCATTCATTCAGAAATCTTGACCATATTAAATAACTCATTCAATATGATACTGGCTTATTGATATCACTTTATTTGAAATTATTCCCATTACCTTTATGCTTACTAAATGTGCTGTTCCTAATTGTTTAACTGATTCTTCCAATAAAAAGGGTCATGTTGGCTATGTGTTTGTCAGATAGAGTGCCAGTAAGTTCAGGAGTCCTCAGATTCCCTAGAACAGTCTGGAGTCTTTGGCAATATCTCATTTGAACTTCTCTTTTACCACGTTTGATAACATCCCACCTACATTCCACCTGAGAATTCCAGCTGCTTCCTTCCCACGCAGATATTTTTGGTAGCTGCACAAATATCTTCTGTCAATTTTTCTGTCTTCTTTCTGATACAAGTAAAATTCCTCAAGTAATAACAGCAATAACAGATATGGTATATTTTTAGAATGTTTCTGTAAGCACATTTTTGTCTTTAATCTAATATGAGAAAGCTAGAATTATTTTTAACTTACTGTTGAGAGAAGGCAAATGATTTATCCAAGGTCGTTTCTCCTAGAAGTATAGGTGACCAGTGTGAGAACCTGGGTTTCCTGAAGTCAAATCTTATACCCAAGAGCTTCATCCTTTTAAAGAAATATGGAGTTGGAGGAAAAAGATTTTTGGTGTTATTTGTTGTAACTTTGTATTTATTGATAATATCCCATTCTCGATATCCTTGCAGAGGTAAACAGTATGTTACCTCTTGAAGTAGTTTAGTCCATCTTGGATTATTTGCTTTCCTTTATAATGAGTGGAAATTAGTCTCCTCATAATTTCTACCCACAGGTCCCAGTTCACCTTCTGCAGCCACATAGACTAAAGGAATCAGGATCTATGTTCCTTAGACAGCCTCTTATTACCTTCAGGTACTCTTCTCTGAATGTCACTTTTTTTTATTTTTATTTTACAAGTCACGTTTTCCAGGCCCTTTTTTGGAAATAACACCCCTCTAGATCTGTCTTATTTCATTAACCATTTCTATAAGCATGGAATCTACAATTAAGAACATTACTGTAGCTGTGTTGTGTTTGATAGATGAGAGCACAATGCAGCTATCACCAACTTTGTTCCAATAACGTGCCACTGTGAATAGTCCACAGTTTACACTGACTTTTGGGGGTAGACATTAATGATTTATATTCAATTTAGAGTCAATTAAAAAATTGGATCGTTGAGTTTCTTGCGATAATCCTATAACAATTGTACCTCTAAACCCATTGACATTATAATTTATACAAATAATGGTAGTTGATTTCTGATTACAAATTACCTGATTCAAACTCAATACTCTTTCTACTATGCTTTTTGTACAGTACTACAGGGGTCTTCATCAAAACTTATTTATATAATCCCAAGTATTTTTAAACTAAAATGGCATGAAATATAAAATCCAAACCTAGCTTTTGTCTTATTCTAGGATATTAAGTAAATTTCTTCCCTGTTCCACAGAGCAATTTTCCACATCTGCAATCCTAAATGTAATTCTGAATGTACCACAAAATAATTTCTAGGTGTTCTTCAATATAAGATGAGATTCAGACATGCATCTGTGTGTCTGTCTGTATGTATAAAATTATTACATGGCAGCCATATAATCTTTTGTGTCGACTTCTTTTCACTCCATGTAATGTCTTTTAGATTCATCCAAATAGCTACCTCATGTTTTAGTGTCAGTAGGGTTTCAGTTTCTCAATCCATACAATGAAAGGAGTTGGGCTAGATGAACTCTAAAGGACTTTTCAGTTCTGACAATACATGAGACATTCTTTCCACTGATTGGCAAAAATTAAAATGCAGGAATTCTGACTTGAATCTGTTGCCATGATACCATAACAATACCAGGAATGACACTTGCTTTGACTGTGCAATCCAGTGAGAAAATTGATGTTGCATCGAGGCTGGAAACAATTGTACGCACCTGCGTTACGTAAGGACGGAAACTGCGTTCTATCTCAGGACGTCCTTGATGACTTCTGAGCCCTCTCATAGCCAGCATTCCTCCTGTGTAAATTACTAAATTGAGTTGCTCATATTACAATTTAAAAATCCATTGATAAACAGGCTTTAAATAGGACTCTAATGAAAAGCATCCTCCTAATTTTGTTTAGGAATCCATATGTGTGATATTTGGGTAGTCGATGGTGTTAGAGAAATCTATATTCAAATCTTGGTGCTTCATTTCTACCTATGTGACATTGGGCAAGTCAGTCTTAAACTCTCCAAGTCTGACCTAGAAATGGAAATAATGACAGCTACCTCACAGGACCATTGTGAAGAACCAAATGAGATAATGCATGCAAAGTGCTCAGAGTACCTGGAATATGGGTAGTGATCCATCAAGAATAGCTACTACTGTTGTTGCTTCTCCTCAGCAGTCTGTCAACCTGGGACTACAATTTCTCACTGAAGTTCCCTTTTTATGCCAGCCCTGTTTGTTCACTTTTGCTGGGGAAAAAGTGGATATAAGAAGTGAATAGTGAATAACCACTGAATTTTTAATCAGTCTCATGAAAAGGGAGACTTACAATAGAGAATGGATTGGGAGAGTTAAATAAGAACAAACAGTGGTATGGGGGAATGGGAAATGAGTTCTAACAACTTCTTTAGTCATAAAATATTTCATTATCTGACTGTGGCACTAAATCTCTTTGGAATGAACAAAAAAGTTTAGTGGTTTAGAATGTTTTTCATTCAAACCGTGTTCTGCCACTTACTCTCAAATTCTTCAAATTCTCCCCCAAAGTAATTTCTTCATATGTGAAAGCAATATAACATACAAGTTAAGAAAAGGACTGGGGTCAGATAAATTGGGTTTGAGTCCCAACATTGTCATTAGCAATATCTAAAATATCAAACAATTAATTTCTCTGTTCCTTAGCTTTCTGATCTGTAAAATGGTTTGTTAGTTGTTTTGGATATTGGTTAACATAAGAATACTTTTAATAGTTCCTGGTACAGAATAATCAGTACGCAGATGTTAGCTCTTATTCTCAAACAGCCATAATGATACCTACCTCTTTATGTTGTTGAGAGTATTTAAATGGCATAGGCTTTACTCAGATTCAAGTCCTGTTGCTATGTAATCATTATAATTTAGAAAAAGAGGGCTGGAAATATGATGAAAAGGTCTAAGGAAAAATAGAAATCATCAGCAGCAAATTCATAAAATTACTACTTTTTAAATGGAAGTATAAAAATAAATGAGTAGAAGAAATGATATTTATGATTTTTGAGACCTATATAAAGAAATGCTCTTATTTTTGCTCTGAAATAAAAAAAAAACAAGTGGAAATTCTCAAATCAGACAATAAATAATAATGATGATGATAGTGGTATAACAATAAAAATAATTGTGAAATATATTTGCGTGAAATAAAATCTGAGAAAGAACCCAGAATTCTTTCTTAGGTGAGGCCCTTGCTTTATGGAGCATGTATAATCTATTAGACAAATAGTAAATAAGTAAACAGATGACTAACAAAAGGGTTCTATATAGTGATTATTCTACAAATAAAATAAATTCAACCATGTCATGAAAATGACTGGAATTGGGGACGCAGTAGGTGGATTTAGATTTGGTTGTAAATGAGGATCTGTCTGAGAAAAATGTTTAAGTTCAGCTCTGTGTGGGAGTAAGCCACTCAAAAATTTCAGGCAGGAACAAAAGTTAAGCTGGTATGAGGTTCCAAGGAAGGAATGGACTTGACATGTGAGAAACAGGAAGAGGGTTGATTATATTCAAAATATAAGAAGTGAGGAGAAAAACAGTGGTAGAAGTAGACATTGGAGATTCACTAACATCTTGTAGGGTACAGCTGGAAGTCTGGATCTAATCCCAGAGGTGAGGCTTGATGAAAAACAATTAGAAGCTCTAAAAAAAGTGATTTAATTGATCCAACATATATTTTTATAAGGTACTTCAGACTACTGTGTAAAAAATGGATTGGCCAGGGCAGCAGACTAGAATAAGGGATGTTGACAAGGAGGCTAGAACATCATTCCATATGAGAGGTGGTAGTGGCTTGGTTCAGTTGGCAACAGTAGAGAAATTCAGGGTGTGTTGTAGAGGAAGATTTGATAGGACTTAGTGGAAGGTTAGGTAGAAAAGACTCAGATGAGAATTATAGGTATTTGGCTTGAGAAATTGAATTGAAGCTTGAAACATTTACTACTACAGATTATAGTAACAGAGAGTTAGAATTCAAAGGTTCATAGGCTCAACTGCAAGTAGCTGTCATAAATATTCCATGGTTTATTTTACCATTTTTCCTTTGGTATAGATTTAAGTTATTTCTCTTTATATAGAGTTATATAATTATCAAACTTACATGTTCAGGTTGCTGCATCTGATCTATCATTTTACTGGCATAAAAAAGTTAAATTATAGATTAAAGATATGCCCATTTAAAATACTTATGGACTCTCTATATTGTTTTTCAGCAAGTCTATACCAATTCACACTCCCAGCACAGCATATAAACTATGCTGGTTTCTACACACTCTCCCAGCACTGTCAGTGTTTTTCTTTTCAAGCCTTGTGAATCCATATTGAATTCTATTTCAGGAGATTCTGAGGACCCTGTCTTTGGCCAGCTAAAGCTAAATGTTTGGAGAGGGATTTGGGAGAGGATTATCAGAAAGAACAAAGAATGAAATAATTATGAATATGAGAAACAATTCTAAGTACTTTGCAAATGTATTAACTTACTTAACTTTAATTATTTAATTATGAGATAGCTACTATTATCACCCAGAATTTATATATGAATTAACTGAGGCAAGGAGAGAGGTAAAGTAACTTGGGTTTCATAGTTTGTTAGTGGCAGATACAAAGCTAGGAAATTTCCAGAATCCATACTTATAATAATTAAATTTTCTTGACAATTAACAAGATACAAAAGATAACAGCAAGAGATTGAATATTTAGTTCAGATCAAGTATGCTAGTAGTTAGGGAAAAATAGATGTGTGTTGAATAAGTCAATATTGATTTGGTTAGCACTTGGTTGAAATATTAAAAGAGAGAAATTTTCTCTACTCTTTGCATCTCTGTCCAATGGCCAGAAAACCATCATCCTCATTATCACCATCACTACCGACTATTGGGTGCTACTATGTGCCAGGCCCTGAGTTATAAGCTCTATAGGTATTATCAGCAATTTTTGTATTATTATTACCTTTTCACAAATGAAAGTAGGTTAAGTGAAATCTGTAAGATCCTGTAGGTATGACATGTCAGAGACTGAATTCAAGATTCATTTGTTTGTGTTTGGCCTTAAAATCCTCACTCTTTCTCTAGTGACAAATGGAGAAAGAAGAAGACATGTCAACATAAATAAGCCATAACCAAGTTACATGGACTTTGAAAAGCAGAGATGAGGAGGACGATCCTGATTCTGAGTTTGGGAGGAATCATTTGAAGAGTTCTGTGGATGGAAGTCACAAGGTAAGATTAAGTTTTTTTTTTCTCCTAAATTAAGATTTTGTTTTTCTAGAGCAATTTATGTTCCCAGCAAAATTGAGGGGAATGCATAGAGATTTCCTATATACCCTCTGCCAACATCCACCTGCACAGCTTTCTCATTATTAATATCCTCTACCAGAGTGGTACATTTGTTACAATCAATGAAGATATATTGATTTATCATAATCACCCAATGTCCATAGTTTACATTATGGTTCACTCTTTGTGTTGTACCCTCTATGAGTTTGGACAGATGTGTAATGACATGTATCCATCATTATGGTATCACACAAAGTATAAATCTAAAAAGTCATCACAGTACCCAAAGTCGTCTATGTTTTCTCTTATGTTATCTTCTAGGGATTTTATAATTTTCTATTTTCCATTTAGGCCTGTGATCCATTTTGAGTTAATCTTTGTCACTGTGAAGGGTATAAAGTCAGTGTCTAGATTTTTTTTTTTTACTTGTGATGTTCAGTTGGTCCAGCACAATTTATCTTTCACCCTTACTTCTCTGTCAAAGATCATTTGCCTACATTTATGTGAGTCTATTTTTGGCCATTCTGTTGCATTGATATATTTGTCTCTTCTTTCACCAGTACCAAATTATCCTGATTATTGTAGCTTCCTAGTAAGTCTTGAAGACAGATAGCATCACTTCTCCAACTTTGTTTTACTTCAACATTGCACTGAATATTCAGTGTCACTTGCCTCTTCACATAAGCTTTAGAATCAATTTGTTGATATTCACAAAATAATACACTGAGATTCTGATTGAGATTGCACTGGATCTATAGATAATTTATAGTTGTAAACTCATTCAAAGTATTTAAATTTTAAAATCCTGAGAGAACCAAAATAAAAAGTTCTATTCCTCAACAAGTAGTCACTGTCTTCAGATACCTCAGTTATTGTGGTAATGGAGTGTGTAAGGCATTGACTCTGCTCTGTTAGATATACAGCTATGAAAACAAACCAAAAAAAAAAAAAAACCTCATAATTTAATTATTAAAATAATGGTGAACAAGTCAATATGTTCATGCTAGAGAAGGTCAGAGGAGGAAGCTAAATGGAAGCTAAGGGAAGTTTCCTTGTAGCAGCTGGAACTCTGTTCCACTTCAGTTTTAAAGTAGTGGGCAGATTCTCTGATGCTCTGCTCCCATAATAATGCTGCATCAGAACACTGGGGGGGAAAAGTTAAGAATCAGCTAACCTTACCCCCTTTGTTCACAGATGTGAACACTGAGGCTGAGAGAGGGCAGTTTTTCTAGAATCTAGTTTTTGATAATGTAATAAATATGTACTCATCTAATTAATGTATTTATTTACATTTTTATTACAAATTATTGTGACAATAATTAATAAAATTAAATGTTTCAAGTGTATACTTCAACAGTTTTCCATATATATATATATATGTATGTATATGTATGTATATGTATGTATATGTATGTGTATATATATATATGTACACACACACACACCCCACATTGTAAGTTCACCACTCAAAGTAAGCACTCAATTTGAAATGTATCTAGCTTTCAGGTAATTGTATCTCAGTATTTCTTCTCTTTTCTAGCAGCTATTATTTTTTTGGGAGACGACTAAAAGAGTGAACTCTTTCATGTTATGTCACTTTATATTTGGGCATTTTGGTTCAAGAATCAAATTGTCTGCCTCAAATACTTTTTAGAACAAGGTAAGGTGGAAATAAATTAGGAATTTAAGGTAAATAACATGAGTAGTCCTAGATAAAATGATATTCTTTAAATCTGGGGAAATCCTATATGATGAATCATACTTTACACTTTTCACATTATAATTCAACCTTGGAGACTTTGGTGCATATTAAGGACAGCGTGATTTAATTCTTTAAAAGAGGGTGTATAGGATCTGGAATGGAAGAGGAAGAGGCAATAATTTATGAATTACCTTTCATTTGTCAATTATTGGTCTAGGCTTTATTTAACTTTAATTCTCACAATGTTCTATGAGGTCAATGTCATTACTTATCCTTTTCTATTAGTAATGTGCCTTTCACATTTCTGCTAAATGGCTAAGACAGGTTCTAAAGCATGTGTCCTTTCCTCTGTAGTGGTTTGCTTTATACAATTTCCAGATTGGGTGGAATCTTAGGTTTCCTTTCCCGCAAAATAGAAATGATATTAACTTTTTTATTTATCTCCCACATTGGAACAAGTAAAACAGCCTCATTATACAATGGGCTAAAGACATGAAAGTATTTTGAAAAATACTACACTATTATTTTCAGTTAGAAGTGTGGGGTTACAATCTGTTATAACTTTAAATTTGGAAGGCAGCATAATAGCATGGCCTCTACAGTCACATATTTCCAGGTTTGGGGCCAGTCTGTGTACTCTCTAGTTTTGTAATTTGGAGTAAGATTCTGAGCCTCAGTTTCTGATTTTAAAATAGAGTTAATAACACCTTGTAGGTTTATAGGTAACATTAAGTCAGATCACAGGCAAAAGACATATTCATTCTCTAAGTTCCACGAAGAGGTTTTCCCCAAGCCACCTCTAGTAATTGGGATGTATCGTGAGAATAACATGTGGCAATAATAAAGAAAAATCCTAGAGGGGAAACGTAGTATAGGCATAAAATTAAATATTATTCAGCTGTAGAAAAGAAGGAAATTCTGTCATATGCCACAACATAGACGAAACTTGAAGACATGTTAAGTTAAAAAAGACAGCCAGAGAAGGACAAATACTGTATGATTTCACTTATGTAAGGCATCTAAAGTAGTCAAACTCAAAGAAAGAGAAAGTAGAATGGGGGACGGGGTGCCAGAGCCAGGGGTGGGGAATGAGGAATTATTTTTTAGTGAATATAAAGTTTCAGTCATGCAAGATGAAAATGTCATGAGATCTGCCATACGTTGTTCTTATAGTTTAAAATATTGTGGTGTACACTTAACATCTTTTTTTAAAAAGTAAATTTCATGTTATGTAGTTTTTATCAGAATTTTTAAAAAGAAGGGTCTTAGGGGAATTCTAGAAAGGCTTTGGTTTGAGATCAAAAGCAGCTCATAAATAATCCAATAGCAAGACTGAGAATGTGCTTAAGAGACCTACAAAGCTGAAGAACCAGAATTTTATTGTTTAAGGTTTTGATATTTCATTACAATCAGTGCATAGTCATACAGGAAAGACTCAAGTGTGTTGGACTGCTGTACACATTTTAGTTAATAGTAATTTTATAATTTTGAGTTCCATATTTCATGGAGAGATGTATCAGTACAATCACAATACTTAGAAACCCTGTCTTCCTCTAGTTCTGACTCCATTACTTTCCTGGTCTCAGCTACTTTTTGTGTCTTATTTCTTTTTCTATTTGTCAGTACATCAATTCTCTCCATATTACACCACTCAAATCTCAGCAGGGGTGATTGTTTAGCTGAAATAATATCCATTGCTCCTATTATATGGACTTCTTTGTGCAAAGTATCCTCAGCCTATGAATTGACTGCCCTAGGACTATGTGTCCACTTTTGTCCAATTAGTAGTGATGCCTCAGTCCTCAAAAGAATGACTTAGAACTTCATTTTCCTCAAAGAAACTGGGTGGGACAATTTCTCACAGACATGTCAGGCATCATGAAAGACAAAATTATTATTCTTGTTATTAATTAAAAATAGAAGTCATTTGGTCTGCTCAGTATATGACGTACATGAGTAATCTGTTCTGAGAGGGTGTTCCCAGCTTGCCCAGGGCCAGGTGACTTATAATTAGTACCAAGCTTGCAGCCTATGTCACTGGATTTCTACTTCCAATGCTTCTCCTATACAAGTATTATCAGCATGGTAATCAACATTGTTAAGGAAAACTAGCATGTGGCAACACTTTTTCTAGCACTATCAATCTGTTATTGCATTTGTCATAGCTGATATGACTACTGAATGTTTGGATAGATAGAGATAGATACAGATATATAGATAGACAGGTATATTTAAAAACACAAACTTACAGTACTTTTTTAAAAAAACTTTGAAGACTTTTTTATTTTAATTTTTTTCAGAATGTTATTTAAAAAGTTTGGCACATGTCCAGTAAAATTACTATTCAATTCCATTTTAAAATTCATTTGTGTTAACTTTGGCCAGGTTTTTAATATTTTCTTATTGATTATATATAAATGGTGACTGTTTTCATCGATTATATTCTCTAGCTTATAAAGGTATATCAGATTACTCTTCAGTTCAACAT
This sequence comes from Cynopterus sphinx, assembly GCA_030015415.1. Lineage (NCBI taxonomy): Eukaryota > Metazoa > Chordata > Mammalia > Chiroptera > Pteropodidae > Cynopterus > Cynopterus sphinx. The sequence continues at coordinate 21,250,656 of CM057387.1, read as the reverse complement.
GCCAATATTTGTCCATATTCAGCAAATATTTAACCAAGAATAGTTAACCAAGATACTTATTTTAATAGAATATTAACCCAGTATACAGATTTTCTATAAAGAAAAATTTGGCATTAAAAGATACCAGGCATAAAAAGCCATGAGGAAAAAATAGAATGAGACCCCAAAATCCAGGTAGTGTGCCCTCTAAATTTTTATCCCAATATCCTTTTCTAATTGTATCTATCATTTTCATTCACCTTTTGTTGCAGTCAAACTCTGCAGTATCACTTTTCCTCCAAATATACTTCTCCTGAGCCTTATTCATATATCTGTGTGTTCAGATTATTCATCTTTCAAGGCCTTTGTCAAATTTAATGCCTCCTATAAATTTTTTCTTAATATTTTAGCTGATAATAACATTTCTCAGTCTAAACTCCCAAGGCAACTTATCTATCGCTTTTTATTTCAAAGCAGAGTGATACTGGGCATCTGCCTTATCTGTCCTATTAGAGTATAGATTCTTGAGGGCAATGCTTATATCTGATTCGTCATCAGTAACTTTCAAGACTTTGAAATTGATGCTCAGTAATGACTCAGTGAATCAATGAATGAATAGTTTTAGTATTTGTGCTGTGAATAGTTTTGATAAAAATAATGGAAAGTGAGTAATGGACTTTAAAAATGAAGAAAGGGGGCAGCAACTCTGAATATTGGGTTCAACAGGTAGGATACAATTCTTTGTGGCATAAAGAATATTCAACTGGTAACGAGACTCAGCATACCTCAGAACAATTGCAATGTTGAGTAAAATGTAGCAGCAAGAAAAGTCCACACTTGGCATCATTGTGATTTTCAAACCCCTTATGCATTTTCTCTTTTTTATTTTGATCAATAAATATGTATATATGTCTTTGCATGTCCCCCCTGTGCTACATGCCGGTTATACACTGGTGGTTTAAAAAGCTTTGGTCTCTGCACTTGTAAGGAAGTGGGTGTGGCTGGGTGAGGCAGACTGGTCCTTCCATCTCTACTTGAATACAAAATACTTGTTTATTATGTATATTATTGTTATATTCAAGTTCTTATTTGAATAAATTTTATTGTTTAAGCATTGAATTAGATATAGTGAAGACAGAAACATTGCAAATGAAAGAACAGAAGACACCTAGGGAAGTTCTAAGAGAGAAAGAAGAGAACTTAGGAAAGCGGGCTTTGGAATGCAAACTGGAGGTCCACATGGCTTATAATGGTGAGGAGAGTCAGAAATACAGGTAAACCTTCTAAATGTGACAGACTGTGAATTTCTAAATAACTTGGTGAAGTTTCAGCAAAGGTGAGAAACCACTTAAAGATCGTTGGAAAGAAAGAGTCTGGAAGTTAAATCTCAGAGGACATCAGCTTTGGAGATGCTAATGACAAAACAGTGATTGGAAAACATGGAGGAAGTTGTAGAAAGAAGGCCATAGTAAAATGTCCAGTATTCTACATCTTCTCTTGAAAATGATCTTATCTCTAACTAGAAAGGATTACTGATAGATTTAAAATTTGTTCCTGCATTATGCACTCAGGAGATGACTTAATTTTTAAAATCAAAAAATGAGAAAACTAACTATGGGCGGTGAAGACATAATGCAATATATATATGCCTTACTATTGATTTGTACACCTGAAACTTACTGGATTTTGTTAACCAATGTCGCCATAATAAAAATAAAAAAAATAAATAAAAAAAAGAATTCCCCAACCAAAAAGAAAAAATAAATCAAATCAAATAAAAAATGAAAAACTGGTCAATCTACTAAGTCATTAAACAATAAGTATCACTTGGCTTTTCTATCAATACCCTATTCCCTTTATGAGTCATAGCAGACTCCCTTATTCCAGAATCAGCTGTCTAATCACTGAGATAATTAGTGAAGCTTGAAACTAATCCTGGTTAATAAGCATAGAGCAGGGGTTCCAAGCATCTCTATGGGTATTTTGGCCTGGATAATTCTTTCCTGAGGAGGGCGGATGCTGTCCTGGTATCGCAAGATGTTACATAGCATCCTCGGCCACTATCCACTAGATGTCATAGAACATCCCTAACTGTGACAAACAAAAATGTCTCCAGATATTGCTAAATGTCCCCTGGTGGGTGGGTGTGCCAAATTGCCTCCAGTGAGATAGAATAAAGCTAATAAAAATGTAAACTGGAGGTCAAACCCATTGCATAAAATGATGTATCTGTATCTGAGTTTGATCCCTGGAATACACGGGGATGAAAAAAAGAGTCAGTCCCCAAACGAGGCATGAGTGGGTGATTGACATCTGAGTTTTGAAAAAAGCACATAGGGCTGGGAGTCAGGATGTGGAATGAGTTCCGGCTCTGCTCCTCTCTAGCTATTTGTCTGGGAATCGATGGCTTCCCCTCAGTGGCCTAATTGATAAAATAAAGATATTTGAATATACTAGAATATACCAAGGCTCATTTCAGTTCACAGACTATGATAAGTTTGTGACTATTCACAAATGTACACCTGGTTCTTTGGGTATTGAATTCTCTCAGAGACTACATTCAAGAAGGTTGAGTGTGTTTTCTTGCATGGCCTAACAGGTTCCGCCCACCCCTTTTTTTCTTTTGCAAAGAAAGCTGGTCCCTATATCTACTCTTCCTGCTTAATTCCATGAGAACTGGAAGGAAAATTCTGCTCTGTTTTGCCCTAAGACGTTATTCATTTTTTCTCCCTCTGAAGAAGAGGCAGTTTTGCTTATGCAAACACCTTTTAGCTTAGCTCAAAAATATAAGCTAAGCGAGCAAGGAATCAAGGGTAAACTATCACAGGAATTGTAGAGTCTGGTGCTCTCCACTGGCCTCTCTTCCCAGAAACGAATGTCAGAGGACATTCTGCATTTCCGCCATAAGTAAGCTGCCATTTTCCATTGCATCACAACTCTAAGATGAGATTACACCAACTACCAAGAGTTGTTTTCAGAACACACCAGTTAATTAGGCAACAAGACAACAGGGTGGAACGATACTTTATTATGCTGGATGTCTCCACACCCACAGTGAATTTGGCCTGGTGCCATGATAGCCACCCTCAGAGCAGTGGCAGCTTAACAACACAACCACACCTAGGTGACAACAAATTGTATTTCTTAAAGACTACTTCGACTAAAAATGACATGTATCAATTAATCAAAGGACAAAAAAAAGTATCAGCTCTTCCCTCCCTCATTCCCCACTCTAGCCCCATTTTTTTTTTTTTTTTTTTTTTTTTTTGAGATTTTGAGATGTAATGAGCTAGCCTTGTAAGTGAGTATACCTGATAAAGAGGCAGTTTGAGGCATGCAATCCCAGTGTGGACTGAGGTCGGTGACTCGCTTTTGGTTAGCAGCCTATGGAGTACTTGCACTGATATTGCTTAATTATATCTTCTCAACAAAACTGCTATATAGATGGCAGTATTTTTGTATTTTATCAGTGAGAAAATAGATGTAAGAAAACATGTCTAACATCATAGATAAGTTGTGAGATCCAGTTTTCTGACTCCAAATCTTATATTTTTTTTCCACTGTTTTTTACAGCTGTTCCCTAACTGACTTAATGGTAGAATGGTCCCAAGGGTCATCATTTAATTCACTATATTGAGTGCTCCTATGTTTCAGAGATTGCTGCCTTTGAAGGCAATATATATGTATGTATATATATATTTTTTTAATTATTTAATAAACTTCATTTTTTAGAGCAGTTTTAGATTCATGTCAAAACTAAGCAGCAGATACAGAGCTTTCCCATTTACCTCCTGTCCCTACCCCTGTAAAGCCTCCCCCATCATCAATATCTCCCACCAGAGTAGTACATGTTATAACTGACGGAGCTACGTTGCCACATCATCATCACTCAGAGTCTATAGTTTACATCACGGTTCATTCTCAATGTTGTGCAGTCTGTAAGTTAGGACAAATGTATAATGACATGTCTCCACCACTGTATTATCATGCAGATCAGTTTAACTATCTTAAAAGTCCTCCCTGTGAAGGATTTATTACATTTGTTGAGATATTTGATTATATTAGTTGTTGTGCTTGATTTGATTACATCAAGTACAATTTAATTAGTCTACCTTCTTTTTGTCCCCTTTGTCTATTTCCCAATGTACCTCACCTCATGAGTGACATAGGAATTTAATCTGTGTTCACAGCCTTGCCTCAGTTAAAAGTGAAGACTGGAATTAAAACACAGACTTCCTAATTCTACATCAACACGAATATATTTATGAACTTGCTAATGAGTTAGAGGCACAAGAAAGACTGATAACAGCAAAAAAGGGCGTTCCTCCCATTCCCAATTCTGGCTGGATAATAAGATGTTTCCTCTCCTTTAAAGAAGAAATATATTTAAAAATTGAAAAGCTTAGAATAAGCCATTTGATTTTCTGACCTATTTGAAAGATATCACATTTTCATGGCTCAAATGACCTGTCAGACTATCCAGACATGTGTGGCTATTGTTCATGGAGGGTGACCCAGTTCCTTGCTAAGGCCTCACCACCTGCAGCATGATAAGCTGTTCAAAGCAAGGGGTATGAATGAGGAAATGACTCCTCTACCCTGGAGGCTATTAGTTTGTGCCCCTAAAATTAGACACAGGTTGTTGGTGCTTCCCACAAAGTATTGAAGACTTTAAAAGGCCTCAAAGTGTAATACCCCATTGTAATTTCTGATTCCATGTAGTCAACAGGCTAAGAAGAAAACATTTCTAATAACAGTTGGCACTGTGTCCATGTACTAAGTACTATCTAAAGGCTTTACATGAATTACCTCATGCAGTCCTCATGGCAATCACTATTAGTGGTTCATTTCTTGAGCAGAAATCCATTGTATGGATGGACAACAATTTTCAGTTTAGTTATAAAGAAAGTAAGATAGGGTTTAGGTAAATTGTTCCTTTCACACAGCAAAAAGAGCCAGTTTTTGAATTCAGAAACCATTGCTCCAAAACCTAACATTTCACTTCTAGGTTTTATCATCTTTCTGGCACTCAAGTAGGCTTCACCATATATAACTTGAATTGTCACCAGTAATAGTTGCTTTAGCTTTTTCGCACAATCATCTCAATCTGCTCGCTAATTCTGTCTTGTGGATGATACTCTTATTATGATTTACCTGAGGTCAAAATGCTAGTGAGTCACATGTTTCTAAAAAAAATCACTGGTCTTCCTTGGGGCAGATTGGAGAACTGGTCATTTCTGTTCAACACTGTCTGGATCCGCCTGCAGGAGGTTGTCCAGGAAAGTCCCAAAACACTTTGGCATTACAAAGTGAGCCTTTTGAAAGGATGAAAATTACCCCCACTCCATCAAAATAAATCATGACATTTGCAGTTAAATCATACAGCTCAGAGGATGGGGGTAATGAAGGTGTGTGTAACTTATTTTAAATTTTAAAAATTAGGAAAAATCACTCCATCTTAGCCCACATATCTTCATCTGTAAAATAAAGGGAAGAGTTTGGGTGACTTGCAATGTCCTATCTACCCCTAAAAATAACAAACTAATTTTTTAAAATAGCATTTTTAGTTTTAAAATTAATACCTACTTAATGCAAAAAATTCACACTAGACAAGAAAAACAGAGAGACATAAAATATCATAATAATTCCAATTGACAGAGATAACAAATGTTAGGATTTCTTGGTAAATCTGTGTGTATCTCTCTAAATACATAAATATATACATTTTTTATTACATAGTACAATATTAAATATGAATTTTTTCTAAAGTCAGGCTTATTGAAGTAAAATGTGTAAAGGCAAAATTTGAAATCTTGGCTGTATAGTTATGTGAGTTTTGATAAGCGTAGTCATTTATGAAACTACCAGCACAATCACAATATAGAGTAGTGCCATCACACCGAAATAATCCCACATGCACCTTTGAAGTCAGTCTTCTCCCTTGTTTACCAGCCCCTGGCAACCTCTGATCTGATTTATACCCCTATAATTTTGTCACTTTAAAAATGTCATATAAATGGAATCATTAAGTATGTAACATTTTGTAGGTGGCTTTTTTCACTTAGAATAATGTTCTTAATGCTCATTCATGCTGTAGCAGGGGTAGGGGTTCATTCTCTTTGTTCTCAAGTGAAAATCTATTGTCTGGATGGACAACAGTTTGTTTATTCATTCACCCATTGATACATATTTGCATTATTGATTGTTTTTAGTAATTATGAATAAAGTTGCAATAAATGTTATTTTATAGATTTTGTTTAGGCATGTTTTAATTTCTCTTGGGTAAATACCTAGAAGTGAGATTGTTGGGTCTTTGGTAAGTACGTGTTCAACTTTATAGAAAGAATATAGAATTTTATAATTAATGTTTCTAAAACCTTTTGGGAGGAAATACAGATTCACAGGAATTTGCGAAGATAGTATAAAATGCCCTGTATATTTCATATGCAGCTTCCCCAATAGTTAAATCTTATTTAATCATATCAAAACTAGGATTTGACTAAATGCATGTGTATAGTTCAGTGTTATTTTACTATATGCATAGATTTGTGTAATTACCACTGCAATCGGGATATAGAATTTTTCATCACCACAAAAATCTCATGCTACCCCTGTGTAGTCAGGTCAACTCTCTGCCCAACAGCCAACCTTAGGCCTTGGCAAACACTAAACCATTTTCCATGTCTATAATTTTGTAGCTTTAAAAATGGCATATAAATTGAATTATAGTACATGAATTTGGGGAATGGGTTTTTTCACTCAGCAAAATGCCCTTGAGATCCACTCAAGTTGTTACATGTATACCTCATTCCTGAATAGGAATACACGGTACATCATACTAACCTTTGTTTAACCAGTCACCTATCGAGAAACATGTTGGTTGGTTTCATATTTTGGCTATTACAGATAAAGCTACTATGAACAATTCTATGTAGGTTTTTGTGTGAATATAAGCTTTCATTTCTCTGGGGAAAATGCCCAGGAGTACAATTACTGGGTAGTATAATAATGATATGTTTAGTTTTTTAAGTAACTGTCAAACTATTTTCCAGAGTGGTTGCACCAGTTTACATTCCCATCAGCAACATGCAAGAGATCTGGTTTCTCTAAATATTTGCCAGCATTTGATTTGGTTGCTAATGTTTATTTTAGCCATTCTACTCTTCTACAACTATTTTTCACTTTCCTTTTTCCATTCATGTAGTCAAAAGGTACTATATATTCTTTCATGGAGACCCCACATTATTTTGTTCCTGGAACTTCGATTATGCTGTTCTCCCGAAAAATAGCCACTTTTCTATCTGCACATGTTCAAATATCCTCAAGCCTTAAAGCCTAATTCAAAGGCCACATGTTACCAAAAAAAGTCATTGCCTGTCTCCCAGGTAGAAATTATGTATCTCTCCTGGACTTTGCATCTGTGCTTCTTATATGACACTTTGTGTTGTATGTTCTATTGAGTCACTTCTTTTCTGATACAAATATTATCTTCCCTACTAGGTTGCCAGATTCTTTATGGCAGAACAATCTTTTTTTAATTTATTTTTGCTCTCCTTACTCTCTATACCTAGGGTTTTCAAGCTTTCAATTAATACAAGTCAACATGACTCCTACAAATTTATATTGATCTAACTTTTTGGTTGACATTAATATTATATGGGAGGTGTCACTCAAACAAAAAAAAGCTATTAAATGTAAAATAATTTCTATATTGAATTTTAAATTCAACTCCTGATCCCCCCCCCCCGATAGTATTAGATAACTTACTAGTGATATAATGGAAACTAAAAATATCATATAAAAAAAATTACAACAGCAATTTTTGGTTCTCATAATTATTTTATTATAATTAAGTGATTTTTTCAGATAGATGAGGCTATATACCTTTTATTCCTGGCTCACTTTTTTAGAATTGAACCTAATTCCATCAGGGAATCTCCCTCTAAAAGCCAAATATCTGTATTTGGTGCTAGCTTTACTCCATGGACATCTTTTGAAAAACACTTGCACAGATCCAGTTGAGCAATGGTTTACATGATCATTTACCACCTCTTCCACTAGACTACAGTCTCTTAGGGGTCAGAGGCCATATCTGTTTTGTGTATAAGTTTAACACTGGGCTCTCACGCAGTTCCAGGCCAGTGTAGGCATTCAGTATTTGTTATATTCATGTGGGGAGTATTATGGAATCTATTGAATATACTATAGTACCTAACTTTAGATTTACATTTTTAATATTTTTAATCCCTTTTGCTAATTTGGTACCATAGCTGAGAATTTTCTGATTTCATATTTATTATTAATCTTTTTTTCTGTCTAATAAATTGAAATTGTGGTATAATACAGTGATTAGTGCTTTTTACTTGCTACTTGATTTTAAGAAAATGCTGCTGCCAGACCAAGTCTCAGCTCAATCATTCACAAGCCACCTGACTGAGTGTAAGTTCCTGTGTGTTCAAATTTCCTCTGTTTATAAGAACGTCAGTCAATTTGGGTTAGAGCCCACCCTAATGGCCTCTTTTTAACTCAATTACCTCTTTAAAGGTCCTATCTCCAAATACAGTCACATTTTGAGGTACTGAGGTTAAGGCTTTAAACATGAATTTTGGAAGGACGCAATTCAACCTAAACAATGAGTGTCTGAGATAGTTACATGTATAAGTATTATAGTTACTATAATGTGTGATATTTAAGAGCTTGGTGTCTAGAATTTGACTGCTTTTATTTGCATTGACTGTTATTTGCACAGACCACTGCTGTAACATCAGGAAAGTTACAGAATCCCATCAAACCTCAATTTTATTACTTGTAAAAACAGAGTGAAATGATACGTATTCTTTAGGGTTATTATTGTACTGGTTACTTAGGGCACAATAAATACTAGCAAACTTCATTTTTTTCAAATAATTTTTTCGAATAATCTTATAAAAATATGTAGATCACTTTTTCCTAATTTTGCTTATAAATCTAATAATTTTTGATTTTGCCTATTATATGTACATCCACATAAAAATTTTACACAAGAAATACACAATATTCTTTTGCCAAAATTCAGTATACTAGCTACTTCAGAATGAATTTATTGTGATTCTTTAAAAGTACTATAGCTCGACAGACCTATGTTTTCCACAGTCAAGATTAATCCTAGGAAACTTTAGAACGTACTAAATTTTCAGGTGATGGACAATGTGGAGCCATAGAACAGCGGTTCACTTAAGTAGCATGAACTACAGGGAGAAACTCTATACTCTGTTTAAGAATAAAATATAATCCAATACATAAAACTTAACACAGCTAAAATTAGATACTGAAAAATTTCTATTGCCTTAATCCTAATCTAATAAAAGCAACAATTATATCTATAAATAGCAGGGTCTGTATATTTAGTGATCAGTGAGTGCCCATCCCATCCTGTTCTTAGATAAAGTGAGATGTTTATCTCTATAGTTTCTTAGCCTTTCTAGACAAACAGAAAGGAATTCTCCTAGTGAAGTTAGCTGGGAGTGAAGTTAGCTGTTAATAGAATATTTTAAGATAGAAAGGTGTATAAAGGCTGTTTTCCAGTTAGTATCTTTCATAAGGAGAATACAGTAAAGACATGTTAAATTAATAAGGAAAATATGAGCTTATAGGGGAGAAAATTAAAAATTAAAAAAAAATTAAACGAAATCACTTCATCTTCTATGATGTTAGGACATATACTTTTCAACCATGGTAAAAACACACTTATTTTCCCCCATCATTATGAGTGTGTGTATATGTGTGAAAGCACAGGATTAGAGGAAAGAACTATGTTAGGGGGAGAATGCTGTCCTTAGTTCAAAGCACTAAGTGTAGAATATCCTGATTCTCTCTAAACTGCCAGAAGGTCTATGAGATAACCACACAAGGCATAAAAGGTAAGAAAATGGCAAGGCTGAGATTACCATCCAACCTAGTTCCTACTCTGGAGTTTGTTAATGGTACCTTATTTATTTATGTTTTTGGTAGGTAAGGAAAGGATAATAACACCTACTTTGCTACTTCACAGCATTGCATAAACAAATCAAGAGAGCTAATGAATGGCAGATTGTTTGGGAGGATGTGAAAGACGATTTAGGTGTAAGGGACTATAGTTATTTATCACACTATTGTGATCATCAAGGATATCTCTGCATTGAAAAGATAAGACATGAGCAATGATCTCAGAATTTGGGATTTTGGAAATAACCTTTGTCGTCAGTAAGATTACTAATGTACAAAATTTTGTTTGTTTTGTAGTTTTCTCATCTCTTCCCTCTGTGTCAATATCCTTAATGCAAATACAGATTTTGGGACACTTGATACATGTGTTGAATAGCAAAGCTCATACTTTTTACAATTTAGCTTCATTTCTTTTTAATGAGAGGAAAAGGAGTTTTACATGTTTGATAAATCATTGAAACATCTGAGGGAAAAAAGATGGAATTTAGAGCTTAAGTAAAGTACTCTGATAACCCAAATCCTCAGTCTCTAAAGCCTCAGACCCATTCATTTAAATTTGGTGGTTATCAGAAATAGGAGAGATTAATAGAGTGTGTGACATATCACCTCTGGATTTATGTCATTCCTGAAATAAAATGGAGAAAAAGCCCTAATGTCATGAGCCAACCAACATGTGCTTCCAATATTGGAGGTTCTCACTGAATCTTTTTTTGGCTACCTTCTCCTCTTAGAAGAGGTTATCAGTTCCAAGCCTCTTATTCATAATTTCAGAAGGTTCTGGGTGTCAGTGAGAAACTCTTTTCCAGTAAGAAGGAAACCAACTCCTTCAACCTTTCCTCATAGCAGAGATTCTTTACAGATGCAATCATATTTTAGTTCTTTTGTTCCACCCTAGCATCACTTCCACTCCTAGGAATACCATCCATTTGGGCTAGATTTGGGGTTCATCAGAACATATTACACAGTTACCGATTCTACTGTAAGACATTAAACTTTGTTACCACCAATAGAGCATATGGTTGAGACACATTTCATATAATCTGACAGAGCAGATGAAAGATAAAGAATTAGTACTGGTATGTCAGTATTTGAAGAGACTTTTACAGATGGAGATAAGAAATCAGTGATGGTTGAACTCTAGCAATGACTTTTGCAAGTTTTAAATGATTAATGCTTTGATTTGTTTTAGATATTTTGGTGTAGAACATAATGACAAAATGAAAAAGAGAACTTTTGTCTTGAATTATTGATTTCACTTCAGAATGTGTTGGGATGTTATTCTATGTTGAGTAAACTTAATCTGCTGTCGAGGTTCATGTTCAAGAGATGTTGACTTTTCTTGGAATCTCAGAAATTGCCTAGTACAACTACATCATTATAATGACATAAAAATGCAAAACCAGCTATTGTTAACTAAAAACCTTATAAGATACTTGGAATTATTCTGAGCATTACACATGCACACACACACACACACACACACAAATGACTTCTAACTCTTACAACAGTTGTGTAATCTAGTATTATTATCCCTGTTTTACATAATAAGAAACTGAAGCTGAGAAAAAATAAATGACATACCGAGTAATTGGTCAGTCAAGATTTAGACCCATATCTATAATACCTCAAAGCCAGGTTTATTTTCATTACACTGTGTTGTTTCAAAGACAGGAATAGAAACCAATTTCCTGACTAATTCCCTATCCCATTCTCTTTCCGTTACGCTATGAAGGACATCAATTTTCTAACCTATAACAGTAATGAAATTTGAACTTGTTTTCCATCGTTACTAATTTTTCTAAACCATTGGAAATAAAGCTAATAATGCATCCCTTGGAACTAATAATTATATTTCATAGGAAAGAAATTATTTCACACTGAAAAGAAAAGCAAATACTTTGGCTTCAATATTATTTAGAATATTGACATGATCCCAAAGTTGGCTAGCTTTAGATCAGCTTTTTCTGGAACAAAACTTGGCTTCCACAATGTGGATACCCTGTGGGATACTAGTATCAAACCTTTGCCCAAAGGTTTATCTTCATTTATCTTTGTTTACTTCTTCGCATGCTCTTTTAAACCCCCAAAGTAAAATGGTCTGGTAGACAAAAGGCATTACTTGTAGAACAGAAGAGCTTAGGAGAAAATACTTTCTCTAGAAAAATGTTACTTTTATATGTTTGTATTTTAAATATTTTATTCTTTCCTCCTTGGGAGATTAACCTAGTGAGGCAATGCAGGAGTAAGCCTAATTTAGGGGAAAACTGATTAAACCAAATTTTTAAAACTTAACTTGGGTAGTGATGGGCTGTATAGAAAGTTAAACCTTAAATCTCTAAAGTTTATGATTATGATGTTGTTTGGATGGTGCCTTGGAATATAAAATATGCTTCTGATTGAGGATTTTAAAAAATAGTTGTGTGCAAGCTTTGATTTCACCAAGTTTCCGCCTTTACTAATAACATGGAATGGTGAAACAGTCTATGGTGCTGAAAAATGTTGAACTTGTCTTCTTTCAGGTGCCACTTCTGCCTCTTTCATCAAAAGTGTGTGCTCTTAGGAAAGTCACTGCTCCTTCTTTAAGTTTCTGTTTCCCCATGTATTCAAGGTTAGAATTTGGCTAAGTTATCTATTAGGATTGTTCCAGCCTAACTTAACCTGAGTCTGAATTATGATACTAAATCGACATGCTTCAGAAGATCTGGAGATGGAAGCAACAAGAATCCTAGATTCTCTTATTATAAGTAGCTTTCTCCAGATGTGGTGAAATGTTTAAATGTTTAACTGACTGAGAGGACAACCAATCTGTATTCTTTTCTCCTCCCCTCCCACTTAGGAAGGGAGCCCAGTTAGAAACACATTTGTCTGCGAGGCAAGGTGTTTTACGTGGCTGAGAATTCATAGCTCCTATATAGGATATTAAACTTTGAGTAGGCTCTTTGGACTCAACCTATTGCTGTTTGAGGAGATATCATGAAAATACACTAAAACTACTTGGAAATAAACATTACCTGTTCAAATTTGTCACCTTGACAGGATTCAAAAGAACATAGGCTAAATTGACGTGTTATATTAAGTCTAGCATGACCTTGAACAACTGGTTTTATAAGGTTGGTTATTGTGGGTGTCACCAGTATATAAAGTAAGCTGCATCTCCACGGGTTCATTTCTAGAGCACCAGCTGGTGAGCAATGCATGGAGCAGACTTATAACCAACATACATCATGAAGGTAGCTACAGTGCCAATACTTCTGACCCTGGCTCTTTACATCATACAAGGTGAGCAATTTACATGTAATCTAAGCCTCTTGCCACACATTACAAAGCCCTGGGCAGGAACTTGTCTCCTTCCTCTCGCCCAATATTGAAAATATTCAATATTATATATGTATGTGTAATTCTGAAAAATCTTGCAGACACAGTTTTAAAGAATTATATATGTGGCTTTATAACTACGTTTTGTTATCTTTTGAAATGGCAAGTAGTTTGAGATCATCTGAATTTTATCCATAAGAAATTGTTTTATTAATTATATATTAGTTCTAAAAGGTTCACCTTTCTCCTTACCAAGCATTTCAATTCACACTGATATGAATTGTATATATTACATATAAATATCAAGCTTATCAATTCTTGCTGATAAGAATTATTTATAGAGTAGATATTTAAAATTTAGGTGTATGGTATATATATTTAATACTATATTTATAAACAAAATATTTAAAAATTAAATTTAACCATGGTCTTATTTTAAAATAATAGTGCCTTCTAATATTTTATTTTTGTGTTTTCGAATCTTAAATGAATTGAAGGTATTTCTCCCAGAAAGTAAGGGACTTTTGTGGGAGCTAGGAGGTAGGTTTTTATATTGCTACTTGATTTGAAGGGGATACAGATTGCCTAGAGTTATCTTGCTCTGAAGCATTTACAGTTTTTAAAAAGAAACCTGAGATGGACAGTCAGGGTATCATTATACACAAATTATTTACACTTTTCTAAAATAAATGTATAGGAACAAAAAGGAATCTGTTAATGAGGAAGTGTAATAGTCTGTGATTTTAATAAATCTTAATTTTTGTTAGCTCTCTAATTTTTGTAGCTGTACTAAGGAGGCGGTGTTACCAAAATTCAGAAAATTTGTTTTATGTGTATATATGACATATACTTTATGCTAATATACTTTTAAGTTATAACTGATAAGGTATAATTGATATTTATTATAATTTTAATAAATACTTTTATGTGAAAAAAGTTTTTAGAAATTACATATTTTGAGGGGGTTGGAAAGCATAACAGTATTATTTTCCAGAGTAATTAGATCTTTCTGAATGTATATACTGATCTCCTGGTGTAAGACCCTCATTTTATTTGCCATGGTAAGTTTTAATGTGTTCAAAAATAGTTTGTAGTTTTATAACTTATTACCATTAAAATAAGCAAGGCATTGTACTGAGTGAATCATTTGTTTTATTTATTAAATATTTTATATTCCCTTAACTTTGGTTTTTGTATTTTTGTCCCAGATGCTGCCAGTAAGGATGAAAATCAGGTTAGTCCTGCTTTTTTTCTGTTCATTGAATGCATTCCAAGACCTCAAAAGAAAAACAGTTTGTGGCCAACACCTTAATGTTGATAATGCAGACATATTATATTGATAAGTACTAATAGCTTTTGTTAAAAACAGAGAAACAAGCCTTTATGAATCAAGGCATGAATCTCAGACACACACACATCAATGCATTAATCGTACTGGATATCTGCAAGAGGCAATCTACCATGTTAACGGAGCGCTTTAAAAGTCCGTAAAGAAACCAGCGAGTTAATATTGCTCATTGTAACACCTGAAGAAGTCATGACACACAAGGGAAGCAGAAATAAGTTTTCTTGTATTATTATTTAAAAGGGGTTGCCTGTATCTTGAATATGTCAGTATATACAGCTCATTCAATAAATATTTATTGAGCATCTATTATGCTTCAGACCCTGTTCGAAGTGCTGAGTATATTCAAAAGTAAAGGAAATAGACAAGAACTCTGCCCTCATGGAGTATATATCTTAGTGAGAAAAACAGACACGTTAATAAGTAAATTAATAAAATATATAATACATTAAATGATGATCAGTGCTAGGAGGAAAACGAAGAGGATGCAGTATAGCAATTTCTGGGGATGGAGGTGGTCAATCACTTCTTCTTAGGATAGTCAGGTAAGTTCTCTCTGAACCTAACATTAAAACAAAGTCCTGAAAGTGATGAGAGAGTGAGTCATGAAAATATTCGCAGTTTGTAGCAGACCAGGCAGAAGCACCTGTCATGGCAGACGCCCTGACTCAGGAGAGGACTTTATCACTTCTTCCTTAGAGGCCTTTTGTTTGAGAAATGAAAGAATTGTTTTCTATAGAAGTTGAACTTTTTATCTATTTGAAAAGAATTAAGTTATATACACACACACAACTATTAAAATGGTGCTAGGTATATAGCAAATATTTGCTGTGTCTCTTAAAAGCCATAAACAATAAAATACCAGAACAGTATAACAACACTTTTCTACAATGAAACTCTTAGAATCATGGTTTAAATATTCTCTTGCTTAGTTTATTATAACTTTTTTTTTCTCAAAAAAAGAAACTTCTTACAGGAATGTTATAGAGAATTTCATGATAACGTCTATGATTTTATCTAAGTTTGCTGATTAGGGATCAATCAGTTCAGGAACCTCTGTGGTACAAGTAGAGTGATATGGTAGAGTAGAGAAAAAGGCAGGATTTCGGGAAATCAAAGAGCATGCTCACTCAGATGTTTAATACTGGCAAAAAGAAGGGTGTTATGTAAATTTCATTTTTCATGAAGCCACAGTTTTTTTCAAAATCTATGGTAATGGGTGGTGATATAGATAGATATTTCAAATTTTGCACTAATACTTTTTATGCCATTAAACTACAAAAAATATGTTTTAAAACCATAAATTTAGCCACCATTGGCATAAGCAAGAACATATAAAAGTAATTATTTCTCTGGAAATATTTCTGATCACAGTCCTTGGATATTTTGTCAGAAACAGAAACTATTGAGTTAGTCTTTCTTATATTGCTGGAATTTTTATTTTCCAAGTTCAGTGTCTTGAGTTCTTTCTAGCACCATAAATGCTTGTAAAAGGTTATAAACTTGAGCCAGAAGAGCACAGAAAAGTACTGTAGTTATCTGCAAGAATCTTTACCATATGCTTAAACTTGTCATCCCAGAGGGTTGGTATAAAGCCCAAAGCAACCTTGTTCGTGCTCTAACACAGAGGAGTAATACCAGCTCCTGGGGCATTTGGTTAAGATGTCTCAGACGATAACAGTTAAGGAAACAGGAAGGGCTTGGCCCTAGAAGGCTTCTGTTTTTCTGAGATGTGGAGAAAACACAAACAACAGCAACAATAACAAAACAAAATGAACCAAAGCCTAGAAGTTAGACTGCAAGTAAACAGTTGTTGGAAAGTCACCTCTCCACTTCAGGATGTAGTTTTGTCAAAATGTGCTCCTGTTTCCAGCCTCTCTGTTATGGTAAATGGCAAAATATTAAATTTTTTTTCCAGAGAAAAGCCCAGCATCTACTTTTTTAATTTTACAAACTTTTCCTGTTTTTTTAACTCAGAAAAATAGCACTGAACTTTATCTTAACAAATTAAATACCGTGAACAAGTTTCCTACCCTACTCTCTAGGACTCAGTTGTCCATGTAAAAAAAAAAAAAAAGTGGATCTTTGTAGGAATTAGGTACTCATCTAATTGTGACATTGGAAAAGTCCAATTCAGGATATATTCTGATTAATAATGTCCTTATTCAATTAACCACTAAAGACTATTTAAAGCTTCATTTCAATGTTCTCGTGAATCTTTGTTTTAAATACTTTCTTTAAAACCTACTTCACAAGGGATAGATTTCTATTACAAGACATCTTTCTCTACTCAGCTTCTATGACAAAGTTTCTATCTAGATTATAGAATCGTTATATCTGGCAGGCTAAACAGTAACTTGCAATGTTGGCATAAGATAATACAGAATCAGAGACCAGACTCAGATCTCAAGAGGCCCAGTTGTCAGTCTGTTGTCAGAAATTATTACTGTGCTTCTCAGATAATATCTCTGGGTGGTGATAAATAATATTAGAGATATTTCAGCAGGTTGGAGAACAGCGAATTTCCCAGGGTTGGTCTCTGACATTATGTAGTTATTCTTTTCACCATTAATCCTTCTGCAAATGCTACTGGCTATCTCCCATGTTTAAGGGTCTAGGTTATCAACATCATTATCTATTAGGTCTATTAAGTAACATTTCATTAAGGATCCTTCTGCCTATTTACTGTTATAACTATGGCACCTGGCAAAGTATAATAACTTCCTAATAAGTGCTTGTTGACTGATTGGATTATTATTATAAAGATATACAAAGTGGAATAAATTCTATAATCATTCCTTTGAAAGGGGTGTGTTTGTCAGAGTTAGAGCAAAGACTTGATTTAGTTTTTTTCTGATACAAGCATCTTGAAGAAAGATTTTAGGTTTTGCAAAATTAAAACAGAACAAAACTTAAAAAAAGACTTCACCTAAAGGTCCAGTCGATTTTCAAAACTAGTAGAAAATATTAATTATTTTCAACAATAGAATAGGTGGAAATAAGGACAGTAGACAAATCTTTAAAAATGAGAGAATTTTTTAATTCATTTATTTAGTATATTTTATTGAAAAACTACTATATGTCACTCACTCTTTTCTAGGAGCTTAAAATCAATGATGCATTTGCCCTACCTAGTAAAATATTGTTCCAAATGATTTCCTCTCTTCTTTCTAAATTTGGTACAGTGATCTCATTGGCATTTACAAAAAGAACGCCAAAACCAAGAATAGCACGCTGTGTTTTGAAGGATGTCACATAGCAATAGCAAAATAATAGTTCCAGAGAATATGCCCCAAAATAAAAGACCAAAATGAATGAAAGAAAAAGATAGGAAAGTTTAATTAAATGAGTTTGGGGAAAATTGCAGTATTTTCGTAGATTCGTAAGGTTTGATTCTGGTGCTAGTGACAGTGTTGGTGGTGATGGGGGTGATGGTGGTGGGGGTCAGGGTGGGAGGACTTTTTTAGAAAAGAAAAGAAATTTGAAAATATGAAATGACTAGGGTTGTCCTCGAATGTGACAGTGAAGAGCCTGGAAACTTAAGCTTCATTATTTTGTAGCAAGCAAGTCCCTTTGTGTTCATAAGATATTTGTCAGTGGATCTGAGGTTTATTTCAGATGAAGAACTAGTCTAGAAATATCTTTTTAAAACATATATGACCAAGGAATTCTTTTTTTAACTTTTAACTGTTTTTCAACTTTTTAATTTAGGAACTGTTAGCATTTCTAGGAGCTGGTCTCTTGCAGTACATCCTTTGGGGTACATGGTACATGAAAACTTCATGGTTTTCAGTGCTCACATACTCAGTCTCAGTCCTCCAGAAACTTTTTATAGTCCTTTTTTACAACATATTATGACATGCTGTGTTCTAGGTATTTTACATGTGCCATCAGCATATCCCAGTAGTCCAGTAAGGACAACAGCAACAAAAGCAACAACAAAAATAATAAAGGAGGAGAAAGAGAAGGGGAATCTGCTTATTAAATATCTACTACGTATCAGGCATTCTTTGAGGGCTTTGCATACTTGTAATATTTAATCCTCAGAAACCTGGGAAATGTATTTATTTATATCCCTTATTTTACAGGTAGGATACATGAGCCTTTGAGAAGTTAATTTCCTGAGGTTAATGGGCTTGTAAATGAGGACCCTGGAGTATAAACTCAAGTCTTTTGACTCCAAATCCCTTGTTCTTTCCTTTCACTAATGGTTTTAGGTGAATGCTCATTATGTGAATTTGCAATCTCCAATAGACCATTCGGAGTCATTATTTTTGTTTGTATTATTTGTAGCAACTGAGCAAATGCATATCTTTCACATAAAGGTGGGTAGCGATTATTAAATAGTATTGCTCAAGGAAGTTCTTAGAAGGTAAAGTTTTGCTTTAATGAGGTTTCAGTAAACATAACCTGTTTTTTCATCTTTCCTTTAGGAAACATGCAATGAATTTCGGGTATTGATGAAAAATGGGAAGTTATTCTGTTCCCAGGTTAAAAATCTTCAAATGCCGGATGGAAGAATGTTCTTTAAGAGATGTGCAAAATGTAAAATAATTCTGTGAGTTAAGGTTCTCTTTCTTCTAGGTGTTTAAGTTACCAACTGTTCTCTGAACTAGCAAATGTATTCTTATTTTCTGGCAATTATATTATTCTAAATATAAATGCTTAAATAAAAATACTTCATAGATCACTCTAGCACCTCTGGTCAGATGAAGTTAAATTAGTGCCACCCACCTAGAAAGATTTTAATAGTCACTCAAATAAGACTCCAAAATGCCCCAAAAGGCCCAGTCTTAATACCTTATGTAAAACTTAATAGTCTTTTGAGAATGTAGTTCCAATCAGAGTTTCCTGGCTCTGGGGGAAAAAAAATAATTTAAGAAAGGAAGTGACATTTCTTAGGCCTGTTAAGACCTGACTGTGTTATACCTTAGATACTGAGAAAAGCTCCTTTGGGATGATGCCAAACTTTCCTTGTGGCAGCCAACCAGTAGAAGAATTTGCGCAGGATACACCCTGCCTCTGTGAGCTGCCAGTGTCTTCAGACGTCTGGGATTATGCCAGGAAGAGGTAGACTAAAGAGATAATTGGAGCTTCCCATTACTTGTAACTCAGAATTAGTATCCCAGAAGTTAACCAACATCACTGAAATGCTTTTTAACTCGATTTCCTTTTCTCCAATGACATCCCAAAAAGTGGAAGAAGGCTGGAGTTATTTGTGGCAAATCCTCAAATCAAAGTGTCCCAATTTGTTTTTGAACAAGGAGGTCATTCTCAATTTCAGAGCATCATCAAAACTTCAACACTGTTACCAAGCCCATACTAAGCTTACCCACTTAAGATAATTATGTGATAATTAGCTTTTTAAATGCCAGGCTGGTATGTGTCAGTGGATTTAATTTGACACAGTCAATAATATTGGGATAATGAAGTGCTGCTTCTAGGGAAAAGACTGTGGGATGATGAAGGAAGGCAGGGCAAGATTTAGGGTGGGGAAAGCCCAAGGAAGGTTGAAGAATTCTTTCTTAATCATTGGAAAGCTGAATGTAAACCAGCAGATATATTAATTACTATAAAGTTTCCTTTTTACTACATAGGATGTTTTGATAGTAGAATAAAACTATGAATATAATGAATTTACTGAAAACTAATTTAAAACAAAAATAAATTGACTTAAGATACATTTCGAAACCACTCACTCATTATTTTTATTACCTATATAAATTATGTTGTTTTTTGAGTCTGAAAAGAAGAAGAATGTATGAGACATAAAAGCTATCTGCAAATTGCTAAATTTACTCTGTGGGTCCATGGAGGTTAGAACCAGAACCAAAACAGGCAGGTAGATTTGGGTTCAATGTGAATGTCGTCTTTCAAAATGAACATTTTAACAATGGCACAGTTAGCTTTTAGAGTTGGCGACCACCAGGACGTAAAGAGTCTTTAAGGGGGGTTGTCTATTATACAGTTAAAAGTAGATTCTCACCTTCAATAGAACCACGTTTGAGATATTTTTAAGCACTAAGGAGAGATTTGTGGTACCTCTAGATATTTCTCCACTCTTGACGTGCCAGATTGGGCAGAGGAGAACAGTCAGATTAAGTTTACTGTGTATGCTGTTATCCCTAAGTGCTGGGCAAGCATGTCTAAGCTGTGTGGTTCCTTGCTCTCTTCCAGGGAAGAAGAAGCGCAATTCCAGAAAAGGGCCAAGCATTTAGGAAGAGCCATCAGAGCCACAGCCCCAGCAAAGGTGAGACTATTTGGAGTCAATTTGCCATATTTGCTTTTGAGATTATATTTGACTCTATGTAGAATTGTTTATTTCCCAATTACTAGGTCCTACCTGATGTGAAGACAACTCCTAAGAGTTAAGGGAACATGGTGAAGTCCATGGGTAGGATAAATATCTCATATGGCTTGTCCATAGGCACACAACCTAACTCTCTGAAAGCACTTTGGGCACTGGTAGATGCAAAGAGGTGGAATAGGCCAGTGTGATGTCTGCTTTCCAGGGCCATTTCTCATTCCTCCTGTCCTGTCTTAACTCCAAAAAGCCTTCATGGGACTGTAGAACTAAGTTCACATCTCAGAGTTCTTATTTATTGTCTATGTCACTTGGACAATTTATGTATCTTTGGGTCTCAGTCTTGTCATCTGTGAAATGAAATGTGTGGATCAAATGAGAAATCAAGTATAAAAAGCCAGATAGTGTTCAACATGTGTTAGCAGGCATTCGATTCATTTTATTTCCTTTTTCTTATCTCCTTTTACTGCTTACTGTATATCTTTTCTAATACCTAGAGAATTCTCCTAATTTGATGAGAGCTGCTTGCTTTTATCTATTTTCCAGATTGGGATTCAGGCCACTATTTGCTTGAAAAAAGTGAAAAAAATATTTTTAATAAAAAATGTTATGAAAGAAACTGCACAGATGCAACCCATCATTCTACTTTATAGATATATTTTATTCATACAAAAAAATTTATTTATACAAAAAAACAAAAATTCTAGGCCCCAATTAGGGAAAATTTTTGGCCTACTATGTTTCACAATAGTTATTGACAAAGCTGGGGCTATCACCAGGTATCCTGACAAATACTCAGGACAATACAAGCAAATGATGTTACTCCAGGTCTCCTATGTAGCTTCTTCCCCAATATTTTTTTTCTCTTCCTCCTTTCCTGTCCCTAACACATAATTAAAATGATCTGTCAGGGCAGGCACACCCAAATTGCTTTAACATCCCTGCTCTAACCAAGCTACCATCTTCCTTGTCCATGTCACTCAGGAATGTGTGAGAACCTCAACCTCCGCAGAAAATCCAGTCAACCAAATTCTTTGCCTGGGCTCAACCAGTCTCACTTTTAAAACAGTAACACGCTCACCACTCAATTAGTCAGTCTCAAATCCTTTATCTGAGCAAAAGGAAACTGCTTCTGTGTTCTACAAAATATGTGGGTTGTCAGAAAATTTTACTAGTAACTTTCAAGTCTGCGATTCTTTGTCACTTTTGGAGAGCAGCTCATTATGTAAGACTTATTCTTCCCCTTCTCCTCCTCTTTTTTCTTTATGAAAAACTGATACATCAATAGGGTTTAAAAATTCAAAATACAAGCAAATAATATAAAAATAAAATACACATACCTCCCAAACCTAACAGACTTGCTATTTAAAAAATATTACTCGTCCAGTGTTTTCACGTGTAGACGAAATTTATTAAATTTTAATTAAGTAGGATTTTTAAGAAATAAAATTACAGAATTTTAAGACATCTTCACCTCTCTATTAACATTTTATGTCTGAGTTAGAATTTTCACACCTAGGCAAAGTTCTTAGAGAGGCATGATTTGCTTGTTAGGAAACCACTTACTTATAAGTTAAGGCAATTAATGTTCGGCTGTGTGTTTCAGGTGATTTCTGTCTAGATTTTTACTTGTCTGTGTTTAAATAGATTCATGCAATTATACCATGTCTTTGTTGGTATTTTTCTCTCTACTCTAAATTAGAAAAATTTACCTACTTTTTATGCTTAGATTTCTCCCATCAAAAATTAACCCTGACACTCAAAATAAGGTGATCTACCTGTTCAAGAATATTTCTCCTACAGACATCCTTTTTTTCTTGTATCATCAATTTCTTCTTCACTAGTATGTCATTCTTTCACCTCCCAACTCTAATATCCAATCCATAACTAAGTCTTGTTAGGATTGTTTATAAAGTATATCCCAAATTTGACTCCTTTTTACCATTTCTATTTCTACCATCCAGTCAGATTCTTTATAATTTCTGATCTCTAACATATTCAGCCCATGCAGAGACATTTGTTTGTTAATTGACTGATTGATTCATTCATTGTTTCTCATTGATTTAGGTTGCCAGCTTTGTAAGATATAAGTCCATATGTGTGGATGCGTGTTTCTGAGTTCTCTATTCTGTTCATATTAGTTTATTGCTTTAATGACTAATGAGGCAAATTTCTTCTTTTAGTTCATTATATTTAAAGTTGATGTACCTATGCATATATATATATTTTTCATATTAGAAATTTAAAAAACTGTTGAGTTTGTAAGAATATTCAACTTGAATTCGGGAACCCAACTCAAGGATTTATAAGTTAATTTGAGTAAAATTGGCTTTTTATAATATTAACTTGCCTAACTTAAAAGCACAGAATACCTTATTATTAATTTCTATAATTTCTGTGTACTTAAGAAATTTATAAAGTATTCTCTATAGTGATTTTTATATACTTTGCTAATATCTAAAAAATTTGTGTTTGCTATTTTGATTGATATTTTGTTGTTTATGATATTTCTATCTGGTTTGTATTGATATAAACAAATTTATTCATACAGATTGATCTTATATTGGACAACTTTATGATATTTCTGTTAATTCTGATTATTTGTTTATTTTTTCCCCCCTTGGTAGTTGATCACATTATCTGCATATAATAGGAGATAAGAGGAGTTTTATAACTTCCCTTTCAATTTTATATTATATTATTGGCCAGAATCTAGAGTTCAATAGTTAAATAGTAGCAATGATAATGAATCAAACTGTCTCTCTCTGGTATATTAAAGGGAATACTTCTAAAGTCTCTCCGTTAACTATAATATTTACTGTAGGTGTTTTTCTATAAACTTTAACAAGTTTAAAGCTTCTTTATGGTCTTAATTTTCTGAATATGTGTTGATCATTTTCAAGTACCTTCTCTGCAACTATTGAAATAATTTTCTGATTTTTTCTTTTTATTAATGTAATAAATTTCTTGGTAAATTTGCTAATGTTAAATAATTATTGTTTTCTTAGCATAAATCATGCTTAAACATATATTTTAAATATATTGTTGAATTTAAATAGTTAGCATTTTATTTAGAAAACTTGAAACTATTTTCATAAGCAAAATGAGTCTACACGTTTTTCTTTTTAATTATTTTTGTTTGGTTTAGGAATAAATAGACAATTACTCTGAGCAATGACATTTAAGGCTCTGACTGAATAAGAAGGTCAGCAAATCTTTTCTTCAAAATGCACTATTAATCTAGGCAATTGACCAAAACAATCATAGGACTGGAGATTGATGAGCAGCCTATGTCAATCTGACAAGCATTTAAGCTTGAAAAACTGCTAAAGATTGGATTCAAGCAATGAGAATTTGCAGTGTTCTCGCTTGGGAATATTGCCATCTTACTCCTGTTGCTTGCTTGGCATGAAGGGCCTACCAAAGCAGGGAAGGTGTGAGAGTCAGCAACTGCACTTCCATTGTGGAAAGGGGCTTATATAATCTAGATAAGTAGGCAGCAAGCATACTCAGAGCTGTTTTCAGTGGAAGTCATAACCTTCATCAAGAGTAAGGATGATGGCCTGAAGTTGTAGCATGGTTGATTGGGAAACACATATTTTTTTGGCTAAGTTTTCAAACATTGCAGCAGAGGCCAAAGTGAGACCAAGCAATTCATAATCCTGGCCAACCATAAGGCTATGCACAATCACTTAGAAGACATTTTAAAAATTCCAGTGGAAAGCCAATGCTGAGGTAGATGTAAAAAT
Source organism: Cynopterus sphinx (assembly GCA_030015415.1). Lineage (NCBI taxonomy): Eukaryota > Metazoa > Chordata > Mammalia > Chiroptera > Pteropodidae > Cynopterus > Cynopterus sphinx. The sequence continues at coordinate 21,226,001 of CM057387.1, read as the reverse complement.
GGCCTGAACTTTGAGTGTCCTCTCAATACATAGAGGCCTATCTGCAGAGGCTGGAAACCTTACTGGCTTGAGGTGTTTGAGCAAAAACTGTGTCAATCATTGGCCTATCACTAAATTATATAGATATAGGGAAAAAAACTAGAGATCCAGGCTAAAAAAAAAAAAAACAAAACAAAACTATAAATGCTTCCTTAACAGACACATCAACAGCTGCACACTACTGGAGAGCAAGAAATCAGAAAAATACAAACAAAAACAAAAAAATCAAAAATAATCTTTATAGTAAAATAATAGTTCTGAATCTCTATGCTATAGTATCCAAAATGTTCAGTTTTCAACAAAAAATATTAAATATGCAAAGTAATGGAAATATATGACTCATACATTGAAAAAAAAGTCAAAGGAAACTGAGTTTTTTATGTTGGATTCAGAAAACAAAAACTTGAAGCAGCCATTAAAAAGTATTCAAATTTGAAGATTTAAAAAAAAAAAGCATAACAATAAATAAAAGAGATTTTCAGTGAAAATGTATATATTTGAGTTAGAACAATTGTTCTAACAATAATTCAAGACTTGACGGGTTTCAGCTAAAGCAGTGTACAGATATGTATCTCAAATAGAAATAGGAAATTCTGGACTTGAGGAGCACAATAACTCAAATGAAATAATCAGTAGAAAGGCTTAAAAGTAGCTTTGAGATTGCATGAAAAGAAATAGTAAAGTGTAAAAAGATCAGCATGTTAACAATGGAAGTACAGAGAGAAAAATACTGATGACAAATAAACAATAAGCTTGACAATGCAAATAGGAAAATCAGAATTAAAGCAGAAAAAAAAATTTGAAGAAATAATGGCTTAAAATGTGTCAAATTTGATGAACAAAATTAATCTTTGCATTTGAGAATTTCAACAAGCCCCAAATAGGATAAATTTAAGGAGAGTCACACCTAAGTTCATTATAAAAGAGTTTGAAGTGATCCAAAGGGTAATACCATGGCAAATATAACCATAACAGAGTAGGATATCTATATTACTATCTGACAAAATAAACATTAAGACAATATTATTAGAGACGAATAAGGGCATTTTATAATTTTAAAAGTATCAGTATATCAGAAGATTAAAGAACTATAAATATGTATGAACCTACTACTAGAAGCTCAAACATGAAATAAAATATGCTGTAATTAAAAGAAAAATACATAATTCTAAAACAATAGTTAGAAATTTTAATGCGCTGCTCTCAAAAATTGACAGAACTAAACAAAATATCACCGAAGACACAGAATATTGAGCAATACTATCAATGAACTTAACCTAAACTGAAATATAAAATGTGCTCCCCCAATGATTGCAGAAGGTACATTCTCTTCAAATAATAGTGGAACTTTCTTTTAGATAGATTACATAGTAGAATATAAAATATATCTCAATAAACTAAAAAATAATTAAAGTTGTATAAATATAAGTTTTCTGACCACAGCAGAACTGAATACAGAATAAAAAAAAAAAAAAAAAGATTATGGAAGTCCCTAAATAAGAAACTTGCTTTTAAATAACTGATGAATCAAAGAAACAATTGTAAGAGAAATTAGAACAAAAACACAATGACTTAAGACTTACAGTTTTTGGCTAAAGGAATGTGCAGTCATCTCTCATTGGTATCCATGGGAAAATGATTCCAGAACACCCCACAGATGCCAAACTCTGCAGATGCTCAAATCCCTTAGTAGATCCTCTGTATCTGTGGGTTCCACATCTGTGAAGTTAACATAAACAGTGCCAACTATAGAGAGATTTAAATACCCTAAATGAGAAGAGAAGAAAGGTTACAATTTAATAATCTAAACTTACACATTAAGAAACTTAGAGAAAAAGAACAAACTAAACCCCAAGCAAGCAGAAGAAAGGACACAATGATTAGAATAGAAATCAGTAAAATACAAAACATAAAATATAGAAAAAAAAATAAATCTAAAAGTTGTTTATTTGAAAAGATCAAGAGGTTGACAAACCGTTAGACAAATGGACCTAGAAAAAAAGAGAGAAGACAATAATTACCAAAATCAGAAATGAAATATGAGATGTCATATATATCTTAGAGAAATCAAGTTTAGCAAGGTTTCAGAATATAAGATTAAAAATATAAAAATATAAAATATAAAAAAATATATTTCTATGTACTCGCAACATACAATCCAAAATTTAAATTATTAATTTTATTCAAAATAGCATAAAACAATGAAATATGTAGAAATAAATTTACAAATGCAAGACTTGTACTCTAAAAACTACAAAATATTGCTGATAAAAACATATCTAAATATGTAAATAAATAGTGAGGTAGCCCATGTTTATAGATTGGAAACTCAAACTGTCAAGATGAAATTCTCCTAAAATTAATCTATAAATTCAGCACATTCTCTATGAAAATTCTGGCAGACATTTTTTTTGGTAGAAATTGACAAATTGGTCCTATTTTTTAAACAGAAATATTAGACACAATAGTAACTGACTTCAAAACTTAAATATAAAGAGTGATAAAAACAATGTGTTATTGGTTCAAAGATAAACATAAAGATCAATGGAATGAAATCAAGATACATGTCATATTTGACTGACATGTCAAGATAAACCAGTACTTGGAAAATTAAATATCTATAACCATAAAAATAAACTTAGTTTTTTATCGTACATCATACATAAAATGAACTAAAAATGGATTATGGTCCCAAACATAAGAGCTGTAACTATAAAATTTCTAGAGTAAAACATAACAGAAAAAAAAATCATAAATTTGAGCTAGACAGAGTTTTTAGATTTAAAACCAAAACCATAATTAATAAATACAAAATTAATAATTTGGACTTTTCAAAATTAGAAACTTTTGTGCTTCAAATGAGATCATTAAGACAATTAAAAAGCAATTTATAGTATGAGAGAAAATGTTCACATATAATACTTTGGGTAAATGACTTCTATCCATAATACATAAGGACCTCTTACAACACACTACAAGACAAGTCAACTTAAAGAACTAAAGTTATATTAGTGGCTAGTAAGCATGTAAAAAGATGTTCCACTTTTTATTACCTAGGAAAATACACAGTGTACAGGCACACATCCACAAAAATGGCTATAACATCAAGATAGAAAATATAAAGTGTTGTTAGGGTTGTGAAACATTTACAGATTCCCAGGAGAAGTATACAAGAGTGCAGAAAATTTGCAAAAGAGTTTGTCAGTTTTGAAGAAATTAAACATAAATTTATGTTTAATATGATATGCTATTTTTATAATGTTATGCATTATTGTGTTATGTTTAATATGATATGTTATTATGTTAAGATGTAGCAAATTCAGGCCCAGGACTCTACCTCACTGAAGTAAAAACATACGTCCGTACAAAGTTAGGCACGTGACTATTCAGAGCAGCATTGTTTTTAATACTTCAAAACTGAATATAATTCAAATGTCCGAGTATCTATTGGTGAATGGATGAGCAAAATGAGCTAGATCTTTACAATGAAATGTTACTCAGTAAGAAAAAGAATGTACCACTGATACTCTTACAACATGGATGAACCTCAAAATGATTATGCATAGTTTAAGAAGCCAGAATCGACTACATATTTATGATTCAATTTATATCAAATATCAAAGAAAAGGAAAATTTATAGAATCAGAAAGTTCAGTGGTTGCCTAAGGAGCTGGGAATTGGGATTAACTATAAGTGATCACAAGGGAAACTCTTGGAGTGACGGAAATGATCTGAAATTGAGTTGTGACGGTGTACAACTTTATACATTTAATAAAACTTATCATTTAAAATTTGTGAATAATATGCTTTTATTATATTTATATCCTAATGTTTATGGTTATTTCCAATAAACATCGCAGGTATTTTTTATGTTCATGCTTTCTTTCTTTTTTTTTTTATAAGTCATATTGGAAATCTACCCTATCAGCTTTTTTGTTAATCTTCTCTATTTTTTTTTAATCTGTCATTCATTCCTGTTTCTTTACATTTGCTCTATTGCTTATTTTACAATGGATTGAGCAATACCTAGTTCTTTAAATTTTAACTTTTTAAATTTCATGTCAAGGATATTTCCCTGTATTAATCATCATTTTACCTTGCATTATATCGTTTCTTATCTTGTTGTTTTAATATTTGAGTGTCTTTTAATTTTTCTCTTGTGATCCATACACAATTTGATCTGACTTTTTAAAAATTATCTTTTGTAGATTTAGTCCATATTTTGACTATATTTTAGATTTGAGTTGCTATGTTTCTTTCTCTCCATCTCTCATTGCTTTGTTTTTCATTAATTCTAGAAATATTTCCTGTCTATTCAAATAGTCTCCCTATTTTTGTTTACCCCCTTTTGAAACTTCTAGTTTTAATTTTTATGTTTTAAAAATTTTTTTCTATTTTAAATTAGTTTTTCTTTATACCTTCTTAAATTTGATCTTCATTTAACAAATTCATTGTGTATTTGTAAACTGTTTTTATTCTTCATATTAGTTTATTACTATTTAAATATTTTTATACCTAAAGCTTCTTTTTTTCTTTCTTTATAAAGTTATCTCTCTAAAGCATTGTTATGCTCTCAGTACATTATTTTTCTACACATCCCAATAATTCTGCTTCCATTGATAATGAATATTATTCATATTACCACATTTTTTATGTTGTTTTATTCATCAATATACAGATATTTTTACTGCAAGATTCTATAATGGCTTTAGTTGTTTTATTTTGTTTTTCTGCTAAAGTGAAATAATATTAAAGGCCAAGCTTTAGTCGCTTTCTCTTTGGGTGAGTGTAAGAATAAGGAAAGGGATAGGCTAAAGCTGAAAGATCTGGAACCAGTGTTGAACACTCTAGTTTGCTGCCACTCCACTGGGACAGGACTCTATCAGGGAGCTCTCGGAAATTGTCAGCGGTAGGAAGAGTGTCCTCTGTGGGCTGTGAACCATCAGCCCTTGGGGTTCAGAGGGGGAGGAGGTGGTGTAGTAAATGCTTGCACCTGTTCTCATTACCTCCCAGCTGGGATTTTCATCTACCCTGTCATCACCCTGCTGACACCTGTGACCTAGTATGTTGCTGTTGATTTTGCTGGTGAAAGGGCAGAGCAGTGATTGCTGAAGTTAGTGACTTTGATCCATATTCCTGATGTTTCTAGAGTTTCTCCAGAAATTTATTTTTGAAAGAAAACCAGCAGTTCTCCTGCTGTTTTCTTATGTTCCATCCATACATCTTTCTGTTCATTAAACAGGACAGGTTAGTTACTATCAAAAATCCTTTGTAATGGTAGTTCTCTAGGCCTCGAATGTTCTTCCCTCAGATCTTTAATGGTTGGCTCTTTCCCATTAATCTCACCTCACCTCAAATATTACATTGTAGAGAAATCTTTCTTGACACTATATTTTAAATAGTGACTCCTCTAGTTACTATCATGTTGTTCAATTTATTTTCATAGCACTATAATTTAAAGTTATTTGTATTTATTATCTATCTTTTCCCATTGGAATATAAGATTGTTAGATCATATATTTCATTTCTTTCTTCCTTTCTTCCTTTCTTCCTTTCTTTTTTTCTTCCTTTTCTGTCTTTTGGCATGGCAATGTGACAGTCCACTAGAACTGAACTCTGTAATGGTTTCTGAATGTGTAATGGTTTTTAAGGAATAAATGAACAACCAACTAAATGAAAATAACACATATGACTATCCTGTTTCACTCTATTTTTTACTACTTCCTAAGCATCTGATATAAATATTGGGGCATATTCTATAGATTTTTTTCTATTTATTTTTTCCTTTTTAATTGTCTTCCAGAAAAGCTCTTCAATGTAATTTTGGGGTTCATAAATTTATTACACATTTATATCCATCCTAGTTGTATTTTTGTATTGTACGACATACTAGGTCACAGGTCTACATTCTAAATGTTTCACATCTATAACAAAAATATTTTTATTATGATAATAATGGCATCAAAAATTTTATTTTTCCTTGTAACATAAAGAAAAAAATCTATTTAATTTTTGATAGAAAGTAAATTCAAGTTAACTCTATACCTTTTTTAAATAGCTTATGTCACAATAGCAAGTTACTAAATAATGTTTTGTAAGTATCCATTTGATCTTCATCATAAATCTAATGTGAGTAGGTTGTGAATTCCCATTTTTCAGATGAGAAAAGTGAAGTTCAAAGGGGTGAAGTAAGTGGGTGGCAGATCTGAGATTTAAACACTAACCTTCAGTTACTACCCAGTACAGTTGTTTTTCTCCCCGTACAGGTTTGTCCCTAAGTAATCTCATATTATTACAGCAGAGATTTTGAGATTTCTCTCATTATTTCTAAAAGGTATTTAGTTTTATTGGCTTGACCATTAGTAGAGAAAACATTAAAAATAACAGTGGCAACAACAATAAATGGTTATAATGTGCTAGCCACTGTTTTAAGTGTTGTACATGTATTAACATATTTAAATCTTTTTATAATCCTCAGAGTTTGATAAAATATATGCATTTTGCAAATGAAGATACTAAATAAAGCACGGTGTGGTTAAAAATTTTTGAAATCACACAGCTAGCAAGTGACAGAGTTAGAACTATGAACCTAGCAATCTGGCTCTTGATTTCTACCTTAATTTACAATAACAGAAACTTTATTGCAGCTTATAGTTTATAGAGAGTGTTCATATCCATTATCTCCTGGACCCCAATACCACTCTGTAGAGAAGGGAGGTGGATTCTGTAGAAAAACAGGGTAGTACTAAGTTTCAGAAAGGTGGTTTGATCTACCTCACCCAGATAGCAAGAGACTGAAATTCTTTCTTCAGAAATCTATTTGTATCTCTGTTCTTGAACCATGTTTTATTATCCAAGATTTTATTAGCTCATTGTGGTCTCCTTAACATGTTTTTTTTTTTCTGCATTGAATTATAATTTTGTGGGCTTAAAACATTAACCTAATTATGTTTCTAAGGAATATTTTATCTCAGTATTTTGATATTGTTTGATCATGTCTCTTGCAGTTGAATTGTGATGATTTCAAGAAAGGAGAAAGAGATGAGGATTTTATCTGCACCTTTGACAATGCAGCTGTTTGCGGCACAGATGGAAAAACGTACAGCAACAGATGTGTGCTGTGTGCTGAGAATGTGTGAGTATTCTTTGAAGCAGGATTTCTCCCTAAAGCATTTTCTTTGTATAATTACATGACACACTTTGTCTTTTGGTCTTTAAGATAACAATCCATTTTGTAAGAGTTAGTCAACCATAAATTATTAGGACTACTTCTCTTACTACTCAAAGAAAAAATATTTATAACCCTTTAGATTTTACAAAGCACTTTTGTGTGCGGTTTATCTAATGGTTATCACTTCACTGTCTCTATGAAGTAGACAGACATATAATCTGTCTCTATATACATATAGACACATACACACACATACATACACTGCACACATTTATCTATTTATTTTCTATTTCTGAATATGTCCTTTCTCACAGAGAATTATTTAATTATTAAGTGCTCAGTAATTCATAGTACTAGAGTAGGTAATTGGGATTTTTTATATTTAATTTCCCAGCTGTTCAACCTTCACTACATAGTTGAGGTATCATGTTGTCCTATATTATGTCCTCATTTTGATTCTCTCTCCACCCTCAATACTAGGTTTGGTTATTGATTGTCTTCAACCAACAAGATAGCATACCTGCTTTGCAGGTTCTGGCTTGTGATATCAATCTTGAATTGTCTGCTCTTCAGTTTTTGCAAATATGACAACCGATATTTGAGAAGGCTCATAAGGAATATGATAAATACTCAGTCTTCAAGGTTCTGCAGGCTTTATCCCTCCTTGTAATAAGTATCTTCACCAAAACACAACTGCATTAAGTCACGTGATCCCTCACATGACTGTATTTTCAGAAATGCAATCTAAAATTTTGCCTTCAACTCTCACCTGGATCAACGTAAAAAACAAACAAACAAACAAAAACAGACACAGGAAGAACATACAGGTTTTTACCAGATATGTGTTTTGTAACACTAGCACAAGCACACTGTTCATTTAGATCCTCCTGTGTCTTATGTGGAGGATCCTCTAATAGGTTCTTTAAATCTCTGGTTCAGGTGAAACTTTCCTGCTCCTAATTTCTGGTTTACTTCTTTTATTGTACAGTGAAGGTTATACTGCTCGTCAGATTTCTTTCTTAGCTCCGTATACTAGAAGACTCTGGAGTAACATTAGAATTCAACTTTGTTTTGTTTGTTTTCCTCAGCTATCTTTCGATATAACTTCTTTCTTTTTACTTTTAACTACTTAATTTTTTTCTTTATATTATTTTTTTTTTGTATTTTTATTGTTTTACGGATGCTATCATTGCAACTAGCCTTATCTTTTTAGACAGTAAGAAGTATACTTTACATTTATAGTTCTATGTTTTCAGATATACTTTAAAGCTCTATTAGGCTGAATAAAATTAATTATTAGGACTTTAAGTACTTTCCGTGAAAAAATAACATGTTAGTTAGGATAACCTAAGTGAAGAATGGTGGAATAGAATGCTGGGTACTATAAACTCGAATTTGTTTATTTAAAACAACGACAACATCAAAAGCAACAAAATTCTTTGTGGGGGGGCATCTGATTTCCTTTTTGCCATGCTTCTGATATGAATCCCCTCTGGACATAGGGGGAGAAATACTGGAAATAATATTTATAGGTTTCACTATTATCAGGGTATCAATGTGGTTCCTTTCTGTTAACTCCAAGTTATAAACATAGGCTCTCATTAGAAAGCATTAAGTAAAAACTGCAATGGGATATCTGTTTTCAAGAGCAGAGGAGAATCACAATACATTTGAAAGATGAGAAGTTCTGCAGTACTAAATCATTGTGTCTACTCTTTCAATTCCAGTAAAACCAGGTCCCAAGTTGGCATCAAAAATGAAGGAGAATGTGAAAACAGTAATCCAGAGCAGGTGAGGACAACTGTCAGAATGGCGCGAAACCTTGGGAGGCTAAGAGAAAGAGGATGCTTTCCTCTTCCTTTTTGGTGGGATGTTCGGAAGGAAGGAATTCTTGCTGTACTGGAAATGGGATGTGCTTGTTTAAAGGAAAAGCAGTAGATTGTTTCAGAAACTGGAGCAGGTTACTTTGTCTTTAGGCTTTCAGCTCTATTTCTGTTTCCTATGAAAAGAAAAATAGAGAGGGAGGGAAGGAGAAAAAGAAAAAAGACAGACAGAAAAGAGGGAGAGAGAGGAAAGAAGGAAGGAAGGAAGGAAAGAAGGAAGGAAGGAAGGAAGGAAGGAAGGAAGGAAGGAAGGGGAAGGGAAGGGAGAAAGAAAAAAAGAGAAAGAGGGAGGGGAAGGGGAAAAAGAAGGAAAGAAAAGAAGACTACATGTGTAGTATAAAGGGCAATGCACTTCAGTCATTTAACCTGAGTTGAAACCCCATCATTCTCACTGTCAGGAGACCTTGGCAAAATAACTCAACCATACTGTGCCAGTATTTCTGTATCTAAAACTGAGATTGAATTAAATAGTTGCTTTTTAGGCTAAAATTCTGTGAGCCTGTGATGGTAGGAAAAGAAAGCGAATGTCTCAAACATGTCACATTTGACTTTTTCTAACTGAATGATTCTCCTGAGTCCATTTCTATAAGAAGCTAGAGCACCTGAGGTTACCTGAACCAAGGCATTTAGAACATATTTTAAACCTCTTTGTCGGTGTCACCCAGTAGATAGTGAGCAAATTGAGGACAAAGACTATGTTCTTTCTACCTTAGTTGTAGCACATAGTAGGTCATCCGTATTTACTAATGAATGAATAAGTAAATGAGTTCCATACTTACCCGTAGGAATTATACAATACCTACTGAGCTACTTCTACACGTCTGTGACTGCTCTAGGTGGCTAGCATGCATTGACAGAGAGGCACTGAGTTCTATAAAATGTCTGAAAACAGTGTTGCAAGCAATGTAATCAGGATGGTGACTATCAAGTTCTCTCCCTGTTCTTCAGGATATATGTAGTGCCTTTCGGCCTTATGTGAAAGATGGAAGACTTGGATGCACAAGGGAAAATGATCCAGTTCTTGGTCCTGATGGAAAGACGCATGGCAATAAGTGTGCGATGTGTGCTGAGTTGTTGTAAGTATCATCCTCTTTAAGCAGTCCAAGCAGGTGGCCCTGGTGAAGGTGCCCTTGGTTGCTGTCCTGAGAACCACTCCACAGAGAGATCAAGCCCTTTTCACGAGGCATGCAACCCTTTGTCTTTGTAAGATGGAATAGTCCTTGCTCCCAGAGTGGCTTTTCTCTTTTTAATTCTTTCAAGGAGTGGATTAGTGATTATGTTAGTTATTACATTCAACACTCTTAATTTGTTTAATTACAATGACTTAAAAATACGTAGTATTTTATAAGGTACAATGTTTTAAAATTTAAAAAGTACTTTCAAATGGAACGACCTGGATTAGTCATTTGACATGTATTACTTCATTTGGGTATGAATAGAGACTCTTACTAAAAATGATAGTCTAATTAACAGAGTAATAATATAATAATAGTAATGTTATATGGCCGAATTCATTATTAGTATAAAAGGTGGACTTTTATGAAAGGGGGACCTGTTGGATGACTTTCTCTAACTGCCTGACATGGCTCTGAGCATTGAGACCCAGATGTGAGTACAATCCAATTAGTCTGTAATAATCTGGGTGTTAAACAAGGTATGGATTCTCTGATCTGTATGTCAGCAAGCCTTTAAATGCTCTATATACATCATTAGATCTTTAAATCAAGACAAAGAAAAATTTACAAGTTCATAAACTTCACACCTGCCTTTGAAAATTATAGTGCACTGCTGTAGAATTCAAGGGCATGTCCTATCAGGTTTCAAAACAATGATTATAACTGGTTTCCAGACAGGAATCAGTCTAATATCCACGTTCTTGTCTAGAAGACATGCACTTTTAGTGTTCAAACCTGCACTAATTCTGTGACTTTCCTTTTCTTTTCATGCATAAGCTAAAAACGAGAATCTGACCTCCCTAACTCCTGGTTTCTTCCTCTGCATAACTAAGACAATAATGCCAATCTCAGGATGAGTCTGCAATTATATATAATAGATATGAAGGACTTAAAAGCGCAGCTCCATGTAGCTTTTAATAACAATGATTCTTTTACATGAAGGCAAACAAATGCTTTACAAGATATAAAAGGCTATACACAAGGGTGTGGATGACAGTATGTCAAATGCCCAGTTTGGTTTCACCCTTGTCGCAGCATTGTTTTAAAGCCCTTGGTTCTGCCTGTTAAAGGGAATTTTCCTGACAGTCTTCTGTTTGTCAATCAAGGAGCCACACCCATCCAGTTTTACAGAACAAAGCTTCTAATTGACTGTCAATGGGTGAGTCAGTTTCACTCCCTTCCTTATCTTTAGCAATTTTCTGGTTCTGACAGTCAAGACAGAGAAAAGCTTGTCTCATGTATTAGTTCAGCTTAACAAGTTATGGCAAAGGATATGAAAGTGCTTAGTACAGAACCGGACACTGAAAATTTGATGGAGCCATAAACTGACCAACTGTTTTCTTTCTTAACAGCTTAAAAGAAGCTGAAGAAAATGCCAAGCGACACGATGAAATCAGAATTCGACGAAGTGCTGAAATGGTAAATTATTCACCAACACAATTTGGTTTTTGTGGCTATAAATATTAACAAACTTACGCTTGACCATCTGAAGTAATTTAATACTGTCATTGTCCTTTATTAGCACATGAATTTTTTTTCTATAATTTCACAATTCCTCAATTGACAATTCCTAGTATGTTAATCATTAAAATCACATGATATCACTTATGTGTGGGATATATACCTAAAAGCAACAAGTGATCAGAACAAACAAACCAAGACTCATGGACATGGACTATAGATTAGTAGCTACCAGAGTGGAGGGGTAAAGAGGGTCAAATATTGGTGACAGAAAGAAATCTAACTATGAGAGGTGAACACACAGTGTAAAAATATATATGCCTTACTGTTAAAGTATATAGCTGAAACTTATTGGATTTCATTAACCAATGTCACCATAAAAGAATTAATTAATTTTTAAAAATGCAATTTCTCTTTTTACTTAAAAAAAATGAATGTAAGTCATAAAGTTCATAATTTTCAACAGACTTCTCTCTTGTTTAGTGTAAATTAATCTTGCATTGATTAAATTATAAAAATGCAACATAATGTAAATTAGACAGGAATAACTTTAAAATAATAATTCTAGCGTCTTTTAAATATAATAGTCACTCGGATATTTTATGTATAATCCCATTGACAGTAATCAAAGTCGTTAATTCTTCCATTATGGTTGTTATTTTAATGAGGCCTGCATTTATAAAGGTTTTGCTTCTGTTTAAATAAAAATCTCAAACAAATATTGAGATTGTTGTTTTAAAGTTTAATATCCTTAAAATTGTTTTTTCTAGTTATTAGTATTTTTAAAAATCCTTTTGTTAATAGAATGGGCATTGTAGGTAATACAGCCTAAATTTCTTAAATCAGTGAGATTAGTAAACCCTATTTTGAATAAAATTGGTAGCAGTTACTTTCCTAAATGACTAGCATTATGTTGAGAAGTCAGAGCACGGGAGTTTTAGCCTTAGTTCTGTCAGGCTCTAGGTGTATGAAACTGAACAAATCATCTCTTGTCTCAGGGCCTCAATTTTCTTGTTAGCAAAATCAGGATGTTGGATAAATGATCTCAATTCTACTTTCCTCCTGGATTGTGATTCTGTCTTGCACCATTTTGTGCTATCCATGTATAGTATTTTTGCCAATTGCAGGGCATTTGCTTTCCTAAGGGAGACAGATCCAGTCTTCAGTAGTCAAGGGCTAACTTTCCACTTCATAATGCTTTTCAATGAAGCAAATTTCCCACCCTAAAGAGGATATTCAGTTTTTAATTAAGTAACACAGAACACTATGGGAGGTGAATACACAATGCAACATACGTACAACACACTCTTGAATTGTACGTTTGAAACTTATTGGATTTTTTGGATCAGTGTCACCCCAATAATTTATAACACACACATACACACAGTTGTCAGTAATTTGTTCAATACTCACTGAAATTTGAAAAACAGTTCTTTAGTAGTGGTTGTTAAACTTGTCTACAACTTAGGGTCTTCTTGTAATATTGAGCATTTTTTTACTCCATAAACACAGTTTTTTTTTTTTTTTACTTGTCTTTCATCACATCTTAGCTATTTTTCTCTTGTCCTCTCTACGGCTGGAGTCATTGTTTTGGTGGGGTCACTGGACATGATTATGTTGAAAAAGGACTGCTTTATAGTGATGGCTCAATATCTGCCCCATAATTAAACTGTCAATGGATTGCCACAAAAGTATTTGTTCAGAATCTCCTTGAATGAATCACAACTTATAAACTGAAATTATCATTGTTTCTCTTATGGGAATTATTGAACATTAATTTTATTACAATGCTGTGATTATCAGGTGACTTGTCATCTGAGTCTGTGTTCCTGGATTGTAACAACCAGGAAGTTTGGAGCACACCCATTGCTCCTCCAAATACAAATATCTTCTTATTAGGAGGTAATTAGGATTCTCTTTTAAAGCATCCTAATGAAATATGTTTTATTAAAAATAATCAGAAAATACAAGCTCTAGAAAAGAGACTGAAGGGTATCTGTTCCGAAAAATCTCATTGTGTAGGGGGTGAGAGAGGGTCCCAAAGATGACAGTGTCCCAGTGAGTTAGGAGCACAGTCTAGCTGCCCAGGTCTTCTGACTGCAAACCACACTCTTTAAACGCATGTCTTCCTGGCTGAAATGGTAACAGTTGAAAAAAATTCTAAAAAGAAGCATTTTTGTAGGCTATATTAAGGTAATATTTTTCATCATAAAAAATGTTTATTGACATAGAGATTCCCAAGTCTAGAGTAACTTGGAGTGTGTGTGTGTGTGTGTGTGTGTGTGTGTGTGTGTGTGTGTAAGTTATCAAACAGTAGTTTTCAAAACACAGTGAAATCCTGAAAGTACTGAACCAAAGCATCAGGAAATCTGGGTGTAAACCTCTCTTGGATTTTTTGGGAAAGTCATCACCTTTTTAAAGTTTTCTAAATAAATATTTGCCTTGATTTTCCACCTCTCTACAGTGAAGAATAAAGGAAAATTAGATTTACTCTTTCTGAGGTTTCTACCTGCCATATTTGGAGGCAGAATACATAAAAATGATCCACCGGTCCACATGGAGAACAAATTAAGTAAAATGCTGTCAGATACCAGCTCATTCCTTTCTCCTTGCCAACTGGTTTGGATTGCTCTTGACTTCATTCATATTAAGCAGTGTTTAAGCATCTCATCTCACAGATTCTGTACTCTGTTCATTGGCAACTATATTTTTGCCTTGGTTGTTGCATTTTGTTCTGTCTTTGATGGAACTCCATGAATAATCTTTTTTTTTCATTATCTTTTTTATTTTCTAGATTTGAAAGTTAACAAGAACTATCTAGTTTTAGAAAATATTTTTCAACCTTTTTTTCCAAAACCCTTTGACCTTTTAATAAATACACCACACAGCAGATACAGTGTAATTTCACAAGATAATTACTGTTTTCTATTAATTTTCTATTAATTTGTTTATCTACACCTTTGAGACCTGACATTCTTTGACTATAAAGCTATGATGTGCGTTTTCTGTATTAAAAAGTAGAAAAGTGCTAAATGTAATTACTTGTCTTTTAAAAGGATTTTTGCAAGGAATATGAAAAACAAGTGAGGGATGGAAGACTTTATTGTACGCGGGAGAGTGACCCAGTCCGTGGCCCCGATGGAAAGATGCATGGCAACAAATGTGCCCTATGTGCTGAAGTTTTGTGAGTATAGACGTGGTTTTGTTGGAGTGACTCAAAAGGTGAAATGGAGGTTGATTGGAATAATGACTGGAAACTAGGTTAGAATTTATTAAGAATTTTTGAGCAGTTTCATGCTCTGCAAATCATAATACTTCCTAGTAAGTAGATCCTATTGAGTCTGTCTATTTCTGAGTATGAATGGATTCTGTTTTCCAGTTGGAAGACTAGATTACAAAATATGTCTAAACATTCCCTGTCAGGACCCTTGGAAACTTTTTCATGAGATAGCCGTAATACAGAATAAGGGTAAAATCAGAAGCCAAGACTTTGATGTTTTCTTTCAGTAATTATCTCATTGTGACAGAGTTAGATGGGATGCCCACAAAAAATTCATGTTCGTATGTGGATTGCATTAACTTTATTTTTTCAACTACGACCTTGAGGGAATAGCAGATTCCACATGTAAATTATGGCATTTATGAAGATGTCACAAGAAAGGTCTCATCACATTTTCTTTCAGATCCTTAAACTCTTTGAGCTCTTTTCTATGTGCTGTCCCACTGCCACTTTGTCTCAGGCTTGGCCAGCTAATGTGTTCTCTTTCTTATATTGCATTTCAAGATTATACTTTCTTGGATGAAACTTCCTAAAATCCCTAGTTGAAATTCAATCCTTATAATGCTTAATGATTTTATTTTATAACAATCATTGCTGTTGGTAACCATATAATTATTTCTGTGACTACTTGTTGACTGTCAATCTTCTCTACTTGGCTATAAGTTCCAAAAAGACGGATATGTGTTTGTTTTTGTACTACTATACTAGATGCTTAGGGCCCAGGCCAGTGCTTACCAAAAAAAATATTTACTAGCTAAATGTTGGGTGAATTCAGGAACAAAAATCTCTGTTCTCAAGAAGCTTAAGGGTAACTAACAGAAATAAGCCATGGATTTGGGAGTATTTAGGTATGGAAATACAGTGAGAGATGTAGAATTCATTTTCGTGTTGAGCTCTGAGATATCTTCTGAAAGAAGGTAGAATTTAAGATTTAAAAAAAAGGAAGATGCCTAAAAGAACCATTGCAGTGGAAAAGAATGGCATACATAAAGGAAAAATGAAAGGGGTTCTTTGGGGAACTAATAAAAATTTCAGTATAATAAGAAACTTTATAGTGATTGGAAAGTGTTTATACAAGAACTCAGAACCATAAGCTGTTTTCTCACCTATACCTAAATGACTATTTTATAACATGAAAGTTCAAAACATCTACGCCTATTTACTTTTGTTTCTTTCTCCAGCAAACGGCGTTTTTCAGAAGAAAAAAATAAAGCAGAGGAAAACCTGAGAAAGGCTGAAGAAAAAGTTAAAGTTAAAAGAGAAACTGAGGTGAGGATTTGTTTGATTAATCTAGTCATGACTTTTGCATTGCGTATGCGCACATTTTACTCTAGAATGCATTTTCAATATTGGTTGATTTTTCTTTCACTACTAATGGGTTTTCTGGAAACCAATTTATATAATTTTATAAGATTTAGAAGAATAATATGGCATTATGATTTTTAGCTCTATTGGAAGAAATTAATCAACTCATATTACTAATAGTTCCACATTCCTAAATGAAGGTATTTATCAAAGCACTATCTTATTTGATATGTATTCTTCTTCAAATGTGTGGTAGTTGTTTTGAAAGCAATATAAGTAGGAAATTTTAATATGCTTTCTTGAAAATCATACTACATTCTACTTTGTAAACATCTTGACTAGTCATTTGCCTTTTTTATATGTTATTATCTTAGCTCAGATGCCTAAGAGCGCTCCTTTGCATTGATGCATTAGCATCCTGCCAGATATCTATACTTCCAGCCAACATAATCCTCAATCCTCAAGATTCAACTTATCTTCTACATTGTTTTCATAGAGTAGAAAATATTTCCATGAACCAATGGCATTATGAAAATCCAATGGTTGAAGGTACCCTGAAGTTACTTGGACCATTTCACTCCTTGAAAAAACCCTGGATAACTTATTTCTGACAAGATTTTATCTCACCCTCTATTGTGTGTAGCTCAGTTTTATAAAATAGCCCACTCTGTTAGTTCACCTTCTGCCTTCATGTAATCCCATCTTCCTGTTTAGGCCTCATTTTCAACTGCTTTCTTCCCTTTAATCCTAGGTTACAAATTCCTTTAATTTTAGTTCTTAAATGTCTCTCAACTATTTTATTTTTCACTTCCAATTTCTTCCTTCCTTTCTTTCTCCCGTTTCTTTTTTTCTTCCTTTCTCTCTATTATTCCTTTCTTCTATACTTTTCCTAAATTCAGTCTCTAGCCACCTAAATCTTCCACACATCTGGCTGGGTCATCTTTCTAAGACGAAATGATTGTGTCCTTCTCTGCTATAAATATTTTCATTTCCCCATTTTTTAAGACTATAATCCAAATTACTTTCAAAGTTTAGTGGCTTAGTTTTGATTTATCTTCAAGATTACCTGTTTGACCAGTTCTCAAACTTCCTTCTCTTAGCTAATTCTTTTGCTACTATCTTCGTGGTTATAATCGTTTGTCTTGAAATAACATATTCTTTTATGCCTTTATATCTTTACGTATTTTAATTCCCCCTGGAGGATTTTTTTTGCCACATTATTTTCCTGGATGTAGCCTAAAGATACAACTAACTCATAAGCTTTTCTCTAACCTTCCATAAATTATTTTTTCCTTTGTGCTTCTGCACACTTAATTCAAACGTGTAATATCCCTTAGCTTTCTATATTATGATTCTTTATTCTTTCCACTTGAGTAATAGAAAAGCTAAACCACATTCATATTTATATTTCTTTAATTTAATATATTTGTTGAACACACAGATCAATATTATAAGGAGAAAAATATCACAAAAATTTTGGATGATCGTAAATCTTAAGAGCTTTATTTTTGACCCTTATTTCTTCTTTACCAATATCATTGATAAAGAACACCTAAAATTTGTAAACAGAGAACTCTAAGCTGTCTCACTTTCATTATTCAGAAACTCTGCAGTGAATATAAGGATCATGCAAAGAATGGAATACTTTTCTGTACCAGAGAAAATGACCCTGTTCGTGGACCAGATGGAAAAATGCATGGCAATTTGTGTTCCATGTGTCAAGCCTTCTAGTGAGTATAGAGTTATAGAATGTCCAGGAGAGAGGGGAGTTTACAGATAAACTCATAGAATCAATTTGTATCATAGCTGGGTAAACTGTGCTTTGAAATAGGGAAGCAAGTTGAATAAGTTACACTGAGAATATTAGGAACAGCGCTGGGAGTAAGTACCTAGAGCTATTTATTCCAGACATCTGTTTTCCCTTGGCACTCATTCTTTAGCCCTGGAACAAACATGAGCTCGTGCAAATATCCAGTCCTCCCTAGTGCTAGAGATTCCTATATGAACTTGTTGTACAAGTTTATAAGCATCTTATCTTTCAGAGGGGTTAGGGTGTAAAGTTAGCACTTAATATAGAAATTGATTAGTAGATTTAAAGTTGCCCATGAAATAACCGTGAACCCTTATAAAATTACACTAAATGTTACTTTATGTAATAGGACATTTCTCTAAAAGTTAAAATTGACAGTTTGCTTTCAAAATTCAGAACTGCTCTCAGTTCATGCAGTTGAGCTCAGATGAAATTGTTGATTTACATTTAGAATCTGTGGTCTTTTGTTTTGACTGACAACATGTGTGGTTGAAATACCATCAGTTAACTGTACATACCATGCAATTCTGTTGTTCAAAGCAAATTAATGCTCATTTGGTATATCAGTGTTATAAATTATTGGCCTTGTACCACCCATTCTGCATTTTGTCTTTAGATAACACAGCCATGAGTAAGCAATGCATTTAAGTTGAATTAATAAAGTCAGGTTTGCATGATGTGATAGACCGTAGACTTGAACGTAGAGATCTTAGATAATTGTAATCATAGCCTGAGTGTGTAGCCACAGCCTCTCTGCCTCACCTCCTCTCCATTAAACAAGGGAACCAGTCCATGTGCTTTGTTAAGGCCACTTACAGCCTCCAAGTGTAATGTCATCATGGCACGAGTTTTGATAATCTGCTTTACATACTTTAATGATGTTTGTTTTCTGACTACTAGCAAGAAGAATAATTTATAGAAAGTGAGTTTTCTAGATCCACAATTTCTATCTTTCTTTCAATGTTAAGCAGAAACTATGAAGAAGTTATGGTATCTTACCATACTGGAGCCTGTTTTGTTGCTTCTCATAGATTTGTAGTGACAAAAAGACAAAATTGCTTCTTGCTAAGGAAGGAGGACAGATTAGCAATGCAGGAATGTGGAGAGATTATTGCTTGTTTTTGGTATTATGGTTCTTCTTATTTTCTCTCTCATTCAGCGAGGCAGAAGCTGAAGAAAAGAAAAAGGCAGAAGAAAGAAGTAAAAGAGAATCTGGAAAAGCAACTTCATTTGCAGTAAGTGAAATCTCTCCAGTAAATCCTACCTGGCACTATTATTTAAACATACTTCAAAGGGCCCAAAGGTTGAAATATTTATTGCCTGTAAAAATCCCCAGAAAATCTTAACCCTTCAATCTGGGGGTGACATTGAGATAAATGCTATGGGAACTTGATCAATTTTTGCTTCTTCAGAGGCTAAGCTTGTACAATAAAAGTAATTAATTTGAAGCCTAAAAAATAAATCCAGTTCTAGTTTCTTCAGTTACAGACTGTACTAGCTTTTACTAATCAGTTTTCAGAGACTCTATCTGTATATTTTCTACATGTGAATTTATTATAAAATTCACACACACACACACACACACACACACACACACACACAGAACATGATTTTTACCTCTGAAATATTACAATATTTGTTTCTATAGTCGTATGTAAGTTATTATCACCTACTGTTTAGATAATGAAAGTCTCCTACTTTTTCCTTTAAGTTCCATCCTTTTCCTTATTCAACCATCCTCCCTAACATAGCTAAAGTTGCAACCTATTTACTGCTCTGCTTAAGCTTACATCCAGCTTGTCATCAACTACACAATTCATTCCAAAATTCATCTTCTGCTATATGCCATGAAGTGTTCTCCTTGTGTTTCTCAGCATATTTTAACAATCTAGTCCACAATTCCCATTCTATTTCTTACCAAGGAAAATCTTATTTACTCATCACGGTCTCACTCAAATTACTTTTATTCCCTGACATCTACCCTGGTTCCTACAATCAGATTGCATGATCTCAACCTCTGAGTTTTCAGATTTTCTTGTACCTATATGTTTACAATAATGTTATTTTGTTTAGATTATAGTGGAGTTTACTTGTCTACTTATTTTATCATATTGTGACATCTTAGTATGTCTTATTTGTTCCCATCTCTTAGCAACTGATAAGTGTTGTCAGTTAAAATGAATTTTACATTTAAGAGAAACACACCTAAAACACACCTAAGCTTGAAGAAACACAACATTGGTGTCTGCCAATGTAGATGTTCCAATCTTCTGCTTTAAATAGGAATGATATGTATGTCCAACTTACTTTTTCTGTCTTGACAGGAGCTGTGCAGTGAGTACCGCAAGCTTGTGAGAAATGGAAAACTCCCGTGCACCAGAGAGAATGACCCCATCCAGGGCCCAGATGGAAGAATGCACGGCAACACCTGCTCCATGTGCGAGGCCTTCTTGTGAGTAGCACTGACCAGCTGGGCAACGAGGGAGGTTTGGTCTTTTCTGCTTCATTTCTTTTTCATTGTTTTTTTTTGTTGTTGTTGTTGTTGTTTGTTTGTTTTTTTGAGTTTGATTACACTTTATGTCTTAAACTGTGTTTGTCTCTTGTCCATGACATTTTGTACCACATTTTTGCATGATCAACAAAGAACAATTTCTGCATGCCGATCACTGGTTGAGGCCCTGTGGAAGTGTAAATGATGTAGGAGAAGAAGGGCCTTACCTGTACAGAGTGGGATGTGAAGTAATTTGAAACCACACAGCAAATCTCAAAACAAACAAAGCAATATGCACATCAGTGCCTAAGTTCATACACAGGTTTTGGGGGGTAATTGGACTATGGAATGTGTGGGCTCTGGTGGCTTTAACTCCTCTCATGTGTCTCGTCACCTTGAAGAACTTCATTGAAGCCTGGTCTACACTTCTAACCCTAAATTTCTCTCTGAATAACTGGAACTGAGTAACCGGAACTTTTCCTTCATTGTACTAATCACAGTTCATGTTTGTAAATGTATGTGCATGACTATTTGTTTAACATTTCTGTCTTCCATTAGACAATTACTGTTATTGTAACAAGGATTCTATAAAATGTGAACATTGAGTTCAGGTTAATTTTCTGCTTCATTTCTGTGTTCAATCGTGAGAGCGCCACTTCCACAGGAAGATGATGTATTTAGAGGAGATGGAAAAATGTATAAAAACCACATCCTTTGAGGGTTATTGAGGCTTGGCACATGTAGCCAGGGAAAAGTCACAGTATTGAAATATCCAAGTAGTTTTTTGTTTTTAAACACGGAAATAGGACTAGTTCCAGTTTGTCTCCATGGATGAAAATGGGGCCAATGAAGTTTCTAATGGAAATTTCTAATGGTTTGAGGACTTCATGGATGAAATTATCTATCATAGGATTTCAAGGATGATGTAGATAGAGAATTTATTGGCAAATTAAATCACAGTGAGATAGTAGTCAGGGATACAATTGTGAATATTGGCAGTTTAGAAAACCACCTCTGCTCTAGGGTTTAAATCCTTAGTCTGCATTCATTAGTGTGTCCTTGGGAAAGTTGTGCATTCAGGTTTCTTATCTGTAAATTGGGGTTATAACAACAGCTTTGTGACATTCAAGTTTGAGGATTTCATTAGTATGAGCATGAGGTTAGGCACAAAGTAAGAATTTAATAAATATTAACTAGCAATTTTATGATATTTGAGAGCACTTTTGATCTGGAGATTCTGTGATTCTTACTCATCTCCTTTTTCATCACTCTTTTTTAGCCAAGCAGAAGAAGAGAAGAAAAAGAAGGAAGCTGAATCAAGAAATAAAAGACAATCTGAGAATACAACTTCTTTTGAGGTTAGAGCAACTTTTACAGGTCAGAGGTCAGACATGTGTGGACCTGTGATTCATAGCTGATATTCGGCCACCCATAAACTCCCTGAAACGGAAACATTTGGGCAGTTTGTGTTTGTATGTTTGTGTATAAGTGTGCACACACACATGTGCAAATGTGACTATTTCTAGGTTGAGTCCATTACATTTTGTTAATGTTTACTTTTGGACTCTTATTAAAGTATCAATGGCTTTATAATACACTGTAAATTCTGCTCATATCACTGCAGTGGCCTGTTCAGAAATGATATACATGAAAAAATTAATTTTTAAAAATCTCTTATATTTCATCATTAAGGATAAATTAAAGGGACTCACACATATTTTACAAATACATGTTTGAAAAAAATGGTTTTAAATTAGAAGATATATTTGAGAACAAATAGTTTAATACCTAATTTTTCTCTTATTTAAAAGACTGAGTATTATTAAGCTTAATTCTCTGCTTCAGTAGGTTACAGTATTTTTAAAATAATTTTTTATTACTTAATTCATGTCTTCAAAGCTAAGAACTATTCTAAAATAAGCCAATTGCTGATCTCCATTTAAGGAAAAGTCTGAACTTCAGCTCTTTTTGCAATATGATCCAACCTGTGTTCAACACCTCAAACTTCCTTCCTCAATTTCACAGGAGTTGTGCAGTGAATACCGCAAATTAAGAAAGAATGGACAGCTTCTCTGCACTAGAGAGAATGACCCCATCAAGGGCCCAGATGGGAAAATTCATGGCAACACCTGTTCCATGTGTGAGGTCTTCTTGTGAGTAGAGCTCAGGGCTTCTGAAAGAGTGTGGAGATAAAACTAAGAGAAGTTTTCAACAACTGTGAATAATGCATTTTCCTATTTACTCTAACAATCAATTTTGGGTGTCACATTTACATAAACAAAAAAAAATCACAAAACCAAAAGATGTCAGATGATAATTATTGTGATGTAAAGAGGAGCAGAATAATTTCTTTAGGATATTTCAGAAAGAACTCAGAATCTTTTATTGAGAAATATGATAGTTGCTTTTAGTTTTCTGAAGGATTATCAGCTAAAATAGAAAATAGATGAAGTTACATGTAAAATATCATTATGGTGCACAGTAAACTTTAGATTTTATATATTTTGGTTCACTACATTTCTTCTTACTCATTCTGTATGACCTCAAGGAACAGAATTAAAATGGAGAGCTATAGAAAGACAGATTTGGATGCAAAATGAAGATAAATTTTATAGTAGTTAGAGAAAGGGAAGGCTGCTTCAGGAATGGTGATTTTGTTGTATAGAAGTTGGATGCCCATTTATAGGGGACTAAAATAGAACTGTAGAACAAAATCCATGTCCCCTCAAACAAGAAAGAGCCCATGATATTCCTTCAGTTTTTTGATCTTTGTGACAAGGGATACTCCAGTGTATTTTCTATATGCCCAGACTCTCTAAAAGGATTATCATGAAGACTTCCTTGGTGGAGAGCAATATAATAACCCAGCCGGGTTTGGGCCTTGAGAGCATGGAAAACCTGTAAGGTAGAAGTCAAGACAATGACCATGTAACCATCATAACCAATATTGAATGCATATAATCATTATATACTTGCTAAGAGCTTTGCCACCTAATCTCATTTAACCTTCAGAACAAATGTATAAAATAGGTTTTATATTATGACAAGTTTTAGATGGAAAAATAAAGGCCCAGAGAAGTTGAGACTGATAGAAATATCAGTACAGGACTAATGTGGAAAATTATAATATTTCTCACTGTATGGTATAGACCGGGTATAATCATTTAGCAAAGCCATTATCAATTCCTATAGTTATACTTGCCTATATTGAGTGAGGCTTGTTTTAGTCTCTTTTTCTTTACCCGTATGTTAATCTTTCTGCGACAGGGAAGTAATTCTGCCATCTAGTGGTCAGCTCTTCTGCTTCCTCTGATAATTGCCTAGTATAGAAAGAAAACGCTTCTTGAATTTTTTAGTCAACTTAGACTCATGATAAAGTTTAGGTCAGTTTTCTTTTTAAAGAAGTATGAGAAATCTCACAATTTTGGAGTTGTTTTAGTAATTTTCTTCCATCACGAAAAAATTTCGTATCAAAAAGAGATAGTTTTATCATATCATATTTTATGTATATGTTAGCAAAGGCTACTGACTTTCTTGAAAATCATTCTTTTCCTCTATAGTCTTTTCTTGAAGTTTCAAACCATGTTCAAACAGTATTTATAACTTTTAAATAAGTTTTAATTTAATTAATGAGCAAGTCTTTGTTGATTGGAACATATTAAAATATTTCCCAAATTATTTAATTTTTTCTTTCTCTACAACATGATTGAATTACTTGTGTTGTAGATTCTATTATCTTATAGATTCAGTTCACTAAACTCAGTTTGTATCACTGTTAATTATCCAAAATGATTAAGAACTATCACTCTCACTTCATTTTCATCATGTGCCTATTTTTGGAGAATTCACTTTTAATAATGATGACAATGATTATGATACCGATCACTTAGATCACTTTTGTCAATTTTTTTATTATGGACCAGATAATTATTTGAATTATTTTTCATGTATCAACTCATTTAATACAACAGTCCTATGAAGAAAGTGTTTTTATTATCCTATCCCTCCCTTCCCCTTCCTATTTAAAGATGAGGATATCACAAAGAGGGTTAAGACACTTTTTTATGTTCCTTATGCTATCTGGCTCCAGAGTCTGCCTGTTAACCACCATGCTGTACTGCATCTCAGAAGCCAAATATCACCACTTTATAAAGAGGTGTTACAGATGAAAAAAAAAAAAATCAACAAATAAAGTCTTATTGCAGTATATTTGCTGGGAAGCTAAATAGATTTACTCATTAATGGACTTTCTCTTGCACATTATTCTCTTTATGTGAAGCAAATCATTCTAACTTACTATCCGATAAAATTACAGACTACTATGAATGAGTCTTTGGAATTGCTTGGAGTCAAAACGATAAATGATCAACCTATAAATGTTAAGGATCTACTCTACTGTTTTAAGATTCATTTCTTCTCTTTTTCTCCCCCTCCATCCCCCATTCCTTATAGTCAACAAGAAGAAAGAGCAAGAGCAAAGGCTAAAAGAGAAGCTGCAAAGGTAATTTTCTCAGAAATGCTAATGCTATGCCTTTATGACATCTTTTTGATAGTAGCATTCTAGATATCTCATTATCAGAAGTATTTTCCTGTTCAATTTTCATGCCAGAAATGAAGGAAAAAAAAAACAAAAAACCTTTAACCTCAGGGAAGAAAAGTGTCTTGATTAGAAGTTTCCAAAGTACTACATAACTCCAATTTTGAGTTTCATTTCATAAAAAGTGAAAAGTTAACTTACTTTGCATTATTCTTTCTCATTTATGTTAGTCTTCTTCTGCATCTAGATTATAAACACCCTCAGGAGAATGATGACAAATCTTTACAGATTCACTATGGTGCCAGGACAATTCTAAGTCCATAATGGAATCTTCAAAAATATTTATTGATTTATAGATATACATTATCACTTTTTTTTTTCCTTCTTACTCTGTATTTCTTATTTCTCACTTATTCCTCCCACTAAGCAAAAGTGTAGGAAGGGTGGAAAACTGCTCTCAGAAAACATTTTCTTCATTTTCCAGGAACTCTGCAGTGAATTTCGGAACCAAATGAGGAATGGAATGCTTATATGCACCAGGGAGAATGACCCTGTCCGTGGCCCAGACGGCAAAATGCACGGAAACAAGTGTGCCATGTGTGCAAGTGTTTTGTGAGTGTCTCCCCTCATGTCTTCCACTGAATCTCTTCCTCATCGATTGTCCCTGAGTCTCAGTGTCTTTAGAAATGTGTAGAATATTTACTATGGGTTATATGCCAAGTAAGTTTAAAAACACATGGACAACACATTAGGTAATATTGAATCACATAGTGGCAATGTATTTTTTGTTCGATTATCCTTCTATCTCCTAATTAAGTCATGGGACAAGTCTTAATTTAGTGCTAATATGTTTCTACCACGTGATAATCATCATTTATAACAAAGAGAGTACAGAAGTTTGATGATCTGATGGGTGGGATATCTCACTGGTCTTTCTCCCACCCCTGACATTTTATGACTCTGAAATTGTTTAAGGAAAAAGCAGTTGGACAGAGGTATATGGGGCTAGGATGTAAAGGCTGTTAAGTAACCTGAGAAAAAAATGTAATAGAATTATATTTATCCTTTCAGAGTCATTACTATATACAGGTGAAATAAATACTTTGATAAATGGCTTAGTGTAGAGAGCAAAACCCTTAAGAAAAAGGCCCGTATAGTAAATGTTTTATCAAAATGTTCTTGTTAAGCCAGATCCAGGGCCTAAAAGGCCATTGTTTTGTTGCATGAGACCAGAGTGCCATTGTGTGGGATAGTATAGGAGAAGTTAACTACATATTACCACCTCTGGTTCTTCTCCTAGATCTCCAACCCTCGAGCCACATGCAAAAATTAATGTTGAGAAAAGTATTTAAATATTATCTTTTGAAAGAGGTTCAAAGTTATTGTTGTCCCTTCACTTTCACATGTCTAGGACTAATCTTATATATATGCACCTATTTCCTTAAAGGAGAGATTGACAGAGTAGGCCAGTAGACAGACTCTTCTCCCACCTGCTCCACTTGCTAGTGCTGGGGTAATGACTAGATGAGATGTGATAAAGGCTGAAGATTTTTCCGGTTTTGATATGCTTCATGTAGGTAGAAAATGGCAAGAATGCCAGAATCTTAGGCTCATGATCGATCTCAAAATATTAGTTGTTGAATCTTCCTGGACTTGAATCACTATTGCACTCTAAAACTTGAATTTCAACTTGGATATTAATGCCATTAAAATAATATTTAAAATTTTTATTTTATAATCAAACATGGTTTGATTTTGGGCCCATCATCTGACTTGATTTCATCCTTTGCTTTTATCATTGATATGGTAGTTATTTAGGTGGGAAAGCTTTCACGATTTTAAAAAAGTTAGGGCAGTTTTGGCTTTTCTCAGATTATTAATTAAAGTCACTGATGCATAGAAAAAAGATCACCCAAGGGTCACATGCTGATAAAAAACAAACAAACAAACAAACAAGCATGCTGGTCTTATTTTTTAAAAGGGTAATGTAAATGACTGACTTTATCTGTATTAATGGACTAAATAATACCACCTCTTGAACTGAATAAATTTATACTGAAGACTAAATCTGACCTTTGGTCTGGAAAATCCTCATACCTTCTTAAAATGCACTACCAAAGAGAATGGGAAATTGTATTTAGCGTGTATATATATATATATATATATATATATATATATATATATATATATATATGTATATGTATATATATGTGTGTGTGTGTGTGTGTGTGTGTATTTTTTTTCTCTATTACAGCCAACTTGAAAAAGAAGAGAAAGAGAAGAATGCCAAGGAAGAAAAAGAGAAAGTTGAAACTGAGAAAGTAAAGAGAGAAGCAGTTCAGGTAGTTGTTCCAGGTCATCAGAGCCAAGTAACTTTCATTCTCTCTAGGCAAAGCCCTGCTCTCTCCTTCTAATCCCAGTGTCCTTGGTGACTTTACAAACTGAGAAAATGTATTTGAATCCTCATGTATAAGAAGATCCTCTTTTTCTTATTTAGTTTATTCAGACCAAATCTGACCTAGTTGCTTGTGCATTTGAGAAGAGATCAATCACCCCTTTCTCCACCCATCCTGCCAATGATATTCCAAGGAAGAAGTGTATACAGATTGTTATCTTGTCTGAAAGAAAACCAATTGAGGCAGATTTTAGATTTTTCTCTATACCTTTTTGTTTTAGGATATTTAGTTAAAAAAAAAAAACTAGGTTTTTATCCCCATTAAATCTATGTGATATTTGGGGAAAATTACTTAATAGCATTTTGATTCTTGGGTTTGAATCTGTTACATCTCATGATGATGATGATGATGATAACAGTGGTAACAGTGATGGCTATAATTATTTAGTTGCTGCTGTATGCAGTGTAGTATAAGAGTTTCATGATTAATCTTTGCAGTAACCATTCAAGGTATATGTTATTATTTATATTTTACAGGAGAGGACTTGGAAGCTCAGATAAGAAATTAAGAAATATATTTACTTAGTAATATGAGAGCTAACAATTGGCTCACAGGTCAGGCTTTAAAACCTGTAATGTGCTTTAGATTCGGCATCCAACTTCCATTTGTGATATTTCTGCAGGCTGTGACTCAGGTCTTCATTACTCCTTTCCTTTACCTTTTTCTGATTTGGAAGATTTCATTTCTTACTGCTCTCCCTGCTCTCACATTTGCTTCCTATTATCTACTTTCAACTCTACAGCTAAAGTAATTATTTAAGAACATAAAGATATTATGCTACCCAACATCTTTCATCTAAGAACCAAGACTCTCCTAGTGGCTTATGATACCATATGTGATCTGACTTCTGCCACCATTCAGACTTCATTTCCTACTATTTTACCCATTGCTACCCTTGTTCCAGTCACAATGGTCACCTCGTTGCTTTTTGGACATTCCAAGCATTGACTTAAGGCTTCCCATTCTGTGGACTCAGTAACATAGTGGTTAAGAATCTGGACTCTGGGCTTAGACCATCTGGGTTCAAATACTGGCTCCGTCTCCTTACCTATAAGGTCAGACAATTCAGATCTTGTGTCTTAGTTTCCTCATCTGTAAAATAAGAATATGATTATGATTATGATTATTTCATTTTCATGAAGTCCCATGAAACAGCACAGTTTCTATACTATCTTAAGTCCTCAATATTATACGTATAATGAACTTCACTTCTTATGTGGCCTTGCTCATTCTGAGTCATGAATGTCCCTTCACTCTAACTGTCAAAATTCTGGCCACCTTTCATGGCTCAGAATGAGTATTAGCTGCTCCCTAAAGGTTTTCCCCATTTATACAATATACTTTATAGCTCTATCATCTATTAAGCCAGCAATTTTCCTTTACTTCATTATATTATTTGTTTTATAGATGTTTCTATGTATTTCTTCCAAAGAAACTAAAAACTTTGTCTTTTTTTATGGTTGCTTTAACAAATTAATAGAATTAGAGGCTTAATATAAACTTATTATCTCAAAGTTCTTTAGGTTAGAAGTCTGATATGGGTCTCACAGGCAAAATCAAATGGTTCGTAGGGCTGCATTCCTTTCTAGAATCTCTAGGGGACAATCTGTCTCTTTGCTTTTTCTAGCTTCTAGAGGCCATCCATGTTCCTTGGCTCTTGGACCCCTTTCATCACCTACAAAGCTAACCTTTGCATCTCTGACTCTTTGTCTACAGTCACATCTCCCCCTCACTGTTTCTTCTGTCTCACTCATCTAGTTTTAAGGGCTGACCTTCAGGATTACATTGGGCACACTAGGATAATTCAGGATAATCTCCTCCTTTTAATTTTCCCATCTTAAATCACATGTACAAAGTCTCTTGTGCCCTGTAAGACCTGTATTCACAGGTCTTGGGTATTAGGACTTGTACAAGTTTGAGAGTTGGTAGCTATTAGCCTGTCTACCACAAATTTTCTTATAAAAGAGGCAAATTATTCTTTATATCTCTCATAATTTCTAGCAGAGAATAATATTTGAATTGAATTGAAGGTTTTCTATTGAGATACATAACAGTAATTTTAGATTCCAAATAATGTGTGACCTGAGCCTCTGGAAAACAACTTGGCTAATATCTACCTTCTGCAGCACTTTTCCCATGCATCTATTAATTTGGGAGCATTGTATCATAGTTTTCAATAGGACAATGTGGAAGGAGCTTTTAATTATGTGTAACCTGATTCTTAAATCCTCCCTTATTTGACAGGAGCTGTGCAATGAATACCGCAATTATGTGAGGAATGGACGACTTCCCTGCACCAGAGAGAATGACCCCATTGAGGGCCCAGATGGGAAAATCCATGGCAACACCTGCTCCATGTGTGAAGCCTTGTTGTGAGTAGAGCCATGGCCACTGCTACTACTGAGCATAGCAGCAGATAGGCCCCGGGGAGAGGGAGAATGACAATACTGAAAGTCCTCTCTAGGAGGTAGAACATGCAGGCTATCTTCGCAATGAGTTTGGGGATTTACTATTATAAAGCCATATAGTTAGCACAATTTTTTGTAGTGTTCCTAGTGTTCTGAAAGGTATTTGAATTGCCAGTAAGGGAGGAGCATGTGCTAAGGGCCAATTCCTCAGATTTAGCAGCGTACAGGACTGGGACATGTTCTCTGTATACATACTTACTGCCACCAATAATCCAAGATATAATGATTAGGTCAGACAAATTAAAATGTGCTGTCATTATTTTTAAGTATCTTACCTGTTTTCTGGGGAGAAGGACAATATATTTATTTTCTAAAAGAAATGTTATAGTGAAATTTTATTTACTGGTTTTCTATGGCATATGTATCTTATTCTTTAAGCAACATTAAAAGCAAGAAAAACAATAAGTGGGAGTGTGAATTTGCCTTTCTACTCCCAAGCTAAGTTGGTAGAAGTATAGAAGTAATGAAATACTTTTATTTAGAGAGATTTCTCCTTTAAGATAATAGGTACTGGGCACCAGGAATCATTCACCCCTCCACTCCCTCTTGTCTTATAGCCAGCAAGAAGCAAAAGAAAAAGAAGAAGCTGAATCCAGAGTAAAAGTTAAGAGAGAAGCTGAAAAGGTAGTTGTCCTGAAAGGTTCAGACCACAATGAAAGAAGGAGGTTGTATGGTTTCTTTTTGGTAATAACTCGGGAAATTAACAAAGGCCTGTGTGAGGGAACTCGAGGTTCATGTAGTCCAGGGATTGACAAAATTTTCTTGATGTGCCAGATAGTGATAAATTAAGCTGTAGCTATTCAGTCTCTGCCACACATACTCAGCTCTGCTGTTGTAGCTCTAAAGCAGCCAGAGGTAATATGCCAGCAAATGAGCATGCTGTGTTCTAATAAAACTTTATTTGAAAAAAGGTGGTGGGCCAGATTTTGCTCACAGGCCATTGTTTGCAGGCCCCTAATTTACTTCATTCCCATATTTTTAAATGAAGTTTCAAAATGAGAGAGAAAAAAGAACTTGCTTTTAGAAAGGGAATGGGAGTTTTGATATCAGAATACATATCTTCGTATTTCAGCGTTCTCATAGTTGAAAGATGTAAACAATAGAATTCAAACGTAGACTTCCTGACCCCAGCTCTAACATTATTCCTAACACACTATATAGAGTTGGATTAACATATTTGGTAAATCCAGATGTGTTTCTTGCTTTACCTTTAATTATTTCTGGTGCCAGCATTTGGAAGGAAAATAGAAAAGCAATTTTCCCAAATACCATCTTTTTGGTTTCAGAAAGACTGATTCCAAGTAGATTTTTCCAAGTTCATGGTCATTTACTTGCTCCCCATCAAAAACTTTTGATATTATAAATAATTTATAAAGAAAATCATCACATTTGGAGTTCTGTATGATTGCTTTGTTTAAAATTATATTTCCCACAATTCCGAGTCTGAATTTAAAAATAATATTAGTGGCTCATATAATTCACTTTTTAACATTTACAAAAGAAATTTTTTTTCAGATTGAGACAATTTCTGATTTCACATTAGCTACTTCCAACAAACTGTCCTTTCATATTATTATATTTCTTTTGCTAAATATGGCCAGTTAAGAAATCTAGCAGTAAACCTTAAAGCAGAGTTAGGAAAAAATCTCACTTTGTTCTCATTGAGTTTCAACTTGAACTAAAAGATACAAATAAAACAAACAAAACCCCTCACAAATTCAATCCTAATTGCCACCAGTAATTAACCCTATGACCTTAAGTGATTTACTTAGTCTCTCTTAATTCCTCATATAACCCCATAGCTAACATTTACTGAGTACTTCCTAGATGTTAGTCATTGTAGATGTACATTATTATCTCACATTATTTCCACAACAATTATTTCCACAACAATCCATAACAATTTAATATTTTGAATACTTAGTGCATATTGGCCATTGTTGTTTTAACTATGTGAAATAGATACATTATTCCATTTTATAGATGAGGTAACTGAGGCACAGAGAGGCAACATCCCTCACCTGAGGTCTCTTGGTGGCAGATTGGAATTATAATTAGCAATACGACAGAGCTGTCAACACATTAGTGCTTGTCCAGACATAGCAGGAATATTATGTTACACTCTTTAGAAAAGGGAAGGAGTTCAGAATAAGAAATGGTGTAAATGATTGAAACAGAATGACTGAAGTATCTGGAGGATATTTAGCTCTTAGAAGAGAACAAAGGAAGTTATGGGAGAAGGAGAAGAAAGCTTTCTCCAAATATTTGAAGAACTCTCATGTGGAAGAAGAAATACATTCTCAGTTTTTCTGAGGGAAATAAAATACTTTGACTTTGCTTACTGGTTTGATGGAACATATTCATCCTAATTGTAATGACATCTTAGAAGAATTAAACCCTGGGAATAGGGATCCTATAGGATTTATTGTTTTCTAAGATCCCTCAAAAATAGCACTATGGCTAATTTTGGGAACTATTCAATAGGAATTTTAAAATGAACTATTGGATGGATAATGGACTCCTTATTACTGCAGGTGTTCAATGCAAATTGGACCACTACTTAATAGGCATGACATAAAGGGGATTGAGATATAGTGTGGATAGTTGGACCAGATAAACTTTGAAGTTCTATCTAAACCTGAATATTTTTGATTCTATGACATTTTCGGTATTTTTATTTCATTATACTATAACAAAGATGGATAAAATCCTGAGTTAGAAATGTGACCAGTCCTCAGAGAACCCACGTTATTAAAATATTCTCATTTTTTCATGATTGCAGTTTCAGTTCTGGATTCAGGGGCTGAATCTCAAGGAGAACGAGAAAACGCCTTTTAAGTCTTATGTGTTTAGTAGGAACTGAGCAGAAAAATTGTTCATGCAGAAATTCTTAGGTCATTTTCTCTTTTTTCCAGGATGCACTTAGTAAGAACCAGCAAAATAATTTCCAAGAAAATACCCAGCTCTTTCTTTTTCTCCTCATTTTAGGATACATGCAATGAATTTCGAAGCCTTTTGCAAAATGGAAATCTTTTCTGCACACGAGAAAATGATCCTGTGCGTGGCCCAGATGGCAAGACCCATGGCAACAAGTGCGCCATGTGTAAAGCAGTCTTGTGAGTGCACAAATGAAGCCCCTGCTGATGGAGTTCTGGGGAGGCAGAAAGCTGGGGAATAATAGATACTGTGTTTGTCCTTTGTTTACATATAAAAGCAACAAATGATTATCTGTAAAGCATTTCAGGTGAATCTTTCATTATAAAGGCTAAGAGTCACAATTCTAGAAATAAATAATATATGACAAAGTTATGATATTCTCTGTTCTGGGTAGAGCCTATCAATAGATCACAGCATCTTTCTTGATAAAATTTTAAGTCCTTTGCTGTCAGTTCAATCTCTTCTCGAGATTATTTCTGTAATTCCCATTGGGAAGGAAACAGATTTTAGTACTAATCTAACTTCTCTCTCTACATTTTTGAAAATACAACATTTTCAGGAGATGAAAAATAGCTCTTTATACAGTGTTTGGAAGTACACCTAAAAACTCTGTCATTCAACAGTCACTTACTGAACATCTACAATGTATAATGTGTTCAATGATTATACAAAGATGAATGAAACAATCTTTCTAGGAATCATAGTTCGCCAGAAATTAGATATGGACGTTAGTTAATATAATACAAAGGGGGTGATTGACAAAAGAAAAAATTATATATACAATGTGTTATGATACTTCCAGAAAGGGAGAATTAATAGAAAGTTTTTTTGGAGGAACAGAACTGGAGCTTATAGTTTGGATAATATGTGGACAGTACTGGCAGGAATGAGAGGAAAAGTGGAAGAGTGTAAGTAAAGATCTAAAATTAAGAAAACTGTGGTATGTACAATAAAGCACAAGTCACTTAGTTTAGTTAGAACTTAACCAGTTCACCAGCTTAGAATGCCAGATCAAGGATTTTGAAGTCAATGCTACATGTAGTGAGAAGCTGCTGAAAATTTTTTAGGTGAGAGAAGCGGCATAAATATAATCTTGTAGGAAGAATCATATGTCAGCAATAAAAAGGAGAAAAAGAGAAGGAAAGGACTAAAATTCAGAATGCTACTGGTGGTGGTTGGGGTTTATAAGGACCCAGTGAGAAGTAACTGGAGCTAGGGAAATAGGATAGAAGGCGAGTGAAGCAACATGGGAGATACATGAAGGTGAAATCAATGTTACATGGCAACAGCTATGAGCTGAAAGGGTTGGAGCAGTGAGAGGTCACTCTGATGTTTTGTTCCTCATGAAAGGCAGAGAATCCAAGAGGAAGAGCACATTTGGTAGAGAAAATGTTTATTTTGAGATCTCTTAAATATGAGGTATTTGAGAGAAATCCAGCTGGAGATTCACAGAGGGCATTTATGAAACGCTAATTAATTGCTCCCCTGGTCTTGCTTGTGGTTATGCAAATATCGATTCCCTTGTATTGCATTGAGGGCTCTGCCAGGCAAAAAGTCTCCACATAATTCATCTTTTTTATTTTCAAAGAGGACCTGCAACATAGTAGATGTTCAGTATAACCGGTGAGTTCTATACCCGTCTATTTAGATCAAATAATGACCTAAGTAGGTCAAACTCATAGAAATACATTCCACTCTCTGTAATCTAGTATTCCCTACCTCCCACTTTCTAATTTTCAGCCAGAAAGAAGATGAAGATAAAAAGAGGAAAGAAGAGGAAAGTCAGAGAAATGCTGCAGGGCAAGGTTCCAACAGTGGTGGAGGAGGTGGTGGAGGAGGCAAGGCTCAGGTGAGAGCAACCTCTAATTTTCATAACCACTGTGGGCTCAACTTACTGACAGTGGGACTACGGTAGAGCCAGTGGTGAAAGGTGGATGTATGCAGTGCTGGGTTCGAAAGTGTCCTTGGAAGAAGAGAGGATTCCCTTAGGACTGTAGGGTAATGTCTTAGCAATTTTTTGTGTCTCTAGAGCTCACTTTGGCAATTTTAAACCTAGAATAACTAACACAATGACCTTATCCCAGTCTCTTGACAAGCACCCAGACTCCTCCTTATACAGTCTAGCTCTCGTGTTCATAATCGATCATACGAGATTAATTGGTATAAATGCTCCACTGTATTTTCTCTTATTATTCCTCTTTTCCATTTTCCATTTCTTTTTCCATTTTCTTTTATTATTCCTCTTCCCCTGAATTAAGTGCTATTTTGAACACTATTCTCCGTTGATCCAAGGTTTTGGAATATAGTCCTGCTCCTGACACTTAGGATTTGTGACGCATTGAATAAGTTACTTCACTTCACTGAACTCATGTTCTTTATTTAGCTGTACTCTCACAGGGATAAAATAAAATAATTTTAGCCAAGTGTTTAGCACATCTCTGGAGATATTTTTAAGTGTCAGTATGACAATGTTGCATGTAAGCCCACTCCTTGAGCACGTGAACACAAATTTCATGGGATTACAGGCACCTTATTTCTCTTTTCTTAACCTTGGGATATCAAAACCATTTGTTTGCTTCCAGCTCCAACACAGGCCCAATATTTGCCTTTGATAAATTCTGGCCTGTCTTTCCATCTTTTCTCCTTTAGGAGACTGAATTCTCACCCTCAAGTGACAGGTCTGTTGAGATTCCTTGTCTGTCTTCTCCATAATTGGTTTAAGCCTGTCTTCCTTGGCATTTCATATAACTTTGTGCTTTCTTCCAGCATTTATTTCTCTCTTTTACCTGCAACAGAAGTCAGCATTCTAAAAAAAAAATTTTTTATTTAATTAATTAATTTATTTATTTTTATAAAAGGTCAGATAGCAAATATTTTAGGCATTGTGGATCATATGGTCTCTGCTGCAACTATTCAGTTCTGCCATCATTGTGGGAATGCAGCCATAATAATATCTAAATGAATGAATGAGGGAATGAACGAGGGTACATTTCAAGTTTTATGTATAGAATTTTATATGAAAGAACAAGCAGTGAAACAGATTAGTCTTTTAGGCTTCACTTTACTGACCCTTGATTTATGCTATTAAATCCCAGCCTGCTTTATTATTTCCTTGTATAGGACCTTTAAAGCAACATGATTAGCCGTGACAGCTGACCTCTTAAAATATGGATAACTCCAGCCCCTCTTTCCATGTTATATTCCTTCTCTTAGAGAAGGTAGACAAGAATTTGTCATACTCAAATGATTTAACACACTTAATAACAGTACAACAGACTAAGTAATTCAGAAGGCCTATCCTCTTCTCCCTTTTCAGGACCAATGTGCTGAGTTTCGGGAAAAAATGCAAAATGGAAAACTCACCTGTACCCGGGAGAATGATCCTGTACGTGACGCCGGTGGCAAATCGTACATTAATAAGTGTACCATGTGTAAAGAGGCACTGTAAGTACTTCTCTCAACAGACCTGTCTAAAAGATAGCCACATACTCCTCCTGTTTGAATGGCTCTTTCTCATTTGCTTAGGGCTCCCTTTATGAAAATTATTTTTTTGTTAATTTTTTAATTACCTCTTTCTCATATTTTTCCTAAAGGACAGTGAGCCCTATCAAGAGCAGTTAATCAATGGCTAATTTTTACTCTATTTTCTGTCATAATTCTGTGACTTATAAGTGCCATCATCACAGACAATCATGCCTATATCCTAGGGAGCATTCATGATGGTCATTTGGAAGAGTTGACCAGCATAGTTCATGTGTATGGAGCACCTTTATTGCACAACCCAGGGTGTGTTCTTTCTATCAGTATCACCTGGCTTGCTTATGATAACTCAAGTTACTGAGTGCATCACTATTAGATCTTGTCAATAAAATGGGATAGTCAATGAATCCAAATTTTAAAAATTGCATGGGTGTTAATGCACATGAAGACTTAGAGACCACTGGCACACAAAAAAAATTATCTGAACAGTAAGAGGTTTTAAATAAAGATATAATCCTAAGATACTCTCTAGGTAATTTGTCTTCTATTTTGGGCTCTATACTTTAAGAAATAATATTATTTTGGGTTGAACTACATATCAAGGAACTAGAATGGTGAGTTGGTGGAGAATTAAAAACCACAACTTATAATGAAAAGGCAAAAGAACTGAGAAAGCTGGACTTGAAGACCCAAAACTTGCCTTTAAACACCTGAAGGATTAATATCAGGAAGAGGTAATGGATTCAGCAGGCTATTTCCTGAGAATGTGAAATAAGACTAAAGGTTGGATGTTATAGCAAGATACAAATAAAGGAGACTTTGAGATTACTTGAGTTGATCTAATCTTCCTGTGATGAGGGAGCCTCTTAATAACCAAGCTTACTGTCCATCACGGGGATACACAGAGATATTCTCTGTGGAGTAACTGGTTTAGGATACCTCAACACTAAGGCTCATTTGAAACCTGAGTATATATTAACAAGATGACTTTTGACTCTTTTCTCTTGCAGGGAAAGAGGTGGAGATACAAATAAGTATTCTGGTTATAAATCCAATGGAACCGAATCAGCATCAGGAAAGGTGAGTCATTAACTAGATTTTGGTAAGAGTGGTCTTTCTGTAAGCCAACACTTGGCTATCAAAAATATGGAAAGAGGGCATCAGTGGTGCCAACCAAGATCTTGCCTTAGATTAGAAGCCATGGTTAAAGTAAATACCTCTGGTAACTTGTTCAGTGTGGAAATTTATTGCCCAATGGAGGTCTTTCAGTCTGACACTTTACAAAGCACTTTTATAAATAATTAATTCTCTCAACAGCCTGGTCAAATACACTTTTTAAATCTTATTTTATAGCTGGAGAAAATGAGGTTCAGCTGTATAACAAGTTACTACCAACAGTGGCTTAAAACCACATGAATGTATTATTATACATATCTGGCGTTCAGAATTCTAAATAGGTCTCACTTTGTTAAAACCAAAGTGTCAGCAGGGCTGCATTCCTTTGTGGAGGCTTTGCTTTGTGACAGCAGGACCTGTTCCTTTGCCCATTCTAACTTCTAGAGGCTGCCTGCATTTGGTGCTGTGGCCATCTAAAACCAGCAATGGCCAATTGAATCTTTTTCATGCTGCATCATGGGACACTGACTCTCCTGCCCACTTGTTCACTCATATGAACTTTTGCAATCACATTGGGCCCACTCAGATAATGCAGAATCATCTCTTCATTTTAAAGTTAGTCCGTTGATTCCATCTGTGACCTTAAGTCCTCCTGGCTGTGTAAGCCATCATATTTACAGGTTTCAGGAGGTAAGTTTTGGAAGTCTTCATGCGTGAGCCATTATACTGCTTACCACAACAAGGTTAAATGGCTGTCTGACTCTTGAGTTAAAATCTTCAAATTTTCAAGTTCAGTTAAATACTACGAATAAACACCCACTTCTGATATAATCTTTCCTTCTTTTCAGGATATGTGTGATGAGTTTAGAGGCCAAATGAAAAATGGACAACTTATTTGCACCCGAGAAAGTGATCCTGTCCGTGGTCCAGATGGCAAGACACATGGCAATAAGTGTTCAATGTGTAAGGAAAAACTGTGAGTATTTTCCAAAACTGGCCTTTTAACTGTGTGTCTTAAAGAATAATAATCGTTTCTCATCGGTTTGAGAAAATGACATTTTTTAAAGCAGGTCTAGTAATTGATGCGGTGTATGTTCACTTTTGTTGAAATATTTCTGTTTTTCTTCCAGGGAAAAGGAAGCGGCTGAAAAAAAAAAGAAAGAGGAGGATAGTGAGAGAAATACAGGAGAAAAGAACAAAGAAAAACAGGTTAGCATATGCTGAATATGCTAATACTTAAATTTGGATTATCGGTTGTATGATTAATTTATCCAACAAATCTTTTATGAAATGCCTACTCTGTTGTAGTCATTGTGGATATAATGGAAAAAAAAGACAGGGCCAGATCTTGCAAAGAAATAGCATGCTAATCAATGCCGTGAGGGCAACCCTGATGCAATTACCACACATTTGTAAGACCAGTGACAATTGTCAAATTATTGTGGTTTTCAAGTGAATTTCTTTTTTAAAACAAACAAACAAAAAATAACCAAACAAATGGATACCAAAATTACAAACAAGGAAGCAAGTATCAAAACCCTGGGGCTCTAGATGATAATCCTTGACTTGGCATTACAGTGCCATCTTGTGTTCAACTTGGGTTTTAACAAATGATGTTCAGTGCTTTACATCGACACATAGAATATGACACAGAACACGCCAGGTAAAAGCAATGAAAAAAAGAATAGCCTGGTTTTCCGATCACAACTTCAACAATGACTTCAATTACTTAATCTCTCTAGGCCTTATTTTTCACATCTGTAAAATGGGCATAAAGTATTTATCTTATAGTGTTTCTGTGACAACTAAAGGAAATCTATTAGAGCCTAAAACAAATTGCCTGATATATATAATACAGATCTGATTAAAATTTTTGTTGTTATTGCTATTGAGGAACAAAGCTGAAAGTTTACATGTTAGGATATATTTTGCCAAGAGAAAATCATTTAGTTCATTTCAGTTTCTTCTGTGTGGAGTGATGGGTACAGTTGCAAGCAGATAGGTTTGGGGCTTGGCCTAATAGAAAACGGTATAAAAATGGTGTGGGCTACCTTAGGTGGTAGTGAAATTCCATTAGGGTGAGACAGCCATTTGAGAGGGATACTGTGGAGAAGATTCTCACTTTTTGAACAGACATTGAATAAAGCACCTTTAAAATACATTACATCTCTAAATTTTATTTTTTCTAGATTTTTTTCCCCTCTTGTTTTATGGGTTTATATATTACCAACCAATTATGTTTTCAGTTTTTAAGATCGAACTATTGGACTAACACCTGTTTTTGCTCCCGTTGTCAGGATCAGTGCAATGAATTCCGGGGCATGGTGAGTCAAGATGGAAAGCTCATCTGCACCAAAGAAAATAACCCGGTTCGAGGTCCAGATGGCAAGATGCACGCCAACAAGTGTGCAATGTGTCAGAGCATCTTGTATGTGAAGAGGTTTATTGATCAATATGATAATGCTATGCCTGTTTGCCAGAAAAATAGTTCCTTTTAATTTAAAACTCAAGGCACTTGGCATTACACATTAAAAATATAATAATATCATCTCACTTTGGAAGAGGATAGTAAGTTTCCAAAGCACTTGCACAAGAAATTGTTATTTTGATGATGAGCAGCAGCATAGTCATACCTGGAGCATCTGGGATAGTGAGTTAGCTAATGTATTGTTCCCACATTATTGGCTGTCAGAGAAAGCTTATCAGCTAAGTCATGAGGGACAGGCCACTTGACTTTGTAGAGCTTTGGTTCTTCCTATATATAAAGGTAATGATAATTTCACAGTACAGACATATAGAATTTCAAGGAGGTAATATATTTTTTTAAATGTTTGTAGACTTTCAAACCTTAAAACGGTATAAAGAACAATCAATACTGGAGAGTTTAGCTGTAAATTAGTAAGAAAAATGAAAAGAAGAATTGAAGCAATTTATGAAAGCCGAAAATGGATTCTACTAAGAGAAAAGAGTAACAGCTATCGAATATCATATCATTCTGAATATCAATAGAGTAACTGAATGTAGGAAAGCTGATAGCATTGTCACAAATTATGAAAATTTCAGCAATCAGAACTCATTAGTAAAAGCATTATTTTAGATATTTTTTACATATAAGAAAATAGTGTTAGATTTGCTAAAGTTTAGAAATTGAGAAATACTTTGTTTAAAAAATTTCAATAACCCTAGAAAAACTACCCTATCTTTTTTTAATTCTGCAGTGAGCGAGAAGCTGGTGAACGAAAAATAAATGATCAAGACAAATCACATGACAAGCCTTCAAAAGATGCAAAGGTTATTTTTTGAAAAGATATGAAAAAAAACTATTTTACTTTTCATCCCCAGATCTTGCATCCTTCTCCGATTTTTGGATAATAATGAAGTTAATCTTTTGCCTCAAAGAAAATTGATTTTGCCAATATTAACACTTTGGGTTCTAATAAGATTTTCATTTCCTGGGTTTGAAGTTTAATTTTTTTCTCAATTTTGTAGAGAATTCTCCTACAGTGTGTATCAATTATTACTTGAGTCTCTCCTCTTGGGAGAAATGTGGATTGAAAAGTAGAGGGTAAAATTCTTTACCACCCCACCTGCATGCTTATCACTGGCTCTAAATGTGAAATGAGGTTTCAGGTAGCTTGTTGACATTGATTTTTAACAATTCAAGTAATATAAACTAACCTAAAGCTTCCCCTTTAGTTTCTCTCCTTGATGTTTTTTTTCTGTTTTCTCCAGATGGTTTTCTCAGCATCCACAAATCAATAGCGTGCATGCATGATGCTGCCTTTTCTATTTGCTTTTCAAGATTGCAAAGAAGACACCATCATTCAGTCTTTTAACAGCAATAATAACATTTGTAGAGTTAGATAACCTTGAGAATGTCCTTTGGTCAAGGGTGCAGCTCATGTGGAAAAGTGGGGACAGGAAGAATGGAAGGAAAGGGTGAGGGAGACCAAAAGGTCTGTCGTGTTGTTTTGTGTTTCCCTACATTTCCAGGACCAGTGCAGAGAGATTCAGAAGGAAGCGGATGATGGCAAGTTTAGACAGTCTGGGCGTTCCTTGGCCACCATTGCCAGGATAAGTGCAGTGAGTCTGATCTCAGAGCCAAGAGAGAACCTTCTAAATCCAAGTTTGGGGAAACCACCAAACCAAGAAGAAAAAAAGCCATGCTCACACCCCCTTTCTCATATTCCAGGACGAGTGCAGTGAATTTCGGAAGTATGTGAGGAATAACGGGCTCATGTGCACTCGTGAGAATGATCCTGTGCGTAGTGTTGACGGAAGGTTTTATAAAAACAAGTGCTACATGTGCAGAACTATCTTGTGAGTAAGAGTTTCCTGTTACCCCTTCAGTGTGCAAGTGACCTGCATTTTTAGAAACTGCTGTTTAAAGAGACATGTGCTCATGAACCATGAGCCATGGGGTCCTTAAATAAGTCTTTAGATTCAAGGCCCTTAAGTTTGATGTAGGAGAAAGAATGCTTAATGTAGAGAAAGGAAATTGGGATGTAAATTCTAACCTTGTCTGTTAAAAATAATTTATTTGCAATACTCAGGATCATAGTTTACAAGAAACTGTAACAGATTTTTGTTCCACAGCAAGATCAGACTCAACAGAGAAGTGTTTTTGTAAAAAAGAAAAAAAAAACTACAAATTTTTTAGAAGTCAGTCTTCAGACCTAAGGAATTCATTTGTGAGAAAGGATTACTACATTATTCTGTTGAACAACCATATTTTGAGACCAATGAGCATG
Organism: Cynopterus sphinx; assembly: GCA_030015415.1. Classification (NCBI taxonomy): domain Eukaryota; kingdom Metazoa; phylum Chordata; class Mammalia; order Chiroptera; family Pteropodidae; genus Cynopterus; species Cynopterus sphinx. The sequence goes on along the minus strand of CM057387.1, from coordinate 21,183,641 downwards.
ATAGATAATGATGATGACAATGATGATTGTGAAAACACTAAATACAATAATCATCATCATCAATGTTCATCTAGCTCTTTATAGTATGTTCCTTGAGGTAGGAATTATCAATACTACCTTTTTTTATATTCTAGAAAATCTAAGTGCAAGGAATGTAGGCGATTTGTCCAAGGTGGCTCATCTATTGAGTGACAAGAACTCTACACCAGTTCCCAGCTGCGTGCTTTTCTTAACTTGTCATCCTGGTTGCTCTCCAATTGAATGCTCTATGGTTCCAACATATCTTAGAAGAGTTGCTTACTTCCAACTTTAAGATATAGGACATAGTCTTTATGGATATGACTTTAAATTACTTTTTGTTTATTTTAGTCAAAAAGAAGCTTTGGAAAGGGCAAGACTGCTAGAAAAGACACCCTACACTAGATATTCCAAAGAGGAAGACAGCTCAGATCCCTCCATTTCCTCTCTGGTAAGAATGATTCTTTCTGAAAAGCTACTTATTAATTTTTTTATTTTGTGGGGGCTTTTGCCACGGCCCTCTATAAATCTTATTTCCATTGAAAAGTCTGGGAAAGGCCGAATCAGTACAGCCTCAAGTCCTTTGAGGATTAAAAAGTTCATGTTTGATGAGAGCTCTGGAATTACTCACCAATGCATTATTCTATGCTAATTGGGATTATTAGTCCCACTCCAAGCCAATATCGTACATATCTGAAATTTTTAAAAGTGGGTGTGTAATGAATATGACTTATCTCACAGGTGGTCAGGTGAGTGGTTAGAAGCCTCGATTCTGTAATTTCAGCACACCAAAAATTTTCTTCACCAGGCTTCCTCTCATTCTCCTCAAACCAAATCCTCTTCTCAATAGTCTGGTGCTGCTGCTATGCTGAGCACTTGTGAAATTTCACCAGTCAGTAATCAACAATAGTCAAATAGTCTACATTTTTCTTTAAAATGTACACTGATGGCCATCAGTAGTGTGTCCCTTAGTGTAAATGAGCCTAATGGGCTTGCTGTTCTAGAGCTTTGCCAAGGTCAGGAGCAGAAAGGAGGAAAGGGGATATGAGAACAAAATCTGAGATTGGGCCCTAAAAAGGGGACTTTAGCACTAGTCAATGACCCAGACAAGAATTAAGAAAGTTATCAAACATGAATTTTACCTAATTATTTTCCCAATTTAATTAGGCTAATACCTGAATTGTTCTAGTGAAATATATATAGTAATTACATATTTCTAGTAAATTAGGCACTACTCTAGAGATCTCTAAGCATGAAAAAAAACTATTCATAAAAATATGTTTTTTCCCCCAGCTTTATTGCAATATGACATATAACACTGTAAGTTTAAGACATACAATGTGTTGATTTGATACTTATATTTTGCATTAGCTAGCACCTCCATTGCCTCAGATAATTACCATTTTTTTTGAGGTGCAACATTTAAGATCTACTCAGCAACTTTCAAGTATATAATGCAGTATTATTAGCTATAGTCACCCTGCTGTATATTAGATTCCAGAATTTATTTATCTTATAACTGAAAGTTTTTACTTTTTGGCCATCTCCCCATTTCCCCAATCCCAGCCCCTGGTAACCACTATTCTACTTTATTTTTAATGAGTTTGGTTATTTCAGATTACACTTATTAGTGACATCATACAATATTTGTTTTCCTTTTTCTGATTTATTTCACTTAGCATAATGCCCTCAAGTTTCATTTAAGTTATCTTAAATGGCAAGATTTTCTTCTTTCTCTTAAAGGGATAATATTGTATTACATATAAATATACGATATATGTTTTTAGACTGTGGTGAGTTTCACATCAATAGAGATGCTGAAAAAGAATTTAGACAGGCACCTTTTATGAATCACTCACAAAGATAGTACTAAACCATGTATGTTTCTAGTATTTTTCAGGTATCTGTTGCTACAGATTCAAAATTACTAAAATAAAGCATTAGAAAGTAGCAACAAAGACAGGATGGTATTTATATACATCTTATCCATTTATCTGTTGACAGACACTTAAGTTGTTTCTATATCTTAGCTATTATGAATGTTATTTTTATTTAAAAAATGTTACTGGAGTATAATAGTCATGTAGATAAAGTACACATATCCTAAGTATATAGCTAAATAAAATATCAAAAAGTGATCACACTTGTGATATTAGCACCTAAGTCAAGGAATAAGATACCACCAGGAGACCAGAAATTCCATCATGTTTCCTCCTAGTGTACAATCTGGTTTTAAGCTGAGTTTTCTATTAAAGAAGGGAAACACATTCATTATTCATTTTGTTATCCATTTAACCACCCATTAATTTATTCCGCAAATATTTATTGAGCATCTACTATTTTCTAAGCATTATTTATGTGTAGTGTATGAGAACAGGAGCCATAAATAAAACAGATAGAACTCTGTATACTCAAGTTTATATTGGAAGAACATAAATAATAGGTTATGAGAAGAATAAATAAAATATAATGCCAAGGGGTAAGCAAAGTAAAAATATGATATAATAAATGCTGGGATACAATTCACTGCAATATATAGCTATTCATTTAGGTGTTAGAATTATTTATCAGAACAAACTAAAAAATAAGTACTTCTTTATACCTCTGAAATTAATATCAACAGATTCAACGCTATTAAATTTTCTACTTCTTTGTTTCAGAAAGCATTTTTCAAGAAATTTCTTTGTTTCATCTATTGTCAAATTTATTGGCATGTAATTATTCATAACATTTCTACATTATTCTTTTAATATCTATATTTATATAGTGACACGCCTTGTTTTACTTAATATTGGTAATGTTCAATATGAGGCAAGAGCATTTTTGTCAGTTTTGCAAATATTTATTATTCTTCTCAGACAACCAATGTTTGTTATGTTTTCCATCTAACTAATTTCTCTTCTTGATTATTTGGTTTATTCTATTTTCTTTTAGGTTAATTTGCTTATTATTTGCTAGCTTCTTAAGAGAGAAATTTAGATTATTGATTTTAAAGCTTTCTTCCTTTCTAATTACATACTTAGTTACAAATTCCCCTCAAATCACTGTTTTAGCCACTGTGATCTGATCATTAATATTTTCATTATCATTCAGTCTCAAACATTTCTATGTTCTATTCTGATTACTTTGAGTCATGAGTTATTTAGAAGTGTCATTTAATCTCTAAATATGTAGAAACCTTATCACTGTCATATTTATTACCAGTATTATCCCACTGTGAAAATAAATCTTACATTCTATTACTTCAAGACCTTGAAATTTATTGACAGCTGCTTAATGGCCAAGGATAAGGTCTATTTGGTAATAATTTCATCTGCACTTCAAAAGACTGTGTAGTCTACAATTTTGGAATGTAAAGATCTGTAAGTCTGTGCTTTCAATTACTGAAAGGACTACGTTAATATTCCCATATATGTTTGCAAATTTGCCTATTTCTTCTTTCAGTCAGTCAATTTTTGCCTCATATTTTGAAAATATAGATGCATGCATGTTTAAGATTTTTATTGATGAATCTATTGTTTTATCATTAGAAATTCTCTTCTTTGGCTCTGATAATGCCTTGTTTCCTAAATTTTACTTTATGTGATATTAATATAGATATCTAGTTCCTATTTAATGTTTGTATCTATACATTTTCTAACCTAATGGTTGAAATATTAAAAAAAATATTTAAAATATACTTCTCATAAACATAGTTGAGTCATTTTGTTTCACAAATCTGAAATTTCTATTCTTTAACTGGAGTACTTAGTCTTATTGATATTCAATGTAATTCCTGACATAATTGTATTTAAGTCTTCCATAATTCTATTTTTTAAATTTCTCTGTCTTTTTGTCCTTTGGACCTATTTCTCTTTACTTAATAAAATTACTATGATTATTGAATTCACACTTCTAAAAGATTATAGAGAATAGACATATTCCATCTTCTACATGAAATTTTTTTTTTATTTTGGGAAACATTAACATATAACATATATGACAATTGACATATACTTAGCCCCTAGTATGTGCCAAACACTGTGTTATTATGCATGCATTTAAATGCAATATCTGATTTGAATCCCTAAAATACCAATATGAGGCAAGAGCCATTGTGTTTATGTTTTTCAGATGAGAAGCTAAGGCACAGAAAAGTTAGCTAAATCACTTCTCTAGTTTAGTAACAGAGCAGGGACTCAAAAGCCCAAATAGTTAATTTGTATTTACCTCTAAGTATTTTCTTTCTAGATTGAATATAACTAACACCTTCATTTAAAAAAAAAAAAAGATATTATTTGTTACATGATTACTATCCTAGTTTTCTTCCTACAGCCATGCCTCAGATTATCTGTGCCCAATATCATGGAGGGTTTCTATGTCCTTGTTGTTGAGCTCTTCCTTGTTTCTTGGTTTAGCTACTTATCTTCCCTAGTAAAAAGAATCCAAATCCAGGAGGTTAAATCTACGGTAACAATGGTGTGAAATAAATATGTGAGTTTGCCTGATCTATGTTACAGTTCTTTTACCAATCACTTATTCAGATGTGATGGAAGAAATCAAGAAGCTTTTCTCCTATTTCATCCCTCTTGAGTTACATTGAGAAAAATGTATATTTTCCCTGTTCAGGATTCTGAGATGTGCAAACACTACCGAGTATTGCCCAAGATGGGCTACCTTTGCCCAAAGAATTTACAGCCTGTCTGTGGTGATGATGGCCAGACATACAATAATCCCTGCATGCTCTGTCATGAAAACCTGTAAGTATGCAAAGTGCACCATCATATCTTCCAGTGTAGAGGCTTATGACTACACTGTTGACCCACAGTAGTGTACTGATAGCAATTTGAGGTGTACTACAACCAGTTTGTGGTGTACTACAACCAGTTTACTAATCATAGCAGTTCAAAATTCAAGTTTTGTGAATGATCTTCATCATTATATAGAGAAGATTTTAGATTACCCCTTTAATAACAGTGTTTATATACTTTACTGAGTGGAATAGAAAGGAAAAACGGTGGGGTGATGGCAATTAGAGACATCTCAATGAGCTCATGTTACACACGGGAGTGTGAATATCATCTATTTTTTTGTCTAACAGAAAAAAGTCGAGAATCATTGTTGTATAGTCAGCTCGGCCCATAATCTCTAATGGGTCTTATGACATAAGTGCCTGATATTGACAGATTTCCCATCCTCCCTAAGTCTACTTCTTGGAGCAGGAAAAGCTGTCATGAAAAAGCAAACAAGCCAGTGGCAGACCTGATGTCTATTCTTAGATGTGTTACTAACTGCATCTGTGAGCTTATTGTTTCCTCATTCTGAGATTTAGTTTCTTCATTGGGGCAAGAAGAGACAGGTTTCTGAGCCAACTAACTTCACATGATTATTGAGAAGAATTATTATTTTTAAGTTAAACACAAAGAATTTGTTTTAATACTTCCATTATTGATTATAGCTTGGTCATTACTTTTCTGCTCAAATGTTGTCTTACACCTGCCTCCATTCACCTTTTCCCAGCCTCCATCTGACTAGCTTTCAATGAGCATAGTGGCAAATTTTGACTTTTTCACCTTCTTAGGATAAGGCCCAGAACATGAGGATGAGTCTGATAGCCTGCTTTTCAATTCTGGAAAAATATTTGAATTTATATTTATTTTCTTTTAAGTCAAATAACTCATAAAAGAAGAAGCCATTCTTCAGTTAATATGCTTAAAATAAAATCTGAATATGAGTGCTTTATGTGTTCTCACATCTGTAGGCAAGGCACTTGCACATTCACCCCCTGACTGACTCCCCACTACTTGCTTTGAAGTAGTGTTATCATCATTGTACAAAGGGTGAATCTTAGGCTGAAAGAGTCCAGGTAATTTGTTTAAAGTCACAAAGCTGGGAAGTAGATCATACAAGATTTTAACCTTGTTTATTTGAAGATAATACAGTTTTCTTTGCTCTCCGCTACACTGTTATGTCCAAGGCAGTAGTTTCTTTAAAAACTGGGATCAAAGATTCCTTTGATAATATGAAGAAAGTTATCTCTTTCCAGAAAAGAGGATGATGTGATATCAATTTGTATACATAATACCCGTGGGCGCAAAAATCTCTTGAAGTTCATCCATGGATCTTACAGTTTTAAGAATTAAGAAGTTCCTGTTTAAAGCATGAGTACAACCATTCAAGAATTTGTTAGTATATATGCCTTATCTTCAGCCCAGAATCTTTCATCTTCTTATTGAAAATGTCAGGATCTAAATTATTCATGCAATATTCTTTATATTCTTTAGGCATTCTATAAAACTGTATAAACCAATAACAAGTAGATCTCTCCTTCAAGGGAATTTTAGAGTCAGAAATTCCAATGGTGAAAATAGTAATGAAATGGGTCTCAGGATAGATTGTTTAGTTGAAGGAAAGGGGAGTACCTATTATGAAGAGAAGATTCAGGCTACCCTGGGCAAAAGGAAATGGTGGCTTCCATTGTCACAGAGGAAGCTACAGAGGAGCAATTTCAATTTGAGCAATGCCCAAAGATGAACTGCCTCATTAGAGAATTTCCAATCACTAGAGGCAAACAAGTAGATTTTGACATATAGTATTGCTTAAGTGACAGGCATTAAAATTCATACCCTTTAAGGTATTTTCTGTTATAAAATTCAGACTACATGATTATGTCTTATTTTTACAAAATAAATTTTATATGGAATCTATATTCTCTACATTTTATGTGTTTTAATATATTTATATAAAATACATTTCATAACCTTCAAGTCACATTATAGGTACTCAGTAAAGTCACATTTCTATCTGGGATTTAGTTTCTCCATCTGTTAAATAATGGCTTTTGGACTAAATGATCTCTGAGTTTATTTCCAACATTCAATAATTCTATGAGTATATAGGTGAATGGAATGTGACAGAATAGATCCAGGGCTGGTAAACAAGTCTGGAGCTAAATCAGAAGAGGGAGACTAAACCTGGATGATGCCTATTGGGAAAAAAAAAAAAACATGCAGATCCCAGGCCCCACCCCTCATTTCAATACTGGTTTGATGCTCATAAGTCACCCAAATAGATCCTTGGGTTTTAGCCTCATCTTTGAAACTTACTCTGTTCTGTTTTAGAATAAGCCAAAGTAATACACGCATACGCAGCGAAGGGAGGTGTGAGAAGAATAGCACCCCAGAAACAACCCCTCTCAGCATGCCAGCATCTGTAAGTACATTAGCATCTATGATTACAGTGTTAGAACCAGATGGTTCTGCTCCTGATCTCTTGTACTGGTGATGGGCATTTCTCTGGCCAGGGAAGTGACAGACACTAGGCCAGGTCACCTCAGGATTGGTCACATCTTCTTTGTGAAGATAAGCAATTGCTGAAACATGTGGAAGAATGATATAGTAGTTCATATTTTAAAATGTTTACTGTTCACTGGAATCATTAATACATTGTTTAGTAGCAATGTCCCTAGCATAACAATTTCACATTGCATTAAACTGTCTCCCAAAATAAAAAATTGACCTTTTAATTTAAATTCCTACAAGGATGTTTTAACACACAGTACTGAGTTTGACATTCTCCCTGGTGATTGCATTTGAAGAATCTCTTCTCTAGAAAGATGATATGTAACATGGGGAAAAAAATGGGAATTTTCAAATAAGGGAAAAATTGTTGTTACCAGATAAATATGAGTTCAAATTCCAGTTTTTGATGTTCTTCATATATAAGACCTTTGGCAAATCACATAACTATCTAAAGGTCTCACTGAGTTATTAAAAATATTCAACAAAGATTGACATTTAAGCATTTGGCAATGTCTAAATATTAATGGCATTTATTTTCACTGTCACTATTATTATTAAGCTTAAGAGACTAAAGTATGAACTTAGAGAAACAGACCCTGGCACAGTGCTTATTTATTTTTAATAATTTTAATAAATTTATTTTGTATTTAGTTAAATGAAAATATATTTTATTTAACAAAAGCAAACCATGTTTTAGTAAATTATATTTAATAAATTATATTTAATTATTAAATTATATAAATAGATTATATTTAATAGTTATTTATTGTTATCCATAACCATTTTTACTCCCTTCCACTGCCACCAAAAACTCTGGAAATAATAGAATTGAAAACGATTTTACCGGATCTGAGGATCTTAAGCAACACTAGATGAGACCATATTCAAAAGAGCTACTTCATAAAACTTGATATAGGAAAATGGGATAACAAGAGCTATAAATTAGGTATTTCTGGTTTCACACTAGCAGCTGGAAGGCAGGTAGAGAAGCTACAGGACTGGGATACAATCAGGAGACCATCTATCTACTCTGTGTCTTGCTTTAAACATCCATAAAGAGGGTTTGAACTTCTGCTGTAGTCCTCCTATGGTATTTGTTGTTTTATTACCTAAAAACTCTAAGTGGTTTGACCCTTATTTATTGATAGAATATACTGTCTCCCCATCTCACAAACAGATCTGGTCACATGTATCTCAGAACAGGAAGGCAAAAATAATCTTTATACAAGTCCTGTAGACCACATCTTGCTGCAATCTCATGCAGAAAACTTGCCAAAAACTGCTTTATGAGGAAGTCGCTATAGGATAATACTGATAAGATGTGTCTATTCAAATAATGAAGAATCTTGCCACAACTAAGCACAAAAGGTTTCTAAGAGAGTGTCTTCCTTTTATTTTGGGGTGTTTTCTTCTAGAGTTACATATAAGCTTTATTAATGATAGGAATTATTTATGATGTTACCTGATGGAACAAGTCATTAGAACAAAAGGTGTCCAGGGCATGGTTCTAGTGCCCTCTGTATTCAGTGATGCCATTTTAGATACACTGAGGTGGTACAGGTGGGTCATGGCTCAGCATTGCTCTGCTCACTGTTACTTATGCATATCCTGGAGGTCGGAACCTATTGCCTGAGCGTTGTGTCTGAACAGAAAATTCTCTAGAGTCAGGAGTCCCAAGAATGGAGTAAAAGGCCAGGCCATCACAACTTTCCTAGAAAAAATGATTGAGGATACTGGAACTCATACTTTTTTCTTACTAAGGATTACTTTCTATTATACAATAACTGCTAAGATTAATGTAACCATTTAGAGTTCTTTTTTCATTTTTTATTTTTTTAGGTGAGGCAATCCTTGGTTGACCTCACAGATTGCTAGAATCTTGTCAGCTTACAATCCCTTGTTTTCTATTTTTTATGCCTACAGCACCTGGTCTTCCTAGGTGGTCTCCCATTCAAGAACTAATCAGGCCCAACCCTGCTTAGCTTCCGAGATTAGATGAGATCAGGCTTGTCCAGGGTGGCATGACTGTAGACCCATTTAGAGTTTTATGTGTTCTTTTTCTTTGCTTTTGCATCCTCACAATAGTCTCGTGATTAAGGCAGGGGTCATTATCTTTCCTATTTAAAAAAAAAAAATCATCCTGAGAGAAATCTTGCAATATATCAGAGTTATTCAGTATTATATCCTGGGTCCAATTTAGATCTTCTGACTATATTTCTTATGCTCAGCCATCACCCCTTAGTTTATCAGGAGATTCTGTTAACCAGGAGCTTGAGAGAAGGCATTATCTCAATTAAATAAAGATTAGCTACTTTAGAAGGCAATTCCCTTCTAAAATTTCAATACTGTTTTTGTGAGATGAATAAATGACTATTCTCAATTCAATGATGAACATTTTCAAGGATTTAACAAGACCTAGCTTGTCACTCTCAAACCAAAGGAAAGCTCAAAAACTTGATGTGAAAGCTAAAAGAGAGGTTTGAGTTTGGAATAATAATGCTACAGAAGCTCCAGGTGGTGCTGCCTGCCCATGTGCAGTCATATGGAAGAAACTTTCTGAGGTCTTTTTCAATAATTTACATGTTGATTTAATGTTTAAATGTTGATTTAAAAAGTTTGTGAGTATTGGATGAGTCAGGTAGGAAAGATGGCTGAATATATTCTCTTGGCCTAAAACAAACTATAAGGGTAAAAGCATTAGCATTGGAGGAATTAGCTTAAAGTCTTGACCAAATGTGAGACCTTGGCAAGTCACTGACATTCTCTGAAGCTCAATTTCCTCCTCTGAAATGATGTTAACGACACCTATCGCTCTGCATCACCGTGAGGGTCACATGTAATCAAGAGCAGAGTTCATTTTTGTATCTACCTTAACAGATGGTACATTCTAGTTGCTTCATAAATGCTCACTGCTCAATTAAATAAAATGTGAAAGTGACTTCAAACTTAGTTTTTGGCAGAATGTAAAAATCTATGGATTTCTTTGATTCTGGTATAGCTATAAATATATAGCCCACATTTCTACAATGACTCTGAATTTCTACATCTAACTTCTCTATCTTCTCTTCTAGGACAAATAATGCAAAAATTGGTGAAAGCCATGAGGGAAAATGTATGCCACAATCCTGAATTGCCTACCTTCACCATCTGCATATACAAAGAATTCTTCAGAGCTCATCTCATTTGCTATAAAAACAACAATAGAGAGCTGTTGGGGGAATGGACTCACTGACTTTTAGTCTTCTCCATCTCTTTCCTCCTAGATTCTGTGATCAGAGGGCACAGGGATACCTCTACCTGGTCTATGCTCTGCAGACCTCCTCATCACAATGCTGTCTGTCCATTTACTTGTTCAATAAGAGTAAACCCAGTAGAATACCCCTTTTGGGACTTCTTTGCCACTACCTGGCTAGTAGGAAATTGTTTTTGTACAGAAGCTGAATAAACTCTACTCTTTTGTCTTGCTAAACCCAGTGGTGGACAGAAAATGCTCCCTTTGTTTCAGATTCAAGTTGCAGTTCATAGTTGGGAACTGAAGTAGGGAGATATGGTGTCCTAGGTAGCCAACAGCTATATAAAGCCAATTGGCTATGAATTAACCTCGCCTCCACTATCTGTCACCTTTACCAGCTCCTCTATCCAGTGTCTCTGTTTCCATGAATAGCATAACTATGTCTCAGTTCCATAGGCCCCATCCAATGACATAAATCAGTAATTTTGCATATTCATTCATATTGCTTCTTGACAATGTCTTATGTCAGGGCCTTGGTCCCATAGTCTGGGAGAAGACTAAGGAAATGAGAGTTCCCCATGTCTGTGTAAGTCCCTACAGCAGCCCTGTTCAATAGCAATATAAGACGAGTCACATCTGTAATTTCAAATTTTCTATTAGCTACAAAAAAAATGGGTAAAATTAATTTTATATATTTAATTAATAGTATATTTTAATTAATCCAACATATTAAAACTATTATTTCAAAGTATAATCAATGTAAACTTTTTAAACTAAATCTTTGACATTGGTATGTCTTTTATACTTATAATGCAGCTCAATTTGGACCAGCCACATTTTAAATGCTCAATAACTGTATGTGGCTAGAGGCTACTAAATTAAATAGTAGGGGTGGGATGAGACAACTGTTAACTTTGTCATGCTCAAAATCTTGCTCCTGGTGTCCTGTGAGAGTGTCGAGATGCGTTGTTCACTTTCAGACTCTGGTCTGGTGCTGAACAGACTCTAGTGGAGGAAAGCCTATGGAGAATCCATCACAGTTCAGGTTCTCAGCTACAGAAGAACTGTGCCTGGAAGGTCAGGCCTACTTGGATTTGGGAAGCTAATTTTGCATTTTTTCCCTTTTTGTTTTAAATAAATTGTCACTAGGCCAAATTAGCAATAGTTAGATTTAGTAATCTTTGTCCTTTGTAACTGAGTAAAAATAAATTGGTTCTTAAGCTTTTTTCTTGTCTATGTTATCTTTAAGAAAAAAGAAAGGAGGCTTGTAAATCATTTTTAAACCATGAAAATTTCAGAAAAACAAATAAAGAAAGTAATGTTGCTTTTTTCTTGGAAACTCCGGGATGTACAGAATGGGTTCAGAGATTCTATAGCATGTGAGACTGTTATCTCTTTCCTGGTTACTTATAGGAAATCCAGAAACTCTATTTTCATGGACAGGACATTGTTTTTTGAGAAGTAGTTGCTCTGTTACATCATTTTGAACATTTTATTGAAATATAAACAACAAATTATTTCTTCATTATTATTATTATTGCTATTATTTTGAATATAGTTATGAATATTAGGTAGTATACACAAAGACTTTGTTATCCCACACTTAAGACTTAACCAATCCTTGACAATCATTGGGAGTATGTGGCTTAGGGTAGAGTAAGGTAAAGGATAGGGTAGTCTAGAATGAGATGAGACACTGGGATCTAGAAAGGCCTAGGGACCCAATAAAAGTCAAGGGTGAAGTGAAAGTGGGTTGCAGAGGTCAAGAATGAGACAAGGACCAAGGAAAACAGAGAATGGACTGAGGATCAAAGATTGGGGATAAGAGTGTGAATGTGTTGAACACACTTGGGATTTTAAAAAAAGTTGAAAGTTGATCTTTTGAGACAAACTCAAGGTGAATTTAAAATAAAATGTCAGTGTCAAATGGTTAGAAAAAATAGCTGCATTAAATATTAAGTAAGTTTCTGAGTTGTTTCTTGAGTTATAGCATGATGGATGGGAGGCAAATAAAAACCAAAATCCAACTCACAAAGGTTTGAGAAACCAGCCCTCGAATTCTAAACCAGGAAGTAACAAAGGATCCTGCAATAGAACTAAAGAAGGCAAAGCTATTTCTATCATGTCTTCCTGGTCATTACCTCATATTATGCATTTCTCTATAATTAACATTTCAGATTTCATTTTCAGAATATCGGTTTTCATCAACCTGCCACTGTCAAACTCCTTATTTTCTCATCCAGGGAACTCATCTGAAGTGTTTCCTCTCTTTTAAAGCTTCAGAAAGGACTTGTCTAGGCTATGGATGAACATACTTTTTAAAAAAGAGTCAAAATATTTTAGGCCTTTCTTGTGAGACATTTAGTCTCCATCACAGCCACTCAATGCTGCTGTTGTATAAAATGAAAATAAATATACATGGATATGTTCCAATAAAACTATATTTACAAAAATGGATGATCAGCCTGGTTTTACCTGTGTGCTGTAAACCAGTAAGCGGTCAAGTCTGTCCCTTTTTCTTCTTTTTGTATCTTAATTGTCTTCTCTTTGCTCCCTTCTTTGCTTTGGAATACCAACCACACTTCTCATTCTATGCTAATTACAATAAAAAGAAATAATGTTGACATTTCTAAACACTTAAGATGTGCTTGAAACTGAGAAAAGCACATGGCAAGACTCACATACCTACCCCTATTCAATATTCCTTGTGACCTTCTTGGTCAACTTTGACCGAAGCCATTCTCACCTAGCACACAGTTAGAGTGTGTTCTCAAATAACTCTCCCTGTGTCAGGGCCTGAGGTATTGCTGACCTGACCAGGAGGTTTGGTGGTGTGAGGCCGAGTTGGACGAATGCACAAAAGGGCGACATGAGGATGAAACATCAGGTACCATCTTTATTGTGCGGAGGGGAGGGCACTTCTGCTGGGAAGTGCAGTCCCATGGGGGAGTGCAGTCTATTGCGTGAAACTCTCAGTCTTGCACACACTTCTCTTGCTCCCCTTTCTTGTGCTCCCCTTCTGCTCTCCTCCTCTCTTTTATCCTTCTCTCCTTCTGTTCTCCAGGGGATCTGTGTGGCTCCTCACATAGCAGAGGAGAGATTAATTGCTGTGATCGCAGCCAGACCTTGGGCCAGTCAGGCGAGGTGCCCACACCCTTTACCAATGACAGGTGATATCTGTTTCCCTCATAAAAAAAAAAAAAAAAAACCATAACAAAACAGATTGTTTTTTCTTTGACACCATCTTGTCACACAGATAAATCCCTTTTCCTTTCCAGTACTGAAATTAAAGTTCCATCTATATCATATGTGACTGGAACTCATTCTTCAAACATGAAAGGAAAACAGAGGGAAAGCTTCATCAACTGAAGAGTTCCAGGAAAATAAATATTTGTTGTCCTTGCTGGAATTTTTGTTTGACCATGGAGCTCGTTCTGAATTATTTTAATGTGCTGACTGATTTTAATTATTTAATTATTTTAATGTCCAGCCCAATGTGTTAGAATACTTATAAATATCTTTCAAACCTAGAGACTTCTTGCATTTTGCCTTATTTTCTTCTTTTATGAATTTTAGACCATTTTTCTCTTCTGTGGATTTATTCAATATCCTAGCAGACTTGCTTCATTGCATCCTTTCTGGCTCTTTTGTTTTGTTTGTTTGTTTAATCTCAAAATGACCTCTATAAAATATATTTGTTTAATCCCCCAGTTTAAACTTTAAAAAAAACTCCTACCAAGCAGCCGTACTGCATTAAAACAAAGCAAAAATGAGACAAATCTGAAATCTAGGCATTGTCTTCCCCTGTCTCTTCTGTCCTCCACAGAGCTAATCACCAAATGTGATAAACTCGTTGGTTCAAGCCATCATCATCCTTTCATGATTAACCACAACAGCCTTATAGAAGACCTTCCTGCTTCAGTCTCCTTTCCATTGCATTCTCCAGTGTTGGCAGAGTAAAGGTCTGAAATCCAAGCTTGATGGTGTTATGCTTAAAACCTTTAAATGGCTGCTCCAGCCCCAGCATGAACTCCAAAGTTCACCCAACATGGACGACTCTGTTCACCTCTTCAGCTTCAATTCTTGCATTGTTTCCCTCCCCTTACACCTTTGAATAGTTTTCTTGAATTTGTTCTTGCATGTCCCCTCTTTATTCACTGCTGGTCCTTCTCCTATTTTTTTTCTTCTTCTGTTTTACAAGGTCCATCCCTCCAGCCTCTAAACTAATTTGTTCTTACCTCGTTAAGCTGGAGCTTATTTCTGGAAGACTTCCATGGCCTCTTTTTTTTTTTTTTCTCAGAGTGGGAAGTAGTTATTTCATTTTTATGGTCCAAAAATGTCCTGTTCTTACACCTATTAGTACAAACTGGCACTGTTTTGTGGTTGCTTATTTACAAGTCCATCTCTCTCACTAGACAATGACTTTTTTAAGCAAAGAGACTGTTTAATATTCTTGTTTATATCCCCAGTGCCTAGTATAATGCCTGGCATGAGCAATTGCTTATTAAAAGTTGTGGAGCAAAGCTAGACCCTCAAGATAATAATATTAAAAGAAAATTTGAGACAGACATTCTCAGTTCTAGCCCATAACATAAAGCCTCCAAGGATAGGGGAAGACCATAATTTTAAAAAGAATTTAGAGATTTTGCTATTTCCTTTCTGGTACAAATTAAAAATTATTGGCACTGACGTTGGAAACAACCTAGTTACATAAACACATGGACTTATCAAATGAATCTCCCCACCCCCGGAAAGGCTAGATTCATGAGGTGTTTCTTAGAGATATTAGCAAAAGCTGAAGCTAAAGAAAAATGCAAAAAGCAACATAAGACCAAAACTATATTCTGTGAAATGTATTGTTATAATTAACATTATACTAATGTTCAACTCCTTGATTGCTTTTTACCATCTAAACATATGATATGTAGTGATAAAGACCATTTCAATTAGAGAAAGGTTATTTTAGGTTGATAAAATCCTAGATTGACAGAGCTAGGAGGAAATCAGAGATGATAATTTTGAAGCCAAGACAGGGAAAGTAATTTTCTGAGCTTACCCAAATAGGTGTAAATCAGAAAAACATTCAAGTATATGGCTTTTAAGCTCATGTTCCTTACACCATTCTCTCTGGCCTCATGAACTCCAGTTTCATGCTCTCCGTGCAAATGATATCTATCCGAATATGTTTTGGGACAAAAGAAATGGATTTTATATTCAGCGATCCTAGAAAATTGTTTCTTATCTACAGAAATGATTTTTTATTATCTACAGAAGAAAAGCTTCTGATTAGTTGAGGGAAATTTCAATTCCAAATCTATGGAACATGTGGCAGGAGAAAGAACAGAGTTTTTAACATGTAGTAATGGTTTTAGCAGTGAAAAGTGAGTTCCAAAAGTTTGGAAGTCCTGGGAGCAGTGATAAAATGAGAAGTTGACAGCTTATTGTATTCTCGTTTCTGGATCCATTTTGCTTCTAAAATGTTAAGTGAGAAAATTACCAGAATTGTTTGTTGTCAAAGTCTCTAATAGTGAGTTATTGAGAAGTTGTGTGTACAAAGGACATCTACTTAGATCCTAGCCTCTGGTCATAGGACAGATATGAATCAAGCAGGAAAGGCCACATCCTTCTCCACCCTGAGGCTATTCCTATGCACTCAGAAGAGAAGAAGGATTTCTGGTGGAGCTGCTTACCACCAGATAGTACTTACCTAGAAGTTCAAGATAAGATTCTAGGGAAGAATAGAATTCTGATAGTCATTGTAATGTCAATATGTCAAATAAGAAATAATAACAGCAACAATGAAAGCATAGTTCAAAGCTATTAACTAGTTTCCTTGTATTTTTCCTTCCCTCCTATAACAAAGCCAACAGAAAAAGGTGTGTACTTTTGCCTTAGAGGATGCTTGAGTTAAACTGGACAAAAGCATAAATAAAAGGCATGAAATGAAACTCAGTGGCATGAGTACTTTAGAAAGTAAACAAAGTAGAATAAAATTTTCAAGTGCCAGGAGCCTGCCAGCAAAGATCAAACCATCCAGAGAGGGGGATTGAGGATTAAGGAAAAAAATACAAGAGAGAAAGAAGAGGACTGAGTCAATACTGCAGCCTCCAGTTAGTCAGCATACTCCATTTATCCATCATGACTAAGTATGCACAAACAATTGCTGACATTTGCATAAGAAGCCTGTTGCTAATCCTATCTTCCTCCTTAAAACATTCAGCTCACTCCCTGGAGCCACAGGTGCTTTCCAGCCGTTACAAGATTAGCAAAGTATTTGCCAGCTATGCAGACATCCTGCTGAGTAAACAATCCCTTATCTGCCCCAAGGGGCAGCCATCAGGCAAGTGGCTCCCAACATTCAAGAAAAATGAAAGGGACCAGGTTCTAATACTGACCAAGACTGCTTGCTGCTTGACAGCATCCTGAAAAGTCAGAAGTGAAGTTTATGACTATAAAAAAAGTGTCTGTCAAACTCTGGGTTCAGGGATTCTCAGTCTCAATAAAAGATCACCCTGTCTCATGTGTGGCACAGTATCAGGAAGCAATCTCACTGAAGGGAGGTTGGACCATCAGGAGGCAGGCAGCAACCAAAACTGTCCAAACTACAGGGTCTATTTTCATTTTCCGAGCACCGCTTAAGCATCTTATATCCTCATGAACTCCAATAATGAATAGGACCAAGTCTCCCAAATTTCAGGCACAATGGAGGGCTCAAAATCAAATGTAATTCTATTTAGAGAAAAAGAACGAATAGATAATTTTGGACATCTACATTTATTGATCAAAACTCATACCTACTGCGTGAGGTACCATATTGGGGATTGCTAGGGATTCATGCACAGTACTTTACCACATCAAGGACTGACTGCCTAGAATTATAATCAAAAAACTTGTCCCTCTTAAGCAACTAGTAATAGAAATGGATGTAGATTCTTTGAAGTGACTTTTAATTTGGGTAGTGTATTGTGATGATGAATTATTCTACATACTGTTTTTAAATTCTTATTATTGAGTAGGTGACAAAAGAAAGAAAAATGTAATCTTGTTAGAATTTATTGCTGGGATTACTTTCTCTGTCATTCTTGAGAATTTCCAGAAAGGGAGGAACATGAGAGGCAAATTTCTAGACCATTATATTTTGACTATTAATTAATAAAAAGGGAGGAAAAAAAAGCCACAAAACTTTTAAAAGCCTATATTCTTCCTGGAGAATAAGGCAGACACACAAAACCTAGTTGGTAAGAGATTAAATGTGGGAGCAAAAAAATTAGAGAGGAAATGAAAATTCCTAAATTTTTCTGGTTTGGATTACTCTTGACAAACATTAAGAATTAAATTGGAAAGAATCTATTAAAAATGGAATTTAACATCTATGGCCATGCCATCCTCAATAAGCCTGATCCCGTCTGATCTTGGAAGCTAAGCAGGGTCAAGCCTGGTTAGTACTTAGATGGAAGATCACCTAGGAAGACCAGATGCTTTAGGCATAAATATAAAAAAATAAGGATTGTAAGCTGACAAGGTCCTTGCTATCTTTGAGGTCAACCAAAGGTTGTTTTGCCTAAAAATAAATAAAATAAAATAAAATAAAATATATTAAAATAAATAAAAAAAATTAAAATGGAATTTAGCATCAAGGTTTGTGGGGGAACATGTTGACCTTGAAGATGCTAGGGGGTGTCCAGAAGGTGGTGTCCAATAAGTAGTGGAGAACTGAGTCTAGGATTCAGGTGGCAGATCCTCCCTCACTTTCTTTGGAAAAGTAAGTAGGGGCAGAAATCCCATGTTGACAAGGGCTGTGTGTGTGGTGATATGAGAACATATGGCAGAGCAGAAGGAATCTTCTACTAAAATCAGGAAGTCTGATTCATTAAGTAGACTGACTTCCTTTTTTTTTTTTTTTTTTGAGCCTAAATGACAAATTCTCAAATGAATCAACATGGAACCTTGAGGTGTGTGATCCAGATACCTTTGAGCCCTATCTTGCTTCCATTTAAGTTAATCTCTTTAAAAAAAAAATCTGTTTCATTCATTGTTTGCCTCCTAAAATTACATTTAGGAGGGGAAAAGTTCCATTTTTTAATTAAAGAAGAACAATGAAAAGTTTGAAAACCACAGACCCTGGTTCATGTTCAGGACTCATCGGCTCTCACATTCTCCGAGCCACTGTTTTTATTTCTATCTACTTAGGACATGGTCAGTCTAATGAGATGTTTCAGTATAACTTAAAAAGAATATCATTTGTCTCATTCAAAAAGCTTCTGGGGAGCATTTTATTGTAGTATACATATTTCAGATGTTAATGAAGCATTGAAATATGGGTGAGGTATGAGTATTCAAATTTCACAATGGTATAAACTAAAATTACAGAACTCAGAAGAAAAGAGGTGGTACTGGAAAATGGAAAATAGGAATGAGAAAGAGATTTCTTAAAAAAGAAATAGAAACAAATGCAGCCAGTTACTGTGAGATAATAAGATCTGACATTGGAAGATTTAGTTTTGGTCAAGACTCTATCGCTCAGTAACTGTCTGCTTTGGGGAATTAGCTTAACCCCTCCAATCTTTGAGTTTGTCCTTTGTGAATGAACTCTATCAATTCTATCTTCTGGAGAGCTGGTGTGAGAACCACATGACATACTAGGAATGAAAATGCTAAGTAACTGGAAATCATTGGTCCTGTATTATTGAAAAAAAAATGGCTATGAGGATAGAGAGAAATATATAAGTAAGGACACAGGGGATTGTTTTAAACAGAATATTGTGGTTATAATTTTATGTTTAGTACCTCTTAAAATTATATGCTAAAATCAGAATTTTTATTAGAAATATTCATTGTAACTATTAAAGTAGTATATCTTAATGAAGGAAAAAATATGTTCAAAGAGAAGTATAGGCCTAGGATTTTGAGGAAATAGCCTTCCTGACTATTACCTATGTGACCAAACAGAATATATTTAATCTTTATGAGTCTGTTGTCTCATCTGCTAAATAGCAATAATACTGCTCTGCATAATCCACCAGGTAAATCATTTAACCAGCCTTCATAGAACATTTTAAAGTATCCTCGTGCTCCAGAAAAGCAAGGTGTTACTGCTATACATTTTAAAGAAGTGTCCTCACTGCTTCTATTTTTAACTTCAACTTTCCTGCATTTAATATACTCTTTTTAAAGATTTTTTATTTTTATTTAAGTATATTTGGTATAAAATACTATATTAGTTATATTAGTTTCAGGTGTATAATATCTGACATTTTTATACCTTCAATGTGGTCACTCCACTAATTCCAGTAATCATCTGTCACCGTGAAAACTTATACCCTTTATATATGTCATGTCAATTTTTTCTTGCTATACCTGATTTATTTGTTCTCAAATATAGCCATGCCACTGTTTGCGGAGAAATCAAAGGATTATCACGCAAAACATCTTTTGGTAGATAAGTTTCAGAGTGTAACTGTTCCAACTGTCTATAAATCAAGATAATAAAAAAGCTTTCCTTGACCAAAGAAAAAAAAAAAAAAAGGTTCCCTTGCTTGGGTTATGAGCTAATCATCATTGAAAAGGTCAATTTTTAATGAAGGCGGGGCTCTGCCTTGTGTATATATATATATATATGCACTGTATATGCATGTATTTGGCAGACTATTCTCTCTCTCTCTCTCTCTCTCTCTCTCTCTCTCTCTCTCTCTCGACTTCTTGCCTCAGAGCAGCATATCTCTTCTACCCTCATTCATCATCACAATGAAGACCATCACTGCTTTTGCCATCCTTGCTCTAGCATCCACTGCCTGCGCTCTCTCTCCACCTGGTAAATTAGGGTTTACTTTAAATACTCATGCCTTTATTATGTTAACTGTAATATATTCAGCCTTCGGCAATTATAGAATGTTAAAGTCAGAAGAAAATTTAGAAGATATCTATTTGGATTGGTCTAATCAATGAAGTGGGGGTGTGTCAGACCTTCAGGAAGAAGAGGAGAGATGGAGAAGGATAAAAGGATTGTCAGCTCTCTACTCAGTTCATGATCAGGACCCCTCAGGTTTCTGACTTGACCTTTCAGAAATCACGTATGCAACTTTGAAACCATTATGCAAGACTACCCTGGGCATGCCCACAGGAACTCTTAGAGACCTGTAGCAGCCCTTCCTCCAATAACAAAGGATTTTCTCCATGGTTTTGTTTGTTTGTTTGTTTGTTTGTTTGTTTAATCAGGATCACATACATCTGCCTTTACCTTGAGTTGGGCCTGAGTAAAGGAGTGACCTCTCTTAGGTCTGGCCTGGGCTAGGGGCATCAGGAGCTGGTTTTGATTACTGTGAAGGGTGAATCAGATTTGCATGTCTAACTGTGGAATCTGTTCTTTCTCCAATTCTTTCTCTTCAATTGCATCACATTCAACTCTCTTCACAAGATCAAGCAATAGGGACAAAGGTGAGTGTAACCTTCTCTGTGCGGTCTCTGCAAAAATGAAATTATAGCTAATGTGTAAATGGAGCTAGAGAAGTAGTTAAACTGGCTCACAGTGGACTGAACTAATTCTTCAGGAAGTAAAGCTTTCTATTCTTTTTTCGGTGTTATTTCTTTCTTTAAAGAAAAGGAATCTTCTTGCAAAAGGACACCAGCAGATAATGTAAACTTTTACCCTTGGGTAGCATTTTAAACTTTACTGAATATTTTTCACATTCATTATTTCGTTGGACTTTCATTATAACACTAAAATGAGAGATGAATATTTCCTTCTTAAACAGCTAATTTTTATTTTACTTAAGAAGTGTTCTAGGTCTGATAAATTTCTGTGGTGTAAGACCTGGTCCGTAGACAATCTTCTAGACATGTCTGATGAAAGTCGAAGAGGCTAGTATTCTTTCCAGTTTCTTCTCTCTCTTACCATTTTGATATGAGATTGATCACAGAATTGAAGAAAGAGATTGTAGGGCATTATTTTCTTTTTTTTTCAATTATAGGTGAACTGCTCCAGATACATGAGAATAGGCTCTGGGTTTGCATGCACAAGGAATTTGAGACCAGTATGTGGCATAGACCAGAAAACTTACAGTAATGAATGCATGTTTTGCAAGCTAAACAAGTAAGTATTGTATCTTTTGTCATGCTCCTTTAATACTCCTTGGACATGACTTTGTTAAAATAAAAATAAATAAATAAATTTAGCTTTCTGTCTAAGGAGATTATATATATCTATATATGTATATATATAAATTTCTTTACTATTCAGCCAAATTCTCATTCATATTATACAATATTCCTTGGCCATTAGCTGCTACATATAGACATTTTTTATCCCCACATTTACATTTAGAGCAACTGAATTTCAGGCAGGAAATATATCTTGATCAAAATTCCATGAATCTCCTGGATTACATCATTCTTATTGCATAACAGGAACTCAGAAAACAGCCATCTCTATTAATCTATTTCTCATACCCCAGAGGAAATTCATGTTGCTTCTCATGGTTGTCTGGAAAAGTCTGGGTGAGAGACTGAAAGTACAAATGAATAGTGGGAACTAGTTGGACTGCCTCCTGCCACCAGCTCTACAAATTAAATATCAGGTTCTCACTAGAAACAATATCTCAGCTTCCAGGAGAATGAGAGTGGTTCTTACCAGCCATTCCAGCAATATGAATTCATTGCTTTATGATTACTGGTTAAAATCATGGGCTTTGGTGTCTGACCTCTGAACTAGAATACAACCTGCACTTAGTAGATTTGTGACATTAGGCAAATACCTAATCCACTACATGTTCAGTATTCTCATCTATAAGGTAGAAAATATAAGAGCATTTAGAATTCACTGTGATAGGCATGTCAAGGCTTAGCTAAGCAACATACACAGAGTAAATACACATAGAAATGAGCTCTTCTTCTCATCATTTTCCTCTTTTTTTTTTTATTTTCTTATTAGGCCTTCTGAAATTTACAGTCAAGTGTAATAGCAAGTTTTAACCAGAATAAAGTCTCTTAGATATTCAACTCATGCACTGATGAAACCATAGTAGCTTAAAAACGGATGAACTCTTATTATGTTATCTCGCTTCATCTTTTTAGAAATCATGAACTTAAAACTCAGAGAGAAAAAGTGACAATAACAAAATTAACTACACTATAAGTGCCTGAGATTGATTGAACATATTTTCTTTTACTTAACTGTAAAAATATTTTGCACGACATTATGCCTTTGATTTTTCTCTTAATATTCATGAACTAGTTTTAAAATGCCCAATCTTTTTTTAAGTGTTGCTCTGAAGAATTTTTATTTATTTACAAAATGGTCATCCATCAAAAATGTTAATGATCAATATTAGCCAAAAGTAGTTGGCTATATTAACCAGAATTTCTCATTCTTGGTACAGGTCAGACAATACAAAATTACATATGACTCTGTAGATTATGAAATATAAAGGAGCTGTATTATTCATTCAATAAAACTTTCTCTTCCAGAGAAAAAGCATTTCAACTCAGAAAACTTCATGATAATATATGTGTAAGTAAATAATTTTTAATATAAAATATTGTACAAATACCTCATTTTCATAGAGAAAAACTTTTAAAATTAGTATTCTAGGTAATATCTGTGACTATATGTAGTCATAAATATAACATCTGGCCAGGCTAACCAGATGACCCGAAGTATAGTTAATTTATTTACCCAGAAGAAGACTCTACAATTTTCATTCATAGCCCTTAATTGAGTAAGATTATGTAACTACAAAGGGTACATCTTTTTGCATGTGAGATTTTGGACTAAATAATTCCTCAAGGTTATTAAAAAGTTCATTTTCTATGATTTAATAATTTGAAATTGTTTTATTTTATTTTATTTTTATTTTTGATACGGGAAGATCAACTGCATTGAATATTCTGAGGTATGCACCACGGAATACATGCCTCTCTGTGGATCTGATGGAATGGTATATTTCAACAAATGTGTGTTTTGCAACAATGTTTTGTAAGTGCTGAATTCAAATATCCATATATTTGAATTATTTGTAGTAAGAGCCCTTTTCACAGAGCCAAAAACCTTTTTAGCTACCTAATAACTTGGATGCTGCTATGAAGCTTAAGAGTGAGATTGTTCACTGATAATCATAATATTTTACAAAGTTAAGTAAGAAGAGAGAATGAGAGAGAGATAAAAAGTAGATAATAGGAAGAAACTGAAGGGAGGAAAAGGAGATACTTACCATTATATTATTAAGTGGCAGATAAAAGAAAATTTACACAATTTTTTTGCTCCTGACACTGGCTTGTACTAGCAAATTGAACTTTTTTATTCACCATGCTCAGTGGTTAATTGCTCACCTTTCATGCTGTGTACTTATTTGCCTGGCTCAATCTAAGAATGAGAAACTTTTAATGTAAGGTCTCCAAAGCCTTCCTTTAAAAAAATATAATTTCTCTCATAGGAATAGCAATGGTGCACTTTTTTTGGCAAATTATGGATTATGCAAGTCTCTCTGATGCTCAAGGTCACCAAGTTCCCCTTGGCAGATTCTACATAGAGAACCAGTTTCTCCAGGAGACAAATATGTGGAGTTTGTTCTTCAATAAACTAATCTCAGCACAAAACTGTTGGACTTGTCTCTGTAGGTGGGATTCTTCTCTTAAGGAGAATACTTGTGGTCGTTTTCCTGAACTATAAGAATATGGAAAGATTTTCTCTATTTCTACTTAAGTTGGGAGTTGGAGAGATTATACACACACTGGTGAGAGAAAATCTGCTCATAGTATCCCATTTTAAAAAGACACAATTTTTTTAAGTAAACATGTGTCAAAAGGTGGATCTAATCATTAGTCTTACACTACCTTTTGTTACACTAATAAAAAATGCAAAATTCAGATTTGGAGAAAGATCAGGTGAGAGTTCTCAATACTATAAACTAATCAGAACAGACCAGGAATAACTTATACTTTAGTTATAACCATTTAAAGAGGACAGAGTCACATATGGACATCTACAAAAGACAATCTGGTTGATCATGTTGGAGAAGAGATTAAAAACAATTTGATCTGATTAAATGCTGAAGTCACTAAAAAGGTCTGAGGAAAATTTAAGGTAGCTGAGACAGATAAGGCTATAAATATAAATTTCTTCTGAGGCCTCTCTTTGGCTTGTAGATGGCCATCTCCCTGTGCCTTCACATTAGTTTCCCTCTGTGCTTCTCTGTTTCCTAATCTCCTCTTCTTATAAGACACCAGTCTATAGAATTAGAGCCTAACCAATGACCACTTTTACCCTTAATTACCTGTTTAAAGACCCTGTCTTCAAAAACAGTCATATTCTGAGGTACTGGGGGTTAGGAGGTCAACATATGAATTCCAAGGGTGTGTGGGAGGGGTCTTAATTCAGTCCATAACAGCAACCAAAACTGAAGCTGATATTAGACTAAAAATATCAAACATAACATGTAATTATGTATTTTTTATTTAATCAGGTTTTAATATTCATGTTGTTTGATTTTGTAATGTATGATAAATGTAAAATAATTCATAATCACATAATGTTCCTTGTGGGCTTTAAGGAAGTAGAGATTTATTAAATAAATACTTTCTAAGTCAAGAATAGCAAGCAAAATAAAGATAGCAATCCTATGTTAATAAAATAATAATAAAGATGTGGTGTCATTAAATGAATAAAATGGCTATATTTTTAGAAAAAATTTAAATACTGGGGAAAATTTGGTTAGAGAAAAATAAAGTTTATATAAGTAAATTCACTTTTTCAATTTATAGATTAAAAAACAAAATTATGTAATTATTTCACAATTATATATATTTAAAACATAAGTTATATAACTGAATCTACTCCATAATATATATGATGTTACATTTTATATAAATAGAGATACAAATAAATTATAATTATAAACATTCATCAGCTGAGATGCAAGAAAGGAGAAAGAAAAGACAAATTTTAGGGCATATTATTAAAACATGAAGCCATATAATCATCAACAAAAATTAAAAAATTAAGGTCATTAATGCTTCTCGACAGTTTTGAGCCTCCAGTTTGGGTTCATATTCTGTTTTAAGAAAACATTTCTCTCATTATTGAAAACACATTTTTATAAAATGTATCCAAATACCCCTTTCGAATATCTCCTTCCTTTTAGATATCTTGCAAAAATGTCCTCTAAATTGTTTAAATATATTTATTAACAATGTCTGACATCAATTTTTACTGGATTAATCTTCAACACAGTTATGGGACTGTTAGTAATGTGCTGTGAGGAAAGGACAGGCCACAGTAGGGGCACTCTCTGGGTGCTGAAGTCTTCCACACACTTCATTGATCTCTGCATATGCATGAGCTACTATTTTGCAGTGGTTGGGAGTCTAGACTGGTGGCTGGCCTTAGTGACATATGGTAAGTGGTTGGTGCCCAGAAAATAACGGAAAGAAAGGATAAAACTCAGTTTCAGTGATTGTAATTTATTACCCACTATTGCCAGAGCTTGTGCCAGGTTCTAGGGATCCTGATAAGTCCAAGACAATTTCTGCCTTTGTTGTTATCCATGTTTTTAGAGGTAAGCCACATTGAGAAATCCAAGCAAATAGACAAAGAGAATCTAGATGAGAAAATGCAGAACTGCATTTAGGGTAATATTACCATAGGTATCAGGAAAAATTAACAAAATGGAAAGTAAGAGAAGAACAAGATATCTCTTTTCATTCTTTTCTTTGGAGCCTCAGGAGACCAAAGATTCTTATTCGAGAATTTAAGTCCTCACTAAAGTGGTCTTTTCAAATATATTGAAAGTGAAACTGATAGACTATTCTATGTAGGGACTATTTGGTTCCTTTCTTATTCTGGTAGTCCTGAAATGGCTACTTCTTAAAATTTGAAAGAAAATAAACTTATTTTCTTCTTGTGAGAAGTACACAGCTTATTAATAGCAACTTTTTGTTTCCTTATAGGTTTATTCTAAAGATTTTGAAGCTTTATTTTGGCTGTGACCCATGTTTAAAAAGTATATTTTACCTCACCACCTAGAAACACAGACACACATGCACTATTCAAGTTGCATTATAATTTTTATTTTATTCTACTTTACTCTGTTTTATTGTATTTTATTTAAAAATAGTGATGGTCACAAAAAAAGTCACAGCCGCTAAAAGGGCACAATATGCAGTTTGAATAACTTATACTGTACCATCCTGAGAATTAATGCTTAATTTGGACAAGCATGAGGATGTGTCCCTGTGTCCCGACCCGCGGGACCTAGTTATTCGCGGGCTCGAAGAGGGTCCAGCCTGAAAGAGAAACGGGCGAGAAAAAGGAGCGGAGGCAAGACAGTATTCTGATCAAGCCTCAGATTTTTTATTTTAGAGCAGGTATATTTATATGAAAGAACAAAGGGAGGCAAGACTGACTAGGCAGGGGGATACTTGTTACAATTTCATTGGTCCTTGGTTGATGGGGTTAGGGGGTACAAAGGTTAGAAGTGAAAAGAGGAACAAGGAGGAGAGGGGTTCCTTGGGCAGGTCCACAGCCATTCAGTAGGTCCTTCCTTATCCGGCGGGTATGTTAATACATTCTGTGGTTAACTATTCCCTGGAGCATTATCTGCTCCTGCATTCTTTAGATAGCATACAGGTTTGTTAACGGCCAGGTTCTATGCCGGGGGACTGGGCGGTCAGGATGAGGGTCTTTTGGCTCCCAACATCCCTGTGTGCATACTCATACTTTTGTGTCAGGTACAACTGTGAAAAGAAAGGGCTATCTTCAGCTCACAGTGACCAGACATTGCAAAGAATAGTTAAACCAGAAGGTCCACTTTAACCCAGGCCCTCACCAAGATTTAGATGGTCAAGCCTCTCCTCCCAGACACCCCATAAGATACTGGGGGCAGGATTTGTTGTCCCAAAGTGAAATGGAGAGAAACAAATCAGTCTTTGAAAAGGGACTTAAACTTGAGGGAAGAGGAATCAGATTACACCCTGGATGAGCCCTCCATCAGAGCCTCCCCTTAAGGATTTCTTAGTTATTTTCCTTCCAGTCTCTCAGGAAACTCATCTCTATGTTACAGCTTTTTACCTTTTTCCCTTCTCAGAAATTCCCTTTAAAGATTTCCCTTTCTCCGCCCTTTTAGTGAATAAATTCATGTGCATTGTATAGCAGGGGGTGCAGGTTTGGGGGAGAATAAAAAATTAGGACAATAAAAGGGAAGAGTCGCCTGTCTCAGTTTTTATCTCTTGGTTTATCCTACGGGCAGATGGTAAGTGGCAGCTGGGATTTACCCATTAGGGACCTGACATCCAGCAAGTGTAAATTTCAGGGAGGAACTCAGCGTGACAGAGAAAGGGTCAGTAAATGGACAATTTAGAAAAGAAGTAAGATTATAGAAGTAAGATTTTGTGCTGGAGGAATTGTACCTGTGAAAGATACGAAGGATGAGAGCGGAGTTACATGAGAACGAACACTGGTCTTCACAAGAAGGTATATAGGAAACAACAACAAAACAGTGATTCTGTCCAAAGAGAAGAGGTAAGAAAACTCATCTGAATTTGGCACGTGAGATGGTCTTGTCAAAACAAAACAACACTGGGGAAAGCTAAATAGGCAAGGAAGCCTTTATTCAAGGCTGCCGCATAGGTGGGAGAGGCCAGCACTGATCTTAACTCCTCTGTGTGTGTGAGAAGGAGGAGAGATTTTAAGCTCCGGGGTGAGCTAGAGCTAGAGGTGGGGAGGGGTCCACCTGCGCTCGTTAATTGGCTTTATCTAAAGGAAAAGAAATTCATGTATCTTAATGACAGGTGTGCTTTTGCAACTGGGAGCAAAGTTAAGCTCCCGCCCTTCTACAGAGTCTAGGAGATGACTTGCACTATCTTCCTTGACAGTAACATTTGAAAAGAATGGCTCTCCAGGCCTTGAGAAAGACCTTGCTGGACTACAGAACTGTCAAGAGTCTTACTAAGAAGGTCTACCTCTCAAAGGGAAAGATAAATCGTTTACTATAATAGTAATAATTTACTGTTTACGATGACAAGTTTTCCAAAGCAAATGTTCTATGATAAAGGGGGTCCAGAGAGGCCTGGAGTCAGGTGGAAGCCTGTCTGCAGGTTAGTCTATAGCCTAGAGGAACATTAAGGCCATTAAGGACATCTCACCCAGGACAAGGAACGGGTCAGTCATTCTGTTACTCAAATGAGTGCTCAAGAGCAGAGCAGGCTGTTAGCTCCTTATAGAAAGAAGTATCATTGGCAAGTAACTTCTCCCATTCAATCTATTGCTTGTTGTTTTGTTGATGGTTTCTTTTGCTGCGTGGGAGCTTTTTAGCTTGATGTAGTTCCATTTACTTATTTTTGCTTTTGTTTCCCTTACTTTTGGCATCAAGTTCAAAAAAACTCTTCTGAGACCAATGTCCATAAGTAAGCGGGCAAAGGGATCGAATATATGGAAATGTAAGGAAAGTGAACTTTGGCTGGTGAGCACCCAAGGGAGTATACAGATGTCAAATTATAATGAACACCTGCAAATTATAATGTTTTTAACTAATGTTACCCTGCTAAAGTAGCATAGGATAATGTGCAAGTCTGGCTAATACCATCCTGTGGCTTCCATAAAACCCCGGAGAAGGGAAACTATCCTACAACCTGTGGTGGGACTGATCATTTGTGTGGGTGCTCTTCTGTGATGAAGAAACAGCTGTTGGGACCGAAAGGGAAGAATTTTAGTACTGTGGTGGAGATATAATTGGTTAAAGGATGGGCTAGACTGTGAAAGTTCTATAGGGTGGGTAGCGGAGTTGAGACTTTTTTTCCTGCAAGAGAATCGTAGAGGCTTAGGTGAAATCCTGTGAGGAACTGGTTTGAGATGACATTAAAATATACTTATTGAATTTTTTCTAGCTAGGAATAGAAGGCTGACATCCAGGGGCAAAGCCCAAGCTGTATCTTCTGGAATTGAGCCATCGGTGTGATAGTTGATGAGGAAGTCATAGACTAAGGATTCTCTGAGGGAGATGTGATACCTTCATTTTACTTATTCTCCTCTCCCAATTTTAGTTCACCTGGAATTTCAGTCTTATTTCTTTCCCATGATATTTTACTTTTTTCTCAGCGTGTTTTAGGATTGGATAATGGTTATAGACTCTCTCTGTTATCTTATTTTTGCATCTATTAAGTAGGGCCATGTAGTGATAACGTGCAATTCCATTTATCTTAGGATATTTTGCTTCACTTTCATCTAGTTGATATACTGGGATTGTGGGATTTATTGTTTGATTTTTTAATGCTGAGGTCAGGATTAATACCTAAATGTCACAAGATCCAGAAAACTTAAATATTGGAAATTTCTTCCTCCGTGGGTAATTATTTGTTTAATGATTTTCCCGTGCTGTGATGTAATCTCTACTATGGTAAGGAAGATGTGAGTCTTTTTCACACAACTCCTGACAAATCAGAATCCCAGGTAGTGAAAGGCCTATGGGAACTCAACCACTGAGACTCTGCTAATAAAATCTGTATAATGCAAAGTTGAAAAAAAAAAGTACATCATTTTTCTGAGGTGGGAAGTGATTTCACAGTCATTATTATCTTTGAATATTTATGTAATGTCCAGAATCTGTGGCTCTGAGCCTACAAGGACATTGTCAGTCACTGTGGCAAAGAAAAAGCCAAAATCAATAGCATTTATTTGTGGCTAATCTGGGTCAGGCAGTTTTCCAAGCTGTTTAAATATTCTCTCAATTAAACCTCTAAAGAGCCTCTTAAGGAAGGTTTGTTTACCCCATCATGCATATGGGCAAATTTGGTCCAAAGAGAAGAAGTTGCTTTCCAAATTAACAAAATATTATAACTAGATCTGTTTTTTGTTGTGTCCAAAATCCTTTCTCAATAACGGGATGCCTCTAACGCTCTGAAACTGGGAGGCAAATGATTCACTTAGGAAGGTGACAGGGTATTTTCAAAATACTCCATGTTAGGTTACAAGCATCGAAACCACAAATTTGATGAACACCACCCCTTTCAAATTCTAAGTGACCCAGGTCCTTTCTGGAAGTTTCCAGAAGGTTTGTTTTTAGACATTTATTAAAATGAATAAGAGAGACTGAGGTAAGTAAAAATTTGTTTATTCAGCAATGTTAATCACTATTGAAATCAACTTAATTAAGCAACAGTGAAAGAATATTGATATAATATGACCCATATATGTTATAAAATATGAGGCATTTAAATTCATGTTTAATATGACTATATTTAAAGATCAAGAAAACATCTTGTGAAAAAAAGCTGAAAACAATATGTACTACAAAAATTTGATCAAATATGACAAGAACATGTGTATGTGTTCATGAGTGTGTGTGTGAGTGCACACACACACCCACACCCACACACACACACACATATATATACACATATTTAACTGAAATAACATAATCTAATGTATTCCTAACAGTTTATCTCTGGGTTTTGAGATTTCGCACCTAATTTTTCTTATAATTCTACTTTTCTACTTTTCTAAAGTTAACATGTAGTTCCTTGATACAAGAACAATTATTTTTGACAGAAAAGAAGATGGTGGCTGGAAGTTTAGATAAGCAGAGGGAACTGCAATGATAATGTGTTGTTCCTGCTGTGAAGCTGCAAAGTGTCTGGATTGATGCAGGAACGAGGCTGGACACACTGCAAATGGCATCCATTGCTTCACTCCTCACTGCCACCTCCTCCCTTCCTCAGCTGTTTCCACCTTTTGCATTGTGGCTGAAGGTACTCATTAACAAGCTATGCTTTTCCTGCTGTGCTCTTTCCTACCACCTGTTTCCTCATGCTATCACCTCTTTGGAATGCCTGCCAAAGTCTGCTCTGTTCACCTCCCAAGTTTTCTAGGCTCTCTGTACTTCCTTCTTCAATGCCTCCTGCTGAGATTTGACCTTGACTCCATCTGAATGCTTGGCCTCCCAGGGTCTGCTTAGCCCAGCACACAATGCCTCAGTGCCTTCTCCTACACAGCGGCTCTATTCTTTCCTGGGGCCCTAACGCGTGCTCCTTAAATGAGAGGCATCAGCCACAAAAGCATATCACGTCTCTCTTCCTTTTCTCTTCTTTCTGAGGTGGGTCAACTGGGGCATATGTGGTGGGGAGAGTGGGCATCTGGCATTGCGTTTTAGTACAGTCAGATCTTTCATTACTCTAGTTCATTCCTGAAGGAATCCGGGGAAGATGTCAGGAGCAGATAGGGGTGTGCTTAACTAAAACGTGGTGTTCTAGATCGTCTCAGGAGCAAGCCGAGTAGGCAGCTCTGAACATTGTGCCAAGGACTTCCAACCATCCTGGGGCCTGGAGTACTGAGGAGACACTTCGATGTCTCATGTCTTACCACAGCATGTTAGCAAAGAGCTTATGTCAATTACATAATGACAGATGCGACAAAGAAGGGATAAAGACTTGAAGGAAGAAGGACGTAGAAGGACCAGGGCACTTTTGCAGGATTAGGAAAACTGGGAGAGTTCAGAGTGGTCCTCGGTGAGTCCCTGGGTGCACACATTCCATTCTATAGGGTTGGAAAGGCTGCTGCGGAGAAGGCAGCCCCGTGGAAGGACATGCTCACTGACTTCTCCCTCTCTGTGACATTTCTCTTTCTGTGGTGTGAAATGGTGTTTCTCCCCTGCACGCTCTCAGAATGCTCCAAGAGAGCCTAGCATGCCCAGTCAGAAGATTCTCAGCATGGCCAAGTACACCTAGAGGATTAAAAATCTTTGTCTTCACCCAAAGAGAGAGTCTGTGTTTCATGAGCAAGTAGGGACTTGCTTCCTCTGTTGGGAAGCTCTTGTCTGGAAGCTTCTGGTAGTCTCATCATTTTTTTTGTATCCTTTAAAAACAAGCAAGCAAGCAAACAAACAAACAAACAGGTAAATCTTCAGGTACTGAGTTGCCTTTTCAAAACAACTTAAATACCTCCATACTAGAATAATACAACTATTTCCAAAGAGTTACCTCCTATTCACTTCTGTCTTCTGAGTAGTCACAGATCTGTCACTGAGATCTATGTTTTTATTCATGACTAACCAAGGGCTGGTTTTTCCTGAGCATTAGTTCTCCGGGAAGAGAGCGAAATAGGCTTTCCAATGCACAGAGTTTACGATGGGCAGACTAGAGATGAATTTTCACTTCGAAGGTGGTCTTAATACCCTCATTATCTCTGCTTTGGTGACTGTACTAGACGGCAACATCAATATCTCAGAGCATCATTCTAAGGACACACCAGGAGGAAAAATGGCCAAATCTTCCCCAGTACTCTGCTCACTTCTGTTCTTCGTCCTGATACATTGGGTGTTACCTTCTGGTGAGTAATTTGCCTGGTGCTGGCAGGCATGCAGGGATGATCTATGGGCTCTAACATTGTGATCTGAAATAGAATGCTTTGACATCCTTATTTAAGTGTATCATTTTATTCTATCTATCTATCTGTATCTGTAGAGAGAAAGACATTGGGGTACGGGCGAAAAAAAAAGCCTCTGAGCCAATGGGCAGGGGACTTAGTTTATTTATCTATTGATGTAGATTATGGGACTTAACTCATGGGGACTACGGTACTTGGGTGATTCAGTGAGGTAACATGTGAAGGTGATTGGCAGTATGCCTACACCATAGTGTATCTCAAAAATTCAGTTTTGATAATGCTTTGCCATGTGTGTGAATGGGTTGTTATCTTTTGTGTTCTTTTTTACAGAAGAGTCTTATAGGGAGTTTTTAATAAAGTCACCTAGCCTCAAGGACCGAGAATTTCATTTTTCATATGTCTGTCATGAACTCCTGGGCATTTCATAAGCAAGTATCTTTCCCCTTTCTGTAAAATATAGGGGCTGGGCTAAAAGGTCTCTTTAAAGATCTGGTGTTTCTTAATTTTTTTCACATATAGGCTGCCAGTTCTGAATCTGCTCAAGCCCAGGCTAATTACTGTTAAGTGATTTGATCTCCTAGACTGGCAATGTTTCTGAGAGCAGTGATGCATCTCCACAGTCTTCTGCTGATTATTTATCACAAGTAGAAGAGATATTCCTCATTTTTGAAAAAAGAATAAGTGAATACACATGTAAATGAAACAATGTTTTAAATTATTGCAAACTTTCTTGGTAATAATTTAGAATTTTTTTATTCTGCCAACAGATTAAGCTCTGATTTACCAGATATTAGATTCTGTAATGATTTTCAGTTATGTCTTGGTTTCAGCCCTTCAACACTGGTGGCCACAACATGGAAAGATTAAGGTAATCATCCACTAGATCTCCCCAGTCCGAGGTTCTAGTCTGAGTTTTCTTTGACATTGCTATTTTAAAACCTACTGCAGCAAGGTCATCTGTGACATTCGTCAAGGACCACTTTTATTAAGGTGGCAGGTATACTATAGGTATAGGATTCCAGAGTAAGGTGATTCAAAGTGGGAACCAAGCTGAGATTTGGCTAGACATGCATCAGAGAACGCTCCATACTATCCTGCCTGGGAAATGTTTCTGAGCTCTGATGGTCGCCAGGAGCAGGGCAGGTTCTTAAGAGCCCACCAGCTTGGTCATAACACAGGTTTTGATCCCAAGGAGCTCAAAGATTGGATGAGGAGATGATCCTAAGTGCTCTGAAACACCCAGAGAATGCCCATGTGAGTTGAATAGGGAGCACGATCTCTCGGATATGGATGGAAGAAAATGGAAAGAATAGTTTGCGTAGGGTCTTTTATCCCATACTAAGAACAATTATTTTTTATGTGAAATGAGGTGTTGTTAAAGGATCTTAATCAAGGGGATAAAATGACTCAATTGATGTTTAAATTATGGAAACTAGAAGACATAGGTAATAGAGAAATGGAGGGATTGGTTGGGTGACAGACATGCAAGAAGTAAATGATGGTGGCCTGGCCATGGTGGTGGTGTTGGATAGACTAGGAAAGAAGAAAGAATTTCTAAGTTCCAATATAATTCCTCTCTCTCTAAATACTCAGCCAGAACTCTCTCGTATCAGGGGTACTTTATCATATGGCACTCAAAGAGCCCTTGAGGCCAACATCCTCAAGCTTCATCATTGCAGAGTTACTGCTTCAAGCCACCATTGAAATCTTGCAAGTAGACATGGGTTCTAATCCCCCGATGACACATGTCTATTCCTTGTTTTCAGCTTTTCCTACAAAATCAGGGAGTTATTCTAAATGATCTTAAATTTCAAAACTTCAAAATAAGAGTTGGCTTGGGGTTTTCAGAGTGGATAAAAATATGATAATTATTTTACATCAAGGCATGTGGATTTCAGCAAAGCATTTTTGCCAATCATGGGGCTTCAGTTTCCTTTGCTGAGTTGGCATAAAAAAATCTCTAAGAATATTCCCAGGTCTAATAGTCTGAAACTGAAAGGCATTGAGAGAGAAGCTAAATTTCCCAGCTAGGTTCCTTTTCCCACTCTAGCATAGCAGGCCTCTGTTCTCTGTTACTATAGGAGGTTCTGACAGCAAGAGCATCACGTTGCTGTCAGATGACACATATGTAGGTTCTTGTTCCATTGCTTTGTGGAATGGGGAGCTGTGAGAGCTTTTGTATATTATCCTGGCTACATTTACATTTTCCTAATGAAGTCCAGAGGTGACCTACCCATCTGTCCATCTGTGAGCATGATTCTAATTGTATCATTCTTTTAAACTGAATTTCAGGTGAAATGTCCATATAAAAAAGTAGACTTGAGTTGGCTCAAAGGAACAGTCAATCCCTGCCATGGTGTATATCAACCCATCTGTGGCACCAATTTTGTCACCTATGAAAACCCCTGCATCTTGTGCATTGAGAGCTTGTGAGTACCATTTGTGAAAAAGAAGAGAACAACGGACAAGCTTAGTCCACGGCAATTATTATCTACCTCTTCTACATTAGCTTTGATGCCAGGAATATGCTCCATTTGCACAGATATGATCAGTCCCTACTCAAAAGAGCATGTATTCATACAAAGTCCCCTGGGGTAGAAAGCGCAGCGGTGCTTCTCAGGTCCTTTTTGCCCTCTGAGCCCTCACACACCCATATACCAATCGGTGGATTTTCACTTGAGGTTTCCAATATCCCCTTGAGTCCTGAAATTATTTGATTTTAAGACAAATTGTGGGTTTGCCTTCTCTCAGATATCTTTGACCTCTTATGTGTCTGAGACGCTGAGCTAAGATGAGGTAACAGGAAATTTGGGTCTGTTAGCTAAGAGTGAATGTTTAGTTTTTTGGATTCATGTGACATAATTCTGTAATTAGATATGAAAATCTCACAAAACCATAGCTTCAGGTTTGATGTCTGTATAAGTCAGTTCAGGTCACAGGGAAAAAAAATTATTCCCATGGCATCAGATTGGAGCTTTTAGCCCAACAATTATTATAATTTTATGCACAAAGCCATGATAGTAATGTGTAAACCCTAGGACATTCATATTTCAACCAAAGTATGAGAGAAAAGATGAGGATTGATATTCCTCACATATCCCAAGCTCAGGACTGATTCAATAACCTACTTTCAAAGAGATTGTAGCATCATTCATAACATCTTCTGTGAAATCTTAGTCATAAAAAGAGAACTAGGTAGGAAACTTAATAACCCAGCTGTTGTCTTTAATTAATTTTCCCTTACACTCTGGCTCTTAGATTCCTCAAATACAAACTAAGGGTGATAGGAAAGATAATTTTTAGAGTATTTATTTACAGTTCTGACATTCTACTATTTAATAAAATGTTTATTTTGACTCTTCCTTTAGGAAATCCCGGGGGGAAATTAGGTTTCTACACGATGGAAAATGCTAGCTGAGTGAACTTGAATGTGAAAGAAGATATCTTCTTTTTCTCTCCATGACGACAATCCTTTTGCAGCTCACCTTTTACCCCTCCTTGCCTGTGTTCTTGGTGACAGAGAGCTGCCCTTACTGAGATTGCATCAGATAGCTAAAGGTTACTTCTTTAGACCTCTTTCCTCAGTGATTTTCTGCCTTCCATGCTCTCCCTAACAAATAAACTTTCTGAAAGTCTGATTGCTGTTGGGTTTCACATCTGTGTCTCAAGTCTCAGAAGTAGAACAAATTAAACATTTGAGCTAAGGGTCAAAGACACACATTGGGATTAATCAACTCTCTGATAATTGAACAGTGAGGTATTCTATGTAAAAGCTCCAGGTGTCTTCCAAGGAACATGACAGAAATTTCTTCTATATTCCTTTGGCATTGAAACAAACAAACAAACAAACAAACAGTAGGAACCTTGGAGTGCTCTGCTCTTCCTGGCTATTTCTGTTGCTCACTTTCTGCAAACTTCTTATTAAACAGTCTTACTTGTAGACTCAGCCATGGGACAAAGGTGTTGACACATGTCTGTCTTAGATCAACAGGACCCAATACTTTTCACTATGAATTTTTCTTCATAGAAGAAGGCCAAATCAGTGGTAACCATGAACGTACCATTGGTCATTTTCTTAAATTCTTTTAACACGCTTTAACCTCTGAAGCATAAGGGATGTGTCCTTCGGTTATGGGCCTGTGTGTATTTTTTATAATTGGAGAGAAGACTAATATTACTACTATGCTCTCTTCTGAGAGCAGCTCTTCTGCCTCTGAATATCCTGTAAGACTATGTTCAGAGCATTTACATGTTCTGTTTAGCTCTTTGACCTGAATCACAATGCTGATAACATAGTAGACACATGATTCCTGTAAAAAGGAAACAGTCACCTGTCATCAGTCACCGTTAGAATATGAAAGCAAATAGCTCTGGGTAAGATGAAACATTCCCTCTCTTTATAGCATGTCAGTTTTCATTGTTCCAAGCCCTGGGCCAAGCAGGAACATCAAGAACTCCAGGGAGGAGGACTATTTTCCAACATGATTGCTTTTGCTTCCTGTTCACAAATCCTTTCTTCTGCAATAATTAATCTGTCATTAATGTCATTCAGTAGAGTTTTTTTAATCTCAAACATTTTAATTTCATCTCAAGTTTGATTTATATCTTTTATGTTTTCAACTTTTTAAAATACTTATAGCTGAAATGCAGTTATAATAATTATTTTAATGATGTTCTCTGCTAAATTTTAATATCTGTCAGCTGGGTTGATTTGAATTTGCTGATTTCCTTCTCATTATGAATTATATCTTAGGATACCAGATAATTTTTTGTTGGTTCTGAATATTTTTTGTATTTCTAGAAATATCTTTTATCTTTGTTCTATTTACATGGAAATAGTCTGAATTACATGAAAATAGTCTCCCTCCTCTTCTCCCTCTCTGGCATGTGTTTTTAATTTTGAAATCCCTCTGTCCAGTTCCCCTTCTATTTTATCCTCTAAATATTGATCAGTCCCAGGTTTTGTCATTGTTGTCTTTTCTTTCCCATCCCACTTTCTCTGTTTGATGGTCTCACTTACATCTATAATTACTCTATTGCCTTTATATGTTTGGCTCACGTATCTCCATCATGAGACTGTACCCATCTTATAGTATCAGATACTAGATACTTTAATTTCATCACTTCATACAATCTTTAAAATCATTCTATTAATATTAGCTCTATTTTTCTTTCTAAATGTGCTCCTCCACATTTTGATTTAATGAAAGCCAATATCACTACTCTCTTTGAGTTCTTTCTCATCAAAATTAATTTCAATATATAATTTATATACATTCCTATTTCATCTTAAATATCAATTAAACCCATGAACATGTATTTAATCCAAGTCTTCATCATTTTAATAGGTTATTCTTCCCAATTGTTACCTAGGCCTCCATTTTATTCTCTCAACCAAAATCCTCTCTCCATTATAGTATTGTTAAAACATGGCCTGTTTAAAAGAGCACTATCATTTGTGAGTTGTAATACAAACAAAATCTTATTATGATTGGCAAGAGATTTTCTTTCATCTTCTACAGGCACCCTCTAAAGTCAGCTTCAACCATAATGAACTCTTTTAAGACTTACAACAAACCCTATTTTCCCACAAGGTGGCAGTAAAGCACTGCTGCTTAAACGGATAACTTTGACCAGACCTACCGTCAATGCCTCCTCACATACTAATACTAACAATGTATTTTTGAACAACTTGCTATGAGCTGTAGATTCATCACTTAAAATAATAATAATAATAATAATAATAATAATAATAATAATAATAATAATAATAATAATAGCACAAACATGATTTTGAGAAGTGAAGTCCCAAAAAAGTTTAAATAGCCATGTCTAATGAGTAACAAATGGGGCAAAACCTTACTAGAAAGAAGTAAAGCAGGAAGACCCTTTTTTATTGCTTGCTTATGAAGCCCCATTTCTAAACACAGTTAAGGGGAAGAGTTTGAGATGTAAAGAGATTTCAGCTCTTTCTGATGTTAATTTTTCTTCTTCCAAGGAAGGAAAAATCTTTTAATATACTCCAAGCTGAGCTTTTAGTCAGGTCTCAGGGGATGGGAGAGTTGGGGAATGTTTCTATCTAATAGACTGAACATCACTGCTACCACTCTATGGAGTTCTTTTCTTTTCTTTTCCTTCCTTCCTTCCTTCCTTCCTTCCTTCCTTCCTTCCTTCCTTCCTTCCTTCCTTCCTTCCTTCCTTCCTCTCTCTCTCTCTCTTTCTCTTTCTTTCTTTCTTCCTTTCTTTCTTCCTTTCCTTCCTTCCTTCCTTCCTTCCTTTCTTCCTTTCTTTCTTTCTTTCTTTCTCTCTTTCTTTCTTTCTTTCTCTCTTTCTCTCTTTCTCTTTTCTCTCTCTCTCTCTCTCTCTCTCTCTCTCTCTCTCTCTCTCTCTCTCTCTTTCTTTCTCTTATCTGCCTTTTTCCCAAGGAAAGTTAGTCAATCCAAAAATACAGACTTGAGTAAACTATTTATTATATATTTTCCAAACAGAAATTAGAAATTACTTGGGATATGAGTAATGTGTAGGCAGCCAAAAGTTCATTGAAATAGCATGCAAACAACCAGACAACCCTAAAATGAAACCTAAATATTTAAAACTAAATAATAAAAACCTAAAAATCAAAAAATTATTTTTTAACTTAAATTCAAAATTTATATTTTAATTTTATTTTACTTTGAAAAAGTAATATGTACTCTAAAAAGAATTTGAAAATACAAAAAAGCACATTTTAATTAACACATAAAATTATGCAAAACATTACAATCAAGGCTTACTGTCATTAAATTTAGAAAAAAACCTTTCCTAAACTCTTCCTCTTTCTCCATCTCTCTCTTAATGACTACACAGATTAAGAGTGTGACAGAAATGATATCATAAAATAATGGTTATACTATATATGCTACTTTTGAAATGAGTTTACTGAATACAAATTCAATATGCAAGTGAAGAAGAAATTATATTCTGAATGTATGCAATAAATAAATTAAAAATGAAACTTTTGAAAAATAGATTATTTTCCAAAATATCAAAAATAGCAAATGTATAAATAAAAGCAACTCTAACAAAGGCATGTATAATCTGTATCCTGACTGTTGCAAAATATTAATTAAAGATTTAAAAAAAATTCTAAAACATGGAAATATGTACCCATTTATCAATTTAAAAATTCAGTATTGTAAAGAGTTACATTCCTTCTAAATTGTTTTTATAAATTCAATACAATCTTACTCAAAAAGTAATAGTTTTTTTATAAATAACAGTATAATTTTTTCAAATATTTATGAAATTCTAATAGGAATGCTGAATAAACAAGATAATCTTGAGGATGAACAAAACTGGAGGACCTACCAGGTAACAAGACTTATTCTCAAGCAATAATAATAAGAGAATATATAGGTGCAAAGATAGACAAATAGACCAGTGGAATGGAATTTAGAGTCCAGAAATAGACCCACACACATATAGTCACTTGATTTATGACAAAAAGACACTAATAAAATTATGAAAAGAATGTGCTCTTTATTGAATTAAGCTATCAGATATACACATAGGAGCAATTGAATCTTGACTCAACTTCAGTTTGAATTGATACTCACAAAGCTAATTCAAAAAAACTTTTGGAAGTAAATATATTTTTATAAACTTAGAGTGTGCAAATATTGCTCAAACTTGCAAAAAAAAAGCACTAAGCATAAATAAAAATATGGCAAACTGTGCAATATTATTTATTAACTTTGCCTAGCATTGGTTTATTCAGGTGTAAGATGGATGATACCTGATAAGCACCTCACAGAACTAAGAGAGTCAAAATGAGGTAGCACAATAAATGTACTTCTCAAAGCAGCATACATATTTTACAGGCAAAAAGAGACAAAATACCAACAGTTCTATTTTTTCACCTTTTGCAAGTATTCTTGTGTCCTGAAATATGTCTGAGGTCTGAGCTACAACTCCTGTTGAAGATATTCAAACTCAAATCATTAGTCTGTGACAACTTGAGCACTAAATCTAAGGTGACAGAAATAATTAACACAGCAATCATTATAATAGATATAATACTACAATCTCTCCTGTACAAGAAGGTAATAACTGTTCAAAAACCACATTACAAAATCAATCTAAAAATAGAAAAATTCAAAACCAAATACCATATCAAAAATTTATTTCATTTAGTATCTTCTCTCTCGGATAAGGAAACTTCCTTTTTGAGTAAGAGGAACTGATCCTAAAAACCTGTGACAACTCCCACCATCACCTCAACTTATGGACTTGCAGTTTCTTCTCTTACTGTGACGAACTCTCTCTGTTCCTACGAGACAGATTCTGAAAATATTATTCTTTAATTAAAAGAAGGAAGATCTCAAACCAATGAGAGCAAATTCCACTTTGAGAAATTCCCCCACACACACAAAAAAAGAAAGAAAAAGGAAAATAAATATTAAAAAGGAAATTATAAATAGCAAAGTAGAAAATAATGAAATTGGAAACAGAAAAGCAATAAAAAAAAATCAATGAAACCAAAACCTAGTTTTTTAGAAGATTAATAAAACTGATAAACTTCTAAGATTAATATAATTGGGGGAAAAAAGGGCAGAAGACATACATTACCAATATAAAGAATGATAGCAGTAACAATTCTAGAGATTGTATAGAAATTATAAAGATAGTAAAAAAAATTATAAAAGTTTACATGTCAAATATTTTGACAATTTAGATGAAATGGGCAAATTTCTTAAAAGACACAAAAGAAGAAATAGTCTGAACAGTTCTAATCTATTGAAGAAATTAAATTTGTAGTTTAAAACCTCCGACAAAAAACTCTCCAGGCCCTGGTAACATCCTTGGTTTTATTCTACCAAAGATTTGAAGAAAAAACAAAAACAGTAATGATTTTATACAAACTCTTTCATAAAATTAAATTATTCTATGAAGTCCCCATTCACCTAACCACAAAACCAGAAAGCGACATTTCAAGAATAAGAACACTGGAAATTTGCTAAGACTAGATTTCAAGTGCTCTCACCACTCACAAAAAGTTACCTAGGTGCTAATTAATGTTAATTAGCATGACTGGTGATTATTTATCTCTATGTGTACATATACATACATACACACATATATATATGATAGATATAGATAGATAATATAGATATATAAAATCATCGTGTTGTACACCTTCAATATATATGATTTTTATTAAGAAATAAAAGACCAATCCCCTCCACCTGTGCACACGATCTCACCCACTCTTGTCTTCTCAAGAATGCTATTTCGGCCATTCTGTCAATGCCTTGAATTGTCAATTGTCAATTTTACTCTTTCTTCTAGACCTTTCCCAGAGTTTAAATACATCCTGTCATTTCTACCATTAAAAAAATTAAAACAAAGAGAAAATAAATACTTCCTGGATTTCGCATCTTCCTTGATCTTTCTTCATAAACGTCTTTCCAGTAGACCAGAACTCCTGTAAAGGGTAGGTTGTACACACTGACTGTAAATTCTTCCATTTTCAAAACATCTACTCTAATCAAGTTTCATCCATGGCCACAACAGAACAATTATTATTAAGGTCAGAGGTGTCTTTATGTTGCTAAAGCCAATGGTCAATTCTTAATCATCACTTTATTTTACTTCTCAATAGAATTTCATACAAAAAACCCCACTCCTTCCTCTGTAAGATGTCTTCTCCCCCAGTTAGGCTTCTGACTTCCTCGGAGACACCCTATCGGCTCTTTGCCAGTTGCTCTTCATCACCTGACCCCTAGACAGTGGAGAGATGCAGCGTTTCCTCCTTTGGAGCTGTTCTGGGCTATACCTAAAGTTATTCTAGCAATTACACCCTCTAACCAGATTTATATTTCCTATCTGTTATTTCTTCTCCGAAATCTAGACTCTTATACACAAAATCCCACTCAGAATTTTTACTTCAATATCTAATCAACATCTCAAATTTATTTTGTGCCTAACTGAGCTTCTGACATTCCACCCCCTTCCCAACACCGCCCCCCACAATTGTTTCTTCCCCATTGCTCCCCAACTCATAAAATGGCAACTCCAGTTTTTCCAGTTGCTAAGCCAAAAGCTTTATAATCATTCTTGACTGCACTCTTTCTCTCACACC
The DNA here is from genome assembly GCA_030015415.1 of Cynopterus sphinx. Classification (NCBI taxonomy): domain Eukaryota; kingdom Metazoa; phylum Chordata; class Mammalia; order Chiroptera; family Pteropodidae; genus Cynopterus; species Cynopterus sphinx. The sequence continues at coordinate 21,140,625 of CM057387.1, read as the reverse complement.
CAACATGTGATACATCAGCAAATTCTTCTGGCTCTATCTTCAAAATACACTCTGAAGCCACTTTTTATCACCTTCATTTTAATTCCTCAGTACAAGCCACTATCTTATTTCACTTAAATTATTACAATAATCTAATTATCATTCTTGCTTCCACTCTTTCAGTATTCATTCAACATTATACATCAGCACTACACATTCAGTTAGTATAATTCTGTCTAAACATAAGTTTTATCATGCCACATCCTTCATCATAAATCTTTAATAACCAGGCAAGAATTGCCAGTTCTTTGATAAAAGCCCAATACTGCTACCTGGGAGTAATTTACTGTTGTGTTCGGCTCTGCCTTTGGTCCCTTGGTTATTCCCTCTGAGTCACCTCCCCTCCTCATCCCCATAAAAAGTGGCCTGTGTTTACAGCTGAGTAGTTTTCTCAGCCTGCTTCCTGCCCATAGATGTTTTGTATCTGATCACACAAACATGGCCTCTTTGTTTTTTGCTGTCTGTCCCTTTCAACTTAGGCTTCTTTAATTTCTTCAAAAATGTTTTTAGTTCTGTATGCATCATTTTTGCATTATACTTTATTGGACAAAAGGCACACTTCAAATCTATTCAAGAGAAGCCCTTTTCAGCCTTTGGTGCCTGTGTGTTTACTAACAGACAATGCATTTGGAGAGTCTATTGTTTTACTGAGCGTTTCTAAGATATATCCTTAAGATCCTTAGAAGGTCTGTTGACTACTTCAAAGGGCCTGAAGTTTAAAAGGGTTTAGTGGTTCTGTTCTTGGATATACCTTTACCCTTAGATGTTTCATTGTCAGCAACCAGGCTTTTATTTTTATCCCAATTCTGTTTTCTGGGAGATACTGGGATTGAAAAAAAAAATTATGGTTTCAAATCCAGAAAATCCTAGGTCCTTTATCTTCCCTCCAGATTCTGCTTGAAAACTGAATAAATTCCGTTTTTAGTTCTCTCTTTTTCTGCTCCTTATGATGAAATCGGTTGCTATTTTCTACATTTAACCTGAATGCTTAGCAAGATCTGTTCATTAGATCACATTTTCCCTATTTTCTTTGTTAGTCCACACCACAGGTTTGCTCAACTTTTCATCACTAAATAAAATATGCCTCCTTTCCTCCTGCTTCCTGTGACATTTTTCTCATTTGTATTTATACTTTCTCCAACAGCCTCTTAGAGGCTCATCAGGCTTCTGTGAAGAGTTTCCATAAGGCTCTTCTAGCTCCAGCCTATTGCCTAACCCCAAAGCCAATGCCACATGTTTAGATTTTTGCTACTGCCAAATATAACTTCCAAACAACAGATTCTGTTCCACTTATTAATGCTTCATTATGAACCACCCTTAAATTAGTGGCATAAAATAACAACCATTTTTATTATATATATGGATTCTATGGGAGCAAGGAGCAGGCAATAGGGGATTTATAGTTTGTCCCTGGTCCAGGATGTGGAGCTTCAGTGTTTGGAGGTTTTTGAATAGAAATTGAAGGGACTATAGAGAACACCCAGAAATGAGGGGTTTCAAAGGAGATTTAAAAGCTTTTTGTATTGAGACACCCCACATGGTACAAAATAAAATGGAAAAAGCTCTTTAGTAACAAAAGCCACATACATTTCCTCAGTTTAAAAAAGTCATTCTGGTTTGTTGCCAAGGTCACATTAAAGATGTTACCTTCCCATCTAAGCTTATCCCAGATGCCCACTAACCATCCACCATTCAATGTAGAAACAGAGGCAGATCAAGAAAGAAACCATAAGGCAGGCCTCAGAACTGAAGTTAGAAAAGACAAGGACTTTGAATATAGTTACCTGTAGATGGAAACAAGTAAATAGTTGGAGAACATTCTAAATTTTGAGGATTTGTATTGCCAGAAAAACAATAAGCAAATAAAAGAGCATCCTACCTTAAATGAGCTTTAAATCCCTGAACTTGACCATAGAGAAGCAGGCTTTGAAAGTAGTACAGCCCCCAAGGTAATTATGTTTCCCAATTTCATCTCAGACTTGTCTTTGATGAAAGAAAGACACGATCCCATGAGATGGCAAAGATGGAGACTACAAAGGTGTATGGGGAAAAGGCACTGCTTCAGGTTGACAAATTCAGTCTTATCAAAGAACGTGCTCCACGACGGAGGCAGGAGTCTTCGTCAGTCCAGGTAAGCTGATGTTTATCAGTGCTGTGTGCATTCTGTTCATATGTCCCAGTACTCCTTTTTTCTTGAATAAGAGCTTGAATTGAGGTGATCCTGTCCAGGTCCTCCATTACATAGTGTGTATGGGGGAGGAGAGAGGGCCTGATAGCATGTCTTATAATAGTGTATAGGTCTCTATAAACACAACTTTCAGAAATCCTGAAATTTTAGCTGGTGCAATGACTGCCTAATGCTTTAGATTGTGTCTCATGAGGAGCTGAGTGATATGTCCTCAATGTGAGTAAAAGGATGTGCATGGTTGTCTGGCAGTCACGGGGCTAATTGTCTGCACAATTTATACTCCACTGCTATAATATAGACTCACCACTGAGAAGTGGAAGCTCAACAAGGCAACTGATTTTTATACCCCCATTGCATGTAAGTGTGATTGTGTGACTAGTTCTCAGCAATGATGACTGTGCTATTTCCCTTTTAAGCCAAGTTGGTAAAGAATAATTTGTGAATCCTTTACAATATTTTTCCTCTTCCTGCTGCCTTGATGCAAAGGAGCATGGCAAATGTGAGCCATGTGTTGAAGCCAGAAATGAAAGGACACTGGGTTTCTTCATCACTGCTTGGAGAAAAGCTACCTGTAAATCAGGGGTAGTCATCTTGGCTTTATACAACTGAGAAATAGAATTTTTCCCATGAAAGTCATTATGCACAGAGGTAAGCTGTTATATCAACTGGGATTATCCTACATAAAACAATCTTCAATAAAAAGCGTAATGCAAAATTTACCTGCATCAAGGTATGGAGATGAGAGTGTGACTGGGTTTTCTTATCTGATAGATAAAAGATTTCGTTTTTTATATACTCAGGCAACAAGCACAAGTCGTACATATTGTCCTCTCTATGCAACATAACTAAATAAAATAAATCAAGCATTTGTAAATTGAATCTTAGAAACATTGATCCTTCCAACCAACATAGCTATTTAGCTTCCACTGTTTTTTCCTGATGGTTATAAAGGTTACTGGTATATATCAAGTAAATTCTGCCCTCAAAGGCTATATAGTATTTTAAGTAAGAATGAAAAACTTCTATAAAGTTTTGTACATTCATAATATACCACATGCTATATGCCATGAAAGGTAAAATGGTATGTTTTGTTATAAGTCAGAAGAGAAAGATCGATTGAGTTGTTTTGGGGTAACAGTGGACCATATTTTAGAATGAGTATGATTTTAGCTTAAGCCAAGAAATTGAGTCACATTCTAATAGGCAGAAGTAGCAACAGTGTGTCTGAGACAGAGAAAATATTAATGGGCAAAAGAACAGAAAGAGGAAACACTGATTACGCAGGATTCTAGTGGTTTGAGCCTCTGATGTTGGGAAAGGAAACTGCAAGATGAAATTGAGACAGAAGGTAGGCCAGATCACAGGAGAACCCTGAATTCCAAGCCCAAGCTCTTTAATTTTATTGGCTAAGTTTTGTTAAGCAATGGAGAGGCACGCCCAGTTAATTTTCTCCCTGAGTAACTTGTCAGGACCGGAGTAGATAGGCTTGGGAGAGAATTTGTATCACAGAAATAATATTGTTGAACCTAGAAATAAAAATTCTTGCAGAGGTTTTCCTCTGCAGTTTAAGGCAAACCTAATAATAACTTGTTTGAACTGAATCACCTGACTTGGGCAATACTGCTTCCTTGTGATTTTTAAAAGACTTTCGGCTAACTTTTCCTCATGTTGTACAGTGTGTTGGCAAACATTTAAGAGGCTTACTTTGATGGTTATAATTAAGCTTCAAAGAGAACAGGTAAAGCCAGACATTTAGTTGGACTGAAACTATTTTCTTATTTCCATTGTTACCAATGTATAATCCAGCCGAGCATTTTTCCCACCGCGTTTGCCAGAGAGAGAATAAATGTTTCAATTTAGGAAGGTAGAGAAAGTCAGTATGCCAGCAAGAATTTTTATTGCTGTTGGATTCATTTCACCTTAGGCCACTGTACGCTCCGTAGACAGCATGACATTTCAGACCTATTATGGCCCAGGCCTATTTTCAATCTCTTTTTCAACCATCCTTACCAGGTCTCCTATGGTCTAGCCTACTGAATGACTTGTATTTGTTGTTCATATGGTCATTAGTCTTCACACATTATGTCTGTTCTCATGGGTTTTAGCTTACTTTTAATTCTACCTCTTCTTTAGCATCCTCTCTCCAATTTCAACCTGTCTTATTTTGCTACAAAACTTTTATTTATCCTTCAAGGCTCACACTTGTGCAAGCGTATCTCTTTCTTTTTTTTTTTTATGAGAACTCTGATCCTAGTAAAATTAGTTGAATCTTTATTTGTGCACTCATAGAACTTGAAAATATATTTTCTGGAATGTTATTACATTATATTTGAATTATATTGTGTATATCTGACTTGCTGAAATGTGAACTTTTGACTTCAGGGTTAATGTAATGTTATAAGTATTATAGTCAAGGCATGCACAAATTACTATGAGAACATAAGGAGGCAAAGCCAACAGACCTATAGAAATTATTTAGAAACCTCAACATTTAAAGAGTGGCTTAGAAAATTAGGAGGCAGTTTAGATACTATAACCAAAAAAATTAACAGTTAAAAAATGTAAGTAAATATAAAAAAAAGTTTACATTTTTTCATTCAGAAAATATTTTGTGACCATGGACTCAGTCCAGGAAAATCGGTAGGAGAATTTAAAAGAAAAATAAAGTAAACCCCTATCTTGCCTTCAAAATCATTATAATCTCATATTTTAGACAAAGCTACCCAACAAAAGTCCACCAGTAAGTACTGCAACATAACAATTCAGTGCCAACCTCTCCGGAACAGACCTACAAAATTTCTCATTAAAAATAAAGTTCTAAGAAGAGAGAGATAAATGATTACAGAAATGGACTTGAGCCATGTGTTTATCTTAAACATTTTCATTGATAAATTCGATGCCATCACTAAAAGAGGATTTCTATGTCAGGAGTCAAAAAGAGTGATGACTGGACCAAATGAACAAGATGAAATACTCTCCCTGTAAGTTGAGAAAAATGAATGACAAAAAAAGAGAGTAACAAGAGATATGACTTCATATTTCAAGCGTGCTTTCTATAGCTTTGTTTAAGTCAGTTATAAAAGTACGGACTGAGACAATATTTCATTCTTCTCAGTTATGTTAACCTATCCATCAGCAGCTTTTCTCAGTTGTTCAACCAGTTACAGTCACCTACTCATAATTTTCATCCTGTCACAGTTATAGCACGGAAGACTTTATCTAATGTCTTGCTAAGGTTCAATCTGTTATGTCTACTTCTACCTCAGATCTACCAATCTAGTTATTTTGTCAAAAAGAAAACAAAGTTTTTCTGACTTTTTTTTTTTTAAACAAGGATAATGGCATTTTTTCCCACTTATTTTCCCTTATTCCTAAGGCTAAACTATGATAATCTCTTCTTGAATCTTATTCAAATTAATGCTAGCTATAAGACTTAAACTTAAAGATAAGAGATTTGAGGAGGCTTAATATAAAAGCACATACAAAAATCATCCTTAAAAATCAATTCAAAAGAATACACAAAAATATTTTAAAAATTAGAGGGAAATATTTAAATACAAATTTTCTTAATACTATATTAAAATTCATAATATCAGTTAGCTTACCAAAGTTTTATATAGCAAACTATACTTTATGACTTAGTTTAATTTTCACTGTGGCTACATAAAGAAATGTAGATAGCCTTGATCATAACAAAATATGAAAGGAATGTAGGTGGTAAAGCAAAGTTAATTAATGGAAAAGTTTATATAGATCAAATAGGGAAAGAATTGCCACTCAGTGATCTGCAATCGCAAAATCTGACCCTCAGTTATGTCATTGGCGATCTACGTGCTCTTGTGTGAGAGTCAGTGAGCTTTAATATGTATTATTCCCTCTAACTCCGGTAAGGAAATCAAAGAAATGAAAGGAATGGTAAAAAACTAGAGCTGAGCAAATATCTACATGTTTACTACAAGGAAGATGATAGATTTGGGGAAATATTGGCTACAATAGTAACTAATAATCTCTGATGAATGCATTGGGCTAATTATTTTTTATCATATTTTTAAAATAAATGTGGAGTAATCACTAAATACAAGACAGAAATTTAGAGAATGAAAGATTAATAAGAGGTAGATTCTATTTTCAGGGAGCATTGGACAAATAGAAAAAATATCAGATGGGCATAATTTTCCAAAGTAGAACAGTTTCACAGGAAAAATAAAGACATGTGGTAAGAGAATTAAGAATTAGTATTATTAATATCAAAGGGCCAGATTCTCTCTTAAATACCTTCTAGGGCCAGCAACAAGTAAAGTAAATGAATGAACCACCTATTCATTCATTCATTCATTCATTCATTATTTTTAAATCATTTATTTTTAAATAAAAATTAATTTTATTGAGGTAACATTGATTAATACAATTATATAATTTTCATTATACATTATAATTTGACATCTGTATATTCTATTGCATGTTTACCACCCAAAGTCCAGTTTCCTTCGTTACCATATATTTGATCCCCTTTACCCACTTCGCCCTTCCCCTTTCCCCCTATATCTGATCCCCTATATCCTGTCTACTTCCCCCCTCCTCCCTATGGTAACTGCTAGTCTATAGTCTCCATTTGTTTGTCCTGCTCATTTGTTGCTTTTAGGTTTATATCCCACATATAAGTGGTATCATGTGATTTTGAACTTTTCTGTCTGGCTTATTTTGTGTAGCATGATTATCTCAAGGTCCATTCATGTTGTCACCAATGGGAGTATTTCATCTCTTCTTATGGCTAAGTAATATTCCATTGTATATGTGTACCACAGCTTCTTTATCCAGTCATCTATCATAGGACACTTCGGTTGCTTCCATATCCTGGCCACTGTGAATACTGCTGCTATGAACATTGGTGTACAAATATCTTTTTAGATATAGCTTTTCAATTCTTTAGGGTTAATACCTGGTAGAGAAATTGCTGGATCATATGGTAGATCAATTCTTAGTTTTTGAGGGAAAAAAACTGTTTTCCATATGGTTGTACCAATTTGCAGTCCCACCAGCAGTGTATGAGGGTTCCTTTTTCTCCACACCCTCTCCAACATTTGCTATTATTTCTCCTGTTGATTATAGCTATTCTAACATGTATGAGAAGGTATCTCATTGTGGTTTTGATTTCTACTTCCCTAATAGCTAGCGATGTTGAGCATCTTTTCAAAAATTTTTGGCCATTTGTATGTTCTCCAGGGAGAAGTGTCTGTTCAGATCCTCTGCCTATTTTTTCAATTGGATAATTTTTTGTTGTTGTTGTAATTGAGTTATATGAGTTCTTTGTATATTTTGGACATTAGGCCCTTATCGAAGGCATTACTTGCAAATATATTTTCCCATTTGGATGGTTGTCTCTTTACCTTGTTGATTTCTTTTGCTGAACAGAAGAAGCTTTTTAGTTTGATGTAGTCCCATTCATTTATTTTAGCTTTTGCTTCCCTTGCCTTTGAGGTCAAATTCATAAAGTCCTCTTTAAGTCCAAGGTTCTTGAGTTTAGTTCCTATGTTTTCTTCTATGCATTTTATTGTTTCGGATCTTCAGGTCCTTAATCCATTCTGAGTTAATTTTGGTGCGTGGTGATAGATAAAAGTCTAATTTCATTCTTTTGCAGGTGGCTCTCCAGTTTTCCTAGGACCATTAATTGAAGAGGCTTTCCTTTCTACACTGTATGTTTTGGCTTTTTTGTTGAAATTATTTGCCTATATAAATTTGGTGAACCATACATTTAAATGAGGCAGTTACCACTAAACTGACTTTTACCCTGGAAGTGAAGGAACAAAATATTTTTTTATTTCATTTTATTTATTTACTTTTTTGCTAAATACTCAAAAATTTCAAGTTGTGGACTATTTTTAAAAATTTAAAACCATCATGTGGGCCAAATATAACATATCAATAATCCAGAGTACACCTTCATGTAATGGTGTAGGATGTCTGTTTTATAGGATTAAAAAATGCTCTGTGAAAGGTATTGTAATTTGAACTTCTCACTGTATGACATGTACAATTTAAACACATAGTGATTAAAGAAAAGAACAGTCCAGGCTAAGGCAACACTGTGAGTTAAAGAAGGAAAATAGAATGGAAATAAATGAGAAACTGTGGAGAGCTTATTTGGAAAATGTATAGAGTCTTTGACAGGGAGGAAGAATTACAATAATATGAGCATTTGGTGAGGATGACCAGTAATCTACATAGATTATTTAAAAGCAGTCATGCCAAATATGCCTCATTGTATTTCATAAGGGTGCAAGCTTGGTACCATGCAAGAAAAAACAGAAACATTGATTTCAGTAGAATAACCTTGGAGATAAGTCAGTGAAATAACCTAGTTTACCACTTTTCAATGATATTGATGATGATCAAGAAAACATTTACTGGATTTATAGTTGATACAAAGTTGGGAGGAATCACTAACATGATGACATACTCAAAACTAAACACTTCTGAGAGACTGAATGCAAAATTTCAACAAAACATTAAAGGCATTTCCAAACAAAGAAAATCAAAGAAATAAGTATCAAATGCATAAAAATAACCCAGAAAGCCATCTTACTAAGAATATTAAAACTCATAAAGGCTAATTAATATTCTTTAAATCATGCAGTTTGTGACAGAGGTGGAATACTCCACATTCACGTGGAATCAGCCTATGCAATTTCTTCTCCATCACAGAACCACAAAGTGTAAAAGTACTATGTATTTCTGTGGAGAACTTTAGATCATATCTCGTATTGAATAAAAGTTTGAGATAAATGTCCTTTAAGGTCTAAATTAAAAAATCTATTTTTTTTCTGATAAAACATTAATAAAGTTTGGACCTAACATATTGAAAAGAGTGTATCAAATTTTATATAAGCTAAGATTTATGTGTCAAAAAAGTGAGATTTTCTCATTTTAATTGTTCTTCATTTTACAGTAATCACAGACAATCATCTTGGCAATTAAAGATATTTAAATTTTAGTCACAAAACAACATTTTCTGATCGCCTATTAATCTCTATGAAAGTATGAGTTTTGAAAGTACTGTGAATATCATAAATTTCTCTCATTAAGGACTCACATTCTACTTTTGAGTTAAGGACTCACATTCTACTAAGTGAGTGTGTGTCTGGTTCTCTCTTCTCACTGGTTCTCCTTAGTCCTTCTCTTCCCTTAAGATGGCATCTGTTTTTGTCTTTATTACATTAAAAAAAATTGTGCATGGGTAAGTTTTATAAATCAACTGTATGTATGTTGAGACTTCATTCTACTGCCTGTAAAAAGGCTTGACTTTTATTGCCTTCTCCCATACCTCCTTTTCTTTTCTTTATCCTCTGTTTCTTTTTCTTTTCATGATTCAATTCATTGAAACTTTCCTTAAATATTATGATTGTTAAAACTTTTTCTATTTTCCTTTCAGAGTTGTTACAGAAAACAAAATTCAAACGGCTCTCATTTGCTTACTCTGCAGCCTGAAGACTAGAATTATACACGGCATCTTTAAGGTTTATGGATAATTACCCGTAACTTCTCTGTAACCTTCTATTATCTCTGCTTCTTATTTAAGGAACTAATTAAGTGATTTCCAGAGAATGTTTCTTACCTTTTCCTTTATGTTTTATAAAAAGGAAAAACAAAAAACCTTTCACATGGTCTCAGAAACATAACAACAACTATTGTTCAAGGTACCAGACCTCTTAAAATATATATCATTTTGATATATCTTCTGTCACCTGCCCAGAGTCCACTCTTAATCTGTCTTCCAGCTAGTAAGCTTTGTTGTGGTGAGCAGGGTAAATGTTGAGGATAAAGAACTGAAACCTTTCAGAAAAAGGTTAGAATCATTCTACCAAAAACACCTATTGAAGAAAAGCTCTTAAAGGATGGGAGAGATAGGAAAAAATAAAATGGAAGATGAAGAGAGACACATTTAGGTGAACAGTGATTTTGAGAGTTTGGAGCAAAGTATAAAAAGCAACTACTACAAACGAGGGGAGGTTTAAAGAGAAATTTTAGGAAGGCCGCCATGGATTTTGTGGTGGGATGTCTCTGACTGCTACTGTTACATTTTTTAATTTTTATTTGTTAATGCCTTTGAACTGCTGCCATTTGCGAAATGTGAGGCTAGGCTGAAACTAGACTCAGATATTCTAAACATGAAGAAAAAAGGAAAAGAAGGGAAAAGGGAGGAGGGAGCACTTGGAGTAGAATGGGGGAAGATAGAGCAAGGTAGTGGCAGTCCCAAATTCCAAGCCCATGAAAACTTGTAAAGTTTTCAAGCACTTCTCTTTATTTTATCTCATTTAATGAGGCAAAAATAATTAAAGATCACAAGTAGACAAATTTGTCATGTGAAAATTTCATAGCTTTCCTTAAGCAATTTCTCAGTGATTCTGTTTTTCTAAATATTCCCAGACTCCTCCTCCCATGAAGTATTCAAGAAAAATTTCAATATGGTTTTCAAGCTTGTTCATTAGTGTCTTTGAAACTTTCAGTGTCTAACAATTTTTTGTTAAAGGACTTCAAGATTATGTATATATGAGTGTGTGTATGTATGTGTGTTGTCACCTTAGAATGCAACCCTTTTAATAACTTCTCAAGTACATACTTTTCCTTTCACTTATTCTTTTCCTCTCTTTCCTATCTGTGCTTCTCTCCACCCTTTAAATTCAAGTCTCTTAAAATAGTCAAAAAAGCAATTTTTAAAATTTCTTATTTTTATCACGTTCATGCTTTATTTTTGATTAAATGGAAATATTTTTATTATAAAATTCAACAAAATATATTCACCTCTTCAGACAGCAAATGCATCCTAAATATTTAGATAAATCAAATTAGAAATTTTAATGGGTCATTTCCAGAAAGAAAACAAATGTACTGATATAGAGAAAACAATATATTTACTGTATATATTTTCTCAAAGTGACTACTTTAAAAGAAAACCAATTATTCAGATGTATGATTTCCAAGTGATTCATACATTGCATTAATCACTTGCGTTTAAATTGGGCACATTTTGCATATTCTTCCCATACTTTAAATTGTTATATTTTCCTTTATGATATTTTAAGTAGCTGTTTATGATTTGAGACAGACTTTCTCTTTATTACTATAACCATTGTTTATTTTTCATTCACCCCAAGGAAGCTATGGCATCCCATTCTTTGATCTGTCTTGCAATTAAACTGGCCATGGTAGTTACTGAAATCCCTCTCATTTGTACTACAGTATATTTTTAAGGAGTTAAAACATAAAGAGCTTTATCTTAACTACTTTTTTACTTTGCAGAAAAAGGAGAAGTATTAAATAGTGTTTGTTTCCAATATTCTTCAATTCTGTATCTTCTAAAAATAAATATTTTTTACAAATTAAAAATTTATACATTGCCTCCCTTATTCATTTTGACTTAAAATTAGAAAATTATGACACTTGATCTACAATATGATTTTTTAAAAATAACAGGCTAATCCTTGCTCAGAAAGTGCTTTTTCTGATGCAGTTCTGTTGACAATGTAGAATACCTGTCTTTTTTAGGTACATCTTAGATGATGTAGACTCTGAAAATCTAAGTTACACCCAAGATTTCATTCCTTTCTGGCTACTCATCTGGACCACAGACAGGTAGGAACTGTCTGAAAGAAACATACACATCAAGTGGGGCTCCGCCAGTGACTCACCCCTTTAATGTAGCGACACCTGAAAGGGAAGAGCAGGGAGGATGTATTGGTTGTTAGGAAAATCCAGTGTACCAGGAGAGCATGACATCCTCTATTAATAAGATCTAAGGTGCGACTCATGTAATTGTCCTAATTTTAAGATTGATGGGGATCATGAAGCATTTCTTTACATTGTTGTCAGGTCCTAATAAATACCTAAAGTGTATAGAACTGTATATGATTTTAGAATGTGACTTTATAAAGAAGGTGGAGATCTCAACTCCCTCTATCATGTCTCTCTCTATATATATGTCTGAGTGTGTGTTTTAGTGCACTGGGAAGTGTCCTGACAGAGAACCTAGGCAGGACAAAGCAGCCTTGATCTGAGTGAGCTAACTGGCACCATGAAAATATCAGGTGTCTTTCTGCTCCTCTCTCTGGCTCTTCTCTGCTTTTTCTCAGGTGAGTTTTTTTTCTTAAAATTGAAATCCAATATTTATGCTAAGATGCAAATGACAAGTGTATTTGCCTACCATATTTAAAAATTCTAATAATTTTAATATGAAAGACCAATTCTGAGAAATTATCATAATTATGATAATAATCTTGATGATGAAAATGGTGATAATGATAAAAATAACTCATTTATTGAGCATATACTATATTCTAGGCATGTACTGAGGGCTTTTAGTCATTATCTCTGATACACATAGCAAGGCTTTCCTATCTATATTCTACACATAAGAAAACTATGGCACAAAAAAGTTAAGAAAATTGCTAAAGGACTTGCAACTAGTAAGTAGAATTTGGGATTTGATCAGATCTTCTAGACATCACAGTTTATGTTTGTTTCACAGAAGTAGTCGGGGGAATGGCTAATTGTTTTAAGTATTAGGTTTGCCTTCCAAGACAAAAGAAAGCTTTCCTGTCCTCATTATCCTTATATAGTAATTGGAACTCAAATAATTAAAATTGAAACAAAGGGGAAAAGGAAACTCAATGAGAGAATCTTTAAGAAAAAAGTTATTAAAACTTAGATTTCTAAAACATATATACTGCTGGTAAAATAAACAATTCTTCAAGCAAGGGGATGTCTTTGGTCACTTTAATGAGCAATAGTCATATAGTCTATCAATCCTGATTGCTTAAAGAACAATGGTACTTTGAGTTGATGTTTTTCATCACAGGGTCATTTGAATGAACAGGGCCACTGAAGGGTCATTTGAATGAACAGGGCCACTGAAGCTCTTTCTTTCCTTCTTTATTTCCCTACTCTCTGCCATTTTAATGAAAGAAGCACATGCTAGCATCTCTAGACCAAAGATCTCTTCCACTAATGGCTGTGCCAACTGGAGAAATGGCTCAGCTCTCTGAGACTTTCTCTCATTTGTAAAATGCTAAAAATGAGGCTGAATCCTGGGAAATTTCATGTCTTATCTATCATTTTTCTGTGAAGAAAAAATCTTAAATTTTGTAGCTGAGATTTTAAATGCCTGAACATGTAAAAAACAATTTTTCAATGAGATTGCACATCTAGAAAAATTATTGTTCAATGGAAACTGGTCATATTTACATGAACAAATACATTTAGAAATAAGAGAAGAATTGGATAATGGATTCCTGTGATCTTATAGGGTAAGTCTGACTACTAAGACTAAACAACATAAATGAATGAGTAGGTCTGTGAACTGCTGAGATGGCATAAAAAATTGATGTGACCATATTAAAATTTACCTGCTAAGATACTCTCAGAAGTTAATTTTTGACCTCTTTTGGCTTCTCTTTACAAAGATGAACTTATCGTTAAATTGGATCTCATTGACTAATATACTTAATTTACCAAAACGTGGCCCTTCGAAGGTGTGCTGGTATTTGAGAAGGCATTGTGCCTAAGAGCTTTAATGTTGAGACCAAGAGAAATAAGTTTAGTCTTGGCATTTCCCTTTTATAGCTGTGTGACATTTCTGAGTCTCATTTTCTTATCTGTAAACTATGGATACAAAAAGAATATCTCTATATGGAGAATTAAATGAGAGAATGCATGTAAAGTTCTTAATGTAATAAATAGAACATAGTAAGTGTTCAACAAATATCTATTAGTATAGCCATTAATAAATTTTAATAATGAGACTATTAGACTGAACTCAGTCATTGTTGATATTATTCCTCCTTCTGCCTTGATATTTTCTAGATATAAGACATTGAGCAAAATCTCTTCTGATCAAAGATTTGTACAGTAAAGACTTAGCTGAGAACTTTAATAATGAGATTTCCTTGGTCATAAGAATCACTTGGACTGGTTCCAAAAATATAGACTTCCAGGTCCCACTTGGTCTTATATAATGGAATTTTCAAGTGATTATCATAAAAAATATGTATTTTTAATAACCAGCCACACTGCTACTATGAGGTTGATAATCACTATAGCAGATGATCATGGACTTTCTTTCAAATTTAAAAGCTTTATTTTTCCTCTCCTTATCTCCATTAATAGAGAATGTAGTTTAAGGTATTTCCAGTTGTCTTGCCCAAAGTGCTGACCAGCACTGGAGAAGGATTACATTTATTTATACACTTTCTGTCATCAAGGTGGCTTTGGGCTTAACCTGAGAAGTGTCACTGGCATTAGGAGTTCCATAGAAATGATCAGGTTACAGCTCATACCAGGATTAAACCTAAGACTTTTATTATTTCAGTGTTTTATGCCACCAAGCTAATTAGCCACAACCTAAAATTACAGGCATAATTATAAAGATGAAGGGAGAGAGAGAATCGATTGTATTTATAGATTTTTTTTCTCTCTCTCAGGAATTCAGAGAGATGTAATAAGATAAATGAGTCATGGAAATGAGAATGAGTTTGTCTTTACCAGTCTATATTTGGGTCAAGTCTTTAAAGCCAAGTATAGAAGGCAGAAAAGCAAGAACAAAAAACAACGAGAGTTCTTTCTTGAAAAGCCTTGTAACAAAGGCTTTAGGGAGAGAATGCACTGAACCTCAGAATGTCAAAGTTAGAGGAGACTTTACAGCCCAACTTCTTCAGAGATGGTAAGATTATTCTCACAGTAAAGTAGTGAGTTGGCCAGGTCTGTAACATGAATCCCCAGATCCTTAAACTATTTTTTCTCATCACACCCCAACCACTAAGAAATATGACCTCATCATGGTCCATCCCCTTTCATTACTTCCGGGGTTCTACTGCTCCCTTAGAGGTGCACAGGTATAAAAAATTAAACAACCATGCCTTGACTTGCTAAGATGAACAAGAACCAAGAACAAGTATCATTCCAGTCTTGAAGATCTCCTAATTTTACAAATCCCACTTTTTGTACATATAAAAATTACAGTGTTTGGATTTTTAAAAATCTATCTGTCTATCTATCTATTTATTTATTTATTTATTTATTTATTTATTTATTTATTTATTTTCAGGTGTCTTCAGTCAAGGAGAACAGGTCAGTGCATATTTTTATCTATTCTTCAGACCTGAGTAATGCTTGGTTGGTATTCCCTGGCCAAAGAGAGGTTTGTCTATGAGTAAAAGAGCAAAAACAATGAAGAAGTCGGCCAAATGCCGAAATCAATGGAAGTAATTAATTTTCTAACTATAATCTCTCTATACCATTTGCAGTTTAAAAGAGTCTAAACACCCATTCTCAGATTTTGTTAAAGTAAAATGAATATAAATAAAAATAGGATGAATCATGCTCTATCACTGCTTTCAGTGTGTAATCTTAGGCAAGTTACTTGGGTTTCATGAATTGCAACTTCCACAGCTATACAAAAGGGATTGTATTATTCACCTCATAGAACTGTAGTTAGATTTAAATTCCATAAATGTGTGGAAGCATTTGGTAACTATAAAAGGATTCGCTATTGATTAATAATTAACAATTTCTGAAAGAGTTGTGACAAAGGTTATTACTTCCTTTGCAGAAATAAAGTAGCCAAGGGTAGATAAAAATGTTGTTTACTCTTCTATATTGGTTATACATAAACTGGTTCACTCAAATTTAATTACAGCTAGGGTAGAAAATTGGAATGGACACAAATTACTTTATCGTCTAAGCTATATCTATGTTAAAGTTCAAAACATACAAACAAGGAAAGGACATAAGATCTGGCCAACACATTTTATATCCAATTAGGTAGTAAAACATAAGACCATTACACACAGATTGAAAAGATATAGAATTTAACCACAATTTTCCCTTAACACACGAGACACACTTCCCTTCCCTAGTATTTGTTTTTCAGGATTTCTGATGTTTCACAGATTTTTGGTGTTTTCTAAAGTTCATTTGAAATCTACTTTTTACTGATTCTATTCCTTTAGATGGGCCTAAGCCTTATAGTCAGCTTGCTTTATAATCACTGGGGATGCTTATTAAATATGCAAATTCCCATCATCATGCCAGACTTACTAAATAATAATCACACAGGCAGGAGGTTTTGAATTTGTGTTCTAAATAATTATTTGGCACTGGAGAGCACTAACTTTCAAGTGCTCAAATATTTAGAAACGATGTAGATGAGTTCTAATTTGAATATTCACTGGCTGTGTGATCTGAAGGATGCCTCCTCCTTTCTCGTTGCCTTTGTTTCCACATCTCTAAAATAACGTTATAGAGTCAACAGTCTAGTATTAAATACGTGTTAAATGATAAGGCCCTCTAGTCTTAGGTATCTAAATCAGTACAAATCAAGTCTGCCTTGCCAAGACTCCTGTCTTTTTCCCACTCAAATAGAAAGGTCAGGGAAGGTGCCACCTTTCAGATGGCATCAAGTTTACCATTTCTCCTCTCCATGGCTGGAAGGACAGGGGCAGTCCAAATGCCAGGAGGAAGAATTTGAAACTAACCTCAAGAGCATGCCTGCTCCAGTCTGATCTTGCTAAGACAAAAGGAAAAGAGATTTCCTCAAAACTTCAGTAACCTGTCTCATTCCAAAAAGTCTCCCTGTGAGGAAGCATCAATGGTAGATGTCTAAAGTACAGACTTGCAACAAAAAACGTTTAGAATCACTCATTACATTGTCTTTATCTTATTTTTCTACTAGGCTGTGTATTGGGGAACTTTATCCTTAAAGAGCTATTTAAATGAATATTCCAGATTGAAATGAACATAATAAACCCCTCAGAAACAATGACTGGCAACATTTTCTGTCATAATAATTTTTGCAAGATCTAATTTTATTTCATTTGTATTTTAAGTAAAGACATGGTGATTTTCAGTACAGCTAGTAAAATAACGCTCCTTCATTGGAATATGTTTTGGGCTGTTCAACTTTACTCATTAGCTTGGATTTACTTAAATTAATATACTGACAACATATCTAAGTACTACTTGGAGATGTTAACCAGTATCCACAACTTAACTACAGAGAACAAAATTGAAACTTCAGAAAGAGGACCAAAGTTAACTCAAGTTACCAACAGAAGCAAAGCCATGCAGTCAATATCTCAGGACCCTTGACTCCCTATTAAATGAGCCTCCATGGTCCCTCACTACCTCTAGCCAGTAGCAGAAAGCCATTGTGAGATGCATGTCAAAGTGCTTCTGGCAGTATAATTTTCTAAACAAATATATAATAGTGTTTCCTACACTCACTTCTTAAACAAAAAAAATAATATAATGAAAACAGTAGTTTAAAGTAAAATAACTTGTCTTCATGTATAAGAGGAATTTTGGAACTTGAAGGAAATGGAAGCAGAGAGAGCAGAATTTACTGCACTGGATCAGATAAGAAATCTTGAGGGTGGGCATAGGTAGAACATTTGATATTGGTGAAGAGGACTTGAAAATTAAAAAAAATACACAAAATGCAACACTTGCAAGGGGAAAGAAATGTCAGTGTTTTAATCCTAGGGTAGGTAGAGGAATCTGATGAATGATGCTAATATGTGAAAAGAAAAAATTAGAACATGAAACTAGTTGGAAGAAAAATAGTTATATTTTGGACATAAATGTATATTAAATATGAATCAAAATGTTGACTAAAAAATCAATTGTATATTTCTGACAATTAGAGATTAAAGTTTGAAATTTTGATGAAGACTCAAGAAAAAAAGTTTAGGACTCACTAGTATCATCAAAGAGATAATCAAATATATAACATTTTCTCAAAAATGACCGTAATGAATACTCCAGAGGAAAGTAAAAAAAGATGATAAAAGGGATAGAGAAAAAAATCGTTGGAAAGCCGGCATATTGCCATATTACAGAAGTCAAAAAAAGTTTCAAAAGGTGTAATGAGATCATGAATGTTTTATAACTAGCCAACGGGTGTATCCTGAAAGGTGTCATTTTTGGAGCTATTTTGGTAGTGTGGAAGGGGTATGAAAATAGGGAAAGTAGAAGCCAAATAAAGGAGAGGTTTAGAAAACTGGCATGACAAAGAAAGCAGCTGGTGTAACCACAGAGGCAGTATTTTTTAGTAAAGGGAAGAAGAAATGAAGTCTTATACCCTAGGAGTATGAGTATGAATGTGTGTAAGTTTGCAAATTTTCTTTCAGTTTATTTGGAGAACTAAAATGCTAGACTAAAATATAAATGCTCCTGACTTTTTAGTTAATTTAGTGACTATATAAGTTCATTTTCCAGTTTAGTTAAACGATTGTGTAGTTACCCTGAGCAAAGATGACTATTCTGGGTATAAAAGTGTCACTGTATTCCGGAATAATTTTGAAGGTACGGTTCTTGGAAGAACCACAAGGGGTCAGGCTGATACTAAATATTAGCATCCAGGAATCTAGCAGTCTCTGGAAGCTGGACTGAGGAAATTAAGTAGAGGCTCTTGTTAAATCTAACACCAATCAAAAAGCCACTAAAACCAAACAAACAGACAAAAACCTCACTAAAATAGGGTAAGAAATAATGGTCTCCAAAAATTCAAGAAAGTGATACAATTTACATTGTTAGTGTTTATGATAGCAATCTTCCACATGATACTGGAAATTTTAGTGTTTTCAAAGGACTTGTGGTTTCAACAACTCTAGGAGATAGATATTGCCAGCCCGCAGTCAAAGACGAAGAAATTTAAACTCACCAGTTTACACAAAGTGATGCAGGTAATAAGCAGGAGAATCAAAATTTAAATCCTAGTCAGTCTAATTCCATCTACAGAACAATCCCCTAACATTACACAGCACTGGGGCTAGATGCAGGGCCACTTCAGCTCTCCTAGTTCTCCAACATGTCACATGGAGGAAGCCTAAAGGACAGATAATCCCATTGCCCTTGGTCTAAACTCCCTTTGATGTCCCCCAAGGAAATAGTTGTTTGGATTCTATTTAAAGGAGAACAAAATAAAAATATAAAGGAGAAGAGGAAATTTAGACAGAGGAAAAACATGACGTTTAGAAATCTTGGCCGACTTTTCAGGTTGTGAGAGCTCTGTTTTCTTTCCAGTCCCAACTCTGAAATTCCCTTCCCTCGCTCTCTGCCCCTCAGAAAGGATTTCATGCTGACTCTGCAGTCATTCTTCACCTTTCCCAACACCTGGAGCTCTCGGAGAGTGACCCCTTTCTGTCCCCCGTTACCATGCTAAAATTTCTCACACAGAGAGGGAAGAGGGGCCTCTAGATAGAAAAGAAAGAAGCATTTGGGCAGTAGTTATGTCTCCCATCCAATTGCAGAACTAAGCACTTAGCTTTATTTAATCCACTTCACTGAAAGAAGTCCCTGCTAAATCTTGTATCATCAAAGCTGGAAGGGTCTTTCAAGGCTGTCTAGTCCAATGGTACTTAACATTTTGTATGAGCTACAGACGCCTTCTTAGATGTGGTAAGAGCTACCGTTAGAGCAGGCCTACAATAAGAAGCTTATTTTTTGCCCACTTAGTCTAAGACTATTGCAAATATCCCACACTGGCTTTTTATAAGTCTTATATGACGACATTTGATCCTAATAACAACCCTGGGGATGAAGCACAATAACAATTGTTTTTTAGAAGTTTTGATTAAGAAAATTGAGGCACAGATATTGAGTGCTTTGTTTGTGATGACACAACCAGCGAACGGCAGAATGAGGCCTGTAACACAGTTCTCCAGCTTACTCCAGGGATCCTGGAAGGACACTGCAATTTAGAAGTCTGAAGTATATCTATGTTCTGAGAAAGTTTGTTTATATACCATTTGTTTGATTTGGTTTTGTTTCTTGGAATCCTTTGCTCTTCCAGAGTGTCATTCCCAGGGGGCAGTGGAAAGGGAAAAGTGGGTTTGGAGAGGGAGGTGTTGTTTAGAAGCTCTCAAAGTGAATGCCCTTCCCAAGTGCCACTTCCTTATCTGCTTTCTAAAGGACAAAAGAGGCTGTATCACAAGATCAAAGGGCCGATTGCCAGGGAAAGGTGGCCTGGGAATGCGTCTCTTTCAAGTAAGAGACTTTCTTGTTTCTTTTCCTTATTGACATGACTCTAGGGAGGACACACATTTCTCTGACTGAGATGCCCTTTTCTCAGCTTCCAGTTTCCTGTGCTTATCCCTCTGTGGCACTGACCACACATTGTGCTGTAATGATCTATGTTCTTCTCTGCTTTTCTAATGCAAATTAGTTGGTGAACTTACTGAGACAGTGTTTGTAACTGATTCCTCTTTGTATCACCAGAAACCAGAACCATGTCTTCCAAATATTAGCTGCATTGGCTGCTTGTGGAATAAATGAAAATATCATTTCATTTAAATCCTAGTCAGTGATTTATAATCACATATGAGTCTGTGATTTATAATCTGTACTTGACTCAAGCACATAATCACAAATATATATTGTGATTAATGACTTAAATACAAAATACATTCACTTTTAAGAAAAAAAGTATCTTATGGTTTATCATACCCTAAAGATTTCCTAGCCTTGTTTCTATTTGGGGACCTAAAGGAAAGATTACTGTCTCAAAAGTAGTATGAAAGAAAGTAGTTTTCTTTAAGAGCAATAGGAAAAAGTAAAATTGTAGGCAAAACTATAAATAGCCTAGATAGCTCCTATTCAACCAAGCCCTAAGAAGATCCCTGGTAAGCACCGTGCTATATAACCTCAATAGTACAAAATGTGAAATTTCAACAAAAATGTGTATTGAGTAGTCTCAGGTACCTTAAATCTGATATATGTGATATATTTTTAACTCAATTATATGACTTCTTTGCTGAGTTTTTCTCCATGCAAACTTTAGGAGAGGCTTGTCAGTATTTAATGGTTTGCCAACATCTTAAACACATGATTCCTCTCGCCTAAACCCATACACTTTCATAACAAAGTATTTTAATAAAGCCTACATATCCTGACCATAAGTGTGGTCAAGGGTACATTGTTGACAATTGATCTTTATTTCTCTCAATGAAGATGTGCTAGAAATCAACCTCAGTGAATGTTTCGAAATTCAGGGTCAACAATGAGAAGGAACATGTTCAAGCACAGGCTGTGTGACATTGGAAGCTACTGAAAAATCCTGTGTCAGTACTCGCATCTTTAAACTGATTAGTATAATATTGTTCAGTGAACATTGCAGGGTTATTCTGAGGCTCGACCGAGTTCATCCATAGGGTCTGACTATCATGAAGCAATTGGTAAACATAAGACAGTATTACTATAATGTACCTAGGAGAGGGGTAAGGTGTGGTCTATCTATGTTCAAGGCCACTTCATTCCACACAGGTGACATTTGGAGAAGTTAGGTTCTACTAATTGCATATTGCCTATATCCTGAAATAAAATGGCTTGACCATCATTTGTACACCAAATATTGATTCAATTAACACTGAACTGAAAATAACTTGTAAACTCCAGGTAACTTCTAAGAGACTGTTATAACTGAAGGGATATTTTAGTGACATAGGTGCGACCATTCCTTCTACAGAGCCCATGATAATGATTATTAATCAGTAACCAGTGCCAGATGCAGTCTCAGAATCCTTCTAAACAGAACAGCTCAGGCAGTCTTTACTAAATTATTATAGTAGGCACAAAAGTTCAAATACAAAACAACAGATATGAAGACATTAGAATTTTGTTTTCAAGAGATAATCAATGGATGTAGCAGCCACAGGGGAAGCTAACAAGCCATCAGATAACATTTTGAAGCTCCTCGCAATGATCATCTATATCTTTATAACAATACAGAAGGAGTACTATTAGTTATGTTAATACAGTAAAAGAAAAAACAAATGTCATTTAAAGACTAAAAATACTTTCAGTTGGAACCATTTAGTGTTGGAGCAAAAAGTCATACCTATGGCATTTGCCTTACTCCTTAATGTATAGGGTGTAAGCGTCTGCCTTACATCATTAACTTACTCCTGAATATAATAACTACAGAAATGGGTTTCCTGTGTTTCAAAGGAAAAAGTCTCAGTTTGGTTTTGTACATTAAGCAGATACTGAAAGCCATTTTCTATTTCAGGAAGTTTTACATCACAAATGTAGATTTTTATATGTATGTACAAAATTTTAAGTTTGCCATTTAAAGCTCTGTTCTGAGGAATTGTCCCTCTACAGAGCACACTAATGTCCATGCCCCTGTGCTTACTTTGGTAGGTTGACTGTGGCGAGTTCCGGGATCCCAAGGTCTACTGCACTCGGGAATCTAATCCCCACTGTGGCTCTGATGGCCAGACTTATGGCAACAAATGTGCCTTCTGTAAGGCGGTGGCGTAAGTATCACACTCACCAAACCTGTCTCTTACAATCACAAAATTTCAGAATAAAACAATGACACTTACCTTGAGATATTCTAACACACGCTACTGACACCCACTCATGGAGACTGAAGAAATAGGCTTCAGCCAAATGGATTGGAAACAAATAGGTCAAAAACAGATAAAAAATTTACATAATAAATTATTTGAAAATATAATCTTCATTATTTTGTTATTATTAAATTTGACTCATCTTAGAGAAATTATTTTTAAAATTATACATCTAAAATTTTTGATACATTTTCTTATTTTTCCCATTTATTTCTAATTAAACATTTTAATAATGTTTATCCAATTTTATTTTTGTTATTATTACATTATTATTAATTTCAAAGAAGATGAAGAAAAATTTTAGTAACGTAATTAAGTTTGAAAATTCATCAGTTAGAAACGTGAAAACCTTGTGAGGAAATTTATTATCAATAAAAATATTTTACCCACATTATTTTCAGACATTTTATTTCATAACAAATACTATTGTTTGCTAAGGCACCAATTCCCATTCATTTCTCTCCTTTAGTCTTATGAAAAGAGCCTTTCAACAAAGAATAAATACAAGAATCATCCTTTATTATTAAGATAATCCAAACTTTACAGATAGTATACTAGAAAGATTCTATCAAAGGCCAATATTTATTAAATTTACATGTTCATAAGGAACAGAACATACTGTAGATTTTAACCAATAGTCTATGAACTTCCTACTGGGATATTGCTTATAATTAATAAAAATCAATCAGTCTTTTAGTCTGATTGCTCTAAAATAAAAGGAATTTTAATTTTGTTTAAACCAAATAAAAATAACCTCACTTATTCACCACTGTCATCATGTTCTTACATTAGAATTTCTTCTAAGAATGTCTTAATTTCCTTCAACTTTGCCATAAAATTCTTAAGGACAGTGACTATATAACTTCCTATTAATAATAACTAAACCAAGCACATAGAATTGAATTAATAAACATTGAATCAATACATAATAAACATGTGCCTTCATTTACATATAACATATGTGACAAATTAATATCAAACTTTTCCCAGGAGAGGGACAGTAAGGTAATCTGAGATTTGATAGACATTTATTACTGAGAAGGCCTGTACATATCGTCTGCTATAAAATGCCAAGTGCCTGAACATTTGGTTTAACTTCTTACATCTTCTATCAGGACAGAAAACATTATAGTCTCATTACCCTTATTCCTCCTGTCACTTTTACCTTTACCAGATATCTCTCTCCTCTATCGTGTGCTCTATCTATCTATCTATCTATCATCTATCTATCTATCTATCTATCTATCTATCTATCTATCTATCTATCTAATCATCTATCATCTATCTATCTATCTATCTATATCATCTATCATCTATCTATCATTTATGTATCTATCTATTTATCTATCTATCTATATCATCTATCATCTATCTATCATCTATCTATCTATCTATCTATCTATCTATCTATCTATCTATCTATCTAATTTTCTCTCAGAGAAGTAAAATACTAAATTGAAAGGTCTAAGCCTTATTAAAACTCTGAAATTTCTTTAAGACTCATGCTTTCTGTATTTAGGCCAGATGTCACCTCTGAGTGAATTTAATTAACCTCTGCCATGCAGACAGACATGAATACCTGTAGAATGAAATATTTGCATGGACTATGACACACCTTTTCCAACCTCTGTGATGAATACTATTGATCTTGCACTGAGCATAAATTTGTCTTTCTCTTTTATAGGAAAGCTGGTGGGAAGATCAACCTAAAGCATTATGGAAAATGCTGAATTAAAGCCGGTTTTTTGTGCTGACTCGCCAGTTCTTTCTCATCCTGCTTTTCTTGCTTCTGCTTTTATTTTTCACTAGCAGATTCTTTAAATTTACAAAAACATAGCTTCTACTTTGCTTGGGTCTTGGGGAGTTCAATGTACATCTTTTTCCCTTGATTCGCTTGACAATAAAAGAAATTCTGCAGAAGCCCGGAGGATGTTTTTACTTTGAGATTAAGAAAACCTACAGATACATTATGGAATAATTGACCTAACATAAGTTGTTTTTCTGATCTAAATCAACCCCAAAGTCACTGTGGGATCTTAAAAAAATCCCTTCTCCTCTCTTATTCTTGGAAT
This sequence comes from Cynopterus sphinx, assembly GCA_030015415.1. Lineage (NCBI taxonomy): Eukaryota > Metazoa > Chordata > Mammalia > Chiroptera > Pteropodidae > Cynopterus > Cynopterus sphinx. Next base: position 21,115,924 of record CM057387.1, on the reverse strand, counting down.
TTCCATGTGGATAATGAAAAAAAAAAATTTAACAACATAACTATATAATGTGCTTATAATTATTTTACAGTATCTACTATTAAGTCTTGGGTCAGGAAATATTAATTCTTCCCAATTTTAGAAATAGTGCATTATATAAAAATAAAACATCCTCTCTGGACCATAGTTTTTTCATCTCTGTGAAGTGGTGGCTTTGAATTACATACTAAGACATCCATTATTTGTTTCCAGCAACATCATGGGGTCTAGCAGATAGAAAGAGTAAATAAATATTCAATAAATAGTGAATATCTAATAAATAGTGAATAAATGCAAAGTCTCTAAAAGTGTATATATTTAGAGAATGCAGTCATTTGTCTTAATCATGGAATGAAAGAACTGAATGAATTTTAAGGCCCAGAGAAAATTTAATTAATTACTGTCAAAGAAAAAACTCTAGTTAGAAGAATCAAGGTTAAAATACAGCTCTTTTGATAACCAGTTCAGTCTCCACATAGCTGACTCAATCCTATGAAGACAAATTGGATACATAAATATCTTACTGTGAGTAATTCAGATAGAAGTCTTGGGAAGTCTCCCTTTGAGTACTTCCATGCTGGTTCTGTAATGTAATGGTTAGAACTCTGGACTCTGAGTACTTCTGTGCTGGAGAGCATGTATTTATAAATAATATCTTCCTGGGTCATCTCACACAGAAGACATCTCTAGATGCATTTACTAGGTAATAACCTTGAACAAACATATACTTGGTGCCTACTCAGTGGCACGCTCTGTTCTAGGTGCTGGGGATACAGTTATGAGTGGGAATAAGGATAACAAAGAATGCCTATGTTAATATAGTTTAAGTTCCAGCAGAGAGAGACAAAAACAATAAACACAATAAACAATTAAATGACATAATAGTGCTTTCGGAGAGGTGGCCAGTTGTAGTACTAAATCAGGCCAATTCAATACTAAGTTCTTACTGGGAAGACATGGAGATGAGGAAGTTGACCAAGCCAATAACCTGGAGAAGAGCAAAAGTTAGAGCTAGAACATAGTCCTTTAATCTAGGACATGCCTGATTTGTTCAAGGTTCACCATGGAAGCAGTGTGACTGGAGAGGAGTGAGTGAGTGGGCAAATAATAGGTGATAAGGTCAGAGAAGAATGAATCCAAACCATGAAAGACTTTGTAGTTATTATTAAGATTTTTGTTTTTAAAGTATACCTTCTACTCCTTTAAAGGTGGGATTCGTGCTCTTCCATGTTTAAAGACTATTCCCCTTGCTTGCTGGCAAAAAAACAAAAACCAAAAAACAAACAAACAAAAAACACATGACATATACACATGACATATAATTAGGATAAGGCAATTATAAGAGGTAGGATTTCTGAGTCACACTGATGCAAGTCACTGCTCTGACATAAGCTATATGTTTTGGATAAGTCATTTGACTTCTTTTCATTTTGATTTACTCATCTGTAAAATGAAGATACTAGTATCTACATCCTAAATTTATTGTGAAGATTAAAAAAAGAATTGCATGTAAGCACTTAAATAGTCTTTAATACATAACAAGAGCTCAAAAATCAGTAGCTGTTACTATCATTTAGAATTGAAGATCTGATAAAGATCTTCCCAGACAAGAAAAAGCTAGGGTTCATCACCACCAAACTGGTATTGCAAAAAAAATGTTAGAGGAACCTCTTTAAGAAAAGGAAGGAAAGATAAAAAATATGAATAATGTAATAGCAATAACTATATATCTATCAGCAATTAATTTAAATGTAAATGGATTAAATACTCCAATCAAAAGATAGGGTAGCTGAATGGATAAAAAAAAAGGAGACCCTTACACATACTGCCTCCAAGAGACTCACTTGAGGTTGAAAGACACACACACACTAAAAGTAAAGAGATGGAAAAAGACCTTTCATGAAAATGGAAACAAACAAAAGCTGGGTAGCAATACTTATATCAGACAATATAGACTTTAAAACAAAGGCTCTAACTAGAGACAAAGAAGGACCCAGTAATCCCACTTTTGAGTATTTATCTGAAGAAACCCAAAATTCTACCTCGAAGGCACATGTGAATTCATATGTTCGTTGCAGCATTATTTACAATAGCCAAGATATGGAGGCAATTTGGGTGTCCATCAAAGAAGAGGTGGTACATATATACAAAGAAATATTACTCAGCCATTAAAAGATTGAAATCTTGCCATCTGCAGCAACATGGATGGACATGGAGGGTATTGTGCTGAGTGGAGTAAATCAGACGGAGAAAGACAAATGCCCTATGATTTCACTTACACGTGGAATCTAGAGGACAAAACAAACAAAACAGAAACAAACTCATGGATACAGAGAACATCTCGATGGTTGCCAGATGGGAAGGAGGTTGAGAGGATGGAAGCACAAATTCGTAGTTACAAAACGTCATGGGGGTGTAAAGTATAGCATAAGGAATATAGTCAATTATACTGTAATAACTGTATGGTGTCAGATGGGTACTAGACTTATCAGGGTGATCACTTCATAAGTTATATAAATATCTAGTCATTATATTAGACACCTGAAACTAATATAAGATTGTATGTCAACTGTAATTGAAAAATTAAAAACTTATTTTAAAAATTAGTAACATTATTATGCTATCATCAGTCTCAGCATTATACTTCCTTCACTGCTCAGAATATTTTTGTTCTTTTCTCAGTAGCTAGTAGTTTTTAAATGTCTATCTTGTGTTCATTTGTCATTTTTTAAAATTCCTAAGAGACTTTTTTTTTTTTAACCATAGAGTAGTCTCCTCTTATCTGCAGGGCATATGTTCCAAGACCCCCAGGAGATGCCTGAAACTGCAGATAGTACCAAACCCCATATAAACTGTTTTTTTTTTACACATACATACTTTTGACAAAGTTTAAACCATTTTAAAAGTACAGCCTCTCTACATGGCCTACTCCACCTCTCTCCTATAGGAGCTGCCCCATCCAGCCAGGCCAGCTTCCTGTCAGTTGTCCACACTAACAGTATACTTCCACCACTTTGCTGTGTCCTGCCTAGAATTCCTCTGTGTCTCCTTCCACCACTCTCTCTCCCCTTTCTTCCTCATAAAATCTTATCTGCTCCTCACAACTACCACTTCTTTCACAGCCTATTTCAGGTACTTAAACTGAATAAATGATCAAAATATTAATTCCTGTCTAGTTCTGAGCTATTCTTTGAGGACGAAAAGAAAGTATATGAACAATAAACTACAGAAGACCAGAAATCTTATATTTCTTAGAAAATCTTATATTTCTTAGAAAGAAGAAGCAAGTCACAAATAAAAAATCAACAGTCAAAATATAGAAGTTCTGACTGAGATGTGTATATATATGTGTGTCAAACCTCAGTGAACACACTTAGGATTAGTGCATATCATACTTTGCAAATTTTACACCAAAAGAACATAAACATATTGTAGTCTTAAATATGACATAGACAGTGGAGTTTTCAGAGGGAACTGTACTGATGTCTGCAATTTACTTTCAACTGCATTAAAAGTGAATTAATAGATAGATGGAGAGATATCGTACAAAAGAAGTAGAGTAAGATAGTAATGGCATAATCTAGGTAGTAGGTTTACAGGGCTTCACTATTGAATTATTTTAACATTGCTGGATGTTTAAAATTTTTCATTAAAATGTTTTTTTTTAGTGATTAAAAACCATAAAGACTCTGCCAATTGGAGCAAAAATTTCTAATTCTGTTTATGTTCCTCATTACTGTGAAATCCAGGACAGAACACACTGTTTCAAGTGTAGTTTGTACTCTTCTCTTCAAAGCGAAAAAATAAAAAACAAAACAAAACAAAAACTATTTAATCTTAACACCCAGATCCATCACTATGCCTTTACACACCAATGAGAACATTGTCAAAACTGGATCATACCAAACTTATAAACATCAACTATCTTAAGGCGTTTTTCTTTCCATGACAGCTGCTGCCTAGTCACATCTTTCTCGGCTGTTCTCCTCTTATTGTTTTTTTGAAATTAAATTCATTGTAGAAATGATGTGGCATGTCAATGATTAGGCTTGAGTGAAGAGGGGTTTTCTGGGGCCTTCTTTGTGCCAGTGTAAAGGTTTCTTGGATTAGAATACACAAACACAAATATACAAACATAAGCACCACACTCTCTAAAGTGAAAAAGGGAACAAGGAAAAAAAGGCCAGAGAAAATAGTAACTAAGATAAAGACTAAAATAATTCACTAGTAATAAGATTAACCAATCTATTTGCTGAGCACTTCCCATGTTTCCTGTGATAAACACATAAACATCATATTTATATAAACATCATAGCAATAGCTATGAAGTTGTAACCTTATTTTGTAAAAGAGCCTGAGGTAGAGAGATATTAATGATTTTCCCACGATCTTACAGCCAGTGAGTTGCAGAGTCTGGATTTATTCAAGATGGTTACATCAATGCCAAATTTCTACACTTATTATCACATAATCATAGTAATTTGAGTAACTTGGATATGTGTTGAGTTAGAGATTACTCATATATATTTGGAGACATCTGAAATAGAAGTACTCATAATTCAGTAATACTTGAGCAAATACATAAAGTGGGTGACATGTACCTGTCACAATTTTTAATATGTGAGTAATTATGGTAATTTTGTGATGGGGCTACAGGCTTAACCTGAGAAGGCCTGGTTCAAAGAGGTGACTGACTCTGAACTAGGCATTTAGTAAAACGTTCTTTGTTCTTCTCTGAATTTTTTTTTTTTTCTTCTCCAGAGCTGGTATCTGGGACTTTACAGAATTTTGGTTCATTTCAGTTCTGCAGTTTGACCTAAGGGAAACTAAGCAGAACAGATTTCTCTTGCCTCAGATTGAAAAGATTTAGACTTAATATAATAAGAAATGAGTAACATTGCAATTTAGCTCACTTATAGTTACCCTGAAGATTCGATAAGATGTGTATACTAAAAGAATGTGTAGAATAAAAATTTCATAAGTTTTGATATATTGTGTTTCTGTTTTCATTTGTCTCATTATTTTTTTTTTTAATTTCCCTTTTGATTTCCTCTTCCAGCCCACCATTTTTTTTTTTTGGAAATTCTTATTTTATTTCCACATATTTATGAGTTTTCCAGTTTTCCTCTTGTTATTAATTTCTAGTTTTATACCTTGTGATTGAAAAAGACACTTGAACTGATTTGTTTTATTAAGCCTGTTAAGACTGGTTTTGTGACCTAACATAAGGTTTATCCTGGAAACAGTACTGTGTTCACTGGATAAGAATGTGTATTTTGCTGCAGTTAGATGAAATGTTCTGTTCCATCTGGTCCATCTGTTAGGTCCATCTGGCCAAAATGTAGTTTAAATCCAATGTTTTCTTACTAATTTTCTGTCTGGATGATCTATCCATTGTTGAAAGTGGGTTATTAAAGTCCCCTATAATTATTATAATATGGTCTATTTCTCCTTAAAATTCTATTAAAAATTGCTTTATATATTTAGATGATCCTATGTTAGGTCCTTTTGATGAATTAACCCCTTTATTATTATGTAATAACCTTCTTTGTCTCTTGTGAAAACTTTGATGAAAGAAATGGGAGATACAAATAAATGTAAAAATATCCTCTGTTCATGAGTTAGAGGAATTACTATTGTTAAAATATCTGGACTACCTAAACTATTTTACAGATTCAGTGTAATCACTATCAAAATTCCAATGACATTTTCCACAAAAATAGAAAAAAATATTCTAAAATTTGTATGAAACTACAAAAGACCCTGAATAGCTAAGGCAATTTGAGAAAGAACAACAAATCTGGAATGTGTCACATTATCTGATTTCAAATTATATTATAAACTTTCAGTAATTAAAGAAGTATGGTACTAAGATAGAAAAAAAATGGACACATAGACCCATGAACAGACTAGAAAACTCAAAAATAAACTCACACATTTATAGACAACTAATCAATAAAGGTGCCTGGAATTCACAGTGGGAAAGGATAGTCTCGTCAGTAAATGGTTTGTGAAAACTGGATATCCACATGCAAAAGAATGAAATTGGACCTTTACCACACACCATACACAAAAAACAACTTGAAATGAATTAAAGACTTAAACATAAGCCCTGAAGTTGTAAAACTCCTAAAAGAAAAGTTAGAGGGAAAGCTCCTTGACATCAGCCCTGACAATGAATTTTTAGATATGACACCAAAAGCATAAGCAACAAAAGCAAAACTAAACAAGTGGGACTACATCATACCAAAAAGCTTCTGCATAGCAAAAAGTAAATGATCAGCAGTTAAAAAGTAACCTAGAGGATGGGAGAAAATATTTGTAAACTGTGTATCTGACATGCGGTTAATATTTAAAATATATAAGAAACTCATACAACTCAAAAAAAAACCAATTAAAAAAATAGATAAAGGAAAAGAATAGACATTTTTCCTAAGAAGATATACACGTGACCAACAAGTACATAAAGAGATGCTCAACATCATTAACCATCAGAAAGACACAAATCAAAATCATAAAGATTTCACCTCACACCTATTAGGATGGCTACTATTATAGATTCAAAAGGTAACAAATATTAGTAAGAATGTGGAGAAAACAAAACCCTTGTACAGTTTGTAGGGTAGTAAGTTAGGATAGCCATTATGGAAAAAATTATGGAAATAACTACCATGCAGTCCAGAAATCCCACTTCTTGATACATATCCAAAGGAAATAAAACCCAGATCTCAAAGAGATATCTGTGCTCTCATGTTCATTGCAGCATTATCCACAATAGACAAAATATGGAAACAATTTAAGTGTCCACTGACATATTAAATAATCAATTAATTAATTAATTTTGGTATATGCTATTAAAAGATAAACTGAGGCACATTAAGATTCACAGGAATTTATTTCAGTGAACATTTATTCAAATCCAAATGGAAAGAGTGCTAACAAAAGCTGGGGGGAAGCCTTTAAAAAGAAGACATGGGGGGAAAAGCAAATAATTATTTGACTGGCGATAGCTAAAGTGGTTGCCTTATTTGAGAAAGCTCAGTTGGCTGTTTGTGCTTGAGTTTCTTAAGTTTTGTTTTCTCAGCTTTGAGTGCATTGACTCTGGCTTAGTTTTGGGTTTGCTTACTATGTAGGCTATGGAAGCCATCAGAGGCACCTCAGTCTAGTGGCCTCCTTGTGTGTTAATCACTTTAAGAACATATACGATTGAATATTATTCAGCCATAGAAAAGAAGGTGACCTTGCCATTGGTGACATTGTGGCTGAACCCAGAGAACATAACACTAAATGTCATAACCAGACACACAAAAATAAACACTGCATGATCTTACTTACATGTGGCATCTCAAAAAGTCAAACTCAGAACCATAGAGAAGAATGGTGGTTGCCAAGAGCTAGGGGGAGGGGCAATGGGGAGGATGTTGGTCAAAAGGTACAAACTTCAATTATAAGATTATAATTATAAGTTCCAAAGATCTATTATACAGCTTCATGACTACAGTTTAATAATAGAGCATTGGAAAGTATGTAAAAAATATATGTAAGATCATTTGCTGAGAAAGGGAAGCAATAGTGGGAAAGAGGATCACACAAGTCTCAGGTGAGAGCAACGACGGCAGCTACCTGAACTATTTTACTTTTCTCACGAATAGTTTGACTTAATAAACACAGTGGTCAAGTTCTCATCAAGCAGAAAACTGCTCACCCTATAAAACCTAACTCACATTGTGGAAATAATTTTATTAGATGTGCAATGTTTCAAAACAATTTTACAGACTTAAGCAGACATCATAAAATACTTTCCTACTCAGTATTTAAAGATGATTGAGCCCCTCCTACAGCGTCATAACTAATTATAGGTTAATTTCTGGGACTTCCTAAAAAACCTTTATGCTCTTTTATATAAGTGAAACCGGCAGAAACTCACGAACACATCATCACACATGATTTCATTGCCACCTCTCTAAAGACACCAAGCTTTTTGTTCTCCAAATCCTAGAATCTAGGAAAAAATTTGCTTCTACTTGCTCATAAGCTCTTTACAAGGCCAGTTTGAAGGAAATGTGCACCACGACGCCTAGAGGAGAAATACGATACTGTAGAAACACACTGAGAAGGATGCTCTGTTTGGCAGAAATGTGTAGACGAGCAGACCAAGCAAAACAAAAAGATGGCAAAGGGAAGAATCTTTTTTTCTCTCTCATGGATTTCCTTTTCCTTCTAGCTCAAATGTCACCTTCTTGGTGGGATCTTGGCAACCTTTGTCCTCACTATCAACCCTTTCTGTGTTAGAAGCCACTCTTGGTACATCTGTGCTATTAATAGTCTCTCAGTCTATTTTCTCCAGGGATACTGAGTCTTTGGAAGGAACTGGATTTGGAATTAGATAGATGTTGTTGTTTTGGATCTCTGAGCAATTTTGGATAAAATCATATTTGCTAAGCCTTGAGAGTGTCACATGATAAGACTTCACAGATGCAATGTTAGGAAAAATGAATAAATATGTGTATTAAATCTCTATGCCTCCTGTAAAGTGCCATGTTATATACCTGTAAGGAAATGTGTTTTCAATAATAATAGTTTCAAAGACAAATATCCACCATTTCTAGGGAAACAGCCCTGAAATGCACTCAGTAGCCTTATTAAAAATGAACGAGAGCTTCTGTTTTTGTCTTTAGTTTCTGATATGCTTATCTTCTTATAAATTAGTGCACTTTATTTTTAGAGTGCTTTTAAGTTTATAGCAAAATTGAGTGAAAAATACAGAGAGGTCCTAAAAATACTGTCCCCCTCCTCCTCATCATCATCTTCCACAAGTGGGGTATTTGTTAAAATTGAAGAATCAACACTAATGCATCATTATTGACCAAAGTCTATGATTTAAAATAGGTGCTCTTTGCATTGCACCCTCTGGGTTTTGACAAATGTATCAACATGTATCCACTCTTATAGTATCGTACAGAGTAGTTTCACAGCCCTAAAAATCCCTTGTGCTCTACCTATTCATCTCTTTCTGCATTGATCATGTGACAATTTTTTACTGTCTTTATAGTTTTTCCTCTTTTAGGTTATCACTTGGTTGAAATCATACAGTATGTAGCTCTTTATAGTTCCAGGATTCCAATGTCAATGTGAGAGGGGAATTTCCCCCATACCACCAAGTAATTCTCTGACATCAGCCGCGTGTCCTACAATTCAATTCAGTTCTGACACTGCTTACCTGGAGATTGTGTCAGATCCCACAGGTTAAGTGTTCAGTCCTTTGACACTGTCCCCTCACTCCCCACTTCAGACGCCAGTTGCAAGTATATATTGTCACCTGTGCTTCTGCCCACTGGCTAGAGAGCCCACATTACTGGGACATCCTTTTGGGGTTTGAGTAATTTGCTAGAGTGGCTCACAGAACTCAGAGAAACATTTTACTCACTAGGTTATTGGTTTATTGTAAAAGAATATTACCCAGAAACAGCAAGATGGAAGAGATGCATAGGGCAAAGTAGGTAGGAAAAGCACAGAGCATTCTTGCCCTCTCCAGAGGCACTCTTCAAGCTCCATCCTTTTGGACTTTTATGGAGCCTTCATTACATAGGAATAGATGAGGTTGATAAAATCAATAGCCATCGGCTATTTATTCACCTCCAACCCCGCTTCCCTTTCTTGGACTTCAGGAGGGTGGGACTAAAATTTCCAACCCTTTATAATCACAGAGTTGGCTCCTCTGGCAATCAGCCCCCATCCTTGGGGCTTTACACAAGCCACCTCATTCACATGACAAAAGGCACCATTTTCATATTGAAAACTTAGAAAATTCCAAAGATTTTGGAGCTCTGAGCCCAGAAGCATAAATAAAGACCAAATATAGATGAAAGTGACAATATTGCAGTAGCCCTAGCAGATTGACTTCTTTCACTTAAAAATATGCATTTAAATTTCCTTCTTTTCCCTTGTGACTGCTCCACATTTTTGTCAACATTTGGTATTTTCAGGGCTTTGGATTTTAGTTGTTCTAATAAGTCTGTAATGATATCTCATTGTTTTAATTTGCAGTTCCCTAAGGATATAAGATGTTGAGAATCTTTTCACATGTTTATTTACTTTCTGTTTATCTTCTTTAGTGAGATAAAAGTTCAGATCTTTTTCCCATTTTTAAATTGAGTTGTTCATATTCTTACTGTTAAGTTTTAAAGGGTTTTCTTCTTCTTCTTCTTTTTTGGTATATTTTGGTTTATAGTCCTTTGTCATATATGTCTTTGGCAAATATTTGCTGCCTGTCAGCAGCTTACTTTCTCATTCTCTTCACAGATCTCTTTTGCAGAGCAGAAATTTTAAATTTTAATGAATTTATCAATTCTTTCTGTTGTATAGATTATGTCTTGATGTTGAATTTCAAAAAGTTGTCACCAAACCCATGGTTATCTACATTTTTTTTCTGTGTTATCTCGCAGGAGTTTTACATTTTAAAATTAGGTCTATGATTCATTTTAAGTTAATTTTTATGAAAGATGTGAAGTTATATGTCTAGATTTATTTATTTGTTCATTTGTTTGCACATGGATGTCCAGTATTCTAGTATCTTTTATTGAAAAGACTGGACTTTATCCATTGAATTGACTTTTCTTCTTTGTCAAATAACATTGTAACATCTATGTGTGCAATTTCTGTTCCACTGATCTATTTGTCTATTCCTTTCCCAACACTATGCTGTTTTAACTATGATCTGATTCAAGTGGAGTCAGTCTTCCAGCTCAGTTCTTTTCATTTGATATTGTTTTGAATAACAACTTCTAACATTTTTATGCCCCATGTTTTCTTTAATTAAAAATAATTTACTTAAAAACAATAAAAATCTTTGAAGGAATATTAACTTCTAGTAAATATGAGTGGTGAGCATGTGTGCGTTTGCTGTTTTCTGTGCTTTATGTGAACTACTTCAGTATTTTAAAATATTGTATATGTGAACTACTTCAGTATTTTAAAATATTAACAAATGTACTAACAGGTATCAGTTATATTCTTTTTTTAATTCAGATAATCTATATTTATTTAATACACTTAATTTTTTTTCTGGTCTTTTAGAAAGTTTTACTTCAATCTTAATGTCTAAGTAGAGAAACCATAAGTCCTTATAATTAACATATTTTCTTCCTCAAACTTTAATTTTTTAACATCTGTTTTCAGAACTGTATAGTATACATTTTAAAGTGAATTGTTTCTGGAAAATAGCTTATGATAAATGTGATAATAATTATATAGAATTATATTTTCAAAATGATCTAGAAGTCTTACATCTAGCCAGTATGAGGAACCAAGTTTACTTGTGCTAAAACCTGTGTTTATTTCCTCTGCCACAAATGCAGATTTAACCTTGTGTCTAATTTAACCAATTATCTACATGTCTTGGTTTTAGAAAACCAATGGAGTGGCATCCCTGATCAGTTGCAAGGTGTTGTAAAATTATGCACCAAGAGCACTGCCCTACCTTGAACAAATCAGATCTTTAAATATTGGAAGAATTGCTTTGTATAAAGGATGAATGATTTTTCTGAGACAGCATTAAAAGTGAAAAAGATAGGACTAGAGAACTGATGATACTCATGAGATACAATGAATTAGAGAGGACAAGTTGTGGAATGAACATTTAACATCTTGGCTAATGAAAGAAGACCTCACTAATTGTGTACTTAGAAAATAATTTTCTAAATAGATTCTACTGCCTTACAATTCTTATCACCTCTTAATTCATTTTCCATAAAGTAGAAGCAGTGATCTTCTTAGCTATTTTTATATGTGACTCCTGCATATAAATCTTATTACTTTTAGGAGAAGAATAAGATAAATTGAAATCTTTAATACAGAATTTCAGTTTCAGGCGAGGTGAAGTAAGAAGGACTGAATTTGCCCTCTCATCTGAAACAGCTATGTTTCAGTGATTTTCATATATCAGAGTCAGTCACAGGACACTGATCCCTGAGGGAAGAAAGAAATGAGGTGAGCCCTATGATGGTACCAGTTTATTTCCTGAAAAGACCATCAGTAAGATGTGAGACAACTTACTGTAGCTTGGGAGAAGCGTAATGAGAAAATATTTTAAAATTTTTTTGAAGAAATGATAATTTTAAATTTCTAAATTTGATGAAAACTTTAAACCCATAGACCCATACATCTTAATGGACCCAAAGTACAAAAACATGATGACCTTTAGCATAGCCTATAAATATCTTTTATCTTAAGGCTTGTCTTTGCATTACTCTCATTTCTCAAAATATAATTTAGTTTTTATTTGCTTTCTTTTTTCATATTTTTCTTATTTTTGGAATGCTGGATATTACTTATGAGCCTCCAACTTTCTAATAACTCCAAGGGTCAGATCCTTGGTGAAGCCTGGTCATGACTGTCTCCTCTCACTATTCCTCCACCCTACTCAAATAAACGTGCTCCTGTGCTTATTTGTGTATAACTTTAATCACATTGTTTTCTTCTTCATTAGCCTGTGAGCTTCTCTTACTCATCTTCAAATTTCCAGAATCTAATAAAGTTTCTAAATCAGTAGGTTCCGCCCAACAAGTGTTTGAGAAAAGAACGAAGAATGTAAGCCCAATGAATCTGTCTTTGTTGTCACCACATTTTCTGCATCTAGTAATACTTAGAATAATTGAAGCTCAATTATGATTTTTTGAAGGAAGAAGAAATTTTTATTGGTTAGCATTTGTAAAATCAGTACGATGCCTATGTGCTTCAATGGAGACACGGTGGTGAAAAAGATTTGTGAGCTTATATCCTAGGCTGTAGGTATGTGCATTTGTGTGTATGACTGCATGTGAATATGTATTTATTTGGTGGTGGGAAAATATACAAGAAATAATTCAATAAGAAAGATAATTTTAGATATTATAAAGTACTATGAAAATAATCAAGTATATTGATTTGATTTGGGGTGAATATATTTTGAATTGTCAGGGAAATCTTTACTGAGCAGGTAGTATTTGAACTTCTATTTCTAGAAAGAAGGAACTGGCCATTTAATTTTCTTGACCAGGAGTTTTTTAGGCAGAGGAAACTATAAGGGCATGGTATATTTGAGAAAAAAAAAGAAGGCACGTGTAAATGGCACTTGTGCACAATGACTAAAATCCACCTGCAAAAAAACATGTTAAAATAAAAATATTATATAGGAACCATCGTGCATGTGCTGCCTAAAAGCAAAGGGTTGGAAAAAACTGTACTCCCCATTCGCATTCTCCTTGAATATCTAGAGTTTTTAATTCAGTAACCATTAGGAGTCTGTCTAATAAATTCTTCACCTTAAAAATGCTCACATCAGCATTTTTATATTTTTGTGACACCAAACAGTATTCATATTGCACACAAATTATACAGACTGTCCTACAGGTTATTGTCAGACAAAATATTTCTGGCCCCAAGGCTCTGCTGGGGGCAGATCCAAATTCTGCTAATTGTAAGAAAATGACTTGATTGCAGTTGTCACTGTATGCTGATGACAACAAATATTGGGTGTGTTACATGTAATTCATTTCATTCTGCCCAAACATCATGTTTGACCATTGTTCCTGAATGTTTGGAAAAGGCATGAAATAAGCTTCTTTGGCTTCTGGTGTCTCTAATCGCTGGAGAAATAGATTACACAAGGAGGGCGGAGAACATGGCTAGCTTCCAAATTTAGAGGTACTTAGATGCATGCATATGGATCCACTTATAAATACAGCCTGTAGAACATTCACAGTGGTGAATCCTGTTAACACATTCCCTATAGGCCTCGCAGACCTCACTGACCATGAAGCCATCAAGCAGCCTTCTGCTTTTAATTAGTGTGGTCTATTTGTTCCTCTTTGCTGGTGAGTACTATATATATGTATATATATGAAATGAAATTCTGGACCAGACTGGTCAATGTCAGAAGTCATGATGTGATGTTGTTCATAAAGATGATGATGATGATGGTGGTGATGATGATGATAATGATGATTAGGAAGATAAGGATAACTGAAGACGGTGACTGCCCATCACACTTTTAATTTAGAAGAAACTTTTACCTGCAAATTAGCTACCTTTATTTGCTACTATTATCCCTATAATAGTATACAAGAGATAGTTTTATCATTTGTAAAAATGATGTTGTATCTTATAGGCTGAAATGGCTTGTTCCAGGTCACATGGGCTCCAAATGGATAATCTAGAAGTTTCAGATCAATCGTTTCTTTCAGCAGGCCACAATTAAAAGTATAAGCTTGCAAATAAACTTCATTTTTTAAGAAAAAAATTTATATTAAAAATTGAAATTCTCATTTGAAGTCACATTCAAGAAAGTCTTATCTAAAGAGCTTCAACTGCAGTATTTTTTCTGAGATATTTTTATTTTTCTGAAGGCTGAGTCAATCTTTCTTATCCTCTAGGGAAGGAGAATAAAGAGATAAATTGATTGGTAGATAGATAGACTGATAGATGATAGATAGATGATCAATAATAAAGTAGAAAGAACCCAGGGCTAAGATTTTAAGATTTAGTCTCTAATCCTTATTCTGCAACTATCTTTTCTTTAATACCATCTTTAATAATATTTCTTCCTTCCTCAGGCTTTTCTTTCATCATGTGGAAATAGAGTGTGAATCTAATCTCTAAGATTTCTTTCATTAAAAAATTATGCTTAAGTATTTTGCTTTAGAGTTTAAGAGCCCTGTGTTTGATTCCTGGTTCTGCCATTTACAAGGTGTATGATCTTAGACAAGATACCATAGAGCTCAGTTTCCTTATCTTTAAAATGGAAATACTAGATTTAATACGGTGCTTAAAATACAAAAACCTTGCAGGTAGGTGGTAGATAGTGTTAGTGAGAATGTGATAAATCACATGATTTTTTTCAAATGCTCTCAAAACTATTTTATATTATATTATTATTTTAGCACCTTGCTCACTAGTTGTCTTTATTATCCTTTAAACAAGTAGCTTTAGATTTTGGAATTTCAACTTTTTTCTTGTTAAATATGAGCCTCTTTGACAAAAAAGAGATCCAGAATTTGCCTTCTTTTCTTCAGGTATAGCCTAGTTTTAAGGTAAACATTAAAAAAGTAAACAACGTATTGGACAAAAGGCACATAAATTACAAATAGCAAATGTAGTAAAGCGAGCTTTGTACTGGTTATTTGTAAGTTGTCCTCTAGCTCAGTTGTGTAGTTAACAAGCTGAGTGTCCTGGACCAGTTTTCTTCCCTTCTCTGAATCTCAGTGCTTCATCCATAAAGCAAGAGAGCTATAATGGAATTTATCTAAGGATAACTTTAAAAGTAAAATTCGGAAAGATTCTTGAATTGTTATTTATACCTGTCTGTTTTCTTATTGCAGAGGCTGTGAGCCAAGGAGGCCCTCACGTACGTGTTTCTCCCTCATGAGCCTTTTTCTATTACGAGAGTTTGTCTTAAAACAATGATGAGTTGGGAAGTACTTTGGCTATTTCGTTAAGATCTGAGATCATTGGTTGGTCTGGTAAGAAGGTAGAATGATAGCATGACACATTGATCTAGACAAAGTGTCATCATTAGTACAGATACATTTTTCTTAGCAATTATTTAAAAAAGAAACAAACTTGAAAATTACATCTCATTTTTTAAAAAAAGTAGATAACACATTTCCATAATATAGAGTTTATATGCAGTTAAAACCTTGAAAACAGTACAATGCTCATGAAAGCATGGGGTGAATATCATTTATTTTCTAAAACAAGATAATTTTGAGAGTGAAAGTAGTACTTATATCAGGTATAATGAGAAGATAACTGTAAATGAGAGTATCCTAGGCAACTCGAATGTACGGTAACTCTAGATCTGACTGCTTTGTTCACAAGTCACTATGAATACTTCATAAAATACATATTTCTGCTCCCTACACATACCTATTAAACCTATCAATTGAACTGGGATCTCTAGGAATGTCAAGGCCTAGAAATGTACATTTAAAGAAGCCCTCTGACATTTTGGTGCACATTAGAACTGAAGAATTACTAAAAAGATGGGTATACAGAGAGAGTATTCAGGACACTCGCAGCTAGTGAAGCCCTCGGTTCCTTGGGTTGAAAATTAGTAGTTACAAAAGCTATATTTTGAGAGGGTGATTAATAAATAGGGTCTACATTCATAAAACAAATAGCTGTATACCTTTAAGTATGAAATTACATAGTGAGGTAATATAGCTTATTTTTTTGAAATATGGGCTTTAAGAAAAAATATTCAGGTTCATATTCAAGTCTTGTTATTCAGTAAATGTTTGATTTAGGGTGACTTATTTTACCTTTCTGTGTTTTAGTTTCTTTATCAATTAAATTTACCTAATAATATAACTTAATTAAAATTATACGAGTTAATTTATGTACAGTTCATAGGATGTTTATTGCATAGTAAACACTAAATAAAAATTAACTATTATTAAATTACATTTTATAATTAATCTTGATAACAGTTCTACTAATAATTTTATTTTATAATTGAATATCAAATTGTTTAATATTCAATTTTAAACTGAATATCAAATATCAAATGTTGTAAAGAGATATAAAGAGAAACAACTCCAGTACTTTTCAAAATTCATTCAACAAATATCTTCCACACTTGATATCAAAAATAATTCTTTCTAACATTTTAATATTCTTCACATGACTCTCTACTCCAAAATTACGGATAATTTTCACGTGGTAAAGAGATATATCCAAATTCTTTAGGCTGGCATTCAAATTTCTTTCCAATCTGTTGGCAATCTCTTTGTTCAGCCTCATTCATTCTCTACTCACCTATGACCCAATGCTTTGCCACACTGCAGTTCCTAGCATGCCAGGACCACTCACGTGCTTTTGCTAATGCTGCTCTTTCATTCTGAAATACAATTGCCAGCCACTGTCTGCACCATTTGAAGGGTGCTCATTCATTCACTTGGATGTACCCTTACTCCCCCTCTCACGTGCTCTACATCTGTGGAAAGCTCCTGACAGCAAAATCACTTCTACTGTGTAATCTCCATCAACGATATATTGCTTTCTCATCTGAATTTCTATTGGATTTTATTAATACACTTAATTATTTATTATATTTTGTTACCTTTCACAGTCTTTTGTCTTAGAATGTGAGCTCTTTAAGGTCGGAGAAAGTGTTTTCTCTCATTTTTGAATCCTATTGCTTTAATCATTGCATTAATTAAAACAATACCTCACCTAATGAATGGATGGATGGATGGATGGAGGAAGGGAGAGAGGGAGGGATTGATGGCTGAATAGATGAATTTTTGAATGAATGAATATTGATCATGTTAGAGAATGAATATGTAAAAAAAATTATTAAATGTGAAATATAATATTATCTATACTTTCTAAAAATTAGCTCACTTCAAAAAATTTGAGATGTGCCTTTATAATTTATACATGGTACCTAAAATCTTATTTTAGGATGTTCATGGAGACATCTAAATTGATTTTTGTATTTTATTTTTAAAAAGATTTTTAAAAATCTTTTTATTTTGGAATAATTTGATGTAAAAAAGATGGTGAAAGTAGTCCAAAGAAATACCATATATCTTTTACTCAGCTTTTACAAGCACTGACATTTTAAATAACTTTAGTGCAATCATCAAACTCAGGACATTAACACTGATACATAATTATTAATTAATTTATTACCTGGTTTAAATTTTACCAGTTGTCCCAGAAATATAATTTTCTGGTATGACATTTAATCTAAGATCACCCTGGATTCCTCAGTCTCTTTTTAAGCAACAGCTACTTTCTTGAGGAAAAATTCAGTTGTAAGATTTTAATTACAAATTTGATTACCTTGGAAATTCAAGTTACTGGCACAAAGTAGGCAGTTAATGTTTGTGGAGTAAAGAGATAAAATTTATTTATTTATGGAATCACACAAAAGAGAATTAATAAGGAAACTAAACAAAGAAAAGGGAGGAAATAAATCATGTTAAATCAGAAAATCACGGTACAATGGAATATCTAAGTCCTAGCTCCTACTCTGTCACCGTGTTATGTGAGATGTTGGAAAAATATCTTTAACAAGGAAGTGAGCCTCAGTATCCCCACTTGTAAAGTTAGAATATTGGAGTTATTACTTTTCAAAGAAATGCCTTTCGATTAAATAAAAACAAAAGCAAAATCTCAACGGTAACTGTGATGTCAGATAAATGTAGACTTTCTTTGGTTGAAGTCAGGGTAAGAAAATGATAGAATAAATAAATATTGAAAGTTTATCTTTTATTCTTAAGAAATTCTGTGAACAGATGTTAGTTACTTTTATCTATTAAATTTTATAATTTTATAATAATGTTTATACTATCCATCCTACTTGCAACAAATTTTACTGAACATCTATTATATTCAAGGCCTATAGGAAATTAAAATATGAAAAAATAATCCCTGACATTTTCCTTGATAACTATATCAAAATCTTTAAAAAGGCAAAGTCAAACACAAAGATTTTACCTCTAGAAATGTAGCCTAAGGAAAGAATTGAGAATGTACCAAAATTGCATTTATACAAATATTCCTGGCAGTACTGTTTGTACTATCAAAAAACATAGAAACAACTCAAATGATTCCTAATGACAAATGGCTTAATAATTTGTACAACATAGAGTTAATATTCAAGATAGTAACAGAATGATTATTACTTGACATAGAAAAATATTGAAAGCATATTTCAAGTTTAAAAAGCATTTTGCCAAATGCTAATGAGTGAATTTTTTTGAAAATATCAGGGAGGATATACGCAAACTTGTTAATGCTGCAAATTTCTAGATAATAAAATGGGTGATTTAATTAATCCCTCTTGTATTTCTCTGTATTTCTAAAGATTTTATTATAAACATGCATCATTTGTATGATTGGTAGGTAAATATTTAACGAAGAGAACTGTGATTATATATGAACATACTTTATTATTCTTTTCCTCATGGAATGTGCATCCAAAACAAAATATAAACAAACAAACATGTTGGCACTATTGAAAGTTGGTGTCAAATAAAAAGGAGTTTGTAGGCATTTGGAAAAAGGAGCAATTCATTTTTGTCTAAAGATTATTAGAAAAATTTTAAAGTATGAGATGGTATCTGAGATGTACCTTAAAAATGATATAAAATAGAATTTTTTTTTTCAAGAGAAAAGAGTAACAACTGTTGGGAAAAACCAAAGTGTCAAAGGCTGTTAATGGATGAATTTGACTAAATTAGTGAGTTCCAGTATGGTCAGAATGGCATAATCACTGAAAAAATAGACTCTGGAGTTAAACCACCCTCGCCTGAATCTTAGTTCTACAACTTAATGACTATGTGATCTTAAACAAGCTACTTAACTTCTCTTTCCCTATTCATTCAACAAATATTTTCAACATGAACTTTTACCAGGCTCTGTCCTAGGAATGAGATAAAAGGTGAATTAAATATGGCTTATTATCTCAAGATACTTTAGCTGTGATGTGGAGTGACATATGAGAAGAGTATAGACAAATTCTTCCAGAAGTTCTGAGAAAGAGATAAACAAGTCATACTTAAATACACACTTATGACAAAGCAATTTGGCAGTCAATATTAGAAGCTTTAAAAGTTATAGCCTTTGAGACAGCAATTCTCATAAGAACCTACCCTATACAAATAATTAGAATGTATATAAGTATTTTATATGTATATAATTTTATATATAAAAATATAAAATGTATACAAGTATTTTATATATAAAATATTAAAAATGAAAATATGATAGTATATTAATAAAATAAATCATTTCACATCTTTATGATGGAGTATTATATCATAAAATCAACTCTTTTCTGAATGTGCATAATGGTATTAAAAAGGTGAACGATTAAAAAATAATTGAAACATAGAATGTGGCTCTTTTTAACATGATACATGTGAAAATAAAATGCGTAGAGAAGAGATTAAAGGAAAAATAACAAATGCTAACATAGCGTACCTCTGGGTGCTAGGACTATGTGTGGTTTTCTTTCTTACTTTCAACGCACATTTTAATTGTAATAATAAAATATGAGTTTTCTAAAATAATTTCTAAGCATCAATTTAGCATATTATTTTCTATTGAGAGAGCTAATGATGTCAATGTCATTGTTCATGAAATAAAAAAAAAAGAACTTCATTTAAATCGCAGGCTTTTTGCAGCAACTATGAGAAAACAGCTGCAAATGGAAAACCTTGTCCCAAGATCCAAAAACCGGTGTGTGGTACTGATGGCCAAACTTACGACAATCTCTGTGAATTCTGCAAAGCATCTATGTAAGCACATGGAAGCACGTGTCGGAATAGCACCGTTAGTTTGGGTCAATGGGGTATGAGTTAGGGAAATTATTTATTAAGCCTCTACTGTGCTAAGTATTTTACATATAATTCTTATTTAAAATAAGGCAATATTATAATCCCCAAACAGACCTAGAAACTGTAAGGACACTTTCCCAGTTTGTCTAGCCTGGACTTAAACCATTTCCATTGCAATTTGTTCTGAGTATCATCTTTTTTATTTCAGGGAAAGAAATGGAAAACTTGGTTTCAAACATGATGGGAAATGTTGATTCTTCTGATGCTGCAATTCTGGAAGTGCCCTTGGTTTGCCTTTTGCTTCAGAAGATTTATTCCCTGATACCCAGTCTCCATTGCAATGTATATCCCACCAGTCATTAAGCATAAAAGAAAGCTGTATCAACAAAGTTATCTTGGCAAAATTTCTACACTGATGTTCTTTTTAGGCAATGGTGAAGACACCTTTGATTTAGATAGACCAACTACTCAAAGAAATGATACAATCTGAAAACAAACAAACAAACAAACAAACAAACAAAAAAACACACCAGAGCATAGAATATTACCGTGTTTATCACATCGTCATTCAGTGATCTAAGTCTCAACTTTTCACAATTTATGAAGATGACTTCAAGGATAATAAAATTCCATCCAAGTAAATATACATTATCTAACACAAATTAACATCTTTGGGCATATTTGAGAAGTGTTTTGCCTTAAGAAATACATTGGGTTTGTTTTAGAGCTTCTTGTTTTCTATGCTGAGACAAGAAATAAGTAACAAATGTTGGTCATTTCAGTCATCAGTCATCGGGGCAGCTGAATAGGCTGTGGGACAGCTGAAACCCTTAGACTAGTTGTCTCTGGTTTTGTAGTTTACTACAGTGTACTACATAACATATTATAATTTTCTATGTGGGGTAAGTTGTAAAAAGCTTAGAAGTACAGGTTTATTGACATGTGGGTGTTTAGAAATCTAAAGATGCATATATAAGCCTATTATCTTCAGAGTGTGTATGAGCTATTTAGAGAGCCCAAATAACTAAAATATAGTTTGATATGATCCTGTTTAAAAACATCCCAGTGAATTAATTATTCCATTTATTAATTGCACAGTTATTCGATGCTTATGATATACCAGATACCTACTATTCCAAGCACAAGGCAAACAAAGACAAGATCTCTGCTATAAAATATCTTATGCTTTAGTGAAACAAAACTGAGATATATAATGAAGAAAACTGAATATAACTTGGAATTATTAGAACTGAATTCAGAGCTGAAAAGGACTAAGGCACACACAAATTTGGAGAAAGAGTGATCTAAAGCAGAGACAACACACATTAAAACAACAAAATACAAAAAACCAAAACCCTTAAATGGAGATAAGGCTGGCATGATTGAGAATGTGAGTAGCCTGTTGCTAAAGCCTTGGGAGCCAAGTTAAAGCATTTGGGTTTTATCCTAAGAAATAAAAAAAAATTGAAGTATATTAAGAGAAGACTTTATAGAAGGCATGGCATTTCAGCTGATCAATGATGAGAAATTCTCCAGATCACAAGGGAAGAGAAAATGGTCTGAGATTATATATATATATATAACCAATTGTCAATGTGCTAGGAGCAGCTTAGGGGTGGTTCTTAGCTCACACACTGTCACTTCTTTTCAGTTAGATGCCAATAACTTAAAAATTGAAAAGTTTACATAAAAAGCTGGGTTTCTAGAAACTCTTGAAAAAATGAGATCTGCTAATACAGTGCCCACATTCATGAATAACCAACAACTGATTAACTTCTGACTCCGTTAGCTGCGACATTCACAGAGGCCCCCAGGACCAGCTTTCACATTAGCTCCTGGTTCCTGTTGGCATGTAAGGTTTCTATCTCTACTTTATCACACAACAGTTTTGAGTATCTCATTGAGAACTCTTGGTTTTGGAAAATTCACAATCTAAAGAAGCAGCTCACTCCATCAATTGAAAACAATTTCTTTGTCATGAGTTAAGATTTTCCTCTTTATCACTTCTACCAAGTGGTAATAATTCTTTCAGCTTTGAACCCACACTCAAAAAATGGTTTCCAAATCACCTTTTTATAACATGCACACAACTTATACTTCTTTTTTTACATCCTTTTTTTTCAAATATCTCCTCAACTTACTTCTTTTGATTGAATATTTTCAGCTGCTTCAGCAAGCTTCATTTAAAATCCCTGTTCCAATAGTGTCATAGCTTACACCAGCAATCAAATTATAAATCTAAACAAAAACAACAATAATAACTAATATTCTTTGAGTGTTTGAGTATTTATGTGCCAGATAGTGTTCCAAGGGCTTTGCACATATTAACTCATTAAATCTTCACAATGACTCAGTGAAATAAGCATTATTACTATACTTATATAAGAGTAATCTGAAGCTCAGAAACTTGTGATCATTAACCAAGTTAATAAGAGGCAGAGATAGAATTAAAACTCAGGCAAACCATCTCTTTATGTAGAAATTGGGTAAATATTCTTTTTATGAAGTTGTTAACAATTAGTGTTTGAAGTATTCTGAGGTACCAATGAAAAACAAGAGAAGTAAATAGACCTGAATATTTGAATTGTACCTACTAAACATGTAATGCTAATTACGAAATATTCAAGGACTCCCCAACACACCCTGGAGAATCATATTGCACCATGGTGGGGTGGCATCTAAAAAAGGTGAATAGTCTGTTGTATTATTTGAGTTCTAATACAGACAGGTGTTTATTAACAGTAATTAAGAGATAAAATTTAGAATATGAACCCTCACAATGTAATTCTCTGACATTAGTCTCTCTTTTCTCATTAGAGAAATAAAGATAATATTTATAAGTTGTTTTAGGAGTTGAATGGGATAATTTATATAAAATACTTGGCATGGTGTCTGATCTAGGGTGTTTAATAAATATTAGTTATTTTTAGTACAGAATATGTAAATTGGAAGGAAAATATTAGGAAAAGACCAATGAATCAGGATATGAGTGTGACAGAGATGTTATGAGAACCAAAAAGCTTTTTGTCCTTGGGCAATGTTTTTTCTCTTATAAACATTGTACAGGCTATGAGGTCCCACATAGCCTGGGCTCACAATTTCAAGATCTCTAAGTCTTCTGATAAAAGAGTCTAGAAAGCAGCCTCAGGTACATAATGATATCAAATGTCATAGGCTGTTTTCTGGTCACAGAATATAAAGAGCCACATATAATATACATACACATAGATGTGGCCATTTATACTCTGTGGTCATTATCAGTAAACTAATACCAGCAGGAGTAAACACTGGAGTAGGAATCAAGTCAAGCTCTGCCATTACTTTTGGAATTCCACTGATTTTTTTCTTGATCTTCCCTTTCCCATAAGTAAAAAAAGAATTTGGGCTAGATATTCTCAAAGTATCATTTAGTTAATAACATTTATGATTTAGTCATCTATACAACCCCAAATTCCTTGTATATAGTAGATGTTCATCAGGATATAAAACATTAAACAAAATAAAACAAAAAAAACAGTATTCTAAAATCCATGGGAAATGTGGGATAGAAATATTAATACATGTTTCATAAAGTACTAAATTGGTATTTCTGCTATTATGTATGTAATATGATCTTTTCAAAAAGGTTAATAACTATGTTTGTTTTAAAGTGGATTTAGAGAGATAAAAGTAGCCCATAAAACAAATAGTACTGGTTAAAATGACTCAATAGAAATAGCTGATCAATTTAAAGGGGGAAAAAAAGTGTTCAATAGAACAATCAGTACGTATATATATGCTAAAAATTTGTAGACTTTCTTGAAGAAACACTGCTTTCTTTTTTAAAATCTCATATCAATAGATTATAGAATTTATTTGTTTGGTTTGGTTTGGTTATGGCCATAGATGTTTTGACAATACAATGGGGTCCATGAACTTTCTCTTCGGGAAATATAAGTCTACATACACATAAAATTTAGTTCCACTGACTGATGGAACCATCTATTTCAAATTAAAAACCACTATGCTAAATGTTGGTATGTTTTCTCATATTCCTCCTGAGCAAGAACTTGACTTGGCATCAGAGATGTAGGCTGCTAACCTAACATTAATATGTGAGATATAACCCAGTGTATACTAGAGGAGTCTCAGAAATCTCCATGTGGCTGGACTGAGATCTCTTTCCAGCCCTGACTTACCCTGGAATCTTAGTCCTGCCAAAGATCAATTGATCTCCAACTGAGGGACCCACAGGCTGACCTCTAAACCAAATGTTTATTTTCCACATCTCTATTTCTAGGAAGAGTATTCCTATGCTTTTAGATAATCAGGAGTGGGGTTCCTTAAACAGATATGTTAAAATATCTTTACTAGAATTAGTTGTGTAAATACAGCTATTTAATAAACTTGTGCTTGAGTTTCCTCATCAAATACTTAGGTTGTTACCAAAACACTACTTCAATGACATAATGCATATAAAGTGCCTCAATAAATAGTGGTATTATAGTCATCACGGGGTCTTGATTCAATGTGAAGAAGTAACGATTGTTTTGTCAACAATCATTGTCTTACCAACAATATATCTAGTGCTGCATAAAAAATTACCTCTAGCTTAATGACTTAAAAAAAGTTTATTTGTTCACAATTCTGTAATTTGTGTAGGCTCACCAGAAATGATCTGCCTCTGCTCCACATGGTGTTGGCTGGGTGGCTCTATTGAGATCCATGATGACATCAGAAATATCTCATTTCTAATATTTCACTGGGGTCACTAGACAGGTTTCTCTCTTTGTCTCTCTATTTCTCTCCATAGTCCAATCTAATTCTGCCACACTTTTAAGGCTTAGACATAAAAATGGCATGTTGCCACATCCACTGCATTCTATTTGTCAAAGAAAGTCAAACGACAGACTCAGATTTAAGAGAGGAGGAAATGTACTCTTCTGTAGGAGGGGAATAACTTTCATAAAGAGAGATGTGAGGATTTGTGATGCTGAATTTTGTGAACAATATTCTAAAAATATTCTCCTTCCTTAAAATTAAATTGTAAGATGAATTATGAGTAAACCTTATATGGAAGGTGACTGGAAGTAAAGTTTGAGAAATTAGTCACAGAAAAGCTAGACCTGAATGGTAAATTAATCTGATGATCGATATGGAACCAAAGTGTGTAACTTGTTTTCTCTTAAGTATGAGATAATGTTAAAAAGCGGGGGGAGACACTACAATTATTTATGGTGATGATGATAAGGAGGTTAATTTGATGGTGGAAAAGAGATTACATTTCAGATTTTTTCCCCCAGAATTTGCAAAACTTGCACATCAAAGATTTCCACATAACAAAAGTCTCAGGACTAAGTCAACAGATGCTAATTATGACCAATTTAGTCCATGACTATGATAATTATGCTCTATTTAATATTGTATTGTTCTCAGTCACTATCTGTGTATTCAGCTAAAGTGAAGGTGACAGAGGTCAAGTTCCTAATCTCGATGCTTACATGAGTATAGCAATTGCTAACACTGATGTAACATTTTAGTGTGTGTGTTAGGCATATGCATCATCTCAAGCATTCTATCTCAAGATTCTATCTCAAGCATCTGTCACCCTCCAGGACTCAGTGTTCTGAAACTAATGCCTCCATGGGGGTGAAGACAGAGTGAAATGATCAAATAAATAAGTCAACCAAGAAGTGGAAAAGTGCCTGACGTTAGGTAGAGATTACCTTTGGCCTCTTACTTGACCTTTGGTCTCTTAATAATATTGTGAAGCATTTAATGAGACTTTGTAACCAACTGGCAAGTCTTTGACAGTTTTGGCAATATGACACTGAATTTAAGAGACATTATGTCTTACATGCAATAGGAATTATGTTTAAAAGACCAGACCAAACATTCAATTTGTCTGCTGGATTCATTTCAACCTATTTGTCTATGTCTGAATAGCCTAATGAATGCTGTGCAACTGATGTCTTCTGTCTTTTACTGCACTCAATCTTCACACACCTCCAGAGATTCAAAGAACAAAACTTGACATGTGTTATTTCCCCTGAGGAAGAATTGAAAGGAAACATAGTGGCTAAAGTAGAAACCAAGGCAACTAAACTACAGATAAAAACTTATTTCACTAAGCCACAACAAACCCTTAGCAAAATTTGACTCCTTCAGTGGGGTGTTATTATCATGATTTTAGAAATAAGAGGAAAGGGAAATAGAAAAAAAGAAAGCAGATAGAGAAACAGAAATTGATTTGCATATGATCACAAAGCTGAAAAAGAGGGGAGACAGACACCTTGGGTTATCTGTTTTCTTTGCTGTTGTTGTTTCCACTCAAATACAGTGACCCCTGAAAGAACAGCCTTGATCTAGAATTCTTCTCCAAGACATGTGAGATACCCTTTCCCCTTCTCTAATGTGTGAGCATTTTCTGATTATGCTCTAAGACAGAATTTTGACATTATTCCTAAATGTAAAGAAAGATAATAATAAAAGACAATTCTAAAGGTGGAAGAATTCTCATTATTAAAAAAGAAATAAAATGTTTCATTTAAGAGAATTGGAATACTGAAGACAATTATTCAAAAGGCCTTTTGGAATGGTTTGGAGAATAGGTACAGAAAGAGAAAATGTGTTGCCTTACTCACTGTAACCAATAATACCTTCAACTACTCCACCAAGGCTGCCTAAGACCTCAGAGCATGGGCTTCATGAAACTTTATCTTCTTACTGCAGGATCCTCACATACAAAGCACTCAATCATATTTTCATTTATATTTGCCACTTTGAAGTATAGTAGCACTGGAGTTAGGAAACAAGCATGGATGAGACAAGGGATGGCACTAAGTGATTGTCTAGGCAAAACTCAAAGGCAGCTATTGTGGTCTATTTGTTGATATTGAGAAATTTACTGCATTGAGTTCCATACATGAGTATGTGGATATAAAAAGAACTGGCACCATATTGACCCGTTTTGATCAATATATGGTAGAGCAAATGTAGCAAAATATTATTTGAAGAATTTTGGTGGTGTGTATATGGGTTTTCACTGTATAATTCTTACAAATTGTATTTCAAAATTTTTCCTAGTGAAATTTTGGTAAGAATTAAATAACTATATACATATATATATATATACACACACACACACACACACACACACAGACATGTATATACACGTATATATGTGTGTGTGTATATATATATACATACATATATATATATATACAGGTTAAGTTATATGGAGTATATTAGATGAAATATATTTTATGGGCTCTCTCTCTCTCTACACACACACACACACACACACACACACAGACACACAGACACACACACACTCATACACACACACGCATAATCCAAGCACTTCTGGTTCACCGAGCCTCTACAGACATTCTCGTGAATTCCAGTTGGTATAGGAAATAATCATGTAGAGGAAAAAAAGTTGCCTGCTTACTATAGAAAACTTAAAATTCATATTTTTTGATACCTTAAAATTACTGGCTTGGTTAAAAGAAATCCTTTGTCATTTTAAAAATTGCCCTTTCAAATAAGCTAAATTGAAAACTGAACACAATCCCAAACCCCTAAGTATGAGGATCTTAGAATGTAAAAGGGATCATAAGAATCATCTAGTTCACCTACCTTCCCCAAACTGAAATTTTCTTTAGAATTCAGAAAGTTAATTCTGCATGTTCTTATATTGGAACTTGTTCTCCCCTCTGGAACTACACAGATCAAATAACATCTTCCTTCTCCACACCAATGCCTTTCAGATGATGAATGCAATGGCAATATCACTCCAAATTCTGCCTTTATTCAAGTTTATATTTCTCACTGCCATCAACCAACTTATGCTCTATGGACTTTGGACCTCACTTCATCAAGGTCATCTTCTTTTGAACAAGCTTTGATTAATTCAAGTTTCTCTCATATGGGGCAGCCAATCTTAAACACAATATTCTAAGGTTTTGTAATATTCAGTTGACTGACTGACTAAAACTCCCTAAGTGATTTTCACATGAGCTTCTGTTTGGCATAATAGCTCGAAGCAAGAAAGCCAATCATGTAATGTTATTCTCAAACATGAGATCTATTGTCTCTTGTTACCTCATAAAAATACATTACCCATTGTCATTCCCCACTGGGTGCATTCATCACTAATGACCAATACTCAATGCGTTTTTACTTGCTTTTAAAATATAATTTGAGGTAAATAATTGGCATATAACTTATTTGTAGGAAAAGGTCATGGGAATCTCTCTATTGTGGGCACATAAACTTGCAGAGTCAATGATACTACTGACCAAAGGTAAATCATCTCTTAACAGTAAAAAAGTGAACCCTGAATTTACCACTTTCCCAGATGGGCTTCACTGCTTTTATTTTTTCCTGTGAAGAAGATATCGGATAGAAGCATATTAAAGTTTGGATATTTATGGGAGTTGGGGCGTGAAGCTAATTTTAAAAATGACAATCCACTCAAGAAGCAACACCTTTCAGTTTGCGAAAGTTACTCTGTAATTTTTTTTAACAGTGACCGTGTTTAGCAATTAGGGTGGAGGATTTTTCAAATATATAACATGGTGGTGATCACCATGGGTTATTCAGAAAGTATCTACTGAAGAGTTACGCTTAACTTCATCCCACAACTGAGTCTGACATGAAGGCTTTCATTTTCCTTCCCTTCATGTTCTTGGCCATGTTCTCAGGTAAGAAAAGTTACATTCAATGACTTTTCTTCCCACTCTCAAAGTAAAGAATTAGAAGTGCTGAGTGATTTATTAATACTTTGTCAGAAAATTTTAAAATGGGAACTATCTATCAGAGAGAATGGAAAGAAGGTAATTTCAGACAATATAGAGAGCAGAGGCATAAAAATAATGGCAGGCTAAGACAATAGGAAATAGTGTGGTGTGGCTGGAGGGAAGCAGAGGTAGGGGCATGAAAAAAGCAAGGCATTAGACTGGAAAGAAAATTCAGTCAAAAAAGATAATGAGAGTTTATGACTACTCAAGTTCATGTTGCATAAAGGGTATGATATTGTGTGATGACTGTACGGTTAAATAGAAATGGGTTCAAATCCCGGCTCCTCAATTTTCTACTTATGTGCTTTGGGATAGCTTATTTAACTCATTTTAGCTTCACTTTTCTCATTTACAGAATGGAAATAACTATACTAGCATTAGCCACTATTACTTGAGTGCTTCTTAGGTTCCTATCACTCGACATACTTCTTTCTATTTCTTACCTCCATACAGTTAGGTCATCTGTTTTCTGAGATGTAAATTGCCTGCTAGCAAAATAAGTTTCTCAAGATAATAAATTACAGGTAATCCATTTTCAAGATATTAAATTATGATAACTGAAATCTATTCCAATTTATCTTCAGATTATGACCTCCTACCTGACTGCTTTTTTTTCTTGTATCTAGTGAAAAGAAATAATGAAAGCAAAGTGCCTGTGACCTTCAACTGCTTATAGTTGGAAAACAAGAAATAGTGATTCTCATTTCAATGATTCTCATTGAAAGTACTGTAGTTTTTTTTCAGATTGTTGAGTTCAAGGGTGATCAGATCCATTTTGTTAAGAAATAGCAGTCTGTAGTGATATTAAAGATGAATTAGATGTGAAAAAAGTTGTACAAAGAAGCCATTTAGGGAGTTGCTGAAGTAATAAAGTTAAGAGATAAGAATGTAGAGCTAAGTGGTGGGATGCGAGAAGGGAAGAGAGGAAAAAGAAACGTGTGTGTGTGTGTGTGTGTGTGTGTGTGTGTGTGTGTGTGTGAGAGTGTGTGTACATATATATGTTTTACAGGGGGGAAAAGACTATAGATAACATCCCTTACTAGGACATGTATGTTTCATGATGGTAGGTACCACATCTCTTGTGTACTTCAATGACTTGCTAGATGACATTTAGTACATATATGGCAGGCATTTCTTGATGGGAAAAAAGTACATTAATACCAGATGTAGTGGTTACATGGATTTGGAGAGTAATGAAGAGAGAGGAATCAGGAATGCCTATTACAATATATAGCAATGCCAAACATGTGTTTAGAGTTTGTAAGTCAGAAGAGAAAAATATAAAACAAAAACTGAAGATAATTATTTTACAAAATTTTAACTTAAAAATAGATGGGAAGAATGTTGATTTTAAATTCTTGAAGTTAAGTAATTTTATTTTTATTTTTGTATTTATGATATCATTCCAGTGTCTTCAACTCAGACTTTGAAAACGAATATTATTAAAGTAGAAGAAGGTCCAGAACCTGTACTTATCCTAGAGAAAAAAAATGAAACTAACCCTCAAGGAGGACAAAAGGAATCTAATAAGCAAGGAGGTAGCAACACACGAAGAAAATTAGGGACCTTTATTCTGCAAGGACAACCAGGGTATTCTAAACAGCCACAGAAACCAGGAAGTTTTAATCAGCAAGGGAAGCCAGCTTTTAATCAGCCTGGGAGTCTGCAAGGGAATTCAGGAGAATCTAACCAAAAAGGTAACCCAGAAGTTTCTAATGAGCAAAGAAAACCAGGATCTTCTAGTCAGCAAAGGAGGCTAGGAGCTTCTGGCCAGCAGGGGGGCTCAGGGTCATTCAACCAGAAAGGAAAGCAAGGATCTTCTAATGAGCAAGAGAAGTCAGGATCTTCTGGCCAGAAAGGAAAGCCAGGGTCGTCTACCCAGCAAGGAGGTCCAGGATCATCTAGCCAGCAAGGAAAACCAGGATCTTCTGGACAGCAAGGGGGCTCAGGGTCATCCAGCCAGAAAGGAAAGCCAGGATCTTCTAGTGAGCAAGGGAAGTCAGGATCTTCTGGTCAGAAAGGAAAGCCAGGGTCACCTAACCAGCCAGGGGGCTCAGGGTCATCTAGCCAGCAAGGAAAACCAGGATCTTCTAGTGAGCAAGGGAAGCTAGGATCTTCTGACCAGCAAGGAGGGTCATCTAACCAGCAAGGGAAGCCAGGATCGTCTAGCCAACGAAGAAATCCAAGGTCTTTTTACAATCAAGAAAAAAGAAAAGCTGAAGGCAACTCTTTGGATGGCAATATGATGAAGAATCAGGTTTGTGTTAATTTCTTTTTTTTCCCTCAGTTAACTTTTATGAGCCATTCTATTTTCCAAGTCTTGAAATGGTTAACAAAATAAATTGTACTAATGACAAACACTTTTCAATGACACTGATTCAACAAAAGAAGAGATGCCGGAGTCCAGCTCCGGCAGGACCAGAGTCCCGGAGGGAGGTACAGGTGCGGCGAAAGAGTGATGAGCATTCAGACGAGATGGTGGGTGGAATGCTACAATCTTTATTTTGCAAAGCCGTTATATAGTGCAAAAACAATTTATCACCCAGGGCAAGTTGTCAAACATAATAATTACAATGGTTGACTTATGGGTTTAATTGATCATATCTCTTTCGTTTGCTGTTCTTAAGAATAGACAATGACTTCTGTCCCTAAGCATGCGGGTAGCCACATCACTAGGGTATTATTTTCCCTGTTCTTTTCCTCGCTCTTGTTAAAGATTACCTTCTACCCTTTTTTTCATTCTGTCTAAACACAAAGATCGATTTTTCTTCTATTCACTACCTGTCAACCCATTGGCCAGGGGTGCAAGTGGAGGAATGCTTATAATTAGTCTATATTCCCATGACGGTAGCCAATAATTTTCAGCTTATACACAAGTGATTGTTTCTTATGCTATGTAGGTAAGCAGAGTCACTCAGGCAGTTAGCTGCCTGAGCTCATTGTTACAAGTTTCCATGATTAACAGAATGTGGTAAATTCCTGTAAGATTTCTAAGTAATTTCTACTAATGTTTCTCTTTTCCAGTCCCCTATTTCATCGTTATAAAATTCCTTTCCTTCACTATTCCCTATTAATGCTATTATTAGCAGTTACAAAACATGCAAGGAGAGAGAGGAAAGCCAGCCCACATATCTCGCTGTTTGCAGCCGAGACTGTCCCCGGTGACTCTGTCATGCCGCAGGGGTGTTTTGGTTCTTACATCTCCCCCTTTCTGTTTTAGAAAAGGTGGGCCTTTAACCGAGTGAGGGAGTAGTGGCCTCGATTCCTCCCGTGAGCCGCCGTGGCCCACTAGTTATGGCTCTTGGTATCTTTTTGGGGAGGAGAGGCAGAGCCGTTTAAAGCAGTAATTTTTGGATACCAACCTCTATGCAAATCAGGCATACTCACAGGGAAATCTAGGAGGAGGTCATATAGGACCTTCCTCATGATGCTCTGCTCCGACTCAGCTCGGTACTCCATACCCTTCTCCTCCTTTAGAGGAGGTGGTAGGCATGCCTCTAGTTATCATGTCATTCCTGTAGGGAGGGAGCTAGGCTCAGTGGATATTATTTTCTCTCTGGTAGTCACAGGACTTACTCCATCCTACCTATTATCCTGCTGTCCTGAAGTCTTACTAGTTTCTGAATTAGCAACTGATTTCTAATAATTGTTTAAAAAAGGGTACACAAGCTGGCTTCTATTTATGCTATATTTTATCTCCTGCTGTAGTAATTTAACTATATTGGCCTTCTTGATACCCTCAGGACATCTAAACATCAAAAATGGATTCTCTCCCTTTTCTATTTTTTAAACGCAGCATATGCAGATCAAGCCGTATTTGGTGTAAGCTTCTTTTCATTAGGCGGAAGAGGACTGGTAAAAGGAACAAAGCAAGAACAATAATTACTACTATTATTCCAAAGTTAATTAAAAATGGAAACATAGTTTTACTGTCATGGCCTTTGTTTTAATATAAGCCCCTTGTTTCTGAATAGTCAGGTCTATTTCTGATATTCATGATGTATAATATTTTATAATAACTGAAATTATAACTGATATTATACAAGAACATATGAATAGCAAAGATATTAACAAATTTCTAAGAACTTGATACAATATCTTAAACACTTGTATTAATAACATATATTTATAAAATATAACCTAAAAAAGGTCAAGCATTATTTATTATTTGATAATGTTTTTTTTTTATATAATTTAATATATCAAATAGACCGAATTACTTAATATTTATTTTGTACAAAGTGACAAAACTAAGCCTTTGAGAATTTCCAGGGGCCCTCTGGGAAGTCTCAAAGTTGTTTTGAGATAAAACAAAAATCCTAGTTCGATTTTGTTGGAAAATTTGTCACAATGTTATAAGGTTTGATCACCCGATTAAATAGGATTACAGGTTATTATAAAACAATACTCAGTTATCTATTTAACCAATGTAATAATAAAATATTTATAAGTTTAATATGACTATAAAAAACTTTAGCACTCTTAATGCTAAGAAGACTCAGTTTTTAAGTAATTAAAGACATAATAAAGATTATAAAGCACAATAAATTGTTTTGATAAGATGTAGAATCTTTGTTTCTTAGGTGGTATTGCTCAACAAGTAAAGAAAATCTTTTATAATCTCTTATTAGGAACAGACTAATAATCCAAACTCTAGTCTTGTGCCAATACACTCTTGATATTAAAATTCTTGAAACCTTATAATACATACATTTGATTTTAGTTTACTTGACCATATAAAACAAGATTCTTTTTCTCTTTTCTTAAAAATACATCCTTGATATTTCAGAACACATTTTATTTCCCTTGCATACTTTGTATACAGTCATTCTTCAGACCTAAATCTCTAACACAATGCATATTCTTTGCATTGTTTTAAAAGAAACCTATGATTATTACAGATGATATCTCGTAGCTCAAAGGCTGTTTGTAGGTCGAGTGGCCCCTCTGATGGTTACTCTGTTCCAAACGTGGGCTAATTTAGCTGGCAGAACCTTTGAAGGTTGAAGGGATTGACGCTCTAGCTCCGTAGGCTTGGCCTTGTTTCCTGAAATCCTTAAAATGGTTAAAGAAGTATTGAAAGGGGGGAGGACATAGGACGATTTGAGAAGGAAGCCTGACCCATGTTAGTGAAAACAGGTAAGAAAAGAGAAAATCCCCACAAGAACGAACTAAGCCAGGGCTAGGATCAGCCTTTCACCTGGCATCCAGTCGGGCGGGGCCACGGGGGCCAGACCTAAGGAAAGAATCAAAATAAGTATAGGAGGGTGACAGTACATTCGGCCAGCCCAAACAGACACAAGACAGACAAGACAAACTACAGATAACACAAACGCTAGCGCATCAGAAACCAGAACCAGAACAGGTACAGGGTCAGAGTCTGACGTCTCAGACCGACCGCACTAGGGAAGTATTGCTGCGTCCAGCCTTCCGCTAGTTAACCAAGGGCCCAATCAGACAGGCAGTCTTATTCACCGGTGAAGCTGCTTTAGGTGGCTCGTGCCCAATTATAGTTAAAGTGAAACTTCTTTTCCTTCTGTCCTCATGAGCAAGGCTGCTTGGCGTCTGGGGCTGAGAAACATCTCTCAGCGGCCGCCCCCTGGACGAAGCAAGTCCTTACTCAAGGTGGCTGGGGGTTTCAGGTTTCAAGAGATCCGGAACAGAAGTTAAAAAGAGAACAGAAGTTAATCTTTTACAAAGCTAGCAGAAACTGGTCATTACAAAGATAAATGTAGCCAGGGAATTTGCTAGTTTTAAACATGGCCTTGCAGATGTTCTTATCTGTGCCCTGGAATGTTGCGCTCTTAGCATATGAGAGAGCTCTTTGTCTCAAGTTTTATAGCAGACACTAAGCAGTCAAAAGTTCTAGGAACGAGGCATTCTTGTCTCAATTAAAAATTGCTAAGGTAAAGATTTTTTTTTGTCTAGTTTTGGGACTTTTAATTAACTTTTACCTTTTCCACATTTTAGTAGGCTGTCACATTCCCATTGGTTTTTAGGCACATATCAAATCTTTGATGTCCTATAAATTGGGGAAACTGAGATACCCCTGTTACTTGAGTAGAAAATACTATTAATTTAACAGCCTGGACTCTCTGTTAATATACTTTATAAAGCAATTTACTATACATGGCCTAAATAGCAGTCCTTTAAAAGCCAATATTAAAGGTCTTTGTTTTACTAAGGCTAGACTATCTCGAATTATGCCAGAGTGGTTGGTATAAAAACAGCAGTCTTTACTTAAAGTTATACAATCAAAGTAAGATCTATGCTTTATAAACACATTAGTCTTATATACAAGTGAAAAACAAATTTCTCAATAACAGTGAATTAAATTCCTTTATCTAATAGTTGTTACAAAATCTTTAAAAAGCCTAAACACACAAACCTGATTTCTTTGATAGTAGGCAGGTGCATTGTGCTCTTAAAATTTGTAGGGGAGTCTGTAGGGCGACTGGCGGGCCCCTGCAATGTCTATAACGACTGAGGGAGACTTAGAGGAATTTTATCAGAGGAAAGAGAAACCACGGAGGCCGCTGAGACAGGGGATGGAGACAAAAGCTGTTGTTAATCCGGTCATCAGATGCTGCTCTCTACAATGTCAATGGATAAGCCCCCAATAAGAAAAGACGGTTGCAGGGACACTATCCGGCCTTCCCGATTTAGTTTATTATTTAAGTCTACCGACCTTTTGCCATTTTTTCCTGTGTATTTCTGGCCCATTTACAATAAACCAAGGACAGACATTATCTCCATAACAAACACAAAAAGAATTTTATCAGGTCTTTCTTTTGACTCTAACCCCTCTTTCCCTGAGGGATGTCTTGAGGTCTCTTAATAAAGAGCGCCTCCTTAGAGAGCCCGCTGCCCATTTTTATCTTTCAATGAGAAACTAATGGTTGGGGTTGGCAACGCTTTGATTTTTCCCTTTTAAAGTTCTTGTTTAAAAGGCAAGTACAAAGGAAGATACCTCCAAGAAATATTAGGGTGCTAAATAGCAGAATGATTCTAAATTTCAAGGTCTCAGTCGGGGAGCCAACACAAACAAAGACAGAACGAGAAGGAAGATGAATGCCACAGTCAGGAGGATGGTGAAAGGAGACTATCCGCGGCAATACATCCTAGGGTATGTTTCTTTACATTACTCAAACTACTTTTTTTTTTTTTTTTTTTTCTAACTTCCCCAATTTTGGGGGGGTCTCTCCAAAGACCTAAAAACTACCTTCCCAGTTTCTAAATTTACAGTCCTTCTTCCGGGAACCAAGGGCAACAGTCTTGCACAAAACACATAAACTTAGTTATCTGTGCCCCTGACACTTTCACGCCTTTAGCTCTTAGCATAGTTTTAAGAATATCAACGAAGAGTCGCCTCTTTGACTCATGCGGCCCATTGCTTAGATGTCTTCAGTTCTGACTACCTGCCTCCTTCTCTTTCTTACCTGGCCTTCTCCCTTCTACCAGGGGGGTCTGCAGCACCCTATAGGCAGGGTCCGACCTGTCCGAGAGAAAAGCTACCCTTCCGGTCCCTGTTCGGCGCCACTCTGGAGTCCAGCTCCGCAGGACCAGAGTCCCTGAGGGAGGTACAGGTATGTAAAGAGTGATGAGCATTCAGACGAGATGGTGGGTGAATGCTACAATCTTTATTTTGCAAAGCCGTTTATATAGTGCAAAACAATTTATCACCCAGGGCAAGTTGTCAAACATAATAATTACAATGGTTGACTTATGGGTTTAATTGATCATATCTCTTTCGATTGCTGTTCTTAAGAATAGACAATGACTTCTGTCCCTAAGCATGTGCGGGTAGCCACATCACTAGGGTATTATTTTCCTGTTCTTTTCCTCGCTCTTGTTAAAGATTACCTTCACCTTTTTCATTCTGTCTAAACACAAAGATCGATTTTTTCTTCTATTCACTACCTGTCAACCCATTGGCCAGGGGTGCAAGTGGAGGAATGCTTATAATTACTAGTCTATATTCCCATGACGGTAGCCAAGCAATAATTTTCAGCTTATACACAAGTGATTGTTTCTTATGCTCTGTAGGTAAGCAGAGTCACTCAGGCAGTTAGCGTCTGAGCTCATTGTTACAAGTTTCATGATTAACAGAATGTGGTAAATTCCTGTAAGATTTCTAAGTAATTTCTACTAATGTTTCTCTTTCCCAGTCCCCTATTTCATCGTTATAAAAATTCCTTTCCTTCACTATTCCCTATTAATGCTATTAATAGCAAAGTTACAAAACATGCAAGGAGAGAGAGGAAAGCCAGCCCACATATCTCGCTGCTCTGCAGCCGAGACTGTCCCCCGGTGACTCTGTCATGCCGCAGGGGTGTTTTGGCTCCCGACAAAGAGAGAATTTGCAAATATTATTTTCGTAGACATCTATGATTATTAATAGTATCATGGTCCTCCATTCCATCTCATTTGTTTCTACTGTTTTCCACTCAAGCCTTCCTACCTATTCTGGACTAACTCAAACGCTCACTGATTGAGCCCCATCCCCACCAGATTTAATTTTCATCCTCGTTTCCATCCCATTTATAATCTACAAATTGCTCAGGTGGTATTTCTTAATCACACATTTGATCTGATATATCACTCCTCTACTGAAAGTTCTTCAGTTGTGCCATACTACCTGGAAGATGAAATCCAAATTCCTGAGTATTTCATTTAAAACTTTTCATAACTGAACCCTATGTTCATGATTTCATGCCACTCTTGCTCACACTTTATCCACATCATACAGAATTTTTGGATTTTCCACAATTGTAACCCTAATACTAAAGATATCCTTTATTATGTACCTTATTGCTTTGTAATTGATCGTCTGCCTATTCAATTAGAGTATGAACTCCTTAAAGAAAATATCATTTCTTTTCAAACCTTTACCCCCAGATCCTGGAATAGAATAGGCCTAAAATGGATTCTTTTGAACTATTTGTCAGGTAAATGAATAAATGCCTCATATTTGAGAGTCGTCTCTGCAAACCTGCCATTCAAAGCTTCTGTATGGTCACAGGCTTCTCCTGTCACTCTATAACTTGAGCTTTAGGTACTACTTAACTGAACTCTGCATAGGCTTATATCCTGCCTCATTTTTTTCCCATGGGACAAGAAAAGAGAAAGCTCAATAAATCATGAACATGTATATTTTGTATTTGCCAGTATGACTTTTTCCTCATTATAGTTTTCTTAGGTAGGAGGCATATCTAAAAAGGATTAAAGTAGGGGCATTCCGACGTGTAGGAAAGCAGGGGCTTTGGAGTCAGGTCTAACTCAGAGTCTAAATCCCAGCTTGGATGTTTAATCCGTATATGGTCTTGGGCTTGTTGCTTAAAAGCACCATAAGCCTACAACTATACAATGGGGCAAATTACAGTCTTAGTTCAGTAATGTTGCACAGATTAAATTAAAATACAAAGGATCAGCAAAATGATTGATTTAGTACAATGCTTAGTCAATAATCAATGAGTAATCACTATTAGTTTAATCACAGTATCAGAATTAAATTGTGCGACCCATATTTACCTAATGGTCTTTCACATACTGCAGACTGGCAAGGCTAGCAGCAAGAACCTAACAGAACATACACATTGTCTCTCTATCTACAAGCCAGTCTGTGGCTCTGATGGAAAAACCTATGGTAACCGCTGTGTATTTAATAAAGCGAAAAGGTAAGAGGACTTTGTTTCTTCAGATCAGAAAGTACTGTTCTCACCCAGGAAACAAAAAAAAAAACATATTTCTCTGTGTCTCTGTGTCTCTAGTCTTCTCTCAATAGTGCTTTGGGTGTTTGTCCAAAAGAAACATAAAATGATCCTTACCCCTGAACAGTAATTCAGTCATTTCCTGAGGGAATGTGATATATGCAACTTTTAAAGTTAGAGTAAATTTATTATTCTCATTCATTTACCAAATATTTATTAAACATCCACTATGTACATTGCTCTAAGCACTGAGGGTAAGGTGGGGAGTAAAATACACAGAATTTTCTGTTTCCTGCTTCCACGGACTTTCATTTTGCAATAAAAGACAGTAAATACAAACTATTAGAGGATAAAGAATTACAAACCCATGCATCTATAATTGTTAACTACTAAAATATACTTTAAACTTAAATAACAATACTCCAATAACAATATTAATTAACAATCCAAGGAGGTTGGATTTGGTGAGCCACGCCAACCTTTAAGAGTTACACTCTGTTAATCTACAAAAAATAAGATGATTATATGATGTTTAAAATTAAAATATGTGACTAAGAACGAGTTAGATATCTCATCTTTCAAAATTAATGAATATTCATCTATGAAGATAAGAATACGGTAAACGTTATACCTCTCTTGTTTTTGAAAATTCCATAATTTATTAAACGCTTGGTAAATTGCTATTGCAGAAATAAATACATATTAAAGGTAAGTGTCCCCTAGGACTAAAACTCATAGTTGGAAAAGATTAAATGCACATTCTCTCATTTTATAGATAAGGCACCTGGCCTAGGGATGAGAAAGAACTGGCGCGCAGAGCACAAATTCTCAGAGCAGTCAGAGTGAAACAGGCGAGCCAGAGCCTTGGCCTGATTTTTCCCATGTGATTTTTAAACAATTATATTTTCTCTCTGTCATGGTGCCACAAATACTTGGTTCTTAATTTCTTTCATTATCTTGTTTTCAGGTTGAGTAATGGAAAATTGAGTCTGGATCATGAGGGGAAATGCTAAGCATTTACAGCAACCAAATGACCTGGAACCTCAAAGTTCACTTTCAGTTCTGTTTAAACAACGAATTTCCCTGGGAAACCCAATGAGCTCAGCACGAGTCTTACAGTTATCATGGAGCCTACATTATTTTCAAACTTGTTCTGTTGCAAATAAAGTCAGTTCCAGAGTTGCTTCTGATTTCTGGGGTTGTTCATTTTGTAGACGTTCTCAAACCTTATGTCTATGACACATCTTTTCCCAAAGTGCCAAAATGGTTAATATTTCAACATCCATAGGAGCAATTTGTAAACCCAAATAGATATAAAAAAAACTCAGAATTGCGTATAAAAAATAAAGATTCCCCTTTTTAGGAATATTGATGCTATAGGCCTTTGGTAGAGCTAAAGAAACTTCAGTTTTAGACCTCATTCCAGGTGTTTCTAATGAAGATGGTCTCTGACACTTGATAGGAAACTGATTTAAATTTTTTTAAAGGATCCATCAATTAAATTCAGAGGATCCTGGAACCATAAGCAAAATAAATTCTCTGTGTACTTTTTTCTTAAAAGCGTCCAAAGCCTTTATCAGATTCTTAAAGGGATATATGAGCATAGATACATTTTAAAACCATTAATACTCAGATATGTAAAAATTTAATGTATTTATTTGAAGCTTTTGTTTTTAAGTCAGGCAATAGACTAAAACCCAGTGATTAGAAAGATCTCGCCAGGATATTAATCATATTGGTTAGCAACATGGGGCTCAAGAAAAGGAACAAGACCCTACACGGTGGTAGGATCAGAGCTGGAAAAAGAATAGTTTTATGAAAATGACGACAGACTAAACAAGATGTGGAGGTCTGTGATGAATGCAAGCAGCCCTATTTAGCAGTAGGAAATTCAAACTGCAATTTATATTTGGAACATACAGATCCAACCAAATAGCAGGAAAACAGACAGTGGAATAGATACATGGTCCAGATCAAAGTGTATTGAACAAGGTAACTGGTTAAATCTAAAGAGACAGAAACATAACAGTCCAATGTGTTGTAGACTTAACAGAGACCTCAGCCTGTGGTCACATAGATTTCATCAAATAAATGGAATTTGCAAATTTTTCTTAAATGCTTAATGATAAAAAAAGGTAATGAAGCTCCGTATTTACCCAGATTTTTTTGCATACACATAACAGAAAAAGCTATTTATGTATGTTTTACCATCAGAATTATCTTGGGAAAGTATTCTGTGGTTCAAGCCTCAATTGAATATGTTTACTACAATTAGGGTATACTATCAAAGAGGAATTTGATGATAATCACATGAAAAAAATATGTTAATGGAAACTTTCAAATATACTATGAGCATTTCGAGAGAGAATATTTTAGCCTTTTAATACACAGGAGGGACTTAGTAAATATCATTTTAATGAATGAATCAATGAATGATTAATGCAGAAGAGTACCAGAGAAACAAGTGCTGTTCACTTCTTAATTGCCTGTATCTTAATATGAGCTATCATTTATTATCTTTCTGAGATACTGCAATATATCCCTAAATGGTTTGGGTCTCCTTTTTAACCTTTCCAATCTATTCTTCCTGGCTTCCAGCCTTTGTGCTATTTATTATTGTCATTTATAAGCCCCATAAATTTCTTGAAAAGAAATTTATATAATACTACAAATGTATTTTTTTACTAATTTGGTTATAATTTCTTGTATTCTTCATTTCTGTATAGAGTCTGGTATTAATTTATTGAAGTTTGGCTTGATTATTACCATTAAAGTCATTTCTGAAAT
The DNA here is from genome assembly GCA_030015415.1 of Cynopterus sphinx. Lineage (NCBI taxonomy): Eukaryota > Metazoa > Chordata > Mammalia > Chiroptera > Pteropodidae > Cynopterus > Cynopterus sphinx. The sequence continues at coordinate 21,074,299 of CM057387.1, read as the reverse complement.
AATTTAAGTATAAGCTTATACTTGGTATAAAGTGGTGGTATACTATGTTCAGCCAAATGATTCTTTCATAAGTTTTCTTGCTCTGGATTAAGGTGGTCTGACTCAGATACATCTGTACTGATCATTGCTTGAAATATCATTAAAGCTTGGTATATGACATCAAATAAATTTGATCTCTTCTGATATAGGAGTTAGACTAGAAGAATATAGACTCATTTGAAATGCTTGTAAACGTGAACTTTTGTCATTTTTTTAATAGTATGAAGTTTTCAGAAATGAAAACAAAACAAAACCCCACATTATTCAGCGACCTGGGAGAAGGTTGCATACATGTCTCAGTTGGAGTTTTACATGTTTAGATTAAATTCAGGTACCTCTTTTATGTTATTGCCCAAAGTAGTGAGTTTCTTCACCCACAATGTGTGGTACAGTAACACTGGGAAGACAGAAGAAGGCTCCTCCCATTTTTGTTTTTCTCTTTTAATATCTATATTATGTTAAAGACTCAGTCATTTTCTTACCTTACCTTTGGTGCAAGTTGACTAATACATTTCTTTTCTTTTCCTTCATGAAACTTTTAATTTACACATCTAACATTCCTTTTACTGGCTAATAAAAAAAAATCCAAATATCTCACAGTATTCTGTGATTGATATACAGTCTTTCCTGCTGTAATCTCTGCTGGGCTGGTGAATATAAATGGAACAGTCTCGTGTGTGAGACAAAAGGCTTCACAATAATTTCAATTCTAGGCTTCGGTTGACTTCTTCCTAAAATGTCCTGCAGCAGAAGGATCGATCTGCCACAGATGCCTCTCATGGTGTCTATATACATAATTCAAAGAGCTATTATAAGAATACTATTCACTTAACTATAATAATGGAGCACATTCTACAATCATCAGCTATGTGTTCTTCCATTGAATTGGAATTGAACAGTGCTATACTCAAAGTTTTCTTTCTAAATCTAAGCTTTTTCCACTGTTTTAAAAGGCAGGTTACATTGGGATGTCAATTGTAAGTCTAGCTCCCAACTTGAATGCAAACTCTCTTAATATTTTATCCTTAACACTGGAAGAAAACATTTTTTTACTCCCACATTTAAAATAAAATAAAAAAAAACAACTGCTTAGAACATCTAAATATTGTGTCAATGTTGCTCAGTGGTAGATAGGATTTGAACTTGGGTCTTTCAACTGCCAAACTCTTTACAGAAATTGGATTGTGAAGATTAGCTAATTAGGGAGACAATAACTGATTAAATCCTACCTTACTTCAAAGACTCCAATGTCACCCACTTACCTTATTTATTATAAAATTGAAGGCATTGCCCCATGTGGTCTCAACCTCGCTCCAACTTACAACTGCATGTGAATCTACAATTATGTTAAAATAAAAGTTAAAATTTAAATGTTAAGGAAAGTTTAATGTTTAAATTTAAAACAAATTTCAAGTTAAGTCTACTGTGCCCTAGTGTTATAAAATACTAAGGGTCTAGGTATGGGTCCAATTACAGTTCATAAAAGTTCATTTCTTGGTGGTTTGATTCTCTTGTCCTTTCCAACTCAATAAACTTGGAATGCTTACATATATTTTCTCAATCTTAAGATCTAAAATTGTTCTTATTACTTTTTCCCATCCTCATGCTTCTTTGTTTGTCAGATCAAATTGTCCTAAAAGTCCTCCCAAGAGAAGATTTTGTTGAGTCATCTTTGTGAGGCAGAACACATAATACCTTAGGGTCTTATCTGCTGTGAGTCACCTATTTTACGCCCCCTCTCCCCCTATTAAGCTCCTCACCAACAGCTGAATAAAGGACACTCCTCAGCTGGGTGGAGGTGATTGAGAAATAAAGGTAACCAAAATGGACACAGACTCTAGAGCTGTTGGCTGGCCTCACTCCCCACTGCCCTCTCTGTTTCAGGTGTGTCGGGAGGGGATGTCTGAGGGTAGCCCTGGTGTGCATTGTTAAGAGGATGCTCCAGATCAGTTCTTGAAATAACTGTTTCTGTATTCCGAGGAAAATCTGAGATTCCAACGTGCATCTTTTCTTAAGTGCAATCAGGTTCCTGCGAGCTGAGCCAAGAGCTGGGGAATGAGCAGCTCCTTCCTAAATGTGCTAAGAGGACTTGTCATGGTGTTGCTCTCACATCTCTAGGAGATTTTCTGTTCAGAAATATGTCCTATTGAATCTGAGAGTTGTTGGGGGTAAGAAAAGAGAATAGCCCACTTTAATTATGACTCTAATGGGATCGTAGGAGTTTCTTTACCAGTAGGAAGCTCATTTGGAAAAAGGAAATGGGCCTCTGTGCCATGTGTTATAAACACTCCTTTTGGGTTCCTTCCTCAGTCTTGATAAAATATCTTTCTTCTTGTTATGGATTAAAGCTATTTTCATCATTGTCTTGGTATTTTCTCTTTATTTTGGTAAGTATATTTTGCATTCTGAGGTGAAGAATTTTACATCTTAGAAAATGCAGATGACTACTATAATCTAGGCATGGTGGAGCTTTTTTTTTCATTGGGTTTGTAAACCTTAAACTAATAAAGTGGAAAAGGGTATGTTATAAATGCACTTTTAAAACTGCATCAATGATTGCTTTTTCTTATTTCCCATTTTGAGCAAGTGGAGACAGTAGCGGCAGTAGAAACTTGCTCTTTGTTCATATATGACTAAAGAACATTACCTAAATTTTTAAAAAAATAGATTCCATAATTGTTAAAGACCTTGAATAAATGATCTCTTCTAGGTTTGCTATTGCTTGACATCCTGATTTTTTGATCACTCACTCTGAGTTCCCTGACACAAGCCTTTGTTTAAAGAGAGAACACATAGACACCTCTGGCAAAAGTTATCTTAGAGTTTAAGGTGGACCATGAGTTTCAGAACAAGGCATCTTTGAGGTATTGAATAGGTAGGTGTACATTTAAATCGGAGTACTGAATAGTTAAGTACTAATTCATTTCTTGACTTTGAAGTAGCATGCTGTAAAGCTCTGTCTTCTCAGTTTATGATGTCCCATCTATAAAAATAGAGAGAAAAACAATGATCTCTCCAAAGAAAAATGTTAGGGGTTATGAAAAAAATAATACATAACATTATTTTTCACAGAGTGAGAATAACTGGGAATTTCAAAATAGTTCAAATTTGATATTATTTTGTACATTTTTTGTTTTGCTAAAGTCATGAAAGGCTTGACATATTACTTGCAGGATCTCAAGTAAGTAATTTGCATAGGGTTCGCTGTTAAGAGAGATAGGCTCTGATTCTTCTCTCCTTCTATCCCACTTCCTTCTCCTCCTCTTTTTTTTCTTCTTCATTTTTAACCTTTCATATATGTGTTGGTTGCAGAAAATTCTTTTGTTCCTATCTAGACTTCAGATTTCTGGTAAGTCAATATACATGACAGTTGAAAAATATAAACTTAACTTTTTTATATTTTAAATTTTGACAGTAAATTTATCACACAAAATGTACAACAGAGAGATCTTCCAAAAAGTTGGAAAAAAATGTATTCTTACACTAAAGTCAAGAAATAGAAACAGCAGCCATATAAAACCATTTGTCATTATCTAGACAATGTAAAAATGTGTATATCCTATTAGACAAAAATCCAGTCAATGGGTATAAGTGTTGTTTCATACAAGCATCTGATAAAGGTCAAAGGGTGTTTATAGTAGAAGAGTTCATATTAATGAAAGGAAAGTAAAAAAGAACCAACTTATAGATACGCTTAAGGGTGGATAAAATAATGATAATTTCCATTTATTCACAAAGTATAATATTATGTAGAGGTGAAAAATTAAACTATAGCTCTAAATATCTGAATAAACATAGTCATAAAGAATTTTGAAAAGCAGATGTAAGCATATACACAGAATTTTTAATTAATGTAAATTACTGATATTGTCAACACTAAACAAATTTTATTTATATCTTAATCTATATATACTTATATACATACACAAATGCACACACAGACACACACCGACTCAAATACACATAGTAAATTTATCAAGAAAGACAAGGGAATGGTAACAAGAAAAAGTCAGTTTCAAGGTTTTTTTCTTGAGTTTGGGAGGAGAAAAATGTGAAGGAAAGTGAGGATTGTGGTCACTACATTATAAAAACACATTCAGCCAGTTCGATTTAAAAAATAATAGCAGGTTTGTAAAAACATATTAATAAATATTATTTTATTTTTAAGTGGGCTATATGTTAGTTTTATGAGTGTTTATGTTATAATGTTAGTTTTTAAAATTGCATGTAGACTATATTTTTCCAGTTTTGATGCATGGCATTTCATATTAAAAAGTTAAAGAAAATTCTATTTAAAGTTTCATGCCCTGATAAATTTTTATGTTGTCTGTGTTTAACAGCCAAACTGTAAACTATATACATAATCTCTGGAAGCTTATACCAGAGACTTGGATCCAGTTTGTGCAACCAATGTAAAACTTGGGGCAATGAATGTACTTTCTGCAATGAAAGGATGTAAGAACACAATAGTAAATATTTGCTCTCCCAAGGTAGAAAGTGATAGCAAAATCTGTTTTACTAATAACCGATGTACAACATGTATGGAAAATAACTGTAAGATTTCTGTAAAAAATTTGGGGCCACACTTTACCTTTCCCTGAAGTTCTTGTTTCTGAAAGTAATTTTGTACTTATTCTCTCAGTATAATTTTGCTTGAAATTGTGCAAATGTATAAATCAATTAATTTAAGTTATGAGTTACTAATGGCAGACTAGCTGCTAACATGATGTGGTTCTAAAGCCCAGCTATAGAATGATAGTTCTCTGCAGTGGCCATGATATTGGCCTTTGCAGGGCTCTAGCTGCCAGGAGCCTAATTATGCAAGAACCCAAACTGATCCCTGAACTCTGAAATTCACCACAATGGGCCCATTCATGCTAGAATGAGACTCCCTTGATGGACTTTATCTCCTGAACTCCATGACAGCCTCTGAATCTTCCTTGGAGAGCAGGACATTCTTGTCACCTTCATTCTGGAGGAGTTTGCCGTTTAAAGGTTCAGCCAGCCTTCCTAGCTTCCTCCTCATTTTCCCCCATGGATCTTTGCACATTTAAATCCCCCAAATTGGCACTGTTTCTGGAGAACCACTAAGATAATATGCAATCTCTCTTCACTCAGATCTAGGTGGGTTGCAAGGCTGAGGACCAAGCATGTAGGAAGGGTCAAGGGGCCCCACAGTGGGAGAGGACATGTGCCAGCCCCAGGAGCAAGCAGAGCTCAGCTGCTTCTGGAAGTGGGGCACCATCTCCCCATCATGTTCCATGATCAAATCCTCTTTATAGAGAAATGTTTTGTTGTCTCTATGTTTAACATCCAAACTATGTTCGGCAGGCATATTATCTACATTTTTGCACCAAAAATTGGCCTCTAAACACTGAGGGAAAGGGGAGGCAGACTGTACAAGATAGGTAGGTAGCAGGTTTAATAAACAAGGGAACTCACTAAGCTTGTCTTGGGTGTCCACAGGCGAGTAGAAATCTACACCCTCTAGTCAGACTTAAAAGTTCGTATGGAGGCCTTAATGGGGTCCAGCTGGTCTCAACAATGCCTTGCTCTCTCAAGGTTGTGTCCTAGGAAATGGCTCCGGTTGAGAAATGTTTATTATAACTGACATAGTCCATTTCTGTTTTATATATGTAATCATATTTTATTCTCCAGTTACATCATGTGTATTCAACTAAAGGATAAGTGGCCCATGGGCTTTAACTCAAATATTTAAAATGAGATGGAACCTCAATTATCTGCAAGAATAGACAGTACTATAAAACTCATTGTGTCACTTCTTGAACAATTATAATATTTCTGAAAAGATAAGTAATTTTCTAATATCAGTTTTCTCACAAGAACTTGGTATAAGAATTATTTCTTATTTAACTATAAATAAATCTTTTAAGTATTCATTGTGTTCCTTTAACGACTTAGAGATCTGAATGACAGAGAACAAGAATCCACAAGGGACAACATATTTATGCATGGTTATCTTTTTTATTCAGGAGATTATTGTTTTCATAAGAAATTAACTATGCCTTATGTTTTCTAAAGTAGGAAATTCATTAAAATCATATAGAGTCAGAAATGCTAAATTCAAGAATTCCTGAATATTAATCCAAAAGAATGTATAGGACACATATTATGTGTGCTGAGATTCTTTATCCAATGCACGGGGGGAAAAGCATGGAAATATCTTTCAGTGAAATAGGAAGAGTAAGAGGAGTCATTTCATACATAAAGCTACATTTAGGAATCAGCATGAAAAATATTGACTAAATTTAAGTTGGCCACCACGTTCTCTAAAAAGAAAAAAGAAAAAAACATGTAGATTATTACATTAGAAATCCTGTGTGAGGCTTACCGTGTTTCCCCAAAAGCAGGATTTTGACTAAAGGACTCAGCATGGTGGAATCTATTTTCTAGTGCCCAGGCTCTGTCTTCTTTAAGCCAATACAAAAAGACAACACAAGCCAACACAGATGGTTGCTCGGTGTGCTTCTGCAAAAGGATACATTCTCACCTGAAAAGAGTGTGCTTATAAGAACAAGCACCAGCCTCCTCTGGATTAAAATTAATTGATATTGTTACCTATTTAATTTCTATAGAGTATGAGAGTTTTCTGTTTTGCACCCCACTGTCTGGATTCTGACTTTGCTCTCCATACAGATTCCTGTGGCTCTATTACTCCTAACTTGCCCCAGGGAACAATACCTTGGGCAGATCCCATTGAGGTGTATCTCAGAGGCTGCCTGATTATCTAAACAGTCTTTAAAGAGTTCCTTACCCTCATTTCCCCACGAAGGCATCCCTTTTGCCTCTTTCCCACCTTGTGTAACAGGACAGAGGTCAGCTGTCACAGCTTGCTAGATCTAGTTTCTCTACTGATACTTCTCCAGCTGTGACAGTCCTCCTGCTGAACTTAATTTCCCTGAGTTTCTTCTTCTAATGTTGTATTCCTCTCTATCCTGCTCTCTGTTCCTAAGCACCAAGAGCATATTAATCTAATCTCTGAAAGCTGTGATATTCTGAACCATTTCCACAGGAAGGGAAACTTTGTGTTTTATTCTCTTCCTTGAGTCACACTGGAATCTTTAGAGATTCTGTTTTTAAATAAGACACAATAAAATATTTTATGACCAAGTGAATGCATGAAAATCAGGCCCAATTAAGAGTTAAAAGAATAACAATTTCTGAATTCAGTTTAAAGTACAGTATTTAAAACACATGACTACTTTATAGTGTTTGATTGTACCTCATCATTTTGTTTTTCCTGGATGGTTTGTGATTATGAATAAATTAAAATATTAAAAAGCCAAAAAGAAATAGTAGAGATAGAAAATTTTAAAACATTTGTGACAAATATACTATTTTAGTGTAATTAAAATAGAAGCCAAAAATTATCTTGAGGTAAATTAATATATGACTAGTGTTGTTAACAACTTAATTAAATTTTATTAATTTGGATGTGATGTCTTGATAAATGAGAATAATTGTAAAGGTAGCCCCACAACAAAACATTTCAGAAATGGTGATTCCTTTATATTGGTATAGCATTTGTGCCTAAGTTCTTTAAATGTGTTTGAGTTAATGCCAGTACTGATTATCCTTGAATTCTTAAATGAGGCAATAATATTTAATTTGCATAATCAAATATGCAAATTTTGTTTCTTACCTAACTTCCCTGCAAAAAACACATTCATTGCTGTATATATAGCCATCTGATCCACAGACAGGAAAGTATTCAGTGGTGCAACCCATCCTTGTATCTACATACTTGCCACAGTCAGGCTATGAAATCAGAGACATTTTCAGATAAGTGATAATAAAAAAAAATAACTATAACAATATGAGTAACACCCTCCACACACTGTCAGCATTCATATGTACAAAACTTAGTCCTTTCATGATTTGAACATGTAGATAATCTATTTTGAATACTAGAGTACTTCTTGGAACATAAAAAGGGCTCCGTAATTACAGTGAATGAGTAAAAAGAAGCTAGGCCACAAATCCTATTTATATCTGTAGTTCATTTGCCTCTTAGATCCCCCACACATCTGCAGCACATCTTCCATCCTTTTCAACTATCCTGTTTTGAGCTACTGCCACCTCTTATAGGACAACTGCAGTATCTGTGTGTCCCAGTGATCTGATTACAGATTCTTTTAATAGATTCCAAAAGTTTTTATTGAATTTCTTCATCTTTGCTGAAAACACTGCTCATTTTTTTCTTAGGATCAATATTAGAACTCTTAACAGCCTATGAGACTCCTCCTGACTCTCATCTTTCACTTGTGGTCATCTTATACTTTTATCTCTCTCTTTGCTCCAGCCTCAGAGATCTTTCTAGTTTGCTCAACATCTTTACTTTTCTCTTATTGTTATATGTAGTTCATTTGCCCCTTAGATCCTCAATGTATATACAACACATCATCTTCCACCACATACTTCCTCAAACAACTCAGCTTTAGGCTAGTCTTGCTATCTCTCATTGCTGCTCAAAAATGTGACACTGCTGCTGGAGAAGATAACATATACTGTCATCTATTCTGATGCTATAACAAATACAAATTTTGAATTTTTAATCATTAAAATGAGAGTTTACCGGATGTGTTTCCAAACTTGCTGGAATTCCAAAGACAATACCTACAACCAAAGCATCTATTAATAATTATTATAATTATAATAAACAACTTATTTTTGACAAGTAGTCATATAAAAACAATACATAATATTATTCTTTGTAAAAAATAACAAAAAATGTATATTTGATAATGTCTCTGTTACCCAAACTAGATATCAGTGGTCATGAAAAATCCAAAATACATGAATGCATATTGATTAAATCTCAGTCAGCATGCATTTATGTATTTCTGCATGAATCAGGCTACATATCACATACTCTCACATGGTAGTTTATATAACTCTTATTAACAACTCTGTCAAAAACAGGTGATTTCCCCACTTCATAGAGAAGAACATTGAAGTGTAGTAAGAGCATCGATGTGCATGAAGGCATTCAGTATTCAAGGGGTAGAATCTGCAATCAAATTTATGACATTTCCTCTAAGTCTCATTTGCTTAAAAAGCACTCCTGCATCATCCATTGAGGAGCGTGAGCATCAAGAAAATTCAGCAACAGGATCTCATCAGTGAGGTCCCTATTCCTAGTTAGCCCAATTTTGGAAAACTACGTAGTAATTAAAAGTTCTCCATTGACTAAGAGGAAAATTACTCACCAGAAAAAATAGAAGATGCCAAAATGAAGAATGAAAAGCCCCTGATCATTAGAAAGAAAGCCATTTGTTCTTTTCTGTGAACTTGTAATGAGGCTCTGGGAAAAGAAATGAGTTCAGATGGCAGTCTGAAAATACACAAACGCTAGTGTTGCCACTCAGTGGTCAGTGAAAGAAAAGCCCAGAGGCTACTTCCACGAAGAATGCTCATCTTAAAGGAATATCTCTGCCCTCTAGTCTATCATCTCTACACTCCTAATTATTCTTAATGAATACTTTAGGAAGAATAAAGATATTTATTTTGCTAAAAGCTATTTATACTTTATTACCACTTATAAAAAAAAAGAGAATGCATGTACGTACATATGTAGATTCTTTTAAAAAAAATGAATAATAGAAAAGGAGGTAAGAAAGGTTATCCAAACCAATCGCTGATCTTCGATTTGTCACTATAGATTAGAATGTATTATTTTTTCCTGACTTTTTTCATTCACAATTATTTTTGAGACTCACCCATGTTATATGTATTAATAAGTAATTCTTTTTTTTTAATCACAGAATACTATCCCATTTTTATGAATATACAATACTGTGCCTATTTATTCACCTGTTGATAGATGTTTCAGTTGTTTCTATTACAAACCAAGCTGCTACTATAATATTCTTGTATATATATTTGTATAATATTCTTGTACATATATATAGTTCCTCTTGAATAATTAACTAGGAATTGAGTGGTTGAATCATACAATATATGTTTTGCTTTTTGGGAAACTGCCAAATTGTTTTACTGATTTTTCTAATAATGAAATCCAATATATCGTTTTTATATTTCTGAATTATATTTTTGGTCTCATATCTAAGACATTTTTGTCTAACTAAAGATCACAAAGTTTTTCTCTTATTAAAATTCAGTTAAAATTTTACATTTAGGTCTAAGACCCCTTTTGTGTTAGTTTTTGTATATGATGTGAAGTATGAATTATAGTTTAGTTTTTGCATATGAGTATGCACATGTTCAAGCATCTTTGATAAAACGGCTATCCTTTTTCCTCTGCATTGACTTTGCACTTTTATCAAAATCAATTGTCCATATTTGTGTGAATCTATTTTCATACTCTACAGTAAGTTCCATTGATCTGTTTGTCTTGTGGTCAATATATACTGTCTAAATTATTGTATCTTTGTAATAAATCTTGAAAACAGATAGTATTAGCCCTCTGAATATGTTATTTTTCAAATTTTGTGTGGTTATTTAACGTTCTTTATATTTCTATATAAATATTAGAATTAGCTAAATATTTATAGGGCTTGTATTGCAAATATGGGTTAATATGGAAGACAATAATCATCTTAATAATATTGTGTCTTCTGACCAAATTCAGGTCATGTCTATAAATTAATTTAGGTCTTCATGAATTTCTCTCATCAGATGTTTATAAGTTTTAGTGTACAGTAAAATTTTTACATCTTTCATCAGTTTATAATTTTATTTTTCTGTTTTTATAAATAGTATTTTCAAATTTTAATTTTCTATTTAAGGTAGCTAGTTTGTCTAAAAATATTTTACATTAGTACACTGATTTTGTTCTTTGACCTTGCAACACTCATAATTTCCAATAACTTTTTGTAGATTCCACTAAATTTTCTATAATTATGTTATCTGTGAATAAGGGTAGACTTAATTTTTCCTTTCAATATGGTAAATTTTAATTTTTTTCTTACTATGTTACTGGTCAGATCTTTCATAACAATACTGAATAGAAGTGGTAAAGCTGAATATCTTATTTTAATTTTTTTAAATAACTTAAAGGAAGCATTTTTAATTTGAATTGTTTCTAGGCTCTCTCAACTGACAGTGCAAAGAAATGTATGTGTATGTACTATATATTTGCAATGAATAAACAGAATCTTTGTCCACTTTTCTAAAGTTTACTACTTGCAAAAGAGCAACTCCAACTACCTAGAATTCTAATTAAGGTCAACTAGTCACTTTTTCTTACCCCAGCTCAAAGCTCAGCATGACTTAACATGTGAACAAAAGGCCGCCTAAGTTCTTCTTACACATATAACAAGGACCTTTTCACTCTCACAGTTTTTTGATAAGCCTATACAAACATTTGCTGTGTTTAAGAAGGCATTTACTTTGGAATCTGTTTTTCTTTTCTCAGGAAAATAAGAACTGTTATTTCTAGAAAGAATGCTATACATCAGGGCTACCTCCCACGTGACCTACCTCAAACAGAGAAGGTGGTGAAGACAGAGGTTAACAACTCAGGAGACTGATTATCTTGTTTGACTTTTCTCCTCATTTTCATTGATCCAGCTAAATTCTTTAATTTATCTATAATTGAGGAGATTGATGGGGTAAGATAGCCCAAGGCAAATAAGACACAGGGGTATTCTGTGTTCTGCCCAGATGCTATAAAATAGCTCATGTGAGGATAGAAACAATAAAAAGACAATTTAATATGTTCAACCCACAAATATGGGGAGGTCAAAAGATGATAAGGGTGATTTTAGAGTCTAAAATAGATGAGCAAGTTTTCCAAGCAAGTGAACTAGAAAGGGGCAAGAGAGATTCAAAGCTAGAAAAACCAGTGTTTCAAGAATTAGAATTAGAATATTAGACACAACATGACTTCTTAGGAGTTTCCTAAACTAGATGCACATTAGATTCATTTGAGTTATTTAATTTTTAAATTTTTATTATAAGAATTTTAGATTTAAATGAAATTTTTAAATCTTTATAGAACTGTACTCTCAATTAAGAGATTGTGATACCTATATAGAATTATGTTAGCTCTACTACCAAATCTGTCTAGGAATTTGTTGTGTTTTTGGTGTCTTAGAGCCATTTTGCTCAGTTATAAGAGATTTCAATATTCCACATTTAATAAGAATAAGTAGGCAGATTAACAAGGAAATTAAAGACTTGAAGATCATTATAAACAAAGACCTAATAGACATCTACAGAAAACTCTACCCCAAAGTATTTGCATACTATTTCTTTTCTTATACATGTGAACATTCTATAGGATATAACAAATGTTAGACCATGAAATGAACTTCAAAAGACTGAAATTATAGAAAGTATGTTCTATGACCTTATTAATTTCTGCTCAAAAAAGGAACCCAGGATTTTAAATGTGTTAAATCTATAGCTTATTTGGGGGAAGTATGCTACGTTAACAATATTGTCTTCTAATACATATGTATGGGACGTATTTCCTGTTATGTAGGTCTTATTTAATTTTTCGACAATTTCTTTTAGTTTTCAGCATACAAATCATATACTTTTTGTTTAAATTATTCCTAAATATTTTATAATTTTAAATTATAAAGAGCTGCTACATTGGATGTCCACATGCAAAATAATGAAGTTAGATACCTTCCCTGCACCATGTACAAATATTAACTCATAATGAATCATAGACTACATGTAAACAAGACAAGAGCTAAAATGATAAGACCCCTAGAAAAAATATAGGAGAAACTCTTCCTGACCTGGATTAGGCAATCATTTCTTTTATTTGACTCCAACAGCACATTCAACAACAATGAAAATGAATAAATTGGACTTTACCGAAACAATTATGCTTCCAAGGACAGCATAAAGAAAGTGAAAAAGAAACCCATAGAATTGGAAAAATATTTACAAACTATATATCAAATAAGAGACTTGTATCTAGAATACATAAGAACTTTTACAACTCAGAAATAAAAAATATGGTGTTTTTCTCAACAATAAAACAATCAAATTTGGGGAGCCAGGTCTTTGAGCATTAGCTCACCTGTGTCTCCAGGCTTGGCACCATTTCCTTAAATAAACCTCTACTTTCTTTGATGCAAACTACTTTGTCTCTTTTGGGTTTGACATGTGAGGCAAAACGAACCCTGTGAGTTTGATAACACTACTCTTGTTTTCACTACATTCACCAAAATTTGGGGCCTTGGTTCATTTTTTTAAATCTAATTTTGTTGAATTTCTCCTTTGTTTATTTTCTCTATATGTAGTCTCTCTATTTTCTCTATTTGCTATTTTTTCTTCAGTTTTATTAGTTTAGGCAATGAATAATTTTTTAGTTATGTCAGCACTAAAAAAAATTGAAATTAGAAAATAAAAATAAAAGCCCTGATATATAAAAGATCCAAATTTGAAATGGACAAATATGATATCAATAACATAAAGTGTAGGAAGAGAGAAGTCAAGGTAGAGTTTTTATATATGATTAAAGTTAGATTATTATCAGCTTTATATAGATTGTTAAAACTATAAAATGTTTTATGTAAACCCTATGGTAACTACAGAAGAGAAATGAAAGAAAAAGAAAGGAATCAAAACATATTACAGCAACAAATAATAATATATTGTAATACCTATATAGAATTATGTTACGGACTTCAATACCCACTTTCAATAATGAATAAAACATCCAGAGAAGATCAATAAGAAAACAATAGAGTTGAACAATACTACAGACTAATTATTAGGACTTAACAGAAAATTTGCTTCATTCTACCCAACAGAATCAGAATACACATTCCACTCAAGTATTCATGGAAACGTCTTCAAGACAGATCACATTTTAGGTCACAGAACAAGTCATAATAGTATGAGAATATTGAAATCACATCAAGTATTTTTTTAAACCATCCATATTCATCCAGCTAAGTCTCTTTTATTGATATGTGAGTTAGGAACTTTATGGGAGAAGACAAGTGACCTGGGACAAACAAGACAACAGAGGTATTCTGTATTCTCCCTGGAGGCTATAAAGTAGATAATAAGAGATGCCCCACAAATGCTTCTCATTAAATTTTTCTTCAACAAGAGGCCCAGGGACAATTTGATCTAATGAACCCAGAAATATGTGAAGGGGAGAAGGTAGAAAATATGGTTACAGATTCTAAGATAGAGAAGATATATGAAAACTTTCCAAGTGGGTGAATTGAAATGAAACAAAGTCATCAAACAGGAAAAAGAAGAGGGCATGTAGAACGGTTTATTCGACAAGTGTTTAAATCCTTAATATCTTTAAAAATGAAATGAATATTAGAACCACCTAGAGAAAATTTGAAACCCGAGGATGTACTATTCCACTATGCGATTGTGAATCAATTGTTAATAGATGAGTCCTGGACTTAATGCAACCAAGTTTGAGAAACCCTGAGATAGAGCCTAGGCTGTGAATTTCTGGAATATGAGACTGAAGTTGACATCAGGCAGTACTTTGTCATATATTATACAGATATACAACAGTTTATATGTACAATAGTTTTTTAACCATGGTAGATTAAGCGACTTACTATTTAGTGCCAATTATTTATCAAACAAATATCGTAAACACCTGTACTTGAAAGTTTTGCCGTGGCTCTTGATGCTAAAAGTTATTTCAAACAATTCAGCTAATTGTTTGAATTATCTGAATAATATTCTGTAACATGAAATGATGGCATTTTATATGTAGTCAGATTAATCTTTTATTAAATGTTATAACCTTAGAAGATGTATGGTTTTGAATGCTGCATTATAGTGTAGAATAAATAAAACTTTGGCTTTTTCATACTGAACAAGTTAAATACATTTCCCTTGCTGCATTTGGCTTGATGGTTGTCCGAGGCATTTATGTAATGCAGTGTATTTACTCTTTGAATATGTGTTTAAAGAGAGACTGGAAGCTAGAAGGACTCTTGGTGGTGACTCAAAGGAAAGATCAGGGCAGATGCATTTAAGCTGGGTGCTAGGTGCAGGGAAACACAGGGCAGGGGACTTTTCCTGGTCTTTGCCACAAAATGCTTTTCTTAAGCCATTCTGTTCTCCCTGGACCTCTGAGTTCCATATTCAATTCTTATGCCAAACTTTCAGGTTGCATAATTAAGATTTGTTGTATGATTGGAAAGTATTATTGGGCAAGCTTCCCAGTTTATATGCTAAATGCCCTTTACAATTATGTAGTATGAGGTGGCTTCTGCAATGATCAACAAAATGCAAAACACTTGAAACTGTGTGCCTTATATAGTTTGGTATAATAGCTCTAAAGTATAAGAGTTGAAAGCCCATAACATCAAGAAGATTCTTATAAAAGAACAAGATGGTTCAGAAAATCTAATTTCTGTGTGTCCAGTTACTGGTTCTGAAAGCACTGTGGAATGGACGGCGAATTAGCTATTGGGGCTTCTGTAACAAAAAATACCATAAACTGGGTCATTTGTAAACAAGAAACATTTATTTCTCACAGTTCTGGAGGCTGGGAAGTCCAAGATCATGGTGCCAGCAGGTTCATTGTTTGTTGAGAGCCCACTTGCTAGATGGTAGTCTTTACTTTGTAACTTCACATGCTGAAAGGAACAAGCTAGCTCTCTGGGATCTCTTTTATAAGAGCACTAATCCCATTCATGAGGGCTCTTCCCTAATGCCATAATCACTTCCCAAAGGCTCCTCTCTATACCACCACCTCTCTATACTATCACCTTGGGGGTTGGGATTAGAACATATAAATTTGGAGGCAGGAGGGGTGGACAAATATTTAGTATCTAGCAGATGGCAATAACTACTGTGCATCCTGATATCCAGCTGGTTATCAGGACTGTCTTCAGCTCTTCCTTGGAGCTTAATAAAATCAGTGGTTACTCTGGACGTCATTCTGGGGACTGGAAGAGAAGCTTTGGTATCTAATGTCACTACTAAAGAATGTTTAATTGGGTAAAATTATGTCAAATTCTGTCATATTAACAATAACACACATTGGTTTTTTTTTACCTTCTGAAATTAATTTTTTCATTATAATAGTAAATATCTCATCATTACCAAAAAGAGATATAGAAATGCATAAAAAGGAAAACCTTAACTCTGTCATCCAGAAGCAACTGATTTTAATATTTTGATATACTCTATTAAGATTTGACCTTTTAAAAAATATGGCCATAGGTATATACTTAGATTTTATATAATGATTTAGATGGTTTATGATTATAAAAATAATAAATGCCACAATGGCTATAAACAAAAAATGAAAATAAAGTGTTCGTTAGGATATGGAGAAGCTATAACCTCATGCATTGCTGATGGGAATGTAAGAAGCCACTTTGGATAACAGGTTCTGAAAAAGTTCATCATATGCCTATCATATGAACCATCCATTCCAATTTGGCTATTCACCCAAGAGAAAAAGAAACAAAACATATGTCCATACAAATACTTGTACATTAATGTTTATAGTAGCAATATTCATAATAGGAAAAAAAGGAAACCACATTCCCATCAACTAGTAATTAAATAAACAATGTGGTTCATCAGTGCAAAATGGAATGTCATTCATTATCTAAAATTAATGAACTACTGATGGATGATATAAAGTATATGAACTTCCAAATAATTATGCCTAGTGAAAGAAGCAAGTATAAATGACTACATAACACTTCATTCTGTTTATATGAAAGGTCTGGAAAAGGCAAAACAATAGAGAATATGGATTGGTGGTTGCCTGGGAATGGAGGTGGGAGGAAAGATTAATTTCAGTTAGGTCAGAAAAACATTCATGTGATGATGTAAATAATCTAAAATCAGATTATAGTGTGGTTGCTTATTTCCATATATTCATAAAAATACTGTATTATACCTATAAATGATTAAGTTTTTGGTAAGCAAATATCTTAACAAATCCATTTTAAAGTAATAGCATAGCAAGTTATCTATCAAAATTGGCTTTTCATTACTGCAATGGCAGGTTTAAATATAGTGAAATTCCCCATCTTACTGTCATCTGACTAAAGAAGGGAGCCATTGTCTAATAAGACTTTTGTAAGAACTAGTTAGATAATGTGAGAAACTGCCTGACACAGCTTTTATATGAATAAGAGCTCTCATTTGCTAATAGTTAATAACTTTAGCCAGTACAATGAAAGATCCTCAAAAATATTGAAATTTTATTTCACTGACCATCTTACACTTATTGTCTGAGACAGTGCCTGATACACAGTAGGCTTTCATGTAATGTGTTGAAGAAAGAAAACATATAGGAATATACCATGTTTACTGAAAAACTATTTTAGAAGCTACTATAAAGAAAAAAAAAGCTGTGAATGTACTTTTATATTCTAATGGAAAATATTGCCTTATTTATTAAAAAAATACTAATGAAGATTAAAATCATTTAATGTTTTTGAGTGAAATATTTAAGATTTTGAGTTATAGCAGGTTTTATGTTATCAAACATGTACTGCTTAAGATGTTAGTTTTCAAACTGTCATTGAATAATTGGATGTGGAGAATCAAAATCCTGACATCATAAAATCTTAGAGGTAAGAGGTAGCGCTAAATTTGAAAATCCTGTATTCTATCTTGTGTTTCATAGGAGAATTTACCTGATCATCTGTGATTTTAAGGCCCTGATTGAGAAGGCTCTACTAATTCTAGTTGTAGAATTCACTGCAAAATGCAATCCCTTTAAAGTGGATGTATGACTTCATCAAAATTCAGCAAACCCCAAAATGAGCAAATTTTAAATTTTTTTGAAGAAGTCTATAAAGAAAGAGAGAAATAAAAGTAAATTATTAAAATAGCATTTTAAAATGCACTGAGTGCTTCCCAAGGAGGATTTTGAACTTGGGACAAGGTGGGGAGAGTCTCTGCTCCTCTTTAATGGACAGCTGGTCTTTGCCTATTTCCTTGTCCTTCACATCTCCTGTTGTGGAATATTTGACCCTTCCTACTTGCTCAGTCATTCTTGGAATGTGCCCATACCCGAAAAGGGTGAGGATTAGGGATTGTGTGTGTGGTCCTTGAGAAAGAGATGACAATGTGAGGACTCTAAATGCAAAGATTTTATGAGAGGAAACACTTGTGAGAGAAAATGGAAAGGAGGCTGGAAAGTTGGCAGAACCTTCAGACCACAAACTCTGCAGAGTGAAGGAGAAAGGAAGGAAGTTTTGTAAAAGTGTCCTGGACTTCCCCAAAGTCCCAAGAATGTTAGAAATGTTGTGCTGAGAGTTTAGGAAATCATCAGAGGAATGCATTTCTAGAATAAAGGACCCACTGTCATTGATTTTGGAGCTCAGCAGTAGGTTCCTGAGTCAATCACACTCCCTGAAGATTGAGATCTTGCAAGGCTAATTCTCACGGCATCACCACGATTTACTGTACAGCCTCAGGGCTGCTGAATTACAACATATTGGTCACTACTATATCATTAGTCAATTATAATAAAATTAATTAATCAAATTAATTGATTTTCAGAACATTCAGCATGACATATAGAGAGCTCTTATGCAATACTTTCAGAATTTAGAACTTTAGAAAAAGGTACAAGTATGTACCATTCATCTTTTTACAGAGTTATAACAGTTATTCTGTGTACATGCTGTGCTTAGGTTTCAGATTTTCCTATTCTTTTGAAATGACTTCTTTATTACTTTGGAAGAGAAAATATTTGCTACCGTATTCTTACATCTTTTCACTGCAGAAAATACATTCATTGCGAAAAGTTTGGCCATTGGTTGCACAGACTGGCTTAATTTCTCCAGTACAGGTAAGTGGTGTAAATTTTTGCCAAAAACAGTTTGGCTGTAAAATATTGAAAGACAATATGAAATTTATCAGTTAATGAGCAGCTGAATAAAATGTTCTTCAGTTCCAATATAAAATGCCACACATTAAAATCGGATAAATATGTACTATATGCAAGTTTAACTACAAATGTCAATGTAACCCCCACCCACATAAAATGTAAAACATTATCAAGATGTTTCTTATTATTCACAAAAAAAGACTGCAATTTTGATGAATTAGCTAAACACCCTCCCCCTTCTCTTAACTCACATCTCTATCATCTATCATATCCAAATAAGTCTTAAAGCAGTATTCTGTTTTAATTCCCGCTCTATTTCTATATAATTTCACCACACACACACACACACACACACACACACACAATTTTGTTAGTTTTTACAGTTTTGGTAATTTACATAAATAAAACCATTCTTTATATTCTTATATGACCTATATTTTACACTTTTCTGTGACCTTTAAGTATTTAGAGTTGTAATTAATTTTTTTTTTAATTCTCTGTGTAATAGACCACTGTGTAAATACATAGATGAATAGTTGGGCTGGCTCTTTTTTTTTCCTTAGGTTTTACTAGGATGAACATATCTACTCTTTGACCTTTAACCTCTCTCAGATGCTTGCTTACAATAAGGTTGATGCCCCAAAATAGAATTTTTAGGAAATAGGATATCCACATTTTCACTTGTCAGGATAATATCAAATGATATTTTATTGCTGCCAAAATGCAATTTTTATACTTAGTGAATTGATAATACAGAGTTTTACTTTTTTGAAGACTCATTTTATACCTTTTGTTTGATGAATTCTGTTGTTAAAATTTATAGTATAAAAAAATGTTAATAGTTTACTTTTTTTAACTTTCTAAAGAATTAGTATTACCTTACCTTATTAAATGGAAGAGAAGCCTCTGTAAAAAAAAAAACACACACATCACACAGAGATAAAAATGACATAAAAGAAAAGTAAAAAAAAAAAACAACAAAAAATAGTCTTTAGTAGTAAGTGACCACATCTCTTAGAAGCAAAAATGTGTGAAATTTGCCAACAGTAAAAAATCAAATAACATAATGGCCCTTTATGGTAGTAGCAAAACGCTAACTAAATTCACAACAAAAAAAAAAATCAAGAAAATTTTTAATTCCAAATTAATCTCACTGTGAAAAACATCAGTATTTTTCAATTATTCCCAACACTGTGCTTAAGAGATACAACTGCTTTCTCACTTTTATAGTTGAGATCCTAGTCAAAAGAAAAAATATTTTGCCAAAGTCACTTAAATGTGAAGGAATTAACCAGTGTTTCCTTAATTAGTTATTTACTGTAGTAGTGTGCTTTTATCCAAAACCTTAAAAAATGCCTTATTTTGAAATTCAAGGACTACCATAAGTCGTAAAGAAGATGACTTGATACTAAAGTTATCAATGAGTTCCATCCATCAACAATGCCTTGAGAAAGCAGAATCAGAGCTGACAAACATCAAATTAGATTGTCAGGGAATACCAGATCTAGAAGACATCACTTCCCTTCAAATTATGTGTTTCACAACAATGGAAAGTGAGCCCCCAAAAGGAAAAATGAATTTAAAGATCTTGGGTGATAGATGAACAAAGACCTTAAACCTATTGGATATTCTAACCCACCGTTCTGTCTCCACTTCTCTAATGTGGAAAATAAGGAAAAGCGATCCACTGAGACAATTTGAAGAAGAAACATGTAACATATTCAGTTTTATTTTACCAGTTTAAGTACTACAGATTCGATAAAATAAATTACACCAGTTTTTCCTAAATATTCTAGGATATAGGAAGTGTCTTACCCAAGACTGGAAAATTTACTCACCAGAACAGAAAAGAAGTGCAAAGGAAATGATGAAAATAGCTTTGATCCGTGAGGAGAGGAAAGGCATTCTGTCAAGTCTGTGAATGAAACATTCAGAATGCTTTATAACCCATTAACAGGGACAAATCCTGATTTTTCTATGAATAATAAATAGAATCCACAATCCACAGATGAAAAATTTCTTACTGATAAAAGAACTCTTCCAAACCCCTACATTCCTAACTTAGGTGAACTATCTTCTTTTTTCTTCTCCCAACCCTCAGATTCAACATGACATAACAATTTAACAAGACATACATATTTCTTGAAAAGTCCATAGATAGGTGAGAAAGCCTGGGGGAAAGTCCTGTTTTCACAGGGAAGAAAGGCCGCTTGCTTTCCCAATTCATTAGGTCAGTTACATTTCAGGAAGCAGTGCATATTTGGAGTAGTCCTCCCAGCAGTGCTACTCACCAGGGTTACCTCCTAAATCCCCCACCTGACATACCTGACACAGAGAGAGAATGGGGAGTGAAGCCCACAGTTCTTGAAACTGCGACTATCTGGTTCACCTTCCCTCCTCAGTCTTTTCTACCCCCTAAGACACTTTTATTGATATGTAAGTGAGGAGCTTAATGGAGGAAAACAGAAGGTCCCGTGGCAGACAAAGCCCAGAGGTCTTTTGTGTTCTCCCTGGAGGCTGTAAAGTAGGTCAGGAAAGATACTTCACAAATACCTCTCCATAGATCTTCCCTCCTCAAGAAGCTTGAGAACAACTTGGTCTGATGAATACAGAATTATGGGGAAAGGAAATAGTAATAAAATATGTTAATAGATTTAAGATATGTGAAAACAATGTAACAATTGAGTTGAAAAGGAAAAAGTTCATTTAAGCAGGTAAAGAAGAATAATTAGACATATACACAGAACCTCAGCAGCTTTCAATATCTGAATTGAATTATACTCAGTTGGAAATCTTTCTGTCTTAATTTAACATTTTTTTTTTTACTTTGAGACAATTGTAGATTTGTGTCTTGTAAGACTATTGTACAGTTTCACAGTCAAGACTTGACATTAGTTAAAGAGATTTTTAGGGTACTCAGTATCAGCACCAAGACTGGGGAACAAGTGTTTATTGTGGGGCCAGACAATGTTATGTTTTTAAACTTTTCAGGAGAGTCTTGGGAACAGCCAGCTTTGGGAAAGGCTGGGCTGGAGCATAGAATATGAATTTCTGGATAGAAGAGAGAGAGAAGGCTACTGTGGAATTTAGTTAGGACTGTTGCATTTAATTTGTATAGTTGGTGGTTTGTTACTCTGCCAACTGCTCTTTTTCACAGTCAAGAAGCTCAGGATTTAGAAAGAAATATCTAAGATTAGTTATTTTCCATGTCAATTTAATTGAAAGACCCACATTTAATAGTAAAGTAACAATTATGCTTACACCAGCTCTTTGAATTATTTATGTAGACAACATCAGAGATGTCTGTGATCGACTAATCTTTCTGGTGCAGAAAGGTAAAAGGGAAAAGTAGACTGAAGCCTAGAGTTGAAGCTGTTGAGAAGCTTTTTATATCACATACACACACACACACACACACACACACACACACACTCACACAGTGTTGTCCTGGACATTGATAACATACTTCCAAAGAAACAGTGGGTCAGTGAGGAAATCAAAAAGGAACTAAAAAAACCTCTTGAAACAAATGAACATGGAAACACAACATACCAAAACTTATGGGATGCAGCAAAAGCAGCTTTAAGAGGGAAATTTATAGAGAATAAGAAAAAAGAAAGTTCTCAAATATATAACCTAACTTTAAACTTCAAAGAACTCGATAATGAAGAACACATGAAGCCAAAATTAGAAGGAAGAAAATACAAAGATTAAAGCAGAAATAAATAAAATGGAGCCCAGAAAAACAATAGAAAAGATCGATGAAAATGAGTTAATATTTTGAAACAGTAAACAAAATTGATACAACTTTAGCAAGACTAAGAAATAAAAAAGTATATAATATATATGCATTATATACATATGTGTACATATGTGTATATGTATATGTCCACCAGCACCACACTGTCTTGATTATTGCAGCTATTTAGTATATATATAACCTAAGACTATTTTGATTTTTCTAAAATTATTTCTTCAAATTGTTTTAGCAATTCTAGTTCTTTGTCATTCCATATAAAATTTAAGATAAAATTGCTTTTATCTACAGAAAATCTTGTTGGGATTTCGACAGAAATTCTTTGGACTCTATGGGTCACTTCAAAAAAAATTGACATCTTTACTATTTTTAGCCTTCCAACCATGAACACCATATGTCCCTCTATTTTAAAAAAATTTTAGGGCTCACAAGTACAATGTCATGGTATAGCACAAACAACAGTCTTATTTTGACATTTAGGTTTCTCTTGATCTGGGCAAGTTGAATTAATGGTAATTTATATTGATGGTTTCCTGAGGCATCATTTAAAGCATGGTGTTTGGTCTTTTTATGTGTCCTGAGAGTAACTAAAAGCAAGAGGAAGTTGGGCCATGAATATAGTAAAGGGCCAGAGAGAAGCTTGGTATGAGAAAGGTGGGGAGGCTCTTCCCTTGGTTTTGGCCACTAGATATTTGTGTTAAGACATCCTGTGCCTCCACAAACATGGGTACCATAATCAACTGATACCCAGTAGCCAATGCAACCATCTCCATAAAACAACTTTTATTATTCAGATGAAAAAAAAGTGTTCATTTTTCAAACTCCTTTAGACTCTTTCATGAATGTCTCCATTAAGACACTTAGCTCCCTGTATTTGGGTACATAGTTCATTGTAAGATTGTAGGTTCTTTGGTGTTACCCAGAATGGTACACTATACATAGTTCATTCATTAGCACTTGGACAAATGGAAAGTATTAATTTGGACAAGATTTCCAATTTGTGCTAACCAAGTGGCATTAACAATTTTGAATGAGAAGCTTTGATAGTCCTCACCAAAACATGAAACTACCTCATAATACACGCCCTGTAGAGTTTGTTGTGATAACTCCTATACATGCGTGTCAGAAGAACTAAGCAGCATTAGGATACGGGGAAAGGAACAAGCAGGTTTAGAATAGCCCAGGTCTGTGTGTCCAGGTAGTAGCTAGGAAGTGTAGTGGGACGGATGGCAATAATGGCTGTTTGTGCACACATCCAGCCTGATTGAGGGCACCAAGAAAGCCTTCTGCACTTCTCTAGATCTTAATAAAGCCTGCCCTACTCAGAGTGTCAGCCTGGGAAATGGAGGAGACATTTTGATGTTTACCGCTGTTTAGGAATGCTATGGTAGATAACTGGAAATTATTTATCATTAGAAAAATGAGATATTTTGTTGCTTTGTTGAAGGCTATTTTTTCTCTTATAGTAGTAAAACATGTTCCTCATGTAGATGGAAGATTCAGAAAGTTGGAAAAGTAAACATACAATTTCATCATCAAGAAGCAACCACTTTCATATTTGGTATATTCTATTAATTTTTGTTTTTATTTTCTTAATTAAAGCCATAGTATGTAGATACATATGAATTTAATATACTGAATTAATTGCATTTCAACTATTATAACAAGAATAAGTTCAGTCACTATAACAGCTATAATCCAAAATACCGACTAATAAAGCAAGTGTTGGTGAGGATGTGTAAAAACCAGTACACTAGCATATTGCTGACGAAACGTAAAAGCTGCAGCCACTTTGGAAAATAGTTTGACATTTTCTTAAAAAGTTCGACATATACCTGCCATATGATCCACCCATTCCTAGCAATTTACCCAGGAGAAACAAAAGCATAAATCTATAAAAAGACTTGTTCAGTAATGTTCATAGTAGCCTTAATCTTAATAGTAAAATTGCTGAAACAATTTAAATGCCTCCCAAGTTGGTAAAATATTTTAAAATGTGGTTTATCTATGCAAAGTGGAATACTATTCATCATTAAAAATAATACAGTCTACAATGTGGGTGAATCACAAAACCATTACATTAAAAGAAAGCAGCACATTCAAAAGGGTGTATATTGTTTCATTTTATTTATATAAAATATCCAGAAAAGACAAACAGATAATTACAGATTGATGATTGCCTGGGGCTTGGGGTGAAAAGGAGGATGACTGCCAATAGACACAAGGGAGCTTTAAGGATTGAAATGCCCTACAATTGATTATCTCTCTGTATTTGCTAAAAAAAAAAAAAAATCACCAAATTATACTCTGTAAATGATAAATATCATGATGGAAATACCATAATAAAAGTATTTTTTAAAAAGAGTAAAATAACATTGTTTATTAAAATTGCTTTTTCATTATTGAATGTTAAATTTTATATATTGTTAAATACCCTGAGACTCACTTTCATGAAGGCTAACATATGGAGCCAATTTATAGTTAACAATATTCTACTAAGAACTAAGGTAATGTATGAAGTTCTCAGAGCTTTTGTGGTGAATACTCGCACAATAAAAAATTCCCTTTATATAATGGATGAGAACTTTAATCAGTACGTCGAAAGTTCCTGGAGAACAGTGACTGTTTCTGCTTTTGCCTACGATAGTGTCTGACACATAGCAGGCCCTGTGGAAAATGAATTAATTTTCATATTCACTGAATTAATTTTCATAGAAGCCCTCTGTATGAAAAAGGCCATGTAACTGGGTGAACAATTTTTAAAATACAGCTCTAAAAATTAATGTTTTAATGAATATAGTTCTTTAAAAGTCATATTGGAGATACTATATGAATAAATATCCAGTACACTGTTCACTCTTGAGAAGTGAAGACATTTATTGAAAAGGACAGCCTTCATGGAATAGAATACAATGTGAATTTATAGCTGTCTTCAAATCTACATTTCTGCAGTTAAATTCAAGCTTTATCTGAGCCTGGGCACACACATGAAGACTGTTATGGAGAAACATCTGTTTGAATACAATAAAGGTAGTCCTAAGTTAAGGTCACCCTTATATATCTTAACTGACTTGTAAGTGAGAAAGAAAAATGTAGGACAGCTTTCTGCGAAACCTCGTAAATTTTACATTGTCTTTGTATAGATTCTTTAGTATATTCCATTTTAGATGTATCCTAGAGTCTAAGTTAGTATTGTCAGTTTTTCGGACAATAACATTGATCTGGGTGCTTGTCAGAAATTTCAAGTTCTTAAACTTAACAACATAAGTTTCCAATACTTTAGGAAAGAGAAGATCTCAGCTGTCTCTACCTTTCATTAATACCCAAGAAATGTAGTATTTGGAAATTAATTTTTTACTTACTTTTTTTTACTTATAATTACCAAAAGTACACATTTGTGTTACCTCACTACTTAAACAAAGGAATAGAGGATTTTAATAAAGATAATACCATTTAATATTTTTTAAGTAAAATATTTAGGATTTTAATTTCATTAGGTTAAATATTATCAAATATACAGTAAAGATATTAGTCTTTCAAATTCTCAATGAATGATTGCACAAAAAAATAAAAATCCAGAAATTCCAGGATCTTAGAATTGGAAAGAATGTTGAATGTACAATATTCCATCTTGTGTCCAATAGGAGGATTCACCTGAGCTTTCTAGAAATGTAAGACCCTGACATCAGAAACTTTTAATTCACTGTAGCATCCACTGTAAAAATGGGATTACATAGAATCCCTAGAAATGTATAACTCCCATCAAAATCAGCATTTACTATAATGAGCCAAATCAAATTTGCCACCACTTTCTTTGTATAGAAAGAGATAGAAAGAAAAGGGAATACATGAATACACTAGTCTCTCTAGAAATGCACAAAGCCTCTTTTTTAAAACATTTTATTTATTTATTTATTTGTTTGTTTGTTTGTTTATTTATTTATTTATTTATTTAATATATTTTTTTGTCCCTCCCACCCCATCCTCTGGTAACCACTAGTCCATTGTCCATGTCCATGATTCTCTGTTTGTCCTGTTTATTTGTTGCTATTAGGTTTATATCCCACATACAAGTGATATCATGTGATTTTCAACATTTTCTGTCCTGCTTATTTCACTTAGTATGATTATTTCAAGGTCCATCTATGTTGTTGCAAATTCTTAATGAAAGTGATTAGAACCTGGGACAAAAGGAGAGACCATTGCACTATTGTAAGCAGCTGGGCCCCACCCACCTGCTCCCAGGCCTTATCATGTCTCCCACTATGAGAATACTTGACCCTTCCTACTTGCTCAGGCTCTGTGTCAGGCTTAGAACCTGTCTAGACCCAAGAAAAGAGAGAATGAGAAATTATGAAAGTAGTCTTTGAGAAAAAAATGGCAATTGAGGATTATAAATGGAAAGATTTTATGAGAAGAAACATCTATAAGAAAAAAATATGAGTAAGACAGGAAAGCCTGGCAGAGCCATTAGACCACAAATACCTTCAGGGTATAAGAAAGAGGAAAGGGACTTTTGGTGGATGAGTTCTAGAATGCCCTGCGATGTTAGAAAGGTCGTTACGGAGACAAAGTTGACCATCACTGGAGTTTCTAGCATGAATGGGTTTGTTGGTAGATTTCAGAGTATAGCAGAGATGCAGTGTTTAGCATTAAGGCTTTGGGATTACACCACATTTGGAATCAACTAAATTAATCTACGTGTTTGTAGAACAGCCAGCATGATTATGTTCTGAGAACTCATATACAAACAACTTTCAGAAATGAGAATTTCGAGAAAAGGTACAAGTGTATTCCTTTCTGTTTTTTTTTTAGCAACATTAGTTATTTTTCGTGTATTCTATGCATGAGTATCAACAATTGAATGTACTAAGACTGTAATTAGTTGTTCATTTATATTTACTATTACTGAACTTCACAGTTGGAAGTAGTTAAGATGATGAATGTTATGTATTTTTTAGCACAATACAAAATTTTGAAAGTTATTAGAGCAAATAAATGAGTTTAAGAAAATTAATATTTAAACAATGTGAATATTTTAAAAAGCCATTGTATTCCTATACCCTAGCAATTGACAATCAAAAAAATGAAGTTAAGAAAACAGTTTTCACTCATTAAGAGTGGCATATTTAGGAGTAAATTTAACCAAGTAAATGAAATATTTGTACACTAAATAACAAACATCACTAAAAAATTTTAAAGAAGATCTAAAGAAATAAAAATGCATTCTATTTTCATAGTTTGAAAGACAATATTGTTAAAATTACAATAATTCCTAAAGCAATCAACGTAGTCAATGTAATCCCAACCAGAATTCCCACTGTGATTTTTGCTGAGATTGATGAACTGACACTAAAATTCGTGTCGGGATACAAGGGACCTTGTATAGAAAAACAATCTTGGGGTGTTGGGGAGAGTTGGAGATTTCACATATCCAGATTTTAACACATACTGCAAAGCTATAGTGCTAAATAATAATAATAATAATAATAATAATAATAATAATATGCTATTGGCATAAAGATAGACCTATAGAACAACAGAATAAAATAGTTAAAATAAATTCATACATACATGCTCAATTGATTTTTTAAGACTTTATCTTTTTAGAGCAGTTTTAGGTTTGCACAGTTCTCTCCATTATCTACATCACTCACTACATTGAGACATCATAATTACCCAAAGTTTATTGTTTATTTTAGAATTCACTCTTAGTGTTGTATATGCTCTGGCTATAGCCAAAGTTTAATAAATTATAGCAATTATTATAATATCGTACATAATATTTCACTACCCTAAAAGTCATCATGTGGTGCTTCTTCATGTCTCTCCCCGGTCCTTGCTCAGCCCCTGGAAACCACTCATCTTTTTATTGTCTCCATAGTTTCGCATTTTACCGAATATAAGTTGAAATTATACAGTATGTAATCTTGTTAGATTGGCTTTTTTCACATAGCAATATGCATTTAAATTTTCTTCATGTCTTTTCATAGCTTCATACCTCTTTGCATTTTATACAGAATAACATATACATTGTCCAGATATACTAAAGTTTATCTACTTATGTACTGAAGGATGTCTGTCACTTCCAAGTTTTGAGAATTATGAATAAAGTTACTGTACTAATAAGGGTTTTTATGTATAAATAAATTTTCAACTCCTTTGGGTAAATACCAAGTAGCGCAATTGCTGGGTTCTATGGTAAAAGTATATTTAGTTTTGTGAGGAACTGCCAGATTGTCTTCCAAAGTGGTAGTGCTATTCACATTCTCATCAGCAACATGTGAGAATTCCTGTTGCTCCACATCCACACCAGCATTTGATGTTGTCAGCGATCCAGATTTTAGCTAGTCTATTAGGTGTGTAGAAGTATCTCATTTTTTTTTTATTAAAATTTCTGAGAACATATGATTTGGAGCATCTTTTTATATGCTTATTTGCCATCTGTGTATTTGTGTGTGTATTATTTTTTCAATTTTGAAAATATTTACTCATTTATAGTTATCAAAAGTATTCATGTGTTTTAACCCACTAATCAATTTAAAAAGGATGTTTTAATAAAGATAATATTTAAAATTTATTGATTAAAATATTTATGATTGTAAATTGCATTAGACTTTGTTATCAAACACAAAACTCAGATAGTTTTTCAACTGCCATTTAATAATTGAACAGAATAAAAATCAATCAAAAGATCTTGGAATTGGAAAAATTTTTCAACATCCTGTATTTCATCTTGTGTACTTTGGTCATCAAGGAATTTAAACCCTGATTGAGAAGACTCCAATTGGTTGTAGAAGCCACTGCAAAATAGGATTGCAATAAAAACCATAGGAATGTGTGCTCGGGCGGAATCAGCATTTACCATAATGACTAAATTCAAATGTACCACCATTTTCTCTGTAAGGAAAGAAAAAGAGAAAAAAAAATGACCAAAAAGAGCATTTAAAATTACCTGGGCATTACATTAAGTGCTTCTAAATGAGTAGAATTTTACTATGGAAGAGTGTGGAGAGGCTGCACTCTACTTCCATAAGCAGCTGGGACCCGCTTGCTCCCCAGCCCTGCATATATCCTTCTCTTAAGCGTCCTTTCTATTTGCTCTGTCCTGACTCAGTTTTGGAAGCTACACAGACCTAAGAGAGGAGAGGATTAGAGATTGTTTTAGTGGTTCTCTATAAGGAGAAGCCAATTAGAGGATTCAATAAGAGAAAACATCTATGAGAGAAAATGAGGATGGAGGTAATAAGGAGGCTGACTGAATCTTTATACTATAAACACCTTCAGAGTGCAGGGGACAGGAGGAGAGTTTGGGTGGAAGTGTCCTGGAATGCCCTATTCTCTAAGAAAGGTTTGGAGTCCATCGTGGAGTTTAGGAGAAAACATGGACAGGCAGGGGAGTTGCTTCTTCGCATTAAGGAGCCCACTGTGCTGGATTTGTGTAGTCAGTAGGATTTCTGCTCAACTATGCTTCCTGTAGCTTGAAGCTACAATTGGTTGTCAGTTATCATCTGGACTTCAGAATCCAATATATTGGTCACAGACTACCTTTATTTAGTCTTAAGAATTAAATTAACTTAAATTAGTTAAGGTATACATTATCGGAATATTCAAATTACACTGAGAAGTCAAATAAAAAACTATTTTTAGACATGAGAACTTCAGAGAATGGTAAAAGTATGTTTCTGTGGCATTTACAGAGATAATAGTTATTTCTGTATATACTGTGGCTAAGCTGTCAGAAACATGGATTTTCCTCTCATTTTATGATGATTTGTCATATTAGAAGAGCTAATATTTAGTCATGTGTTCTTACAACATGTCACTGCAGAAAACGCATTTGTTGGAGTAAGTTTTGCCATTGGTTCCGCAGAGTGGATCCATTTCTTTGGTGCAAAGATGTAATTGATCTTTATACACATTACAATCTAGCTGTGAAACATAAAGAACAACACAAAATTTATCAGATAATGAACTTTTTTGAGTAAAATGTTCTTTACTCTTAATACAAGATACTATACATCTAAATGGAATAAAAGTATTCTATATTGAGGTTTAAAAATAAACATCAGATTATCTAAAACCCACTTAGATATAAAATATTATTGATATATTTTTACAAACCCAATATTATTTTTTAAAAAAGACAAATGGTTGAATGTATTTTTTGTAATTTAGCCACTCTGCTCCAACTTCTCCTCATACCTGGCTCATATTTCCCCTCATTATTTGTACCACAAGAAATCATAAAACTAAATTTTTTACAGTTCCTTTGTCTTAATGTTTTCACTACTAGATATTTTAATACTTTAAGATTATCACCACATATTCATATATATTAGTATTTGCAAATGTGTATATAACTATACAAAATTTAGCAATGGCAGTATTGGCAATTTACATAAATAATATTGTCTGTATTCTTACATGACGTGCTTTTAATATGTCTTTGTAACCTTTATTTATTTAGATGTTGAAAACTGTAGTTCATTTTCTTCACCTCTATATACCACTCTGAATATATGAAAATTATTATTTTATCCGCCTTTAAGTAAAAAATTGTTTTTTTTTAAATCTTCTGGTTTTGCTAGGATAAACAATTCTACTTTAACCCTCATCAGATGTTTGCATATAACAAGGTTTATATCCAATAATGAAATTTTTTAAATAATGGGATATTTTTACCTTGTCTAAAATGCCAAATGGTTCTATATGGCTGGCAAGATTCTATTTCTTGAATTTAGTGTAGTAACAGTTTTAAAAAAACTTTTTGAAGAATCGTTCTGTCATACATTTTGTTTGGTGAAACTTGCTATTAAAATTTAAAATATAAAAAAAATATGTTTATCTTTTTCAATTTCTAAAGTAATCATTATTAACTTACCGTCATACGAATGGCTGGTGAAGGTATAAAAGCAGTTTCTATAATCGGCACATGAAAGAAAATTTAAAAATTTAAAAATAAATCCACTGACATGAAGAAATTACTTACTACATAATTACTACTCTGTTTAATATCAGGGGGCTATTCAACACCTCACCCCTGTTTATCTTCTTTCCTCTGAAATTAATTAGTCCTCTTGTGCTTAAAGAAAGATAAATTGTCAGGAGAGGGATCAATGAATTCTCTCCTTACACAAAGCCTTGACTTTAATAGACTCATCACTGGCAAACAATAAATCAGATGGTCAAGGGATATCAGATCTAGAAGACATCATTACTTCCCACACTCTGCATTTAGCAACCATGGAATATGACCTCTAAAAAGAAAAAAAAAATAGCTTATAATCTTTAGTCATAAATGAGCAAAAAGCTAAGTTCTACCGCTCTTTCTAACCCACTGCTTTCTCTCCACCTCTCCAAAGTGGAAAGTGAGAAAAGGCAATCCACTGATGTAATTTTTAAAAAGGTGTTTATAACTTGCCTCATTTAATTTTGCCGATTTAAGTATTACAAACCCAATAAAAGGGGCTCCTCTGTTTCTACATCATAGTAGCTGTTTCCTGCATTTTCTAAGTGTGTGAACTGAAAAATGGACTCACCAGAGTAAAGAGGAAATGCCAAGGCAATGATGAAAATAGCTTTGATCCACGATGAAAAGAAAGACATTTTATCAAGGCTGTGGAAGGAATACAAAAGGAGTGTTTATAACACACAGCACAGAGACAGATTGCCCATTTCCAAATGGAAGTTTGTTACAGGCAAAAGACCTGCATCACTCCCCTAGATTTCTAATTATAGTGAACTATTCCCTCTTTTCTTCCTCCAGCCTACAGGATCAAGAAGACAAACATGTGAACAGAAGGCCTGGTAGAGACCTGAAAGAAACAAACACCAGGACACACTCTCTTAGCACATTTAGGAGGGAGCTGCTTATTCCCCAGCCCTCAGCCCAGGCTGCAGGAACCTGACTGCATTTAAGGAAAGATGTGCATTGGGAATCTCAGATTTTCCTCAGAATACGCAACAGTTACTCCTAGAAGGACTAATCTGAAGCATCCTCACAGCAGTGCTGCACACCAGGGCTACCCTCGCACATCCCCTCCCGACCTACCTGAAACAGAGAAGGCAGTGGGGAGTGAGGCCAGCCAACAGCTCTAGAGACTGTGTCTATTTTGTTCACTTTTACTTCTCAATCACCTCTACCCAGCTGAGTCTCCTTTATTCAGTTGTTGGTGAGGAGCTTGATGGGGGGTAAAATAGATGGCTCGTGACACATGAGACATCGAGGTATTCTGAGTACTGCCTGGAGGCTGTAAAGTAGAGAGATGCCACACAAATAATTCTCAGTAGCTCTTCCCTCAGCAGGAGGTTTGAAACAATTTTATCTGATGTACCCAGAAATATGGAGTGGGAATAAAATTATAAACAGTGCTTTGAAATCCTAAAATAGAGAAGAGATGTGAAAGCTTTTTAAGCTACCGAGTTGGAAAGAAAGGAAAACCAAAGCAAGAAATAGAAAAATAAGTTTGGGAAACTGTAACTAAATACATACCCAGATCTTTAGTATTTTGCAACACTAGAAGCACAGTAACTCAATTGGAAATTTAACATTTATTAAACTTTTTTATTTTGAGATAAATGGAAATTCTAGTTCTAGTGCTTCTTTTAACCAGTTTACTCCAACAGGAACATCTTGTGAAATTATAGTATCAGTTCATCACCAGGAACGTTCAAAAAGCTCCCGTATGAGTGTTGGGTGGACAGCTTTGAGCCCTGGGCTAGAGAACAGCATGTGGATACTGGGATCAGGAGAAAAGGAAGGCTCAAGAGAAGTTGATACGCATGAGAAGACAATGTCCTAAATTATATGCTGAATCATTTGACCTAAGGAATAAGTGGAGAAAACAAGATGAAGTCAGTAAAGCTAAGCTGACTTAGAATAGAGTCTGTATAGTCAAGCTGACAAAGCTGTTCAGACCGAATGGGCTGAAGCATGAGGAATAGATTGGATTTTATCCTAACTAGCCTGAAGGTTTAAACTTTTGAACTTTTCAGTTGTCCATCAGTGCCTCCTGGAGTCATATATATTCCCATAGATAACCCTCTGAAGGACTTAAGAAAGAATAAATAACTTAGGAAAGAATGTTCATGTGTCCAGATTGCCTAACATCTATTAACCAGAACACCAGACATCTGGAAAATTACCCTCTCAGACCAATCCAGAGGATAAGAATGCAGGACGGATTCTTCTCAAGAATGTACTTTTTACTATAAGAACTCTCGACTTTACTCTTTTCTTTGAAATACTCTGGGTATTACCTGGTACTGTTTCCAATCTGCATAAAAGTTTGCCATTTTTAATTTTCATGAAGCCACCTAATTCATTTATACTCAGTTGACGGATATTTACGTCAGAGTTAAGTGGGAGACTCTAAAGGGTCTGAAACTGGAAGAAATTGAGTCAGCGCTATTTAACTAATCTGCTTCAAATTCAGGGAGCACGATGTCATGTTTCTAACCATAAGCACTCAGTTTACAGCAGATGTCTGAAACTTTTTCATCTAGTACAACTTTATACTGATTAGGCCACAACATCCCTCTTTTCCCTCTTCCAATCCCCTGGCTTTATATTCTGCTTCTATAAATTCATCTGTGCTAGATACCTCACATAAGTAGAATCATGCAGCATTTGTCCTTCTGTGACTGGCTTATTTCACTTAGCATGATGTCTTCCAGTGACATGTTATCGCAAATTATAGTATGTCTGTCATTTTTAAGGTTGAATAAGATTCCATTGTATGTGCATATCACTTTTTCTTTATCTGTTTTTCTGTTGATGGATATTTGGCTTGTTTCCCTATTTTGGTTATTGTGAATAATGCTGCAGTAAACATGAGAGTACAGATATCTCTCTTATGATCCTGATTTTCCAGTCTTTTGGATGTACAGTTAGGAGTGGAATTTCTAGATCAGTGGTAGCTCTATTATCAATTTTTTGAAGCACTTTCATACCATTTTCCATTGTGGTTGTACCATTTTACATTCCCACCCATCCTCTTAGTTCATTGAGGCTGCTATAAGAAAATACCACAGACTAGGTAGCTTATAACAACAGTTCTAGAGGCTGGGAAGTCCAAGATCAAGATGCCAGTGTGGTTACATTCTGGTGAAGAGTCTGTTCCTGGTCCTTAACCAGTGCCTTCTCACTGTGCCCTCAAATGTTGGAGGGGGGCTAGGAATCTCTCTGGAGCCTCTTTTATATGGCACTGATTCTATTCAAGAAGATCTCATCCTCATGACTTAAGCTTCTCCCAAATGCCCCACCACCCAATATCTTCTCCTTGAAGAGTTAGAATTTCAACATCAAATTTGGAGGGACATATTCAGGCCATAGCATCAACAGTGTAAAAGAGTTGCCAACAGTTGTTATCTCCTATATTCTTTATAATACATACACAATGATATACCTCATTGTGGTTTCCATTTACATTTCTCTGATGATTAATGATCTAGAGCATATTTTCATGTACGTATTGGCCATTGGTATGACTTATTTGGAAAAATGACTATTCAGATCTTCTGACCATTTTTTTTTTAAATTTGAGAATTATGTATTTATTACATTTTTACACGTAGGAAGATTTTTTATTTGGTTTGATTTATTTGAACCATTATTATTTCCCTATTTCTTTTCTTCAACATCTCTTTTATTCTGTCTCATCAAAAATTAAACATGCTTGTTTATTCTATCTTTTAAAAAAATACACACAAATTCACAAATCGTCAGGAAAATATAAAAACTCTGACTGCACCTGTAGCCACATTCCAGTATTTCAAATCTAGTCTAAAGCAAAATATTTTGAAATAGTGCTTGTCATGTTTAATTTATAATTCTTGGTTTCTCTCATTTCCTAGTTTATTACAGTGTCATTTTATACCCTCCATCATGCTTAAACTTTTTCAAAAGTATATAATATAAATATAAAGCTATTGACATAGAATATCAATATTCTATTATATTAAAGAAAAAACATTTCCTCATACATGTCTTTATATACCTGTTAGTTCATCTGTTTAGCTTTTGTGTCTTCTGACCATTTTAATTGGATTACCTGAGTTTTTGCGAGTTGCATGAGTTCTTTACGTATTTTGGCCATTAGCCTCTTATCAGATATATGATTTGTAAATATTTTCTCCCATTCAATAGTTTGCCTTTTCATTTTATTGATGATTTTCTTTGCTGTGCAGTAGCTTTTTAGTTTGATGTAGTCTCATTTATATTTGTTTTTGTTGTTTTGCTCTTAGTATCAGATTCAAAAAAATCCTCTCCAAGACCTATATCAAAAATGTTATCACCTGTGTTTGTCTTCTAGGAGTTTTATGGCTTCGGGTCTTTTGTTCAAGTCTTTAATTCATTTTGAGTTAATTTTTGTGTATGGTGTAAGATGGCAGTCTAGTTTTATTATTTTGCATGTGACTGTCTGATTTTCCCAACACTTTATTTAAGAGACTGTCATTTCTCCATTGTATATTCTTAGTTCTTTTGTGGTAAATTAATTAACCATGTATATGTGTTTATTTCTGGACTCTCGGTTCTATTCCATTGATATATGCCTTGGGCGTTGCTGGTTCACTCTTTTTGGTGAATTCAAAGCAGAAGAAGTGGAATCAGAACATTATTGGGTTTGGGGTACTAGAGGAAGCAAGCTGGAAATAGAGGAAGTGTTTGTAAGAAAGTTGGATGTGTGAAACTGATAATGCAGAGGTTGTAGTTTTTGACAATGACATTGTAATTATTATTTTAGGATCTGAAAGGAATCCCAAATGTAGCCTGGATAAGGTATTTACATCATATGTGTATGACTACATGTACTACCTCCCCAAATCTGGATAATAAGTAAACACACTGCTTCCTTGAATTTCTGAATGTCATCTGCATTTAGTAAAACTCTAGGATCCATAAAAGCAGTCATTTAATGGACATTATACAGTCTATATGACCTAGCACAATGCCTAGCACTTACTGAGTAATCAATAAGTGTTGCAGAGTCTGATTAAATTCTGGTCCCCTTTATTACCAGTGGCATCTGGTTAATGTCAATGACATGACTACACCTGTAGTAAATTACATAGAAAGAGTTATAATGAATGTGTTACTTGATTCCATCAGGAAAAAGGCCTCATAAGTTGAACAAATGAGGAGAAATATGTGGACAAGGCATTAGTGCCTTGTAGAGAGTCCAGCTACGCCTGGTTTGCATCTATTTCTTACTATTTGTGAAACAGATTCCACACGAAACCTGGCAGCAAAATGGGCTGCTGAGAGTGATAGGTTCTTGGGTATATTGTTTTAAGGCCAGATAACATTTGTGCTCCTTTTCTGGTCCTTTGGCCAGAAAGAGCAGCTTTGTTAGGGATTTTTTTGTCTGTGCCTATTAGTGTTTCCTGGTTTCCATCTTCTTCAACTCCAACTTCAGAATACATGAAGCCAAAACAAAGCCCAGGAAACTCAGCACTGTGTTAATGCTTCAAGTCCGCATTAGCCCATTAACCGTCTCTCCACATTATGATCTTCTTATGTTTATTTTATTTGTGTTTTAGTCATACTTAGTAATAGGAACAGGGTAAGTATATCTACTACATATGGCCAGAAGCAGTTATAGCATTAGATAAATTTCAATTACATCAAGTTGGTTAATAGTGTTAAAAGCGATGAAAAGCCAATAGAAGGTCTGTGTTTTAGATCAGAAAAAGGTAATGATACGGAGATGGATGTCATAGGAAGAAACATGACATTAAATAAGAGGCATCTTTAGGAGTCTACAGGGCTTACTTAGGTCAAGGGTGATGATAATAGGATTGTGAAGTCCTTTGTATGGAATTTCTTCTATCCTTACTCCACAACCAATCTCTGGAATAAGAAAATAGAAAACGTAATTTATCTCAGGTTGGAAGACAAAGGAAGAATAAAGAACAAGATATCAAAACAGTATGGTCACATCCAAGGGCTAAACATAAATGTCAGACTGTGAGACTCAGGCTGAGAAAGGAATACAAAGCAGCAAAAAAAGTACCAACTACTCTAGGAGAGCTCCAAGTCTATGAATTTTCCAGATCATGGCAAATAATTTCAGGCTTGCCTACATTGAGATGTAGTAGGAGGGAACAAGTGGAGAAATTGGAAGGATTATTGGCTGCAGTGCCAGAATTTCCCAGGCTGATGCCAGAAATCATGTCCTAGAAAGTAAAACATGTAAACCTTCTGAGAAGCAGGATGGGCTATGTGACCTCTGAGGCAAAGAAGACCAGGAAGACTAGATCCAGTGATGTGTTCAGCAAGAAGTTTCACCAGATCATCTGGAATGTGGTAGATTATTAATCTGATTTGCAAATGGATGCAAGTTCTTCTTGTTCTTATGACTCACAATCAGAAACCACAAGAACAGAACCTCCGGTCTGTTCCTGCCTGCTGGCACATGAAATAGCAGAGGAGGTGGTTCAAGAGAAGGATCAAACTAGGAAACAGCCATTAGATGTCCCTGACTGCAGCAACTTTGCTCAAGGCTAGCTATGACCTCAGAGCGCCTACACCAGGCTCACATTCTGTAGCAAGTATTCAGGTAACATCTCTTCACCTCTATTCTTAGACCAAATCAGTGATGGACACTTTTTGGCTTTCTTCTCTGTCAGTAGGTTTCCCAACATGTTTGTTTCCCTCCAGCAACCTCTTTTTGTTTTCTCTGCATGTGGAAGTAGGGAAAATTTCTCTCCTAGTATGTATGGTTCTCCCTCATTTCTCTACAAGTCTGTGAGCTGCATTTTGAAGAAAAGGCATGAGGACGTTGATGAAATTACTTGGAAAGTATCTCCTCTCTGGGCCTAAATATTTCAATCCTTACAAAAGAAGAGTTTAGCTAACAAAATTGGCAATTTAATATAGTTACATTTTTTACTTATATTAATATCAGTTGATCTTCTCAATATCCTGTGAAGTTCATACTTTTTCTGAGGCTCACATCAGAAAAAGATACTGAAGCTAGAATTTGAACCCAGATATATGCACATTTATATGTCTACACCTATATATGAGTACCCATATAGGAGTCATAAAAATTATATCTAGATCTAGCTATTGATATATGTCCTGATTCTTGAATCTAGGAAGGTATCCATATTTTTATGACCCAGAACCAACAGTTCCATTTTCAGTTCGTGCTTTGTATTAGAGTAATTGTCCTGGAAGAAGAAACTTAGTGAGGAAAAAGGGGGGCTCTAGTGTGGGAGAGACTGTTCCATTCCAGGGAATCAGATTAATTGCATTGTAGGGTGACATGCATTACAGTGTGCATAATTCTTCTTCTAAACCAGGGCTGTGATTGTACACTGGCTGCTGACAGAAGAGAAAGAAAAGAGTTAGTTTAACTGTTTTCTTTCCTTCTTTAGAGCAGAAGGGCCCTCTCAGGTCTAAATCTTTAGAGACCAGGCCGGTGTGAAATGACCATGGCCAAGTTTATGGAAATGGCACCACCACAGGGTAGTGGGTTCTCTCACTGTTTTGAAAAGCCAGTTGTGCAAGATTATAAATAAACTGTCTTGAGCATTTTCACAGATCTCACCAAAGCAGGACGTTAGAGGAGCGCGAATGGCTGCCTTTCCTCGCATCACCGCATCTTTCCTGGTATTCTCCACATTGACACATATTGTTTGTTCAGGTAAGCAAACTTACAGGTCTTGGGTGAGAAACATCCAAATTTATTTTACTTTAAGAAAGACAAAGAATAATTTGCGGCTGGATGGGAATATTTTCTGAGACATAGGCCTTTGAGCTTGGTAATGCAAATCAGTATCAATCAGGCATGACTGTTGGAAGGAGTTCCTATAGAAGATCCTCCGATATCTGAAAACTAAGTAACATACCTCTAGGTGATGCATGGGTCAAGAAAAATCAAAAGGGCAATTCAAAATTATTTTGAACATAAATAAAATGAAGCAAAATGAACAAAGTTTAGGTTCAAAGATGTGTCATTGTACCTTTTTCCTTTCACTTCTATCCTACCCTCACCCTGTATGTATCCAGTCTCATTAGTCTCTCTCTTTCCTGTGTTTCTTTTTGCTCAAATAAACATATATGCATATATGTTTATTTTATATATATACATATATATACATATACACATATAAATATGTATGTATGTATGTATGTATGTATGTATGTATATATGTATATATATCTTGTTATCCTTTCTACTTTCTTGCATAAAAGATAGCAAGCTAAAAAACACCTGAGCTTGTTTTCACTTGTTGCTTTTGTTTTATATCCTGCATATGAATGAAAACCATAGGTTTTTATCCTTTTCTGACTTATTTCACTTAGCATAATACTCTCATTTGAAAACACTTACTCTTGAGAGTTTAAAATATCACCCAACAGTGAGAAATAAAGAAGAGGAGGACTATAACAGTTATCTTCTTATTTTGCTCTCTCACAGCCAGCTGATCACCCTCTGTCCCCAGGCGACACCAGCACCCCCATGCAAAACAGTTCACCATGATTTAGTCTCTCTAGAGCCATGGAACTCCTGAGTTTCCTCATCCTCTTTCACTGTCATCTTTAGTTCAGCCTCTTGGTAGGAACTAACCTAATACTTTATTTCCTATGTTATCTTTCATTTTTAAACAGTCTTTTAAATGTAAATACTTATCCCAGTTGTAGCAAAGAGAAAACAAAAGCCAACAAAAGTCAAGCAACTTAATGAAAGTGACAAGGTTGGCAAGTTGTGCATCCAGTCTCAAATGGTTTTTACTCTTTCTTTCTCAGTGCCACAGCCAATAGATAAATGAAGTCAGGAGTGTGAAATGAAAGGAACAATAAACAAATCAATAACGTAGTCACCACCCATAAATTCTGTTATATAATTTTGTGCAAATGAGTTATTAAATGTCATTTCTTTATTCAGTTAATAACTTCAATGAGTATAACTATATTCCATGGAAAACTTTTTCTTTTAACCTATAGTGTCTGTACTTTATTTGCAGGTAAACTCATCCGCCGTGATTACTCTAAATGGCCTAAGGTAAATTTAAATTCCTCAGTTCTGAATATCTGATCACTCTCTTGACTTGAGAGACCTAAACTTCATAGTGGTGAAGTAGAACAGTGTCCTATGTGACCTTGAGCACATATCTTAACCTCTTCAGGCTTAGATTTACTCCCAGATAACACAAGCATGATAATGGTAAAACATACCTCTAAGCATAAAATGAAATAACAACTGTCACTTGTTCAAGGTCACAAGGTTAAATACAGGGTTTATTCCCAATCTCAGCATGAACCCTCACTCTTACCAGCATTTGAGCCTCTGTTCTCTAGAAGTTCACAAACACATAAATATCTCTAGTCACATACTTCCTATAATGCTCTTCTGACATTGAGACTCCAAGTTTCAATGGAAACTTTGCATTTGGATTTTAAACTGAGATATTACAGTGCTCATGACTTTAAGAAATGATGAAATGGGTGAAGGCGCTGCACTCAGCAAAAAACAAACAAACAAAAAAACACCTTGCTTGACCAAAGCCCAGAGGAGAGGAAATCCTTGAAAAAGATCATTTAACTGGGAATATTTGACATTATTTCTATGTGGAACAGAAGTGGCAGGACAGGAATAATTGGAAGGGGGATGTCATAATATTTGCAGCCCCCGTGTAAAATGTACCACCGCATCTTGGATATTGGCGAAAAAGTGTACTGTCCGGATGTGCCTGCGTACGTTTGCGCTTCAAACAACCACTCTTACAAGAATGAGTGTTTCTTTTGTGTCGCTCAATGGTAAGTTCAAAATAAAATACCATTATTTTTTTCTATATATTTTTGTCACAGAAATTTTAAATAATCTTAGCCAAATAACTTGGATTTACTGATTTGTGATTTTTTTTTTTAGAAAATAGCCTCTATTATTCCCAAAAGACTGCAGACTACACATAAAATAATGTTTTAAAAAAAAAACAGAGCAAACATTCAAAGTTGACTCATTAAAGAAAAAGAAGAAAATCTTACACAATATTTTGATTGAATTGTACAGGGATGTTAGCAGATACTCCATAGAAATCCAATTTTTAAAAATCACTCAAATTTCCTGTAGCAACTTATATTGACGTACTTATAAATAACATCCATAAATGTTGTTCAGAAGATATAAATAGATGTAAATACAGATGTAGATATAGACATAGATCCAGGTATAGATACACATGAGTAACAAAGTGTGTGGTGAAAATT
This sequence comes from Cynopterus sphinx, assembly GCA_030015415.1. Taxonomy (NCBI): domain Eukaryota; kingdom Metazoa; phylum Chordata; class Mammalia; order Chiroptera; family Pteropodidae; genus Cynopterus; species Cynopterus sphinx. Next base: position 21,032,485 of record CM057387.1, on the reverse strand, counting down.
AACAGTGGGCTTTTAATAACTTTTTGACTTTCAAATAAATTCAAGGGAAGTTGAGATGAAAAAATTAATATTCCTTGTGATTTATTAACTCCATTAGAAATCATTTTTACATACCAGCCTGTGTCTTGTCAGTAACTCCTCATGACCTAGGCTACCCTTAAGTTTGATAACCTGCTAGGAGGGCCCAAAGAGCTCAGAAAAGCTGTTATACTCATGGTGATGGTTTATTACAATGAAAAGATACAGATTAAAATCAGTGGAGGCAGAAGGCTCACAACAGTGGAGTCCTGGAGAGATCAGGGATGAGCTTTCCATTGTCTTCTTCCAGTGGACTCACACAGGCAATGCTGAATTCTCCCAGCTATGATGTGTGACAACAGGTATGAAGTAGTGCCAACCAGGGAAACTCACACAATTCTTGGTTTCCCAGCTGTTTGTTGGGGGCCAGCCACCTAGGCATGCAGCATCTGCACTACAGACAACTACATAGTCTTTAACCTCCCCACCCCCTCCCAGAAAAAAATTTCAAACTGACACAGAGTGGCTGGGGACCACTAGGGAACTAAACAGGCTTTCACCTGAGCATAAGCAATCTGGCTAGGCCTATGGCCTTGGGTTACAAAACATTCTTATCAGGCAGGGTTTACAGGTTATTTTGCCAGAGATAATTAGAGCATTCCAGGTCTGCTGAGTTGGTTTCTTCATGTGCGTCTTCCTTTGAGAGGAAACCTCATGGACGTCTAGCATATTGCTCCAGTCCAAAGGAGAGAGGGTGAGAAGCTAGTTCAAAACAAGAAAAGATTTGCTCATCTTCAGAGCAAGTACTGGACCCAGAGGATGATTGAAATGTTCTTGAAAGGAAAAGAATGGGAACTGAAGCAGTGAATTAACCAAGTTTTTACCACTGGTTTCAAGGAAAGATGAATGAGTGATGGAAGGAGGGGAGTCATTCTGCACTGTCTGCTTTCCGTAGTGTTGTGAAGAAAAATTCAGGCAAACTGGACTCCTAGTCCTGAGAGATATCCACCATTTACAAACAGTATAAATCCTTTGAAAAAAGAAAACGAAAGAGTTCAGATCGTGGCCAGAAAGGATACAGAATCACAGCCCTTATCTTTAGAGGTCCCCGAAACAGATCCCAGACCCTTCAGAAGTATGTGGTCTTATCTGGCAAAAAGAACGTGTGTGTAGAAAAATTCATGATAATAGAGAACAGCAGTGGTTTTGTGGAACCAAAATAGTATCTTAGTAAGTTTTGGATTGGTTGACAGCATTTCAAAAATCAGAAAATATTTTTCTGGTTTTTAGCTTACTTTGAAAAAGCAAACATTATACTAATAGGAAGCTAGAATTTTTGCATGTAAGAAATAAGCAATGGTGGTTCATGGTAGCTGCCCATCCAAATGGACTGCAGGCATTCTAGGTAGCATTCTAGGTAGAGACTCACCTCTCTATTTAGGTGGAGGTGGCCCACTTCACTCATTTATATCAGCAGCTTGGCTCCTACAAGCAATTATGTTTATAGCCCTGATCCAAGTGAGTAGTTCTACATCAAAGGTAAGCCTGATATAAGGGTTAAGGTAGGGAGTCTCTTGAAGGAAGAAAAGGTTAAAGACTTCTCAAAGAAAATGAAATGCAAAAGAAAATTGAATAGACAATTTATACAGGGTTCAGTGCTTGGAAAAATATTTGGAATTGAGAAGATGTGCAGTGTCTTTGGGAGAAATAATAAAGAAAGAAATTGTGCTGAAATGAATGTTCTATATCCAGAGAACAATAATACATAAGGGTGGAAAGATAGGCAAAGGCTAGTCTTCTGGGAAACAAATATCAGAGTAAGGAGAATAGAATAGTCTATAGGCATGTAAACCTAGTGAAAAGTTTATTATAGTGTAAAATATGTGAATTACTATGCATCTTATTATTGCTATGGCTGTCTTTTCTTGGTAAAAAAAAATCTGGCATAGCTGTGTTTGATGGAAAGGTATCAAAATGAGAATAGGTTAGGAAACAAAAGGTCCTCTGTTGAAACACTTCACAGGATACTTTTTGAATAATCAAGGCGTCGGGGGAGAAATGTGCAGGCAATGATAGTGACAAACAGGAATGGAAAAAAGATGGATATAAAGGGAATTGTGAAAGCAAATCTCCCCATTAGGATGTCATTTGGAAGATATGGGAATGTGAAACAATGCCCACTTTCCTTTTGATACTAGTTTTTTATTCTCTTCTCTTTAGGGAATTTGGAAATATTAGCTTTAAAAAATATGGAAAATGTGATTAATGGATAACAGAGTACTATACTCATTTGTTTTCACTAAATGCTGAAAATCATTTCGTCTGGAATTTGAGGGTGTGTAATAACACACTTCTACGCTGCACCCAAAGTTGGACCAAATTGGAAATAAAGGAATTAAACTAATGGAGGATCAAATATCACATTTATTACAAATAAACATAATAAAAGAGGTGGTAGATGTTCATCTCCATGTGTTGATTGCTTACAGTCAGCTTTCATTTTGCTTATGTCCAAGGTCTGTTATTAAGCAGGCTTACTTGACATGCCCCTGAATTAAATTTACTGCAAAGTTCATGTTCCTCTCTGCAAGGTCAGACCCTGCCCCACTAATCTCACTTAAAGATGTGAGCAAAAGAGAAAATACTCATGAATATGAGGCTTTCTACCTTATATTCATGAATGAAGCCCAACTTCATTAGGTGAGAAAAATGTCCACCTGCTAATAGAAGGAGGGAGTTTTGGGGGACAGGTATGTTTTAGAGAGAGCAAGAGTGAGCCATATCATTTAACCCCCTCGTTCCAGCATCCCTAATTCTCACTCCATCCCACAGTTACTATTACATCGGTTAACAAATTCCATTTTCTATTTTTTGCTTAATCGGGTTTATAAACCGTCACTTCTGACAGAAATACCTTGACTGCTACAAGGAGATGACGTCATTATTACGTTTGAGGTTGGGGAGACGAAAGGTGAAAAAAGTGGCCTTTGGGTGTGTGCTCTGTGTCATGACCTGTTATTGCCACTATATGTCAGCCTCACTCTTCTAGCTCAGTCTGACCAGGTCCTTATTTAACCCGAAGCGTCCAGAGGAGGGCGCAGAGCTCTACTTTCTCGATCACTTTTCCAGCTAATAACACACAGTCCACCTTTGCTGGCAACAGGGACCCACCTTACAACTTCTTTCCTCCTTGGTTTTGCACAAGTTTTTGTACATGGATAGGCCTAGGCATACCGTCTTTTAATGCGCCTGGGCATCTGTGTTCTGTATTAATTCTCCAGGCGATTGGGGAAAGCACATCTACATTTGACAGTCATTTCTAGACTGAGTCTCCCCATTGTTGCATATCCTCAACAGCTGGCAAAATGGAAAGCGCAGGGTATGAAGTCACTGAGGAAGTGACATCGGGAAGGAAACCTCTCTGGGCTAACTGTCTCTCTGAGAATTTTAACTCTGATAATAAAAGTTAGATAACTTTTATATAATTAACATTGCATTATATAATTAGCATCACTGTGTGTACTGCTTTGTCTTTGTCACTTTGCAAACACGAGTAAAACAAAGTCAATTAAACCCAAAATGCACTGACTGAAAGCCTAATTCAGGTGGTCACTGACTGGTTCACTGAGTTGGGTTGAGGTCTGAGACCATCTGAACAGTCTGACTTCCACAGTATTTCTCATGGGCTAGCATATACCAGGGTTTCCCACAGATGGGAAAGTCACTGCATGGTGGAGCGAAAACATTGCCCTGGAGGTCCGATTAGAAGGGAGAACTGCTTACCTGGAATCCAAGCCTACACTCCTGAAGCTTTCAATCATCAGAGCCTTTCCTAACAAAAGTTTGCTCTCTTTCCCAATTCACAGTAGAAGATGAATCTTCTGTCTTCTACACAATACACACTCAAACCTCTTTTCTCCAGGAAAAACGAACGCAAACAAAACGCTGGGACTTCAGTCATTCCTCAAGCCTTGTTTTCTATTATTTCTTTTTTTCTGGTCTGGACGTGCTACATTTAGATAGTACTCATTGTATACTATGTAGGCATTACCTTGATTAAATAGCCTGTCGATTAGCTGAATGAATCTTCTTTTAGTACATTATGTTTGGACACTACTGGGATGGGTGGATTCCTTGCATTGTTGCAGTGCCGGTAGCTACTGAGAAGTAGGTAGAGGCTCTCTGTCAGCAATCGGGGTACATTTACCTTGTAACCTTTGCCACTAAGAGAACACTGCAAAAGGGCCCTTGCTCACTCAGACAATGCGATTTCAACTTAAAGATGATTTCGATTATTTGGAAAAAATGTGGAGGAGAATGTTAAACATTTCACTGTTTCCTCTTCTTGTTGAAGTTAAATTCAATAGGAAATGGTTGAATTATTTGAAGTTTCAGTGAGATAAGCTTTCTTTCTTTTTGAATTCACTGTGTAAAACAGATTTTTTTTTCTCCCAAATCCTGGCTGAATTGTGTGTTACACTATTTTTTGACATAATATGGAATCTCAGGACTCTGTTCATTCAGTAATTATTTTTATTCAGTAGTTCCTACTCTGTGTAATGCACAGTGCTTGGTGCTGGTATAAGCAAGCAGATAAGACAGACAAGTCTTGTGGAGCCTGAATTTTAGTGATGAGAGTTGAATAATATACACATAGAAGAACAGGCAATAGCAGGTAGTAATGAATGGTGACTAAAACAAGGTCATATAATAAGTGAGACACATAATAGCAGATAGTTGATGATAGTGAATAAAACAAAGTCATATAATAAGTGAGACACATAATCAAATTTTAATAGCTAGACACTAAATGAATGTTTGAGGCCATAAACTTCTAAACACAGACTCTACCTGAATTCACCATAAGAAAAGCTTGTGATAAAAAATAAGGAGAGACAAACATGGATAAAAGACAATTTAAAAAAATAAGTGCAAGAATTTTTTAATCCAATCTCACATAGAATTCAGTACAAAACATTTAGCCGAATCAATCACAGAAGATACAGGCTAGAGCCTGTCTGATTTAAAAGTTGAATGTTTTAATGACAAAACATTTTAGAGAATACTGGAATTTGGAAAAATAATCTAGACTGGCTCCTTCTCATCATTCAAACATCTATTCAAATAGTACCTCCTCTGAGAATCCTTCTCTGATCACCCAATCAAATTTGGCCCTCGTTTCCATATTATTCTCTAGCCCAATATCATGATATATTTTATTTTAAACACTCATCAGCATATGAAGTCATTTTATTATAGTCTATGATCATTTTTTTATAAAACTACAAGAAAATAAATTCCAAGAAGTAGAGTCCTTGGCTGTCTTGTTCATCAGTGAACCTCTAGTGAGGATAATAGTGTATGAAATAGAGAAAGAAAAAGATGAAGTTGACTTTTACTTGTGTTTCACTGTTACGAAGTTATGTTAATAATGTGTCAGGGTAGGGAGGACTTAGAGGATTACAGACTCTACGGAAATATCAAAGAAATTGATCCATATCGTCTGGAGAAAAAGGACTTTTCCAGGCACTCTAGAGCTGCCTTTGCATGTCTGAAGGGATGCACTTGAAAAGAGAGAGCAGATTTGTTCTATTGGGCTCCGCTGTAGAGAACTAGAATGTATGGAAGCTGCAGAGAGAAGGAGTTCTCTTCAATATGTAAAAGCTTCTGAGCAGTCAGTCCAAGCAGACCAAAAATTCGGTGATCTTTCTTGGTAACGAGTCTGTATATTAGACACTAAAACTTTATGGGAAATTGGAGTATATCCTTCTTTCTTAATGTCCAAGAAAACATTAGTGTCATTTTAGATGTTATTAAATATTCTGAAAAATAATAAGTAAACCGTGACAAATTAAGTTGGGGTAAAACTGAGTTAAACGAAATGAAACATTTTCTGTATTGCAAAAAACTTAACAGAGCCTTTAATAAAATCAAGTACATTGTGAGTCTCTCTAAAAGAAATAGAGATCCACGGTTTCTCAAATCTGATTGGCCAAGGAACAGTTTTGTCAAGAAATACTAGTTAACATTTCATGGGATAACAGTGTCTTGATGATCGATGGTTTATGATTCTCTATGTGTAAAAAGGACATTGATTTGTGATTCTTTACATGTGAGAAGGAATTGGGGGGAGGTGCAGAGAGCAGAATGTCATAGGTTGAATGCGTCTCCCCAAAATTCCTTTGTAGAAGCCTAACCCCTAGTAAGACTGTATTTGGAGACAGTGCTTTTACAGAGGTAATCAAGGTTAAATGAGGTCATAAAAATGTGGTCCTGAGCTAATAGGACTTTCATCCTTATCAGAAGAGGAAGAGACACCAGGGATCCTGCACACAAGGACTATGTGAGGACACAGTGAGAAGATGGCTATCTACAAGACAAAGTGAGAAGTCTCAAGAGAAACCATCCTGCCAACACCTTGATCTTGAACTTTCAGTCTCCAGAATATGAGAAAATTAATTTCTGTTGTTTAAATCAGCATTATTTGGTATCATGACAGCCCTAGAAGACTAACATATTCTCTAGTATTGGCTAACTCTGGGGTTACAGGTGTTCCTTCAGCACTGAACACAGTAGACATGATTTTACTAATAGGAGATGAGAGGTGTGTGTGTGTGTGTGTGTGTGTGTGTGTGTGTGTGTGTGTGTGTGTGTGTGTGTGTGTAATCGAGATCTATATAGTGTGAAGCCACCTAGGAGCAACATAAACCAAAAGGAACAGAGTTGTTGTTGTTTCTACGCATTATCTTCTCCCATGACTGGAACTCTGTAGCCTCAGTGATTCAAAGAAAATTCTACAGAACCAAAACATAGGATCCTTGCACGTGCTAACTCCCTGTTCCCATGAAAGGCAGGGAACAAGGTCCTTCCAGACACAAGATCCAAATGCAAAAATCCAGATCTCTTGGTCATTGTGCCTCAGTGCACACAGAAGCATGATCACAGTAGGGGCTACATCAGAAAAGGGAAAAGAAGGAAAAAAGGAGCTAGAGTGTGAAGGCATCACATAGGAAAGGGAGAAGAGGGCTGACAAAAGGCTAGAGCTAGTCCAGCCAAAGCTAGGCAACTGATTTTAAAACTGTCATAAGAAGGCCTCAGGGTGTTGGATGGAGTGTGTGCTGGATGCCAAGGATGAAGCCTGGGAGTTAGGCATGGGCTGGAGCAGCAATTAGGAAGGGAAACAGAATTAAGGAGGAAAGTTCCAACTTCTTTCCACTCACCCCTGATCCTCAGCCTTATTTATCATTTGTACATATTAGTGTTCCAGGGAGGGATTTTAACTGGAAAACTGGAAGCACCAGCCTAAGCTAATCTCACTAGATGTTTGGGAAGCAGAAAGCACGGAGTAGAGAAAAGACTGTCACAGCATTGCGCCTTGGATTGATGAGAGTGGGTGGATGGGGCAAGAACCCTTGTCTCCTGCCTCTAGAGCACACCCTCTTCCCACTGGGCCCCTCCTTTCCAGGTGATGCTCACACGTGAAAATGCCATGCACTCCACCCCAGCCCTGGGTTCCCTCTGCCTGGGCATTTAAAATAGCATCTATCCTTCCTGGTTGCTCTGAATCTGCCAGTTTTACTTCTGTTATTCCAATTTTCGATGTGTCTCCAAATCTCCCTTAGATTTAAAGGCAGTACCCCACAGTAATTAAAATCCTTGGCTCTTAATTTGAAACTGGCCCCTTGGCACAAGTTCATTACCTTTGCTAAATACAAGGGCAAATAACTGCAGCTCTCTCCTAAGATTACTGTGTCTTACATGAGATCATGCCCATAGCAGGTGTAGCCCGGTTCTAACACACAGCAAGTGCTTAATGTAGGGCCGATTTTCTTATTCTAACTTTCCCTTCTTGCAGCCATTGTCCTTTACCTGGATGACTGCCAGCTGAGGCACTAGTTCTCTTCTTCCCTCCAGCTCACAGTTCAGGAGCTCCTCATTCAGGCCCTGCTCCAGTTTAATTCTCTCACCCTTCTTTGCTTTTCTCTTTGCTCACCTTTCTCTTCCCCCTCTGTGGCACCCAAATCCACTGGGGAAGAAATTAGGGATTCAGCACTCTCAACTTCTCTTTCATGCTTATGTTTGTTTGTTTGTTTGTTTGTTTGTTTATGTTCTGAATTCTGTGTTGCCTTCCCTAGAATAAAACCTTCCTCACTCTGGTCCTCCCTGATAAGGCCTCACATTTTGGCCCCTCTAAGAATACAGGGAGGAATTACAAACTGCCCTTGGTGCAGAGTGGACTGCTTTTCAAAAGCTTCACAGACTCCTTTCATTCTCAAAGGACCCTCTATCATTTGTGGCTCAGGGTGTGGCTTGAAAATTCCCTTTCCTGTGTAAACAGCTGCCAAAACCCAAAGAGAACCACACTTGATCATTCGACCTCACTTTTCCTCACCTTCTTAAATTCAAAGACCTTTCTCTCCACACTTTCTTCATCAGTTTTACCTTCAGGTACAGCCTGAGAGTCATTACTTCAGTCCCACCCTTGAGAATTTAACCTGACACTTGGCCTACTAGCTGCAGCCACCATTGACACTCACATTCCCCACATCTACTAAATCTTGCCTGAACCTCGACCGCCAAACCATTAACTGCTCATGCCATGCATAATCCATCTGAATCTCTCAAACATCTCTCTTCCAAGCCTACCATAGTCTTTATGGCTCCACCTCAAGTCTCTGAAGTGCACATCCCCATCCATAAAATCCCTTTTTCTATTTCTCACTCAGTGTCATAACATGTTCTGAGGTTAATATTTAGGTTAGTTCTGACTGGGCCTGCTAAAATCTGATGCTAATTTTGTCCAGTGACCATTAATTTTTGTATCCCTGTCGACTATCTGATATGCTCTCATCAATGTCTGTGCCAAGCTTTCTCCATCCTGCCACAGCAAGTGACAACCCAAGGAGTTAACAGCTGGAGCCAACCTTACAATGGGTTCCTTCATCTTCCTCTCCCGTTCAAAATATCTTTGTCTTTACATTCATCTACTTGTCCCTGCCCCCTCTGTCAGAGGGACTGCTGTTTCACCTAGGCTTTTAATCCTGTTTTCCACTTTTCTGTACTCCTCTCATTAGCCATCCTCCACCACATATACTGATTTTTTCTTCTTCCCTGTAGCTTTAAGACATATTCAGTCATCCCAGATCTTGCTAAAGCTTTAGCTTCTTCCATTTCCCTCCTACCTTTTCCTATCATACATCCAAAAAATATCATAACCATATCTTTCCACTTCATTCTGATCACCCTTTAATCCCATTCCCACTCATCTTTGATGAAATTATATTTTCAAACTGCAAAAAAAAAAGACTCCTTGGAACATGATGGTTTTTACTCAGCGTTCATTCTCTTCAAAAGTTCATAGCAACAATAAAACATAATTAGTTCTCTTTATCAGAACGTTCACTTCCCTTCTTTTCCATGACTGAAGCCAACATTGTCTTCTCCATTAATTCATATTGTGATCTTGGGGAGATTACTTAAACCCTCTGAGCCTCGACTTACTTAATGATAAAATTAGGGCTAAAAAATTCCTTCCTCAGTGATAAACTTTGACATTTTCTCTTATTCCATAGCTTAATTTCTTCTACTACATGAAGTTTAGAATTTTAAATAACAATCCCCACCTCTCAGACAGACAGAAAAATACTTCTTACCTCAAATAATTAATGTGTTGGTCAGGTAGGAAGTAGCAATTAAGTGACAAGGAGTGCACCACCACCCAGGGTGTGACATTGTGCTTTGAGAGCCTCTCAAAACCAGTGATGACTCTGGATGACCTCATAGGGAAGGTGGAGAGGCCAAGTGTCACCATATAAACATGGCCCCTTTCCTAGGGCATGCCTGGTGCAGCTGCTGTGACAGCCCTGAGCAGCCTCTGCATCACAGCCACCTCCAGCATGAAGGCTATTGGGGGTCTTCTCCTGCTCTGCACAGTGACCTACTTCTGCAGCAGCTCAGGTGAGTTAAAGGTAGATAGTGCCCTGTATAGCCATTAAGCCTGTTTTTCCAAGTAACCTCTCCTGGGATGTGAGCTTGGGAGAGAAATGTCTGGTCATGTGGATTTAAAGTGTGCTGGTTTAAACTGATTTGGCGTGGAGTGGACACAGTGCTGGCCTGGGAAGGGAGAATTTTCTGTTCCTGCTAGACTTTGAGGGTTTGGGCCTAGTGTATTCCCTTTTAAGGATTTTTATTTCTGTCCACAGAACACAGAAATGGACCCCTCCCCTCATAAGTCTTCCACCATAAAAGGACACTGGAACTTGTTAGATACTATTCAATACTATTCCTGTTATTAGATACTATTCCTTGGTGCAAAATGCAGAAAAACTTGGATGCCTATCAAGACTGATCCAGAAGGACTGAAATAAAACACAATTCTCCAAAGCCCAGGAGTTATCCATTAGACTTTTATATGGTTGAAACATTGCTTAAATCAATCCATACACTTTAAAGACATGAGGAGGGGGAGAATATCAAAGATAGGAGTGGCGACTGCAATATTGCCTTTTGCTATCTGACGACGAACCATTATTAAAGACACAATGAGCTTCAGAAAACATCCCATGGTAATGAAGGGAGGAAATTTGGATAATTCTCTTGCCTGAACCAAAGGCTTACCTAACCCACCAGCCATTTGGCTTCCTCAGCGAACAACTAGAATCTCATGTAAGGTTGGAGTGTATGCTGAGACCCATTGCCAGAGGAAATGCAGAATCTTAATCTATAGGATCAGATTTACGTTAATTAATGAGGCTTCAAGTGTTTGCTTTATTACTAACATTTCCATCTGTATATCTCTTTCAGAAGCTGCTAGTCTGCCTTTAACAGGGGTAAGTGTACCAAATTTATTTTTATTTCAATTCCAATCGACTGTCAGTCAGCAAATACTTATGAAATATCTCTGTAGGATTAATTCAGTATGGTTAGGGAGGGAGGCACAGATCAAGAAATCTCTGCTGTTTGATGAAATGTGACACACATATAAATAACCACAGCCTTATAAACTATTCCAGAGTTAAAAGAGAGAGAGGTGACATCCAGCTAAGAGCTGGTGAAGTCCTCACGGAAGGGACAGCATGTGAGGGGGCCAGACGTTGGTTAATTTCTCAGGCTCTGGATTCAAATCCCGACCCCATCACTTTCTAGCTCTCATGTTATACAAACGCTCTCTTTTAAGCCTTAATTTCCCCCACCTGTAAATAGGGATAATAGTAGAATCTACTCTATTCAGTTGTTCTTAAGATTAAACAAAGAAAATTCATGTAAGAAGTAAGTTTACTGTCTGCCTTAGAAATGCTCAGGAATTATTAACTGAGTCTACGAGTAATAACAGAAGTGTTCCTAGTAGCACTAGTATTTCTCCTAGTGGTAATAATATTACTAATAGCAGTAGCCACAGCAGCATCAGATTGCCTGAGCTGGGACTTCTAGGATGGTATTTTGCTTCTTGTGCCATAGAGTCTGGGGTATCCTAGCTTAAGGACCGGGAGGAAGGCAGAACGTTCTCTTGTGTCGGTCACAGGTGGACTGCAGCATTTACAAGAAGTACCCAGTGGTGGCCATCCCTTGCCCCATCACGTACTTGCCTGTTTGTGGTTCTGACTACATCACCTATGGGAATGAATGCCACTTGTGTACTGAGAGCTTGTGAGTACCTCACGGGGAAAAATAAGAAATTGGGGCCAGTGTCTTCCACCACAACTTTTCCATGAGCCTGCTTAATTAACTCCATAAACTGTACTTACTCCCACCCAAAGCAGCTGGTAGAGATAGAAAAGTGACTACCTCACAGTCAGACAAGGGGTGGGCCACTGTGTCTGCCGGCTTGGACTGGTCACAGAACCTCCAACTGAGGGAGTCTAACAAGACCATGAGTTTTCAAATTGCTGTCCCAGAGCCCAGAGATTCTGGAGGGGCAAGTCGGGCGTCACTGAAGGGATTCAGGGAATCATTTAGGGTGGTTTCCACCTTCAAGGGCAGCCTTTGACTATTTTAAATGGTGGAGTTCCACGCTAAACAATAATTTTCTACATGACTCTTAAGAGATCATAATACAGCTTGTTTCTTAGACAAACTGGCTAGAGAGCCTTTATGCTCCACAATTTCCTAGTGGCTCTAAATATCTATAGCCTTAAGGGGGATAAAGCTACCATAAAGACATGTTTACCTTTTATCTAAAATAGAAGGATGCAAGCTGTCAGTGCTTGGACCTAAATCTCGGGGATGTGTGTTGTTAGGTATTTTGTTTGACCTGCAAAGTGTTTTTGAAGGCAATGCAACTAGGAAGATGTCACTTCTTTGTTGTAGAACAGGCAACTTAGCAGTTACTGTTTTACAGTTAAGTCCACATTGCTCGTCATTGACCCTCTTTTAGACCCACTGGATTTGGGCCACATATCTTGGCTCTTGTGTTTTTCATCTTTATGATTATTTTAACAAGCTAGAATATCTGGTTAGGCCCTGAGCCCAGAAGGATATATCTACTTGAATAAGTATTATTCACATGCAGGAACATTTAATTCACAAAAGGGAACGTTCTCTAACATGCTCACCCATGGTACCCTTGGCTTAAAAACCAGCTCATAGTTAAGGACACTGAAGGGGACCTGTGCTGGAAGTTCTTCTCACTAGTGCAGGATCCGGCCTCATCACAGGTCCTGCTGAGCTGCGGAGGCTAAGGGGCAGGCCACTTCAACCTCGGGTGTCAGAATCTTTCCTTCTTTATTGTTTTGAGACACTGGGTGATCAGCCTGGGCTTTGGGATCAGTGGAAACAGCAGGCGGGGTGGAGGTATCACTGGACTAAGGAAGTTCTGCTTCTCCCTCTGTCAGCATCTGTCTGTGGCGAGGACATTCCCTTTCAGAGACTCGGTTACCACATTTGCAAAATGAGGCTCTGCCTCATAATCTCTATCTTCCTTTCAGCTCCGCACTACACACACCACTGCTAACGAATCTTGTTAATGGTGTCTCCCCTTAGGAAGAGTGATGGAAAGGTTCAGTTTCTTCATGAAGGAAGGTGTTAACCTCTCAGCAGCTGCAGGCGCAGAGCAATGCCAACCTTCAGTACATCCTCGTCGTTCCTGGGCGCCAACTGCCGCCTCCCTCATCGTGGCCGAAGTTGGGGGAGGGGTGGAGGCAGGTGCAGAGTGGTCCCTGCTGAGTGGACATACTTGCCGTCCTCTCCTTCAAACTCATGCATAATGAACTGGTTTCTTTTTGCACTTCATTAAAAGGACCTCCCCAAAAAGTTTATCTTTACTTCTGTTTGAATTTGTTTCTTAGATATGGGTATAATACCTCAGTTTAAAAAGAAAACTAAGAAACATATAAATGTGGTTGTTCAGGAGAGAGTTTTGTACAAGGAATCTCAAATGGCTTCCAAGAAACATGTGTGTGCACACACGTACACACAGACGCGCACATATGTCACACACATACATGGATTGGAATGAAGTTCAGTTCAATTACCGTTCACACTCCAGAGGGGGTTCTAATTTGTGTGATAAACATAAATTAGAAAATAACTATACACACTAATAAATGCTGTGACATACGTCTAAACTAGGTTATATAGTGGAGTAACCCTTCTGTAGTGTAAATCTGATTCTATTACTTCTCTATTCAAAATCCTAAAACCCAGACTCATGAGCATAGTATAACCTGCCCAGCGCCTTCTTTCCCAGTTGTCTCTGAAAGACACTGACTCTAACCCCACCCCCAGCCCTCTGTGAAAATGGCCTTTGTCCTTTTGGTTTTAGTTGGCATTTCTCCTTTCTATGGAGCCTTCTCTGTGCTTGGTTTGGCAAAGAAATGTCTGAGAGGTCAGGGGTTGATTTGTAAACTAGTTCTGTCACGTGCAAACTGTGTAACTTTGAGTGGGTAGTTAAATACTTGGCTTTATAGGGCTTTTGGAGTAATGATTAAATGAAATAACACAAAGCACCTTACATGTGACAAATATACACTTGATCAGTATTAATGCCTTTTCCTGACTGTGCACCATTCGCTCATCTATCGTGTCACAGCACGTTGTATGTAATACTACTTATCACGATGTACTGAATATCACATTGGTGGGTGTGTTCTCCTCCCCCTATTAGATCATAAGCTCTTTGTGGGCAGGGACAATACATCTTGGTAATCCTAGTGATTAGTATAATGCTTGATTCACGATTAGTATTTCATAAACATCTTTAAATCGCCATGATGCCACAGAGGTCAGTGACACGAATTCAGCCTGGAGTGTTGAGAAATGCCCCTTTTGAGTTGCAGTTTATCCAAGTAGGGATGGGTAGGGGACAGGTAATTCCAGGTAAAGATAAAAGCGAATATAAAAGCATGGAACTTGAAAGAAAATGCATAGGAATTAATTACTGAACACAATTTCTCAATTTGTAAAAATAAATGTTGAACACCCACCATGCTTGTACCTGAAACAGAACTCAATCTCAGCTGCTTGACTTGCTCCCCTTTTTTCTATCATGCCATCTCAGGGAATGGCACTACTGTCCAGCAGTTCTTGCAACCAAAAGTGTCAGAGGCTTCCACGACTCATCTCTTTCTCTAATTCCACACCTAACTCGGTAGCAGGCCCGGTCTGCTCCTCTGTTAAAATATCTGCAAAATCTAATCACTTTTAACCCTAGTTAAAGTCTCTATAATCTTGCATCTGTACTGCAAAACCCTCCACAATAGAGCTTTTGTCAGCATCAATAAATTTTGTGGCCAAAGTGACAGACATAAGAAGCTGATTTTTGTATGTATAGTTAGCAAAAACACAGTACCTAATTGGAAATGTTTAATGAGAGAGATGAAGACATTTAATAGCATGTAGTTATGCATATGGCAGTCAGATTTCTAGTTTCTAGCTTGGGCAATGTGGGTATTGAGACAATTTCTTTATGTTGAGAGTGTCTTACATATTAAAAGCTTAATTTGTAGTATTGAACTCACTGTTAGTTATGAAAGCTTACTTATGACTATCTTTTGGGAAACAATGTGGATAGAGGAGGCTATTTTCACATTCAATCAAGGAGTCACCTCTGTAGGGTTCCTGAAAGTTAGTCACCTGGCCTCCAATGAAACACTTAAAATGAGAAGATTCTCATTATCTCTAGTCATTATCAAACATCTCTGGTCATCACCAAGTTCCTTTTTTTCTATCATGCCAGGATCCATTATTTCTAGTAAGGCCGCAAAGATACATCATTTGCTTATCTTAAGATGGTTCCTAAGTGCTTTCTGAATGTTTTCTCCAGATCATTGTCACTGTCATCCTATTCTTTATCACAGTCTTTGTCACCAAATACTAACGTTTGTTGAGAGCTTAATATATGTGAGACCCCCCCGCCCAAAATGCTTCATATATGCAATCTCATTTAGACCTCGTAGGCTTGTGATGATGGTGCTATTAACTAAATTTATTCTATAAGCTTGTTAAAGAAAATTTGTTTGACACTTGTTAAAGTGGTAAGAAAGACATTGTTCAAGGCATAGTCTTGAGTAACCCTACTACAATAAGGGGGAAAGATGGGGCTCAAATCTAACTACAAATGGGCGTGACAAAGAGCAGCATGAGGAGGTCAGGTCAGTAGATGGAAAATTATTAACAGAAAATATTGAGAGTAGGAGGATTTTTGCTCAACTAAATGAGACAGAATTCTTGCTAAAGGCAGCCAAGGGCTTATACATTACAGGTGGGGGATGAAGAACTTGATCAGAAATCAAGAGTGATCAAATACCAATGGTAGGAGAATTGCTTATCAGGGTTCTATGCTGAGGCCTATGCTGGGCAAGCCAAAGACATGAGGTGCTGAGGGAGGCTGGGAGCAAGTTCAAGACCTAGGGAGCAGAGGACTCAGAGAAGCTTAACTAAAGTGTGGTCAAGGAGAGAGTCTTTGTCAAGCTACCCTGAGGATGGTGGCAAAGTTTCTGATTAATCCTGGTATGTTCAAGTTGAAATGTAGTCTCTAAGACACAGGAAACACTCATGAATAGTTACTAAATGATCAAATGAAGATAAACTAAGGCTTCCAGCAGTTAAATAACTTGCACAAGGTCATGTAGGGAATGATAGAGCTGGCAATAAATTCATGTCTGCAAGACTCTTTAGAGTTTCACCTGTCAATAACATTAAGATGCCTGCCCTTCCCTCACCTCCAATTCCATCCCAACACTAATTTCAGTTGTCTTTATCTTTTTGAAAAGAAATGTGAATTTTAGTCTCCTAGACTTTGGCACTACTTTCATTAGCGATACAGATAGTGTCTTCCAGTTCTGCAAGATTGCAAGAGTTGCTTCCAAGGTTGTCTCATAGAGTCAATCTGAAAATTGGCACATTCTAAAATAAGCGTCCTGTAGTCTTCATCAAAGATTTCAAATGAAGCATGGTTTGAAGAAAGCACAATTAAACTTATTTAAACCATAGCCAAATGATCTATGGCTTATCTATTGAAGGAATTGTATTCATGGAAGATGTCACTGGCCATCTATGTAGACATGGCCCAGGGCAAAGTTCATTTTATACTTGATAACCACCAGTCTGTGTCTGGAGACTAGAGAATCATGGCCAAAGTCTCAGGGATAGTCTAGCCATTGTAGCCACTAGATCCTTTCTTGGTTAAAAATGGTCACGGAGCTCTTTATTATTAGCATTGAAGGGGTCTTTCTAAGGGCCCTTGATAAAGCTTCCACCAGGTAAACGTGGTGTGAGTGCTCACCAGCTCCACCTGTTGTGCCATCTCCCCGAATTTGGGATTCCTGAGAAAACCATCTCCTTGATAAAGAGTATGAATCGCTGTTTGTGTTTGTGGAATAAACACCTGGGTTTTGTTGCCTTTTCTCTGTGCCCAGTCTGGGGTCTTCCCTGGCAACATTTCCCATCTGAAGCTGGAGAAGAGGAAAGAGGGGAATCTGGGAAAATGTCAAAAGCTATAAAGCTGCCATGCTGATGACAGTTCCTGGAAAAAGAATATAACAGAAAACGCAGTGAAATTATTTTAATACCTTGTAATTTCACTTACCCATCTTTAGAGGGGGAAAAAAATGGTAATACCTAGGCCACAGATTATTTTTTAATGACCAAATCACGTAACAGATGTTGAAAGCACAAAAACGTTTAAGGACATAAAGATGTAAGGAAATAACACCAGTTCTATCTATTCCTATTATCTATTAAAATGTCATGTAAAATCATTTGTCTTTCACAATAAAGGAATTTCCATACCTATCAGACGTTTCTCACCACTTACCAGAATTCCATTTCTGGAAAAAGCTATTTCACAACTGAGGCAGGAACTCTTGATAGTATATAAGGCAGCACCCAAGTGGGCTGGGCAGACACCAGAAAGGACTTCCTTTGCCTCCACCTGGCTGCCATAGGCCACTTCAGCACCATGAGAACAACAGCTTTTGTCCCACTCTTGGCTCTGGCACTTAGAACCATCTTCAGTGAGTATCTCCTTCATAACACTGCCCCTGCCCTGATGCCAACATCTCGTATCATCTTCTACCCACATACTTCTGGGATATAAATATCAGATAGTAAAGGAAGCTTTTTGAAATGCAATTTATATCTTCATCAATAAATGGTTTGATAATATCATCTCAGGCACTAAATGGACCTAAATGGTCAACACTGGGCAAATTCTTATCCAAACACTTTGGGTACCTTTTTGGGAACTGTTCATCCAGACTCTACTGTGACTTGGTATTATTTATGGGGACCTCACTTTTTCATAAAATAGTCCACTCCATTGTTTGGCAGCATGAACTGTTATTACTACTGAATTAAAATATGACTCCCTAGAATTTTCAACTACTGGTCCAGTTTCTGTCACCTATGTCTGCTACATAAGTGGAGACACTTCCTAAATATAAAACTCGCTATTTTTTTCCCCATTATTTCTTAAACTCTGACTATGAGGTAGGAAAGTATAAGACAAACTCCTCATTTTTATAACAGCCTTTCCATGCTTTTGGCTACACTCTAATTCTGCTCAAAAGCATTGTGAGTACAACATCAGTTCTGGCACTGGGGGCTGAGCAGGCAAGGGGAAGAAGTGAAGTCGTGTGGTTGTATGCTCACCATGGGGCACCACAATTTCTGTTCTGCTCCCCTAGCCTCTAAGGCCCTTCTGCTGTGAATATCATGCTTTCTAGCCTTTGTGTTGCCAGCACACAGCTCAGCCCTATAAGCTAGAAGGTATGCGGAGTAGAGTAAAGGCATGAATGAATAAATTAATTACTACAACATATTTGAAGGGGAATTTACCTTTAAGTTTGAGCGAATTTCAGGTTATCCAAGTAGAGATATTCAACAATTAGTAAGATATCATGTTTGGAACTCTGAGACGGAAAGAGCTAGAAATGCAGGATCTTCTATATAGAG
This sequence comes from Cynopterus sphinx, assembly GCA_030015415.1. NCBI lineage: Eukaryota > Metazoa > Chordata > Mammalia > Chiroptera > Pteropodidae > Cynopterus > Cynopterus sphinx. The sequence continues at coordinate 21,014,077 of CM057387.1, read as the reverse complement.
CTGGAGTTTGTGTAGACTTGGAAGTGAAGCCAAGAAATAAAAATAATAGCTTTTATTATTCTATATTTTCCATGTCATGTAGTGCTAAGCATTTTACACACATCTTTCCAGTTATATATTTTTTACTTCAATCTTGCAATGTAGGTATGTTACCTTCATTTTGCAGATAGAGAAATTAAGACTTAGAGAGGTAAAATAATTGTCCCAGGGTCATATAGGCAGGATTTGAATTCCAATATGTTTGACTTTACTGTCCACACTCTTTAATTTGCCATAGGTGAGAAAACCCAGAAAATCCTTTCTTGGTAATTGCCTACTCGCTCTCACAAGTGGCTCATCCCCTTGGCCTTCCTCTAGGAATTTCAAACAGTAGATCTCATCTCTGATGCTAACACGTTTGTCCATCTACATGCTTGTGAAGTATATAACAAATAATTTTGTTATCGGTAATTAATGGTAAAAGTTATCAATGATGTACTAGTGTTTAAAACTATAGTATTTATTTCTATAATACATCTCACACTTGCATTCAGTAGAACTTTTTAAGCAAAAGAGAGAGATAGTAGAACATGTAGAAAACTGATCACACTCTGGTGGCTCTTATGAATGTGCCGTGGGTGTTAGGAATTAATACATCAATCAGTATAGTGGAAAATATTATATTTAAATAAATTATGATTTGGTTACCTGCTATAAAGAAATTTCTACTCATGATTTTATATCATATGAAAAATCTTTATAGTTGATATATTTCAGAGGTTAAATGAGAACAGACAATTGGAATAGGAAACACATGTATTGAGAGCCTTCTGAACTTGCTCGGAAAATTTTAAATCCTAAGAATAAAGATTTGGTTGAAGGAATTGAAGGTTTTAAATATGTATTTCCAGGTTGATTGCAGGAAGTATAAAAAGTTATCACCAAGAGAAGAGGGATTTTGTTATATATGCACCAATTAGTGTATCTGATGGCAAAACTTATGGACATAAGTAAGACTGCTACTTTTCTATATTTAAGGTGTAGTAATTATGTGTTAAGACAAATGTACCTTAATTCGAAGGAGTAGTTTAGAACACAAGGTATATGTGACTCATTTAGCAATGACTCTGATGAAAAAAAATTCTCACAATTTATAGGATTTGGGAATCCCTGGTGTCACTGTCCCTACATATTCTGGCAGCAATAGTCAATCAGAGAAGACTAACAACTCTAAGTTGGAAGGAAATTTCCACCTACTAATTTATTGCTTCAACTCTCTCTACAAAAAAGTCACCAAGTCATCTCATAATCTGTGCTTGCTTCTTTCCAGGGACAAGAAACTTCCCCCTCCTGAGCATGTCAGCCCACATCTGTTAGGATAAACTATCTGTAGTGTTGAGCTTCAACAGCTAAGTCTGGACACATTAGAACCCTCCAATAATTGGTACAAAAGGGGACAATATCTGGAAAACCTAATGAACTTGTTCTGTTTCAGAGTATGATTTCTCAACAAAATATAAATTGGAGTGTTAACAAAAATTTCATTTAGAAAATCAAATAACCAAAAGTGATTTAAAGGTTACAAAGTAATCACCTGCAAGATATATTAGTATCATCTCAAAAAAACCTTAAATGATGAATGATATACTAGAATATATAGAAACAGATAGTTCCCTTTAAGTATTTTCAAAACATATGTGGATGAAAATAAACAGCTAATACATACAGTATATTGTTCTCATTCTTTTTTAATAAGAAAAATTATAATCTTTTATGAAAGGAGGTGTCTAAATGTGCATCCCCTTTAAATAAAAATGCATTAAAGTATTTTGGGGAGGGGTCATAAACTGATATATTTTGAGTATTATCCTTATGTAATCAACACCAGTTGCTAAAATATTTCTAAATTGCAATCATTCCTCTTAAAAACATCAATAAATAGAGAGACTTGGGTACATTTTGAGGGATTCATTGGTGAAGCTTGGGTACTAATGAAATGTCTATGGCTTCAGCATTTCTCATTTCTTGCTATTTTCTCTTCACAGAAAAACTGACAACAAACTAAAATATGTACATTTTAGAAAGTGTTGAATCTATCTTAGGATTTCAATTCACAACAGACATTTATGCTCCCACATAATCTTGCCACCATTATATCTTGATTTCTCTGTAGAATAAAGTGAACCTAAGTGAAATAAACATATGTCTGACTCTTTGTTTAGGGATTAAATCCTCTACATTTGTTTCACTTTGGGGGCCATATTCTGAGGAGGGGGAAAGGGCCAATTTAAGACTGGTATGGGAACTGCAAAATCAAAGGACCTGAAGCTAATGTCTTTCTTTCTCAAGTTAGAAAAACACCGGTGTGCATTACTTGGTTCCGAAAAGTGAACAAATAGAGAGGGTGTTCAATAAATGCTTATAAATTACCTAATTTAAGTTAAAATAAATGGAATTTGAGTTCCATCAACAAATAAGCAAAGAAACTATGGTGTCTTATCCCAGATAACCCTGAGGTCAGATGTCAACTATTCCAGCTCTATAATTAGAATATTTAGCATTGTAATGTATAGCAAGCATTCTGTTTGCTTTCTGCACCAACTCAAACTCTGAATTACTTCTTCTTGTTACCATAAAAAGAAGCCTTAGACTCAGGAATAATAGAGAGCAATAAATGCTTTTCTAGAGATGATGGGGGAGTGACTGAGATGGTGGTTACTTTGCACACGCATAGCCTGAAACTCCTCATTACATACCTGTCCTCTACAGTCATCTCACCACCATGCAAATCTTCTTCATTTTTAACATGAAAAGAGAATTGCCATAAGATTTTAAAGATGCACAAATAAAACGAAATAAGAACAATTAAATACAGTGTCAAAACCTGTTACTAGAAGTGAAGCCCATGCAAAATCTAAGACATCTCACTCCATTTCCTCATATTTAAGCATAGCAGGTATTACAAAATCTAATAAACTAGTCTTTCCGGAAAAGGTAACTCCTGCTTCTCTCCGAGAACAAAGGTAAGCTGAAACATTTACTTTGTAAGTTCAGATCAAGGAAATAGAAGCCAGATCTACAAATGTGTGTCTTAATAAAACACATCCACGTGGGCGAGTCTTGAAAACCTTTCAGAAGAAAAGAAACAAAAGTACGGTCAATAAAAAATTAAGCTTTTTAAAGAATGCCTGCTTAAATGCTGGAAAAGAACTAGTAGAGTTCTGAAAGATGCTTCTGGAGAGCTCAGGATTACTCCCAGCTGCTTCCTTCCTGAGACGTGAGGCATTTAATTCTCAAAAACAGGCTCAGAGGTTAAAAAAGCAAGGCGGGCCCCAGCCAAGCCCTGAGTGACTCAATAGAAGAAGCCTGGGTTTGGGGTTTCATCTTCCTGCGCCCAGTTCCTGAATCTCATTCCACAAGCGCAAGACCCCAGGACAGCCCAGGGCTGCTCCCCAAGCCTGAGGCCGCGACCTCTCTAACCTACCCAGTTGCCAGACCCTTTGATTCTTTGCACTTATGGGTTGTGCTCATTGCTTCTTTCCTCCTCTCTGCTTTACTTGCTCTAGAAATGGAGCCCAGTGGCAGACACCCTAAAACACTGGCAGACTTCTGGTATGCTGCTCACCTTCCTGGAGGCACCATCTCTGTTTTGGCTGCCTGCCAGGGTTCCAGTCATTCCATGTTTATCTGTGAGGCCCACAGGTCCCCTGATAAACCAGGTTTGCCTCCACACGCTGTCAGATAGTAATGCTTACACCCTGTCAGACTGAAATTGTTTGCTTATAATATAAATGGTTAAGACGTATACCATTGGTTAAGATAGTGGTCATTTTGCAGCACATACAACTATGCAACTACTATGTTGTTCATATAAAAACTAACAAAATATGTCAATTATATCATTTTTTAAAAGAAAATGTTTTTTTTTAAAAGGTGGGGGCTTTGGAGTTAGAGAAATGGGCTCAAATCTAGATTTGCCTCTTCTGAGTAACCTTAGTTAGTGGTTTAACCTCTGAGATTCAGTTCCCATACTTCAAAATGGAGGCAAGAGAAGTACTTTATGGCCTGGCATGATCCAATGTGCATACAGTACAAAATATTGTGCCTGGATCAAAATTAGCAAGAGGTGAATTATTTAAAAATAATAATAAAAGCCAAAATCTGTGGTTGTCCTAAGTTTTTTTCTTAAGCACAATGGAATGCTTTGGTTTTAGATTCTGGCCCCTCACTGTCTTCTCCCCAGCCCCACCCTATCACTCCTGGTGACCCCTGCCTGACACTATCCTGAGAGAGAGCACTATGAACTTCTGTTAGAGCAGATGGTTACTGTTACAGCAGAGTAGTTTGATTGCAATGACATGAAAATATATAATCTCTGATCAGGGACTTTGAAAAGATTTTTTAAAAATTATCTTCATTTTTGGTTAAAAAAAGTAATAGAAAAATATATATCTTCTGGTTTTGAGACCCCTAAGAACAGAGAATTGGATTCTGTTCATTTTTGTGTCTAAAATGCATATTTGTTTGTTTCTCTACTGCCTGGCTCACAGTAGGCAGTGCGTGACATATATATGTAAGATATATACGCAAATTTTAAACTGTTAGGGAAGGAAACCATTAAGACAAACTTAGGTCAATGTATTCAAAGCCTTGTGTTGGAACATCCTGATAGTATTGAGTCCTGCCCTAAATTCTGCTGTCCCTGAAAATAGTGACAGGGACCTGTATTATTTAGAAAGGGGAAGAGACTAGGAGAACCAACTTAATTCTTCCACATATAGAGAATCTAGAGTCTGTGGTTGCATAGCATTCTTGCTGGAGGAGAAGAAGATGGGCTGACATAAATGGAAGTTGGCAGCCTAAATAACAGTAAAGAATGAGAGTTAGGGAAGTGACACATACAGATTGTGCTTTCTTTTTTTTCCTCTCATGAAATATGAAAAATTTTTAAAATGTTTATTTATTTATTTTTACTGCTGTTATTTTTTGAGGGAACAAAGTTCTTTGTTTTATTTTTATTTTTTAAAGAATAGTTGGCACTCCCATTATATTAGTTTCAAGTGTACAATATAATCATTTGACCATTGTATATCTTACAGAATGATGATCATGGTAAGTCTAGTAACCACCTGTGAATTATTCATTTAATAACTGGAAGTTTGTACCTTTTATTCCCCTTCACCTTTTTTGTTACTTGTGCTATTTCTTAAACTTCATGACAGATATGAGCATTTATATTGTTGTTTTATCATTTGAATTACATATGTGTATTATATATACTCTTTTGTATGATGATACATGACAAGATAGAGAAAAGATAAAGAAGACAAAGAGAAAAGAAGTGCTCTCAAGTACCAACTGGCCCTAATTTGAGATTCGCTAAGTGAAATGCATCAATATGTTGGCCTTTATGGTATTCTCTTCCTTCTCCAATATCTACAGGCCTTTGACACTTTTTCCTCAAGGACAGAGACTTACTCGTCTCCAAAAATGGTCTAAAGTTGACCAGGAAACTAGTGTATACAGCAGCCCACTTCATAGAGAAAATGACGCAGGCTGGATTAAGTCTTTGTTTCTCAACTGGCCTAAATATTTCCACTTTCTCTGTGAAAGTTCCCATGGAGAGCAAAGCAAAGGTCAAGAGCATGTAGGACACTCATGGTATGGTACAGAGTAAGCACTCAATAAGAACTATTATTGTTGTTTAAAAATATAAAACACTGATGGCTACAACTCTCACACTCAATGAGGGACTGCTTTTACAAGATTCTGACGGATATTCGTGCAGCCTCCCGGAACTCCAAGCAAGAAGGAACTCACTCCTTTCTAAGGGAGTCATTAATGAGAAACACTTACTGTCAAAACTTCTCATCAAGCCTAGATTTGCCCCATAGTATTTACCCCCTCCTTTGTCCTAAATATAGCCCTTGGCACCACCAAGAAAAAGCCTAATTGAGAACCCCCTCAACATTTTTAAGATACTTCTTGTCTACCTCCTGAGTTTACTAACAGTTAAAGAAACCTTGGACCAGGTCTTATACTAAGTGGTTTATATCATGACCTTATTTAATTCACAAAACAACTCTAGTAATAAATTTAAGTAAATGTAAAGGACAGTGTTTATATTATCTACCATTGTAAGTCTAGCACCTAATTTAATTCTGGAATATGACAGGAGCTCAGAAAAAAATATATATTAGTTAAACAATGAATCTGCTTTTTCCTCACAAGAAAAATTAGGTTCAGTGATGACAGATATACTGTCCAACATAAATAAGAAACAGTAGAGTTATGATTGATAAGAGCTCTGTTTGACTCAAGTTTAAACTCTTAAACATTGCTGCACTGTATTCCCTAGACAACATCATAGTTCCTACCCAGAGTAGCTCATCTGACTAGATTCTAGCTGTGTTTATTCATTTACAGGGAGACAAATGTGAATTCTCTGTCTCAGAGCCTTTCCAGGCCATGGGTACTACCACCATTAGTGTTAAAGAGAATGCCTTCCAGGCCATGAACTCAAAAGCAAGAGGAGCTGCCAGTGGTTGTCTTGTCATAGAGCCATAGAATGACTCTGAAATTGTCATTTTACACAGTCAAGATCCCTGTAGCATATAGCAAACAACATAAATGAAAGATTTTTTTTTGAAATATTGATTCAAGGTAAATTACTTGCCAAATTCGACACAGTGAGAAGTACAAATGCTGCCCTTCCTGTAGATAATTGCAGTACAGTTAATGATATTGCCAGCTAAGTAAAATCTGATACCAAATGAAATATGAGTCTCTAGCTCTTGATCTATCAAACTGTGCTTGGCTTCTTAGAGTTAGACCTGTTTGGAAACAAAACAATCATAGACAAAACATCAGGGACAGTCTGACTTCTGCACCATTGGATTCTTGAGATATCCACATGGACCCTCATTCTTGTGCTTGAGGATACTAGAAATTTCCCTAAGGAAACTTGAATAAGCAGCTTCCAAGAGAAAATAGGTATATTTCCAATAGATATCCAGCTGACTCTCTCACTAGCTCCGCCCGCACCACAAAATCTGGGGCTCTCGAGAAAGCCATGCTCCACAATGGAGTATAGATCACTGCTATGACCTTGTTGGTTTGTGAGTGGATGCCTCTGCTTTGCATCTAGTCTGGAACCAGATCTGGCAAGCTTCCATTTGATGAGGACTCCAAGTAAAGGGCCAAGATCGCTGGTACTGATCACTGCATCGGGCCTACATGAAAATGGCAGTATTGCAGAAAACAAGTAATGAAACCAGGAGCCTGTTTTTAAGACTTATTTCAGATGTTTACAAGTTACGATATCGTAGATGAGTTACCAACTTCTCTAAGACCCAGTTTCCTCCTCTATAAACTGGAGACGATAGAATATCTAACTCAGACTTACATGTGAATCAAATAACATATGTGAAAGAACTAAGAGCTGTTTATGTACTACTCAAATGTAAAGTAGTATTAATTTGGGTCATATTATGTAATCGTCTTTCACAAGGAAGCCTTTCCCATGATTCATTGAGTCTTTTAAACCTGTTCTTGGGTCCTGTTCTGGGAGTAAGCATTTCTTAATAAAGATGACACATCTAGCCAGAATAACATGCAAGCCTCAAATGGCCTATGCTGACAATAGCAGGTCACTTCCCTATATCCACCTAACTTCCCTTGGCCACCTTCAGCATCATGAGAACAGCACCCCCTCTTGATCCTAAAGCTTTCATTTACCTTTAGAACCTCAACTGAAAACTAGTGTCCAGGAAATTCTGAGATTCCTTCATCTCAGAGATGAACAAGTCTATTGTTTTTATTTTTGTTTTCTCACTCCATCGAGAAATCACTAGATCATATCACCTCAAAATTGGAGTAGACTATAAAACTCATCTAATCCAACTTCCTAACTATATAAGAAAGCAACCTGGGAGGTCCCTGAGAAGTGATCATCTACTTCTTTTCAAAAACTCTCTTTTTCAAAAACAGCAACCCATTCTTGGCCTGTTTGAGTCATTAGGATATTCTTACTTTATTGAGTAGAAATCAACATTGACTCAACTGGTCATCTGTCTACGACAAGATTTTAAAAGTTTAAAAATACATCACTCATTTGTCCATTCCATTTTTACTGAGCACTGAATGTGGCCTGGTATTATTTACTAAACTAATTCCTCATTATGATCACCTTCCAAGTCCAGGGTCATTTATCCTGTACTCCATTCTTACTCCAAAAGAGCAATCATAGTATCCCCACTTTTGCTCAATAACTCAAAACTGACTATTATTCTGATTCAAAGCCTTAAACTCCATGTTACCTGGCACAGACTGTGAATTGAAGTAAAAATCAGATTTTTTTCCACATAAATAGTTGGTTTTGATTAGAGAACATGATTATTCCATCTATGGTATAGAATTATTACTACTTTTATGTAATCTCAAAGTTGGTGTGAATTTTTCTATCTCAAAATCAAAAGCTCTTTCATACACATTTCAGTATGTAAAAGTTAAAATTAGGATCATTTATTTAGAACCGTTACATATAAATTTGATATGCCACATAATTGTGTTATATAGCCAAGTATTTATCCATGTAAATGTCAGAGCTTTTATTTTACTGAAAGAATTTCAGATTCAAACCATTGTTAAATGAAACCAATAGAGCATAGTTTCCAAGTGTACTGGATGCAGAGTCAGAATTCTGTTGGTTCCCAGCTTTGTCACTGTTTAAGACAAATCACTTTTATTTCAGGACCTGTTTTCCTCACTTATATAATGAGAATAATTATTAAACCCACCTCATTGAATTGCTGTGAGCTAATATTATAATTTTTGCAAAAGGCTAAACACACCCTTTTGTCATAGTAAGAATTCTAGGATATTTAACTAGTATTATTATAAAATGGCATGTCTCTAATTACTCATCAGGGGATGAAGACATGATTTTACCTTTTCATTCTGATTCACTGAAATTATTAATATTCTCATATGTAGTAGTAAAAACTTTCAAATGAGTGATATCTTAATTCCCTTTCATACTGTGCCTTGTAATTAAACAGTAATAATAAATTAGAGAAGTTAAAAATATGTACTTTGAAGTCACAGACTTGGGTTCAAGTAATAGATTTATCAATTACTAGCTACATGATCTTAGAAAATTTACTTTTTTTTGTTTGGATTCCCTTTTCTTAAGGAAATATTAACAGATCTACCTAAAAGAATTGCAAAAGTTAAAAGGTAGGCCACATTAGGGTTCTTCAAGGTCTCCTGGCAATTAGCTAGGTGTTCCATAAATGTCAGCTATTAACCATTTTGCTTTCCTTTGAAGCCTTCAGTCTGTAAAAGAGGTGACAAAAGAGTATCTGTGGGATAAATGGTTGAGCCAGTCTTGAAAAATAAATAGAATTTATTTCCTAAGGAAAAAGGGAGAGGCAGTAAAGTATATCACCCTGATTTGGATGCAGTGAGAATTTCACTGGACCTAAAGGAAACAGTGTTTAGTAGAGGGTAGGGGGTGGAGGTTAAGTGGAGGTTGACTGGTGAGTTCTCCTAGAGCTAGGAGGATACCCTGGAATTGCAAAGACTGGTGTGTGTGGTGTTGAGCCATTCAGCCTCCATCTTGCAGACACTAGCACAGCATCATAAGCCTATGTTTTCTAAGCAAATCCATGCTTCAGAAAAATCCCTCTCTAAGCAAGAATTTCAGAAGTAGTAAAAATAATTATAAGAAATACATGTAGCCTTTCTTATATGCCACGTTTTTGTACTTTCTGTCTGCTAGACTTAATTGAAAAAGCAAATCACCTAAAATCAATAATAGCTCAGAATAGTTAATATATATTATTTAAAAAGGTATAAATATTTTTCTTATAAGAAGCAGCCAACAGAAGAGTAATTATATCAAAAATTACTAACCTTTAGGCAAAAACCATTCCAAAAATTAACATTTTGCTCCAAATATATAAATTACTTTTTTTCTATATTTAAGTTTTATAAACTTCATTTGGAAGATATTTGGGGAGATTTAATATGCTATATATTTACTCAAAAGAATAGTATTCTGTTGACGTATAAGATATTCAGATTCATTATATTATTTTTCTCAGAGTATAAACTGGTTGCTAAAATGAGTCAGAGAATCACAATAAATCCCATCCACACATGTAGATTGCTTAAATCCTACCACAAAGAAGCCCACCAGGCAGCCCAGTGAATACTTCCAGTGGCAGGAATCTCATGCTTTATCCATTTTCCCAACATATTCCTAGACAGCTCTGACAGCTATAAAGAGGGCACGTTGTTTGTTTTATATGTTTAAGTCAAACCATTTAAGTGTTTTGCTAAACCTAAGATAATTTTGTTTTTCTAGGAGCCCCAAAGGAGGATTTGAAGACTTAATTTAATAGACTAAAATAGTCTAATAATTTCAAAGTGATCATCTTAAAAAACACATTAGTATTATATAAAGAAACATAGAATAGAATGAACTTATAATTTAACCTTAAGAAGTACATGTCCTTCACTTTAATTATTTCTAAAATGCATTATTTATGAAGAAAAATAAGCATAATTATATCTGGCAGTTTATTCAGATCTCCTGATAACCTGCAAAAACAAATAAATGAACAAACAAATTGGAATAAAAAAATAGTTTCTCAATTATTGTGACTTCTTGAAAATAAAAATTAATAAAATCATGACCAAAGATATTAATTCAGTAATTAATTTTTCAAGATATTTTTCTTTACTGCATCACATCGGTCACTAAGATATTCTTGGGCTACAATTGTTAACAAGTTCTAAGTTATAATGGTGAAGTTTGATGCTAAGAAATTGCTTACTGCTTAGTATCTGTTATTTGTATTTATTTTCTTTCCAGGAAGCAAGGAAGAATAAATTTGAATTTTTATAGTTATGAAGGTGAGGTGGTTCTGGAATAATTTATAGTGCAGTCTAAGCCCAAGAGACAACGATTTCCCAGGAAATAAGGCCTTGTTTTACACACCACTCTACATTTAATGCTTTTAAGTAAAATAGACCTGAAGGAAATTCTTTCTGAAAGTTTTGGTATGAAAACTAAACCTTTCAGGTTTACTTTAGTCACAATTAATAGCTCATAGACTATTATAGAGCCTCTTTCTGCTAGAAATATTTTTTTCTGGAAAACAATGGGAATCAGTAGTTAAAGGGCCCAAAACATATGCTTTAAAAAAAAAAAGCCAGGTAATTAATCCTATGATTTGGTTGATGTGAATTTTTTACTAAAACCTGAAAAAAAAATAAGAAAAATATTTTATACATAAGAGTTTACAGCCTTGACTTCCAATAACTAGAAAGTATAACTTTTACCAGGAGCTGCAGACATCCCTAAAGTATGACATTGAGAACTGCCCTGGAATGGAGCATTCTCTGACTGTCCCATCCTTCCAAGTGGAACGGGCTGAAGTAAATAAGAAGCGAATCAGTATATAGTTGTGCATGTTCTAATGGGTCAGTTTCTGTCCTTCCATTACTTTTTTTTTTTTTTTTGATTTCTAAGACTTGATTCGAAATATATTTTATACCCTATTTGATCACTTGATCTTTGGAGATCAAGGAAGGTGCCTTGACAGTCATTAAAACCCTTTTACATCTCATTAATTAAACAATTATCGAATTCCTGAATGCATGGTATTGTGTTAAGCTCTGGAGACACAACAATGAGCAAAACAGACAATGTCCCTGCTCTCACAGAGTTTTCTTTGTAGTTGGAAAGACATGATGTACCCATTGTAGTACCTTGAATATAATAGCCACTCAATAAATATTTCTCAAGTAAACAATAATTGGATTTAAAAACTGCATTTTTATCGTGTTATTTTCCACTTGAAAATCTCCCATGGGTACTCTTTGATAATTCAGAGAAATGGTTTCTGACTTAGGAGTTTTCATTTGAACTTGGGAGATAAGTATGTAGAGTGTATTTTCAAAAACAAACAAATAGTACAAGAATCCTCAGGATAAATACCAAACAGATACTAAACATCACAGGCAATGAGAGGATGCTTTAGAAGGACTGGTCCTCATCCTGTACATGAGACTAGAACCCTCTTCCCATTCTTCAGCTAAATCCTCTTCTTTGATGATTTCTTGGCTCCTCTAATAATATTTTCTATCTCCATTTTTGACACTACCATTATATGTCATATGTTTTTCATGTTATTTGTCATATTGAAATACAATTGTCTGCTGATAGGCAAAACTTCGCCACTAGCATACAGACTTCTTAAAGAGTGAGATGTGTCTTAGTATCTTCTGTCCCCATGGCCTAACAGAATCTGAACACACTTAGAGGTCATTTAATGAGCAAATGTTAAATTAATGTTGATGCTTACCCCAGAAAACCCACCCTGAAACTATCACAGCCCATCACTGAATGCAGATATGCATTCAATATCCTGCTAAAATAATCCCTCTTTCCATAATGAATTCCTAAATGACAAATAGGGTTAAAGGAATAAACAACCATTGCCAAAAGGACTATGATTATTTTTTACTTGATTTCTTCATAGGCAAGAAATTGATATTATAGTTTCTTAGGTCTCCAGAAGTAGGGAAAGATTAATAAAAAATAATAACTAATATTATTTCATTTTTATCCCTTGCCAGGTACTATGCATACAAATACTTTTCATGCATTCACTTATTTAATTTGTGTAGCAGCCCTGAGAGGTATTGTTGCAGGGAGTGACACCCAACAGAGGAAATCAGATGCTCAGACAAGTTTGTTAGAGGAAGAAAAATTCATTAGCCAGCGGAGCACACGGAGCTTAACAGCACCAGAACAGGAGCTCCCCTTGGTTAGATTTTTTTACAATTTATATACCTTTGCAGTATCAATGCAAGGGGAGTATAATTCCATTGTCTGAAGTTTTATGTACACCTCGTTACTCAGAATGGAGAGGGAGAGTTTGGGGTAGGGGACTGCAAAGGGGAAGGAATTTCCAGACCACTGGTCTTATCTGTTTATAGGTCATTTGTCTTATATAAGTTGCAAGAGTTTCCAGAAGGCCATTTAGAGATTTATAGGATGTGGTTAATCTATAACCAGCTGAGTCAGTCATTTCTGCAAGTCCTTCCCTTTGCATTTTCAGATGCATCTTCTCTTAGTATATACTATCATTTCTTCTATTTCTAGATGCATAAAATGAGGCTTAGAGATGTCATTTACCCAAAGTCACAATACAGTGAGTAATTAGTCAGGGTTTTACTTAAGGGACTCAGACTCTAGAACCCACACTCTTCACCATTATACCAGCTAAGTCAGTGGCCCAAATTTGTTGTGGTGGCATCTGAGATATAACTGTACTCTGAGTTGAAAATAATCCAAAGAGTGAAAAGTTGCTTCCCTAGATGCAGCAACTACCAGCTTTGGGTAGGCTCTTTCCTTTCTCGGGCTTTCTCTTCCTTCTTCAACATCCCAAGGGCTTCTGATCTTCCTTTGTGGAAGGTGGAGAATGTTCTAAGGTTGTCCCATTTTGAACAGTGGCCAAGATTTTTTGTCCACTGTGGTTACCTCAGGCTAGAGAAGCTTACTGAGTCATTTGGGGGTCGAGCAGGAAACAGATGGCACACTCAAATTGTTTACATTCAGGAAAGTTGAATTAGGAAACTGTTTACTGAAGTATGGGCATAGTCGACAGAAATCATAAGGAATGTTCTATAACCTGGATCTAGTGACAGCAAAGTGCACTATTACCATACCTAGGCCTACAAGGGAAATGGGAGGAAATCCCAGAAGGAGAGAGGCTTATGTGGAGAGGATGATCTGACAGAATCTGATACATAGAAGGAAAAGCAGTCTGTGGAGACCCTGTAAGGAGGAAACCTCCCTCCTTCACCTTCTGTGTGCATTCCCTATTGGATGAATCTATCAGAAGCTACAGGGCAAAGAGCCCTTTGATGGATAGTCCAAACTAGTTAGTGTCCAAGAGCACAGAGTGGGGTGAGGAAGGAAGAAGAGAACTAAAGCTATCCAATACAGCCCCTGAGGCTGCCTGAATTTTTCCACTTACCCTGGAGGTGGTTTTCATCTAAAGGTCATCTTCTTACAGATTCAGAGTATTGGAAATTGGAATTTCTAGAATGGACTTCAGAGAACACTGAGGCATCCAGACAATGAATGCAGAAATCTTCTTTGCAACATTCCTGACAGCTTCTGCTTGGACACTTCTAGCATTGGAGAACTCATTAACTTGGAGTGGACACAACTGAAAGCTTCTAATGGTCGGAAAGTTCTTTCTTATGTTGAATCCTAATCTTTCCCTTTAGCTTTTACCCATGGGTTCTAGGTCTGTCTCATAGCACCTACACAGACCAAGTCTGTTTCTTCTTCCCCATTATAATTATCACAGATTTTAAATGGCTTCCATGGCTCAGGTTCATTCTTCTCTTTTCCAAGTTAAAAATTCATAGGAAGTATTCTCATCTTCTAAACACAGCATTTGGAAATATCTACCAATTTGAGGAGAACCAATTTGAGCTCCTGACATTTCTAAGGCTTTCTCATAGAAATGTGGAGAGCACTTTAGACTTAGAACCCAAAAATATGCTAAGAACTGGCTGTGCCAGTAATTTCAGCTCATTGGGTACGAGTCCTCATCAACTGGCGGTCATGAAAGTAGAGGTACCCCACTTCATAGAGCTGAAGTGAGGATCGTGTTGGAAAACACATGAAAGAAAACATGGTGTTGTAGAAAGGGCACAAGCATCCATGCCAAATTGTGCTGGCCTCAAATCTAGTCTCACTTTATGATCATAAGCTAGTCATTTGTCAACTAAGAGTTGTTGACATATTTTTAAATGGGATTAATATACTCGAGTACATGCATAATATTTGGGAGTCTCAGGACAAGAATTAAAATGGAAGTCCATGTACCATATGTCTACAATTTATTCAGCCCAACTATTTAATATTTATAGTTAACACACAAATAAAATTCGATCTTCTATACACAAATAGAATTCTATACCTTGGCAAATATAGATTCTCTTGCAGCATGAAAGTCCAGGTTGAAATTTAAAGTTCTCAGACTTTGTAGTTCATCAGTGGAATGTAGTGGCATGGAGAAGTTGGCATCAAGGCATCGGTCCCTCTCTTGGCCTGCAGTCTGTCTCCTGTCTCCAACCCCAGTTCTATCATTCCTCATGAAAAGCTTGTGCACATACACCTGCACACCAAAGCCTGCATGTCCAATCTTCACTTAAATTCCAGCAAATAGTCACTCCTAGGTCACATCTTGGGGTGAAGCATATACATGCCAGCAACAGAGTCTACCTTGGGGGGATCAACCTGGGGACATTTACAGAGGCCTCATAAACAGGATCGAGTCTGCCCAGCAATGGGGTTAAGGAGTTCAGGTTTTCAGGGTGTATGTGAGAAAGGGATTTCAAGTGTGAACAAGGAATCTGACTTTGTCCTACAGCTCCTAGCTCTGTGGGGAGAGGCATGGCTAGAGAAGAGCTAGAGAAAAGCCTAAAACTTGAGGGTCCAAGGCAAGGAAGTCCTTTTTGCATAGGTTTAAAGATGATGCCAGTAATACTTAATTTTCAAAACTATTGTAAGGATTAACAAATAACATGGAAGGAAAATACTCAGAACATATAACAATGTTAACAATGTTAAATGATATAAATGTTGTAGCTACTGCTGCTGTTGTCATTGTCATCGTCATCATCATTATCATCTCGTCATCATTATCATCATCATCATCATCATTAGAATATGCTTGCAAAACCATTAGACACTTATTGCGGAGATGGTTTGAAAGAAGAGTTGGAGTCTGGAAATGTTTAACTTACATGGATAAAGGGGAGGAGGACTGCCAATGCTAGCATCCCCAACCTCTGTCTCCAGGGCCTTTTATCAAGTTTCACTACAATGCTGACTTTGTAATTCAGTAATAGCTACTATCAGGTTAGTAGATACAAGCTACAGCCAACTCCCAGATTCAGCCTCAAAGCCACCACAGTGTTCTCAGCTATTTCTTCTCAAGTGTCTTTTTCTTATTGTCTTATGTATCTTTTTCTAGTCCCCAGAGCAAGAAGTCTTGGAATCAGTCAGGCATATGTGCTCTCCCTGCAGGGTGTCCTTGTGTGCAAGTCCACATCTTCTTCCCTTGTTCTTGTTTCTCCAAGCACCCGACATCCTGCCAGGAACATCCTGTATCTCAGGCATCTCTTACAACAGATACTACAGGAACACGAGTAGTATTTTGGTAATGCTGACTCCAATGGACCCTATGAGACACTGAAAGACCTTGTTATTAGTAATTATATCAAGGAGAATCTGCATCTGTCATGGCTGTGAATTTGCAGAAGCTCTTTACAAACTAGACCAGCACTATAGAGAGGTATCTCTGAGGGGTTTGAGAAATGTTGTTCTAAACTTTCTGGTTCTAAACATCCTTTTTTAAAATGAAGCTTTTGCATAATTCAGCAAATATTCTAGTTTTACCATCCCAAATCACTAAGAGATAATTCAATAATCAAGATGAATTGCTAGCTTGGATATGATGCAAATACAGAAGGCTTTGCACTATTAGGTCACCTGTCTTAATTCTATCTTCTTGCTTTTGGTCACCTCAATCCCATGAGAACAGTGTTTGCCTCTTGTGCCTTTGTCCTTGAGTTGGTATTTAACTCCAGTATATATCTTCCTTTCACCAGTGTCATTACCCACATCCTGAGCAAATGGCAGCCCCATGTCTATTTTCTGCCCAGAGAATTGAGATACTGTTACCACACAGATGGGTCAATATAATTTTCACTTGGAAAATATTGTAAAATGCATATTTTTCACTATCAAGAAATCATAGAGTAACAGAATCTCAGCTTAACTAAAGATCTTATCCTTCAACTTTCCATTCAGACAAGAATCCAATTACGGATCTCTGAGAGAACATCACTCAACTCTTGCTTTTGACTGAATATCTCTGAAGATGGGGAATTTAACCTTTCATCAGGCAGCCAGTTCCATTGTTAGGTATCTTAAGTGTTCAGAAAATTGTTTGCTTACAAGCTTTTAACCAACAGTTATGTGCCAGGCACTGGGATAGGGGCCCAAGATGCAATGATGAGCAAGACCATCCTTGTCCTCAATGAACTCTAGATGTTGAGCCAAATGTTAAAAAATACAGTGTAAGTTAGTGGGCTCTGGGCTCTGGAGTCCAATTTACCAGGTTTCAGTACATCCAATAATAAAGTACCTACATAATTTCAGCTATAAGATGAATAAGGTCTGAGGATCTAATGTAAACTGCGACTATAGTTGATAATACTATATTGCATAATTGAAATTAGCTAAGAGAACAGAACTTAAATATTCTGACAGAAAAAAAGAATAAACATGTGAGGTGATTTATGTGTTAATTAACTAGATGGGAGAAATTTTTTCACAATGTATATCCAATCATCACAACATATACTTTAAATATCTTAAATTTTTATTTGTTAATTATAAAATAATTGACAAAAAATATATAAGTAATTAATGTACAGGTGATTATATTTGTATAATACTGTTATTTGTATAATATGATACAATTATTAATAAAACACAATACAGTTGTGGTTAAACTGACTTAGCTGGGCTCTTGCTAAAGCTATATTTTATAAGGAATTACACAGATGGATCTAGGTGAATGTCCAGAAGACTGACTCCTGACCAAAGTTTAGTTAAGAATCTGTCACTTTGTGGAAAGAACTGTCTGTTCTAAGAGGTCCATCTTTATTATTCAAACTCTACTGCTGAGAAGAACCTGGTTCCTGGGAAATTTGAGAACTGGTGGTATTTTTAAAATAAGTCTTCCTTCCTCAAGTGTCGGGTCTGATTTTCTTGTCTTTGTTTTGGTAACAATATGAACTAAGCCTTATCTCACCTGGTCATCACCCAATCTTTTGTACAGAATTGCTGATTTTTCATGAGCTTCAGGCCCCTGTCCTGCTATGAAAGCCAGCTATTATAATAGAAATCATACATAATGGCCTTGAATTTCCATGTATGCCTCCTGGTTATTTCTTTAATATGTTTTATGTTAAATATGAGAACGTAGATGCTATGACTAAAGAAGTAGAAATGGGTCTGACAATAATAAAGAATAAGGAGATTGCTCTAACAGAACAATTTATTTTATGGAATAAAGTAGAAAGAGGCCCAGAAAATTAGCCCATTAGTATAAAGTCGTGGTCTCCCAATCCACTGAAGAATTAGACTCTAGTATGCAATTTAAGTGTGTGTGTGTGTGTGCGTGTGTGTGTGTGTGTGTGTGTGTGTGTGTGTGTGTGTTATGTCTGAGTCACAACTCTGGACGTACTGAATGACAATCTTTGGGTTGAGGGAAGCAGGTGTTGAAGGCAGAAATGGAAATTCGAAGGAGTTCTCAAGAATCGCTCATTCGAAGTTCACCTTTCTCACATTTATTTCTTCTCACTAGTTAAAAAAACAGAATGTGATTCTATGGAATTGAATAAAAATTTAACAAACAAGCCTATGTTAAATCATACTGTCATGCCATAACTCTACAACCTGTTGAGAATGAAATATTTCCCTTGGAAATTTTCTTGGTCTTTGGTGACTTGGTGACGGTTTGATGTCACGTGTAAACAGATCATTTGCAAAGTGACTTCATAATGCTGTCTGAGGTTCTCACAATGGGGCTACAGCCCACGCTCATCAAAAGAACTGAGTCTCTGAGGATTTGCTAGGAAACTCTTGACTGAAGATACTCTGGTGGATGACTGACATTGTTCCTTTGTGGAAAAGATGAAAACTTTCTTTGTGGCTATCTTGACTACTGGCTGTTTCTCATGTAAGGATTTGTCAAAGAACATTGGGGAGAGAGTAAACATTTGTTCTTCCAAGGGAAGTAATAAGCCAATAATAACTATTTTCTAGATATAGGAATTTTTGAAACTTTAGAATTTCACAGAGAATTTACTACTTCAACTACAATGAATATCCATGGTTGAATCCATTTTTTAATATTCCAGGAACTCTGTCATAAACTGGTTCGGACTTGAGATATTTTTAAGGGATGATTTATGAGAGGTGTGATCAATATTTGACACATAATTTGGTCTTTTGAGTTGATAATCAATTTCATCTCTCCTCCCTCTTTTTCCTAATACTTGTTTACAATACTTCTCCACACATTGGTATTTTGTGTGTGTGTGCTCACATACAAATGCCTTCTAAACAAAGCAGTGTCAATTGCTTCCTAACTTCAGCATAATGACACCAACAAGGGAAGCCCAAGATGTGAAACTAAATATGCTGGCATTGTGTCTCAGGTAGAGAGGGAGGTAAGAAGGAGTTTCAACTGCAGCAATTGGCTGTGAAATAGAACACAAAATATGAAGAGTGTAAGAACTTATCAGAAGTGAAGGCAGAGTTCTGTCAGCAGGTAGCCAGGATGACTATCAAGAACTAGACATTTTCCTAAAATGGATCTACACAATGTAGATGATCTTCAGAGTGCTGGAAGAGTGAGCTTGGGTTTAAATCTCTTCTGCCTAATGTGATGTGACACATAGGAACAGGCAAAGGTTGTATTCTCAGATGGGACATTAAATGTCCCAGGCACGAGGAGAGGAAGGAAAAAGTGTTTGAGAACAAGGCTTGGCCAGATAAACCTACATGTAGGAGCCACATATTTTTCTATGATGTTATTGGTGATCACTTAATGGGCTAATTAACTATTCATAACTTAACACTACATTGTTTTTATTTGATCCTTTTTTCTAAATATTTTTTGTTTCAGATATTTTTGGTGTATTTCAAATTAAGGTAAGTTTGCTACTTCTTGCATAAGAGTGATTTTTTCCCCAACCTTAGACTTATAGTATTTTTATAAGGTTGAACTGTATTAAACCATCTGAAACTCCTAATATTTGACCATTTTTGATCTCCATAATGGCAATTTATATGGTTCTATCTAAACATTTCTGTAAGAATAGGTCTTGGGAAAAACCAATACTCATCCCTGTCTCTTACTATTACTCTTTCATATGCTTACATACCACTGGCGATTAAAACTCTGCATTTAAAAAAAAACATATTTTCTCCCTCTAAATTTGTTGCTCTTGCCTGCTTTCAAGGCCTTTTAACTTCTTGTCTATGTTATTGCAATAGCCATCTAGATCTCCTTGCATTTAGTCTAATCCGCGGGTTGGTGAACTACAGCCATCTGTTTTTGAAAATAGCTCTTATTGGAACACAGATATGCCCATTTGTTTACATATCGTCTCTGGCTGCTTTCAGCTTACAACAGAGTCAAGCGGCTGCAACAGAGACCATGTGGCTTAAAGGTCATAAAATATTTATCATCTGGATCTAAATAGAAAAAATTGGTCAATCAGAGCACTAATCTTCTCCACAACTATAAGAATGGATCTTCTAAAATGCAAATCAGGTTGAGACACCCCTCTTGTTAGGAGTTCTGATACCCTCAGGATGAACTTTTTTGCATGCCTTATAATACCCTCCTTAACCCAGCCTGTTTCTCCCTAAAAGGAGAATTCCCTTTCTCTCACCTTAGGTTCTAGTTAACCTGTTTGGGGGGTTCATGCTATTCCAGTTTTGTCTTTGTGTATCTGATTTCTGCTACTTAAAGTATCCTCCTTTCCATATTCATATCCAATTCTAGAAGTCATTTTCATCTTTTAAGGGACCACTAAAGAATTAATTCATTGGTAAGCACTTCCCAAGCAAACCATGCAGACTTAATCGTCAAAAGAGGAGATAAGACAGAAATAGTATTTCCCAAAGAGTGATCTGTTTAGTGACAATTTTAGTGACAATTTTAGTTACTAATAGTATTAGTGATGATTTTAGTTACTATGCTAATGACATACTTTACGGAAGTAATTATAGTTCTTGTTTAATGTCTGTTAGAAAAATATGTAATTACAACTTCAAATCCAGGATATCATGGATATTCATCCTAACAATAATTCTAAGGTGAGTAGTCAAGTTAAAAAAGGCAGCAAATTAAAAAAAAAAATCCTTTTTAAAGAAAAATGGCACATAAATATGGAAGGAACTACGAACCAAGTGATTCAAGTTTGGAAAACATTGCCATAGGTAATGGGAGCCACTGAAATTTTATAGACAGGGTAGTAGCCCGAGATGCTAGATATCAGGATATACTGTGATCTAAACCAATGGAGTAGGAAATTGTGGCAGCTTATTCCTAATCTTCCTGTAACATGACTTTCCAAGCCCTCCTTCTGTCTGTAGACAAATTATTCTGCTGCTCGAGGTTCTCTAAATCCACCTTACTCCGACTCTGGTAGTATTGAAAAAAGTGAAATAAAATGGGGAGATACTGGAAAATCTGAATATGGTAGGTTCTTCCCTTACTGTTCCAGCCTCTTAAACCCCAGAGGACTGAACTGTATAATTATATAACTATATAACTATATAACTGTATAACTCTGTGTGTGTGTGTGTGTGTGTGTGTGTGTGTGTGTGTGTGTCCCATGCCAGAGTGGGACCACACAGTGTGACCCAAGCCAGGCACCACAGTTAAAGGGAAATTTTGATGAACTTAAAGGATTCCAGAGGCACCTGGACAGTAGTTCCAGTCATTTTTTTCACTTCTCAGAACAGTTTGCTTCCCTTCTAACAGGTTGCAGATGTATATTTCACAGCCAAGGATCCAGGCTGTGCAGCCTCAGCTGCCTTTCAAAGTGGAAATCCTAAAGATTCTGGCTGCTTAATTTAAGATAAGGAAGTTTGAGGTTTGAAGTTTAAAAGAAGACATAGTTTTTCATTATCTCCTCTCTGCACAAGATAAAACTCCCATGTGTTTATAACAGAAGTCGTTAAGAGGTCATTGCAGGACGGAGAGTTTGACCTGTGAGTTTTGTTTTAGGAAATCTCATGCAGTTATTATCAAAAGAAGTCTGTACAACGGAAATACGTATGCTCCATAAAAGTCAGCCCACTCTGCGCTTCTAATAATGTTACTTATTCGAATTCCTGTGTGTTCTGCTTCGCTAACATGTAAGTGAAAACACCAAAACCAAAACAGAACCCTCTTTTAAGAATATAATGTGCAGCTGACTGACAACACTTCCACATATTTTGGAAAATGTGTATGCCTTCAAGATGTGATTCTCTAAACTAAAATAATATCATATCACTGTTGTTTCAGTTCCCCTGGCTGAACCCAAAGTGGGTGAGGGTTGCAGGGATTAAACAATTGAGATTCAGGGCCCCCACCTCCAAATGCAGCAGAGAGGCCTCTCGCTACCTGTTTTAAACATTAGATTCAGTATGAGATTTTTGTGGAAAGGGTTTTGTTCCTAAAATTTTCTGAAAGTCATAGCTCTAAGAAAAATCATCCTTTTCAAGATAAGACTAACGCAGCAAGTCTCAGCACTCAGTGAGAAGACCCTGAATTGGGTCCCACCCCTGTGGCTAAGTGATATTGGAAAATTCCTGCAAAACTCAAAGTTTTTATCTGCAAATCTGAGATTGTATTGACTGCTTCACTTGCTAAACATGCTTCTGACCACACTGACTCCTCTCTTGATATTTCTAAAAGTCTGAAAGCTTTTTCCCTGCTCTGGGACCTTTGGGCAAATTCTCCTTTCCTACGAGAATGTTTTCTCCATGCCGTCCGCAGGGCTAGTTCTTCCACATCATTTGGGTTTCGGCCTAAATATTTCTTCCTTATAGACCACTTCCCTGACCATCCCACCTAAAATAGATTTATCTCTGATATTTTTCATGTTAATTCTTTGTAACTGTGTCTTTTGTAACTGTTATGGTAATTCCCAGATACTTTATTTTCCTGTTTCTTTATTTTGGGCCTGTCACCAAACGTAAGTGCCATGAAGCCAGAAGACAGGTTTGTGACTTATTCCTAGCACTTAACACAGTGTCTGGCTTCAAGTCAGCATCTTAAGTACTTGTTGAATGAATAAATGAATGAATAGGTTCTTGGGATGAATGAATTGATAATGAATACAAAAAAAAAAACATTTTTAAGCTTACAGGTAAATTTAAAAAATTTTTGATTGCTTGTATTGGCTCAATTTCTCAGATGAAAGTGTGATTAAGAGTGAAGATCCAGATCCTATAAACTTGGATCAGAATTTCAGCGTTTCTATTTAAAACGTTTGACCAAGGACAAACATCAGTATGTACCTGAGAATTTGGCTATGAGGGTAGTCATAAAATAATGCATAAAGAGGGCTTAGTATAATGCCTGTCACATAATGGGTCCTCATTAAATAATAGTGCTCAGTGTCCTTGTGTTGCTTTCAACTAGTGGGCTAACCAAACATGGTTTGCATGAGCTGAGTTTTCCTGGGATGCGAGACTTTAGTGCTAAAACAGGACAGTTTCTGACAAACTATAGTTGCTCACTCTACTATCAACAGGTCTTCACATCTGGCCCCTGGTTCTCCTCCCAGACAATCTCAAAACCACATCTCATAGGCCTGCAATTTCATGGAGCACACTGAGATTCTTTAGAGGGAAGAGGAACTGTACAGATGATTCCCACCACTTCTCCTAAATTTAGTATTAGCTTTCTACTTTCATTCTTTCTTCAAACTTGCTGTCTACCCTCTTCTCTACGGATCCCAAGAGTTCAGGGAAATGAAAAATAAATTCTCAGTGCTAAGAATTTATACTTAGGGTTTTAATTTAAAAGCAGGGTGAATAATAAATTCACTCTTTTAAAGTACACAATCCAGTGGTCTTTAGCATATTCAAGGAGTTTTGCTACCATCACCGCTATCTAGTTTCATAATATTTGTGAAAATAAATCTGTATCCATTCTATCATCGCCCCAGTAGCTGGTAACCACTAGTCTACTTTCAGTCTTTATGGATTTGCTTATTCTGGACAATGACTATAAATGTAATCCTACAAGAAGTGGCCTTTTGTTTCTGGCTTTTACCATTCAGCATAAGGTTATCAAGGTTCATCCAGGCTGTAGAAGGTATCAGTTCTTCATGTCTTGTAGGGCTGAATAATTGTATGGCTATACCATCATGTGCTGTAGCACATGGTTTTTATAAATTCTTCTATTAGTGAACACTGGGTTGTTTCCAGTTCTTGACTATTATGAATAACGTTGCTATGAACATTCAAATACAAGGTTTTGTGTGAACATATTATTTTCATTTCTCTTGGGTACCTGCCTAGGAGTGAAATTTCTCAAATAGTTCTTCGCATCTCCAAAGACAATAGCAGGCCTGTAGGGAAGTACAGTTTTCTCAAATAAAATATGCTCCTGTTCCCATCGTGGTACTGCCACTAAATAGCCTCATCCATGCTGCTCCCTGATGTTTAGTACACCTGTATCCTATTGCCAATCATCTTTTTGTCCTAAGGCAGTTGGAAATTTGTTTTGCATCTCCTGCCCGGCCATTTCGGAGAGAGTTCACATAGAAGAATGATCTGAGTGCCCACCTTTCACACGTATCTCCCTTTGCCTGCAGTTGCTTTCTCCTCAGATGATCCAGGCGCTCCAAATGCAGGCCAGCGCACTCGCATCATAAGATAGGGGGGCCAAGCCTGCCTTCAC
Organism: Cynopterus sphinx; assembly: GCA_030015415.1. Classification (NCBI taxonomy): domain Eukaryota; kingdom Metazoa; phylum Chordata; class Mammalia; order Chiroptera; family Pteropodidae; genus Cynopterus; species Cynopterus sphinx. The sequence continues at coordinate 20,989,514 of CM057387.1, read as the reverse complement.
ACTAACCGCACACCATACTTCGGGTTCCAGTTCAGGTTCTGCCTGGTACTTTCTTTCTACATCCTGCAGCTTGAGTGCGCCAAAAACCTTTGGCTGAACATTTTGCTTAAAGGCTTATCCTTTTTAAGTGATATATGATATGATTTTTTTTATTCCACAATGTTGTTATTTTTCACAATGTTAATGACACGATGTGAAGTTGAAAAATGGAAAATATAAGGATATAAAATGATGTATAACAGTATGATCAAACTTTTGAAAAATATAGTTATTACATGTATATACAGAAACAAAATATTAAAGAGAATACATAATGGGGATCTTTTAAAAACCTATGAATACTTCTGATTTTAATTTAATGCTTATTACATGCCAGGCACTGTTCTTGTTGCTATGTAGGAATGATCTCATTCAATATTCAAAATAATTCTATAAAACAGATATTGATATTAACCCCCATTTTGTAGGTGGCTTAGAGAAATTTAGGAACTTATCCAAGATACCACAGTTCATAAGGGGAGAAACTAAGAAACAAATCCCAGAATCTGTCATCCAGAGCCCTCAAGCTTAACTTCATGTTATCTTATCTCACGATTAGAAGCTTATATTTGTCCAGAGTTTTGGGATTTTTCAAAATGATTTCTCATATTTATTCATTTGTCCCATGAACATTCAATGAATGCCTAAAATGTTCTAGACACTGTGCTATATGCAGGCTAAGAAATAAAAGAATAAGATACCATTACTCTCAGGCTATTACTGTAAGTAATGTATAATTATAAACCTGCTATAACTTAGAAAGTACTTTCCCTACAGGGTACTTATGAGACCTGTAACGTTACTACCTGGTAGGCAGGACAAGATTATTCACTTTTTACACATAAAAAGAAAAGATTCCTAAGTTAATTGTTTAGTCCAATGTCTAATAGAAAGTATTTACAGAAAATGAACAACATTTTCATCATTTCACAGTCGCTCCTATGTGACTCTTAATTTTTTTAATGGGCCACATTTTTTTTGTGTGAAAAATGCAACTGCAAAAGTCCATCGACTACAATTTAGCCCCAAATGTAGTAAATTTGGCCTGCTGTTATTACATTTCTGCTTAAGGAGAAAAATATTTTCACTGAAGTTTTCCATACTGCTATATTTATCTTGTTCTTGATCATTATGCTCTTTGTATCCAACAATGAGTCCCTAATGTTACTAGTTCATAGCGTACTTTCACAGTGAGCCTCAGTAGGTACCCATCGTTATGATTACTTTACGGATAAAGTAATTCTGGTTTAGAAAAGCAAAAAGATCTTTCTAGGGTTCCTCAGCAAGTCGTTATTTCCCCCCTTCCTCTACTTATTAATATACAGGTTAACATATTTGCTAAAAGCTCTAAATATGTTTCACAATGATTACCAAGTAGATGGGGCTCCGGGGTGGATGTCAGAGGGGAGGCAAATCTCTGTAGCTATGAGCTATTTATAAGTCAGCAGTTTTCTAATCAAGGCCTCTCGTTCCTTAAAGTACTTATTGAACCACAACCAGGATAGGAGGAAGAAAGGTTATATTTCATACCAATGGTCTCTAAACATTTATGTCGCTTTCCCTTAGAGCTTTGCGATGGACTCTTCAAATTCAACACTTTGGAAAATGTCCAAAAATCTCAAAAGTGACATAATTTTTCTTCATTTGTCATGAGTGAACTCATTTGAATCAAGCATCGTCTTTCCTTCAAAAAGTGAAACTCATATTGCCTTATTTAAGAAAAGTCAATAAATCTTATTTTATGGAAATCTCTTTAACTCAAGTATATTTAATGAGATGCACCACAACTGATTGTTTCTAAAAAGTACAGAGCTGAATAGAAAGTGACCCCCGACTTTGACCAACTCACTAAATGGTAGACTAATTGGACAATTCATTCACTTAATTCAGTAAATAGTCTTTTAAATGTTTATGATACTGAGAGACTTGCCTAGATGGTGGGTTCTCAGTGGTAATCAAAACAGGTCTGAGTCCTTATAGTTTATAATTCTGTGAGGAAGCAAAAAAAAAATATTTAAAAAAATGATAAAATGTGAGAAAGAGAAAATCCATGATACGCAGGAACTGACCTTGATATTGATATTGTTACAGATTGACAGATTGGCCTCCTGCTCACAGATAGACCTTGACATTCTCCTGTTTAGCATAATTTCACAAAACATGTTAATGTGAAACCCACTCTGTCACCAAAGACAATACCACTCCAAAAGCTGTCTGAGCACCGGAGGACATGAACATTATTTTAACTACAAAATGCCAGACATCCCCTATCTAGACTGAAATGACTGACTGCTACTTCCTTACCAATTACAACTCTAGCCTTTGGTTATTCTACCCTCCTTCAAAATAAGAATTTCTAAGATCAAATCACAGAATTGTTCCCACTTCCTGAGGGAATCCAATCCAAAGCAAAGCCAGTCTTTCCTAAAATTTACCCAAATTAACCTAACAATCCCCAATACTACAACCTTTCTGATATACTTTTACTGAGACACACTATGGTTTCTCATGTGCCTGTAGCCATGCCTGGTTATCTGACTGCTCTCCCAGTTCTTCTAAAACAAAGGCCCTATCGGGAATGTGAACTCTGAACCATCCCAACAGGTATCTCTGACAGTAAACATCTGCCTGAACAAGCTCAGTAAGTAAGCTACACCCTCTAGTGGGGAAACCACATGTAATATGTCAAACTTCTTTTGAAAAATAGCACCTGAAAATCCGATTCAAAAAGAATGAATTAAAAAAAAAATGGTATGTGTTGGAGGAGGATTTCCATGGCTTCTGTACCTGAAAAATCCAGAGGAATCTCTGCATTCAGGCATGGCTAGCTCCAGAGTCTCAAAATATGTTAGAAATATTTCTCTCCATTTGTGGATCCATCTCTGCTTTCTTGGTGTTGTCTTCATTCTCAGATAGGCTTTGATCACCCCACCCCACCCCCATCTGGTTGGAAAACCCTGGCAGTCGTAGAGTTATACAGTTTCAGCAGAGGAGAGCTTTCCTTTGCCAAAATATCTAACAAAAAATCTGAGGCTTATTAGACTGGCTGGGATAAGATTCCTGAATCAGTTGTTATGGCTACGAGCATGCTTAGCTCTCACTGAAATGGACTGAATTACAGGGCACTGCAGGAGCCAGGGATAAGGCAGTCCCACTATATGAACTAAAAGAGGATAAATAATTGTTTTTCAAATGAATTTTGAGGCACCATTGTCAGGAGAAATGAATGCAAGGCAAGCATAAACAACAGATGCTTTGGCATGATCTTTTCTGAATGTTCTATCTCCCTCCCCTGAGTCTGAGGTGGTCCTCAGGCCTGCCAAAGCTCAATCTCCTGCTATTTTTCTGCCTTTACTACAGTTAACTATTTAGCCTATTTGTATCATAATAAGTTATGATACACCTGGGAGCTGAAACACTTTGCTATTTTGGTAGAAAGCAAGGCAATTTCACCCAGAGATCTAGGCTTCTTAGAAAACATACTTTCATAACAATACAAAATTATTTGACTTTCCATTCCATAAATTGTGGAAAGTCTGGTGTCCTTTCAATTTCAGAGGACCCCAACGCATTTATGTTCTCGTGGTTACTACTTACTCCGAATCCCTAATTTGGCAGGGTTCTCCATCAGGCCCTCATTTCACCTTCTGATTCTGATACCTCACTCTCCATCACTCTGCTGCATGTTGGACCCTCCTCATATTCCTTCATTCCTCACAAACACTCACAAGGTTATTTGGGGGTAACAAATGTTTTCTGAAGGTTTACAATAGTAGAGGAGAAGAATAATGGCTAATACAGCCTAAGAAATACATCAAGATTCTTTTGGTTAAGAATGATGAAAATCCAACTGAAGCTTAGCTTAGGCCAAACAAGAAATATGTGAATTCATGCAATTAGGAAGGGCCAGGGTGGGTCTTAATTCAAGCACAGCAGAATTTATAGACTTAAGCAACAAGAGTCTTATTTCCATCTCTGCCCTCCATCAGTCTATAAATTTCATTAAATGCTGGTTTTCTCATCTCCCACAAGACTCCATCTACATAATAATGGCTGCTACACCTAAGCCTTGTGTCCTTATAGCTCAGGAGCCAAAAGGAAAAGATTGGAGGTGGGAAGGAAACCCAGGGCCCAGCTACCAAACACCCCTCTAGTCAATGTGCAACTGCAATCCCAAAATATGGGAAATAGAATGCCTTTTTAAGTGATTAAGTGTCTTATATCCACCCTAATTAAATTTAAGCATAGAAATGAGGATTAAATCATCTATATTATTTTGTGTTAAGAAAGTCTATATCATTTAAAATATTTGTCATTTTTAAAAAATATAGCATGATAAGAAATGTGATGGATGAATCTTATAGTTCTGATCTGAAATTTTTAATTAATTTAAACATTGAATTTTAAGTTGAAAGAATAAGAATAAGAGTATTGGCATTTTGAGAAGTTGTCGTTTGCCATATTTATATGATTAATTGAATAAAATTATAACATTTATTTGGAAAGATTTTTGTTTGTTAAAAAACAGATTTTGTTTGTTAAATTTAAGAGCTTAAAAGAAAAACATTGAGTAAATAAGATGTATCCATTCATCAATTCCTTCTTTCAACAAAATTTAACTGTGTGCCTCTCCCCAATCCGTTTATTTTTGAGGAATTGATTCTCCATATGGTTATTTGATTGTCTGCCTCCCTTTACCAAACTGAAGATAGAAACATATTGGCTTCTGCTCACAATTGTTTCCTTGCACCAACTTGAATGCTCGGCCCTAGAGTAAGCACTCAGGAAATATTAAATGAATGAATAAACCATGTGAGGCTCAAAACACAACCAGCTTTTGAAAACTGTTTTCTCCCTGTTACTTTTGGAATTTAAGGACCATTCGTTTTTGTATCAGTGTTAGGTACACCTAGATTGGCCGGCCCAGTTCACCAGCATCTTCCATTTCTTTCCTTGCAATGGCTAAATGAGGTTTTTGCCTACAGGAGGGGCAATTTGCAGTAGAGTTATAGGGTATGTGAGGGAAAAGGTGAGTCCTGCGTGCAGTTGGAACATGCTATTTGTGAAAGGAAATGAGATTGAAAGGGTAGGCTGCAACCAATGCATACTGGGCCTTGGACATCTGGTTAACAAGTTACAAGCATATGCCTTAGGTTTCAAAGTCTAAGGAAAAAGGAGCTATTGACACAATTCTCACGATGCTTTAGGAAGATTTATCGAATTGTCATTTGGAAAAATAATTATAAGAGTGCATAATTTAATAATTAAAAATATAAGTTTTAAAGCCAGATTGCTCAAATTTCACAATGATTCTTTGCAATTTACTAGCTGCATGATGTTTAGCAAGACTTACCCTCTTTGAACCTAAATTGTATTGAAATGGGGCAAGTGATATTTACCTCACCAAGTTCTTAGGGATTAAATGCAAAGATGTATTTAAAATAATTGGTGAGTGACACTGTAATTAGTGAAAAGAATGAAAAAATAAAAACAAAGTAAACAATAAAAATAAGAATCTGTGAGGAAGGAAGAAGCTAAAGCCAGGATGATGAGACAGAGAGACACAGTTAATAAGCAGTGACACAGAAGCCCATAGGGGGAAAAAAAATGAGTTGAGAGAGTGTTTGCAATTATTTCAAGTGTAGCTGCAAACAGCCTGAACTGATTTGGCACCTTCTGGATGCTTGGGCATCCTGACATTCCACTATGCCAAGATTTCCCAAATTTCACTGAAACGTTCTTTGTAGATGATATCTCCCAGCATGCCTAGGAGAGGAGACTGTTTCCTAATCACCTCTATAGCCTTGGTGTCTAACATATTTCTGGGTTCCATAGAGCCTTTTAGGAAATGCTGACTGATGGTAAATATTTCTTGGCCTTTCTAATGACTGATTATCTTTTCTAAAAAGTAACTTTACTCTCATACTTCTAGAAATCAGGGTGAAAGATCTGCATTAGATGTGGTGACAGGGAAAACACATTGTTAATTGTTGAAGACAGCTTGTTGAGTTTCCTAAGTTTCATCCTTAATCTTTTCATTTTTCTTGTAACATAACCTTGATCTTTTGAAGCATGGTCCAAATTAAAAATGAAAAGCAAGGCTTTGTTGCCTAATGCTCACTCAGAGCTCATGTTTATAAAAGCCTCCCATGCAGGTTTTTCTCCTCCTTCTCTTCCTTCTCTTTCTCCTATTCCTCCTTTTTTTTTTTTTTTTTTTTGGTTGTTTTTGTTTTGTTTGTTTGTCTTGCCTAATCTACTACCTTGTGCCTGGCTATGAAACTGCAATTCTCTATGCATATACATATACACAACATCCTTTGACAAAACTTCCTTATTTAACTTGGAAAAATTAAGATGCTTTGAAAGTGAACTTCAGAAATCTCACATGCTAAGAATTCTGCTCTTAAAACTGCAACTATAGTTGAGAAGAAAGAAAGGAAAAGAGGCCTCTGAACAATTAAATAATAACAGCTAACCTTTTGTGGAGTTTTTGCTGTGTGCCGGGCACTGTTCTAAGTGGATAACAAAAACTACACACAAAGAATAAAGGAGAGCAAGGAAGTGAAAAGAAAAAAAATGGAAATCCTTGTGTGCTCTCAGTGAGAATGTAAAATGGTACAGCACCTGTGGAAAAATTAAAGATGTTAGAATTAATCCAGCAATCCCACTTTTGGGTATATATTCAAAAGAATGGAAAGTTAGATCTAGAAGAGATATATGCATAGTCATGTTCAATGAAGCATTGCTAGCAATAGTCAAGAGGTGGAAACAGACCAAATATCCACTGAAGGATGAGTGGAATGGATTATTATTCAACCTTAAAAAGGAAGGAAATTCTGACACATGCTACAACATGGGTGGAACTTGAAGACATTATGCTAAGTGAAAGAAGCCAAAACCGCAAGGACAAATATTGCATGATTCCACTTATATGGGATACCTAGAGACAGAAAGTAGAACAGGGCTAGAGTGGGGGGAGGATAAACGTGGGTTTAGAGTGGGAATTGTTGTTTAGCGGGCACAGAATTTCAGTTTGGGAAGATGAAAAAGTTCTGGAGGTAGATGATGGTGTAATTGTACAACAGTTTAAATATACTTAGTACCACTGAACTACATCTAAAAATGGTCAAAATTGTACATTATGTATATTTTACCATAATTTAAAAAAATCATGTAAAGAATCATTCATGTGCAGACTCAAGACTTTTTACTGGTAGGGCTCCCAGCCTTCCTTTTTGATATCCGTACGAATAAAATTTACATACATCCAAAAAATTGTAAGCAAACGATGTAGTGGGATCACGAGGGCCACACATGTTTTGCTACGTCTCCCAGTAAGAGTTGGAGTCTTATTCTTTTCCTCTTGACTCTGGGCTGGTTTAGTGGGCTCCTTGATCAACAGAATGGGACAGAAGCTAAGTTCTGGGACTTGCAAGGCTAGATCACAAGTCCTGGTCCACAGCTTTCTCCTATATGCTTGGGACAGCTAACTGCACTCCATACCCCAGTGCTTCCTTCCAGAATCAGCCGCTTTGCTGTGAGAAGTGCAAACCAGAGGGAGGAGCGGTCACCTGCAGGGACTCTGATGGGTGGCTCCCGCGGAGCTCCGAGGACGCTTCCAGCCTGAATTGCCAACCATGTGTCATCCATTTGAGCCTGAAGTTAGCTATAGTCTCAGCTGACATCTGATTTACACTTATTGAGACTCTAAGCGCTTCCGGCCCGGCGACGCGTGTCGCGGAAAAGCAAGGACTGTTTTACCCCCCGCGCCCGCCCTTCCCGAGACGCCACTCTCAACATGGTCGCAGCGCATCGACACCTGCGGGACACACCCAACATGCCCGCGGGGCGCGCGCTCGGCCCCGGATGCCCACACGCCGGAAGTGCCCGAACGGCGGCGGAAGCGGAAGCGGGAGGGCCGCGGCGGTGGGGGCCGCGGGAAGCGTCGGGCGCGCTTCTCCCTCCCTCTCGGCCACAACAACAAACGAAGGGCCGGCGGAGGTAAGGCGGCGGCCGGGGGGAGGCCCGGGGGCGCGAGGCGGGCCGCGGAGCCCGCGGGGCGTGCGGCGGGGTGGAGCGATCGGAGCGGGGGCTCCGGGACTCCCGACCTCCGGAGCCTTCGGTCTCGGGCTGCCTTCGGGCCTAGAGCGCCCGGAAAGCAGGGGGTAGATTTGTGGCTGGTTCTTGGCCTTCTAGGCCTTGGTTGCGAGGTTTGCCACCTTGTGTGATGAATCTGGCCCAAGATCCCGACATCTGCAGCCCTCTCTGGGTCTCCACTTCTTCAACGAAATGAGGGGATTTGGCTTCAGCGGCTGCCGAGAGCCCATCCCACTCCGGGCGGCACGAGTTCCACGGTTTTCCTGCTAAGTTAGTGTCGGAGCCAGTAACTTGGAGGAGGCCTGTCGTCCGCGCACTGAGGGGAGGATGTCCCTGAGCAGGACCCAACGAATACATACACCCTCGAGAGGCGGCCAGCCCTGGCATCGAGGGCCCCCGAGTCCTGGTCCTGCCTTGCCCACCCACGCACCCACTCTGTGGCTTCGCCCAGGTCCACTATCCTTTATGTGGCGAGGTTGCTTCTCTGTAAATTAAACGTGGTGGATGCCTCTGATGTCCCTTCTAGCCCCGAAAATCAGATTCACAGCTCCCCTTCCGTGGAGCCTTTCCTTAGAGACAGGACCTGAAAAGCATGCCCTTCCTGCATCCTGCATAGCCAGGACTTGGCTTGATAAGAGACGTCTACCGTGTTTCTTTCCAGACAGCAAGCCGGCCAAGGGCAGCTGAGCCCTTGGAAGGTTCCTGTGCTTCCTGTGCAGTGGGAAGCTCAATCCTGAAGACTTTGTTTTAGAAACCCGTAGGAAACACCAGTGTGAAAAATAGACCTTGTTTTTTGTTTTTGTTTTTTTGTTTGTTTGTTTGTTTGTTTTGAAACCTGCTATTAATTTGCTGGTTCACTCGGGGCAAATCTCTTCCTTTCTCTGGACTTGAGATTTTTCATCTGGCAAATGACGCTTAGGTCACTGGTTCTCTGTCCTCTTTCACATACTCTCAGCACAACTGTAGATGAAAACATTGTGGCTCGATAAGGCCATGATTTTCTGGGGGAAGGATGTGGTGTGGAGCATACATATGTAGTCATATAGATTGAAAAATCCATGCTTATAATTTTTAACTTTCATATGTGACAATTTCTGGTTTAGGTGATCCTGAAGGCTCCCTCCCTCTCTTTAATGTTTGTGATATTGTGATCCTTGTGTCTTCTTTAGATAAAGAATATAGACTTTTGTGTGCATGTCTGTTAGATGACTGTGTATCTGGAGGTATACACTTTATCTTTGGTAAAAGAGATACTAGGGTATAGAATAGGAGAAAAAGGAAAACTGTTTCCGTAAGGTAAAGTGAAATAAAGTTGGACTTGAACAGGAACTGAAGACCAGGATTCTTGCTTCATTTAGCATTGTGTTTTCTGACTTTGTGACTTAGGGCAACCCAGCTAACCTCTCTGGGCCTCAATTTCCTTATCTGGAAAATGAAAAGTTGGACTAGATTCTTAGACCTTTTTGGTACTGTAATTCTATTTTTTGTTTGTTTGTTTTTAACCTAAGTAGCTTGTGATATGTTATTTCTTTAGGTAAGAGAGACTGCCTAAGTAGGAGACATAAAAGGTCTATGAAGTGAGAAGTGGATCATATTAAGTGACAGGAAAGATTACTTTGATACAAGCAAGCTGAAGCCCCTCAAAACTAAAGAAAGGCATTAGAAACCTGAAAGGCAGGGAAGCCCTTGACTAGATAGCACGATGGGGACACGGGGAAGTTCTAAATGGGAGAGAAGTGTTTTTGGTGAGGGCATTGAAAGTAATTTAAGTTGTAATAATTGAAAAGACTGAGTTGTAAGAAACTGGTGGTAGAATCTTTCTCCACTTCGAAACTGTGAGCTTCATGGGAAGAGAGACTGTCTCCCCCTAGTCCTTAATAGTAAGTAAATAAATAATAGAGTGAAGGGATGATTACTTAAAGGATGGATGGGTGTGTGGGTAGATGGATGGACAGATGGATGGATGGACTGATGGACAGACAGTAACAATCAATAAAAGAAAGCGCTTCTCCATAGAATTGTTATTAATTAGATATAGAATGAGAAATTGATACCGAATTGTGAACATTTTATAAAAGAAGAAATTCTTAAATTTTCCGATTAGTTGTTAGGTAAGTTTGTTTATCTCTGCCCTGTAGAGTTTGTAATAAGGGACAAACACATACCCTGGAGAGTCTGGTGTGATCTGGGTAAGAGAATAATTAGAATAAGTCATGGATGGAGGAAGATGTTGGAACAGGTATAGGAAGATTTTTAGTCATGACATTTAGGGTGGAAGGGAGTGAATTTATATGGGTCTTTTATAGGTATCAGCAATTGTGAGAATAGTGAACAATAACCTTAAAACCTCTTTAATGGAAATAGAGGATCAGAAAGAAAATAACTTGATTTTGAAAGCAAGGAAATGTTGGTGCTTCCTTATTCCTTACAACAGCTGGAGATAGCCATGAGAACTAAAGATTAAAAGATTGGGCTAAAAAAGAAGTTGAGATCAATTCCGGAACAAACTGAATGAATTGAGTTTGTGGCGGATAGTGTAGATTTGTCTGGGATGGAGGAAGATTTGAACTGGCAGATTAGAAGAAGAGCGTTGTGTCATGGAAGGACCCTGGTTCAAAGAATACTCACGAACAACACAGGGTTTCTAAGGATGTACTTGGGCTGCCAGGAGAAAAGTGGTGCTTCCTGTGCCTGAGGTCTGTTAAACAGATAGCCACAGAATGACTGTAGGATACTCAGGGCTGCTGTGAGCTACTGTGTGGGAGCCTATATTAGATGGACCACAAACCCTGCTTTATGAAGGAGGGCACAGTCAGCCACAGTTCTATCAGAGCTTGCAGAAGGCCATCTGCAAGCCCTGGAGCATAGTCCTGCAGTGCAGGGAGACAGCTGGGGTGCAGAGGATTGACTTGATGAGAGGGTGTGTAGTGTGGTTTGGGATTCGGAATCTCATCCTGAGCTCTGACACTTAATATATGATATGCCCTTGGGCAAGTGACATCCTCTCTGGTACTCTTGTCTATCTGAACATTGAGAAAGCCGGTCTTGGAAAGAGACTTACTTCTGGCTGAGCTTCGATATGTCTGCGAAGCCCCTGACATTGTATATATGTATTTCAGCGTACATGAGTCTGGTTTTGTTTGTTTTTCTCTTGGGAAGATGATGTGCAGCATTCATTATAGTCTCAGATGGGTTTGTGACTAACAAAAAATTAGGAAGTGTGACTAGGTAGTCTCTGAGGGCCCCTTTAACTTTTTAACATTCTAGGTTTCTGTAATTCTGTCAGCATGACATTTCTTTGAGGTTTTGAGTCTAAGCCTCCAGAACTTGCTAACCCTAGAATTATACCTAGTCTGCAGACTGTAGTCTGCACATATTTACATTCACCTGTTATTAATAGTTGCCTCTCTCTTACCCTCCACGACTCCTCTGCTGGGCCAGCTGCCATGTGGCATTCTTATCTACTGTTGATAACTGGAATTTCCCTCCTTTCCTCTCCCCTTTTTAGCCTCCTGCTGCTTTGAACCTTCCCTCTTTTGTCCAGTTTCTCAAGTGGCGAATGATGATATTTTTAGGAGACACGGGTAGGAGGAAATGAAGATATAGGAGCCTGGTCGTGGCCATCTCCTGTTCTCACTTGTTTTTATCCCTCACCCCACTGAGAAGAGCAGTTTAGAGACAGAGTGCACATACAAGAGAGACACTGTCCCCACTTGGGACTTTGCATATCTTGCATGGTTTAAAGATTCAAATGTAAGTTGTGCACTGGGGCTACTAAATGATTCACATAAATCCACAACATTGCAAAATAAAAAGGGACAATAAAAAGTGGAATCATAAGATGAGGGTTTAAATTATTAAGTGGTGTGGATTTGGTAAAGAAAAGGGAAAAGGGCTAAGAAAGATTTTTATTTAAAGGATGAAAAGTCAAGAACATGCTCTCTCTGAATGGTTAGAGTTGTCAAGATTCTTAAAGGTGAAGCATGTGTTAAAATACGATAGCTAGAGGAGTCAGATTGCTCTGTACTGCTTAATAGTCTTGTTGAGTCATTTACATGCTGCAGGGTAGCTGTTTGTTTCGTGTCCTTATTGGAGTAAAATCTGATTATATTTTTTGCCAGGGGTATAGGCTTTTTGCTGCGATCATTGAGTGCTGCGACAGCAAATAGGAACATGAAATGGTTCTTAGCTACCAGATGCATATGGAGTGATGGATATTCATACATCAAATATTTGAGGATTTGTTATGAGCAAGGATTTAGCACCCAGAGACAAGAGAATGAGATTCCTTTCCTTTCCCTGTCAGGGACTTGACTAATAAAATATTGCACAAGTTGCTATAGTAGAAGTACATGTTAAATCTCCCAGGGAGCTCAAAGAGGGGGTAAGTAAAAGTTTTCACAAAAGCTTAACATTTAAATTAGATTTTCAAGGTAAATTAAAAAAAAATAGTGGTTTTCTAAGCAAAAAGAAAAAGAAAAAAAGAAGGAAGGGCAGGGAAGGACATTCTAGTCAGAGTTTGTGGGAACTGAGGATAGCGGTGCTGCCAGAGTGAGTGTCCTGAAGAGCAAGTGGTAGGGATTGAAAGATGAGATTGGAAAGTGGGCTTGAGGCCAGATTTGAAAGATTTTATTCTAGAAACTAGGATTTCTTGCAGGCTGATTTGGTCTTTGTGTTTTAAGAAATAAAATATACTTGCCCAATCTTAAATTTTCAAAAAGTGGAGAAGAATATGGAAAGTAAAATCTCTTTACTGCTTTCCTAAACCTCCGTTCTCACTCTCCAGAGGTTAACCACATTAATATTTTGTTATAGATACTCCAGAAATGTTCCATGCAAACACAGACATTTTTGTCCTTATAATGCAAATTCAAAACCTTGCTCTTTTTACTTAATATTCAATCAGAGGAATGTTTTTAAAAGATAACTCTAACTTCAGTGTGGTATAGTAAACATTTATTCAGCAAATTACCTGTTGTGGGCCTACCATGTGATTGGCTTTGTTCCGGGCCTTGGGAATACAGTGGTGGACATAATTTAGGGAGCCATTACAATAGGCCAGATGAGAGTTCATAGAAGTCCAGAAGCCAGTGGGATTGGATGCAAGATGAATATTGTGGTGAAATTGATAAGAATAGCCAATCAAGTGACTGTAGGGAGTGAGATCTTATCTCACATATGAAGAAATTGATGCTTGGAGATATTGAATGAATTAGCTAGAAAGAATCAGAGTAAAAATTAGAATCCAGGACTCGTGGTTCCTAGGATTTTTGTTCTTTATGAATGATGCATTTTTATATTCTCTACTGCTCTTCGGAAAACTGTGTTTTCTTTTGGTGTAATATTTTTATTAATTTGAATCTGGCCTGTAATAATGTAATAACACCACCTTTGTATTTTAAAAGAAATGTTTTTTCTAGGTTTTATAAGGTTAATCTCTACATCTGCGTTTGGTGCTTTAGTCTGTTCTCTGCTTGCATTCAGGTACTTTGGACTCAAGTAACCAAGAGATTTACTCTTTGATACTGGAGATAACGCAGCAATGGGTCCACGAAAGAAAAGTGTTAAAACTTGTCTCATGAATAATGAGACCCCCGAGGAAGCAATGTCAGATGAGACAAAGGATTACATGAATCAACTTTCACATGAAGTGCTTTGCCATATTTTTAGGTAAGATTTTGTTGGTTGACTTTCATCTATCTAGAATGTATAAGAACCATTCCTAGAGTTGTGCTGTCCAGTATGGTTGTCACTAGCTAAATATGGCATTTAAATTTAAATTAAATAAACTAAAATCCAGTCCCTCAGTTGCACTAGCCGTATCTGGCTAGTGGCTGTTGTATAGGGCAGCATAGATGGTGAAGATAAAGAATATTTCTTTTGTTGCAGAAAGTTCTATGGGGCAGCGTTTCTTTAGATGATGTTAACATTTCACGTTACTTAGAATTCTTATTGACTTATTTGTTGACTTTTGTTATTGCAGTATTGTGTGTACATAAGGCAGTGTTTCTGACTTTATTACAACCCACAGTGAGAAACACATTTTGCTCAGTATATACGCATATGTAAGTGACTGAAAAAAACCTTTTTGAAGTAATACTCATTATTACTATATGCAGTACACACATTAAAGTAGTTTTGTGATCAACTTTTTTCAAAAATTTTTTAAATTATATTTTTATCCAAACTATATTATAACAATAGTTAAAGAAACCAAAAAAAAAAAAAAAAACACCACACACACACAACAACAACAATAACAACAAAACAAAACCCAAAAAACAAAACTCATTCTAGTTTCCCCTGTTCCCTTCAGATAAACAATTCCTAACATCCTTTATGTCTGGAGTTGAGGACTCATGTTTGAATACTGAGTCTCTCATTTACTAGCTGTGGACCAATATTAGTTATAAAGATGTTGTTATAAAGATTCAATGAGATAATGCTTTTAAAGCACTTAACACACTGCATGGCTTAAATGCTTGGAAATTGTTAATGGATAGGATTGTGTTTGCCTTTTTTCATATTGCTACATGGTCTTAATTATCGTAGTCACTGTGGTCTAGTCCTATGACATGATAATTGCCTGGTGTCTGGATTATTTCCAGTATTTTCTGTAACACAATTATAACTAAGTTTTCTAAGCATCGGGATTTTCAGTTATTTTTGATTATTTACATAGGGAATATATAAAGTTCTTAGAAATGTTTTGAATTTTTAAAAATTATCAAATATTTGCAGATGAAAAGTTTTAAATTAGTGAGTAGAACTACTTTGGAGAACCATGGGCACTTTATTTTTCTAATATAAATTTGTATTAGTCTTTATCTTCTGCAGTTTTTATTCTGTGACAGTGTGGTTTTTCTTAGTTAAATTTTGTCTGGGAATAGAAGGTCTAATTAAAATAACGTTTTTTTAATATAACAAAATTATACTAAAGTTTGTTTGGCAGAAAAAGTGTCTGTCAGAATAACTATTTTTGGAAGAACAGTCTAACCTTACCAGGTGTTCAAGTCTATTCCAAAATATACAATAATTAAAAATTGATATTGGAGAAGATATCGAGACAGTTGGGTAAAACAGACACATTCCATTTGTAGGCTTCATATGTGCACTCAAATATATATATATATGTATACATGTGTGTGTGTATGGGGACCTACTTTATGATAAACTCGGTATTCACCAGTGAAGAAAAACTTTGTAGATTATTCAGTGATGATGTCACAACCTCAAAACCACTTGGAGAAAGTAATAAAAGCATGTTCTTATCTCATATCTGACAAGTAAGTTCTAAATGCATCAATGAAATAAACTGTAAAACTACTAAAATTCTAGAAGAAATCATAGGTAAAATTATTTCCAGGCATATGTGTTAGACGTTTGTTGAATAATGGTAGGACATACTATGAACAATTGGACCATATTTTAAACAGAGAGTGGATCAAATAACATTTTGCAGTTTAAACAGAATGTTCAATGGAAGGGTTGGGATCCAGAAGGATGTTACCTTGGTTAAAATTTTAAAAACATGCACCAAATTGGCAGAATATAAGAACTGCGAACTAAGCTGATACTTGAACTTAGAATGACATGTTTATTCTAAAAAAGATATAGTTTTAGGCTTCTAAAGTTTTGTCTGAGGACCTGTGTTGTACCTTCTGTAGTAACTACTTAGCATGTTTTCATGAAACGAAAACAATGGCTTCCTTAAAAGAAACCTCATCTTTGCTCTATGTGCCATGTTAAACACATCTTTTCTAAAATGTATTGATCTGCCTTTTGAACTCCAGCTTACAGACTATATATGAAGAAAAAGTACATTTCTTTTTCTGAGAGTAAATACGATGTAAGATAAGCTTCATGTGATTACTGATCTGTTTGTAGTTAAAGGAAGTATAATATTAACTCTGGCAGATACTTGGAAAATCATGATTGTGGGTGGGAACGTGTTAGTGGCAAAACTTGATTTAGAAAACAAATTCAACATTTTTCATTGTTTGTAAAATGCACATTATATTTAAATTAGGTTAGAAGTGATTTTTTTTTTTGGCAGAGAATTTAATTTGATTCTCTTTATTTGAATAGTTTTCAAGAAGTGAAAAAAGCCAGAGGTAGAAAAAAATGGGAGTAGAGAAATATTCAGAAATATTCAGCAGGGATACCTGGACTTCTTTTAGAATTAGTCTCAATTTTAGGAATTAGACTCAGACCCAATTTTGTTGACATCCTCCTCTTCCTCCCTCTTACCTAGCTAGTGACTTATTGCAGGTTAACTCTTCTGAGCAAGTTTCATTACCTGCAAAAGTGGAGTAATTAGAGCACCTACTTTATCAGTGAGGGTTCTAGCAGGAAACAAAATACTCTCAACTGGAATTTGAAGATAATTTAATGAAGGGACTATTTAGAGAGATATAGATAGGGTTAAGGGAACCAGTGAGGGATACTGATGAATTCAACTAGGGGCCCAGCAATAAGCAGAAAGCCTTTGCCACGCCTGACATTGGCCAATGTCTAGAGTCAACACAGCAGAGCCAGGGAAGGAAGAAAAAAGATTGGGGGAGGGCTGTGTGATAAACAGAACAACCTACTTTGTAAAATTGTGAAACAATGACTTCTGTACAGGGTCTGTGACATAATACCAGCTCAATAAAGGGTAGTTTTTACCATTTTAAAAAAAGTAATTTAAGTGTGCTGGAGAAGTATTAAGAGAGAATGAGATTTTCTAAGCTTTCACAATATATAGGTATGATTGGAAATGAGAAAAGTAGAGGTTAGGTGAAAAGTTTAATAACAGGAAATTAGGAAAAAGGAAATTGTAATCCAGATGAGGTGTTCGCACTTAATACTTATACAGTACTTTATCAGAATGTGTGATTTAAAAGGTAAAAGATCTAGGGAAAAAATTGTGTAGTATAAACTTAGTATACATATTTGTTATGGATGATATTGAGGAAGCAGACAGGAATTTTTTAGTCATTACAGGAAGTAGATTCTGTAAAAGCTATGAAATAACATTGGCCATGTTCAAATTGATCAGTTCTGATCTTCACATTTTCTTATTATATTTGCCTTAAAATGCGCTGATTTTTTTCTTTCTACTTTTTTTTTTTTGAAGATTTTCTTTGTCTTAAAAACTTAAAAGAAAGACAAGTTCTAGCAAATGCACAATGGAGAGAACTCAGTGCTTGAGTATTTGCTGACTTACATGTTTTTAGTGAAAAGCTACATATGGATATTAATCTTAAAACCCTGTGAATTCCTCAGGTTTTTATTTCATTTGAGGTGTAGGTAAATGGGGGAAGGAAAAAATAATCCATTAGGGAGAGGAAGTACTTACCCACTTGATAAATATGAGTTTCTTTCTCTCACAAAGGTACCTCCCTCTGCAGGATATCATGTGTATGGAATGTCTTTCTCGGAAGCTAAAGGAAGCAGTGACCCTGTATCTGAGAGTTGTGAGGGTTGTGGATCTCTGTGCAGGGCGATGGTGGGAATACATGCCAAGTGGTGAGTGGATTTACCTGTAAGGTGTGGTGGAGCCCTACTGGAAACTAATAGTAATGCTTCCTTCAGATGTTACTTGCCTGGAGAGAGGCAGTCGAAATCACCTTGTAGGTAGGGAGGCAGGATTTTATCTGAATTATTTAGGTTGGTTTAGGTTGATAAAATACATTTTGCCTGATGCTTTACTGTTTTAGTGGTCATTTGTTTTCATTTCCTGCTCTCTTAAGGCGCTACATCAGCCTGATCCATAATTACAGGTGGTCTCTTTGGATTCTCACTGTATCTCTATAGAGAAGGTTGAATTTTAACCACATTTTAGTGACAGGCAACATATAATGGGCAAAAAAAGGGGATGGGTATTGGTAGTGACCAGACTTGGTTTTGAATTCAGGCTCTGCCACTTGATAGCTTTTAAACTCTTTCAAGCTCATTTTGTAAATTTATTAATAGGGTGATAATAAATGAGAATAGATGAGAAAACGTAAAATGGTTAACACTTTGGTTCAGTCAGTATAGATTATTATACAAGATATTAATATAAGTGTTAGACCAAGTAATTTCTGAGGTCCCTCCTTACTCTTCAGTTTTGTGAATCTAAAGTTAATGTATCATCTGAACTAGCTCTGTACAAATAGAACAACTTTTGAGAATGTCAGTGTGTAAGCCTTCGTGATTTGGGGTTTCATTTTTATTTGTGAGTGTTAACATTTTTACTTGTCATTCATGAGCAGACAGTTGGCTTTCTGAGAGCCTACATTAAAAACAAAAAGCCCCAGGTAATAAAGTATCATCTGTATGAGATGTGTCTCCCCAACACCTGCTATGGAAGTCACCTGCCTCCCTGGAGGCCCGCTATAGAGCATGACTGGCCTCACAGATAAGCAGGCCTCTGCCAGCTCAGCATCCTCTCCATTTGGATCACTTATGTTCTTGTAGCAACTTGCCTCTGTCTTTTCCAAAAGAGTGAGTTATTTAAAATGTCCAGTGAGTGATAGTTAAACCCAGGGCAGAGGAATTATTAGGAAATGTTTAGATTAAGAGAACCTAGTTTGAGATGAGATTTAGGTTGAACCGTATATTTCCTTTATAAAGACGAGGGTCATATCTCATTTTTTAGTTGCATGCTTTTTATGGACCAGAAAGTACTTTTTGGGAAGGAGAGGAGGGTGATGTTGATCAAATAGGTGACCTTCCTCATCCACCAATCAAATAGGTCCAATTTATGTGGATTTAAAGTGTGTGTTGAAGATTTCTGTGCCTTAAAAGCAGCAAGAACAAAAAAAGGCAATAATAAATTAAAAGCCTCAACTATAAAGTATTAACTCAAGTAAGTAGAGTTTCTTATATATGTCCTTGTTACTAAAGGAATATATTTTCCATTTAGCCATTTGTTCAGCAGTGTCAGCCTTACGAAAATTTAAAAAGGAAATTTTTTTTTATTGTTTTAACTTTGGATGAAAATTGCAAGTGCCTACTCAATGTTGACAGGCAGAAAGATGAATCTGCCTCTAAATACCTTTGAACTTCTCAGGCTTCACAGATTCCAGTTTTCTAACACTATTGAAAAAGATGCCGGATGTCGAACAGCTATATGGCCTTCACCCTAGATACCTGGAGAGGCGAAGAGTACGGGGCCATGAAGCTTTTAGCATTCCAGGGGTTCTGGAAGCTCTGCAGGCCTGCCCAAACTTAGTGGTGAGTGTATCTGATTGAACATTTGACATGAACTAATTGATGAAATAAGTCAAAAGAATATTAGAGCGTGTTCACTCACATGTACATTTCATTCATAACAGACTTTGAAGTTTCATTGCATCCTTAATAATCTTATGACACAGATATAGACACTTCGTATGCTAAAATAAAAGCCTTTCTTATGCTTGCTTTGGCATTATTTTCTAGGGTGTGGAGACTTCTCATTTGGAATTAGTAGAATCCATTTGGACATACATGCCGCATGTTCATATTTTGGGGAAATTTCGTAATCGTAATGGAGCATTTCCAATTCCTCCTGAAAATAAACTGAAAATTCCTATAGGAGCCAAAATTCAAACTTTACATTTAGTTGGTGAGTACATGTTTCTTGGACACTTGAAATGCCATATAACAATATTCACTGCAAGGAAATAATGAGAATTTTATTAATGGCTTTAATGATGGCAAATGATGGCTTGTGAGACTTACATAAAAATTTCCCTTTAAAAGCTTTAGTAGGGCTTAGAAGGTGAGAGAAATACTCCTTCACAACTGATTGATTCCCTTTTTGAAGACAGTTTGAGTAGTTTTGAAAATTGTTAATTTTTTGTATTTTCACTTTTTCTTGAGCCTAAATTCTGCCCTTGTTCTCTAATATCCACCTTCTGGCCCTAGTTCTACACTCTAGAGGAGAGTTCTCCAATATAAGTTTCTATGATGTGGAAAAAGTCCTATATTTGTACTGCCCCATATGGTTCGCACTGTGGCCAGGAAACAGGAACTGAATGTTTTATTTTATGTTAATTGAGCACGTAGCCACATGTAGCTAGTGCCCCCTTTATTATATAGCTGAGCTCTATAACACTGCAGAGTAAAAAAAAAAATCCTTGATAGCTCTTAATTTACTTGTATCTTCTCCAAACAGAAAATTCCCCTATGTTCTTTTACCTAGAGCCAATGGAAAAGTCTACCACTTCCCTTTTTCCCTGAGAAATGGGGTGGGGGGTGGTCTTTTTCTAAAAGCACTTTATTTGCAATGATCACAGTGTGTAGTTCCCATGTAAATATTCTCTGATACTAATCTCAATAATTTCAATCTAAGTAAATGATAAGAGCAGATATTTTCTCAAATTTAATTTGTTGACTTTTGCTTAGATTGCTGGAAGGAATTTGGGGACTTCTATTACTATAGTGTGACTTTTAATAGTTATTTATTAAACAATTTATTTAAAACATATGTATTGAGTATCTATGTTCCAAGCATTGTTCCTGATACTTGGGGGATGGTTCTGAAGAACTGGAAGTTGCTGAAACAGGGTCGGGGTGGAGGGGGACCAACAGGGATAATAAGGAGTAGGTTTTAAATAAGTCTTGTGTGTAAAATTATGGAAGAAGAGTAAAGTTTTCCAGCTACCCTTTCATTTACAAGATCAAGTAGTTGTTCTGATTAGAGACTTGGCTATCTAGTTTGAAATTGGATTTTAGATAATAAAGGGATTCTGTAATATCTGAAGTTTATAAATAGAAGCTCTGTAAAGTCAGAGACTGTGTGTTTTTATATCCTTATATTTCCCATGACACCTGTCATAGTTCACTGCAAACGTAAGTACTTAGTAAATTGTTTTGAAATGCATTAATTCATTTGATTCATTTAATAGTTTAACACTGCAGTAGTGATACAGATGTGTGTATAATAAATGAATGAGCATGCTGGGAAAGATAGGCAATTGTGTCTTTTATTTATATAGAATAGATTTGGGGCAAAATGTGGATTGAGCATAGGATATAACTGTCTGGATCTGTCTCATTCTTCCTGCCTTTGAGTTTCCTAATCAGAGCTACCACCAACATGGTGGATGCTAAATGTACATTGTGGATTCTGCATTTTGAGTTTTGATCTGTACCTCACTTCTTCTGCTTTTCTTCCTTTGGTCTCATCCCCAGTTTTACTTCCCATCTGTTGCCATATAATATATGTGCATAGTTCAGAGCTAAAGTTAACTGCTTTTTTTGGGAGGACCAGGTTAAGGCATTATCTGTACAGTAGGCGATTTCTGTAGAATTTAGCTTTTAAAGAACCAGTCATTCAAGTACTCTGTTATTGCTTTCCCTAGTTATTGTTGCTAGCAGGGCTTCTACTGACTCAAGTTTAAAAGTTGCACTCAACTGTTTTTGCCTGTTACTGCTTGTTAAATACCATCACTCTGGATCACTTAGAGACTTGTATTTAGACTCTTGGGCAAGTTTCTTGAACTGCTTCCTTCCATTTAGAATTTATAAGTTCTGCCTATCTTCTTTCTTCTACGATATCTTCTGACTTTTCCTCCCCTCTACATTTTATTTCTTCCAGACATGGTCCTTTTCAGGTATGATTCCCAGCTTTAAACCAGTCCTGGATCAGAAAGATAAAATACCTCTATCAATTTGAAGTATTAAAAGAAATGACTGATGAGTTTCTCACTTTCTCGGGATCATGTTGACTAGCTCCAACTACACATTTACAAATCCTTAAGATTCATACATTTGTAAAGATAGCTTCAATCTCTGTCTGTCATCCAGAAACAATGATATTTAAAGCCAGTTAGCCTGCCTTTGTGCTGAGAAATTTAGTTTTCCACCTGGTGGGAAATTGGTAGTCAGATAGTAAATTGACTACATCTTTAATTTTGCTTTCAATAACCGTTTTCATTTTGTATCTGCTGGTCAGCTGTATCCTGAAAAGGCTGTAGAGTTATAAGAAAGACATGTGTACACACTATACAATAACAAAGTACTGGTCTGTTTATAATTTATTTAAATTGTTTTTTACAAGACTATTCTAAGTAAGCCAAACTTAATAGATGTTAATTAGGTAATTCTGATGAAAATATTCATGAAGGATAAATTGTCAACTTGAAAAGTAGGCTCTTGAACTTATACAGAATAGTGTCTTTTAGTAATTTTCTTGTTCGTATGTATGTTTTAGGGGTGAATGTTCCTGAAATTCCTTGTATTCCAATGCTGAGACACCTTTATATGAAGTGGGTAAGACTCACTAAACCACAGCCTTTCAAGGACTTCCTTTGCATCAGCTTACGGACCTTCGTCATGAGGAACTGTGCAGGTAATAGTACCTAGCTATGGTGGAATTGTAAAAATAGCCTAAATCAAACTCTGTTTGTAAATGAAATTATATTTTGCTGTTACTATTTGTTTTGTAACTTATTCACCTTGTGAAGATAAGGGTACTTTTTGTTTTAAATACAAAGACATGTGATTTGTATTTGACCCTTAGCAAAGATTTAAAAAAAAGGCATCAGTGTCTCTACGTATTTCATATAGCTCTTTAACATTTTATAGGATTGTTATAATTGATTTCTGTCTGTTTTCTTTGTCTTTGCTCTCCTAACCATTCTGCATGTAAATAATTGACCTACCTTAAAGCATAAAACACCACTTTTATGATACTGCTTTTCTATTCAGAAACTTGTGTCTCTGTTTTTCAAGTGTCAGGCAGGAACTATTCTGCTTCTGAGTTCATAATAATGAGGGCACCTCTTTCTATCTTTATGGCTGACTCCTTTCCAAAATATACCTTCTTTTGTTGTCAAGCCTGTCTACGCAGTGGCCCCTGTACAACTAAACTGCCTTTCATCTCAGTGTCTTTCCTTATATTATCATGTCCTTATCCTGAGTTAGACACTTCCTTCTTCCTCTTATATATACCTTCAAGTTCTACCTCTTTCTACTTCTCTTACTCTTCTTTTTTTATTTAGTGTAGCAGATCTTATTTTTGTACTTGATATGTTCTGTCCTTTTATCTTTTTTAGATGTTAGTTTTATCTTCATGTCAATCACAAGCTCTTTGATGGATCAGACCATATATTTTGTGATCTTCCATAACACCTAATACAGTACTCATTACATAGAGATACTTCAATGATTGAGCTATTTACTTGATTGAAGGATCAAATTTTCAACTTGGCTTTTGTCCCCTTAGTTATTTTGAACTAAAAACTATTGAGTCTTCTGGGAATTTACAAAAAAATATTAAATACCTTTCCAGTGTTATTGGTTAACAGGCTAATGCTGTCATTCTAATAGGTAGAAATTGCAAAGACTTGGCTGTCATCTTCTGACGTAGAATTTATAAGTTATTTATTTTAGCCGCTAACTTGAAAATTCTTCTTTAAAGCAATTTATGTTGTTTCATTGAAATTTGTTTGTTTGTTTGTTTCCCCCCAGGACCTACAAACTCCTTGAAATATGTTCCTTTAGTAACAGGCTTAGCTTCTGCCCGAAACTTGGAACATCTGGAAATGGTTCGGGTTCCTTTCCTTGGAGGTCTTATCCAGCATGTAGTTGAAGACAGTTGGAGATCAGGTATTCATTTTTCTTTACTTACTTAATATTTTAAAAATCAATATGAAAACATTAAGCATTTACTTCCCTTTTTAGTCTTTTTTAAAAGAAAATGCTTGTTAGTAATTTGTATTTTCTGTCTGGTATTTCAAAGAGAATAACCATGAGCTTAGGCTAGTATTCATTTCCTTTTTGTGCAGTGTTAAACCTTCTCAAAGTAGAGTGATAAGCATGCTTTTTGGCTTTTTAATACTTAGTTAATAAAATATCTGTTATATTTGGAATCTTTCTGAGAAATGTTAACAGATGTCTAGTGCCCTTTGTTGATAAGAGGTATTTTTTGGCTTGGTTACCTTAGGCCCACAAAAGAATTCAGGTATTAGTAATTTTAATATCTCACATTTGTTTAATACTTTATAGTATATAAAATGCTTTCATGTTTATCACTTCGATATAGATCCGTCGATCAGATGATCACTTTTGAAAGAAAAAAACATGTTTTATTCTCTAGGTTCTTCAGTTATATTTTAAATAGTGATATGTAATAGAATGTATTTTTTTCCATGTCCCTCGTCTTCTCATTGCAACAAAAATACCAAGAAATTTAGCTAGATAGATAATTAATAGTTGAGAACTAAAAATCTAACTTTGGATATTCAAAATATAATTGGAAAATTGTCAAGTACCATTGGTAACATTAAAACACTTTAAACCTCAACAGAAATGCATACATGTGTTCACCAGGAGACTTGTTGAAGATTGTTCATAGGAACATTGTTCACAATAATCCTAAAATGAAAATAGTTCAGATGCCTCTCAGCATGGAAGATTATGTCACATTCATGCAATGGAATACCAACAGCAATGAGATTGAACCAATTATAGCTATATGCAACAATGTGGGTAAATCTCATAAAGTAAATGTTTAGTAAAAGAAGCCAGATACAAAAGTGTACATACTGTGTGATTTTATTTTTGAAAGTTCAAAACAAATCAATCTTTTGTGAAAATTCATTGAGCTATGTACACATTAATAGTTTGTGTACTTTTTTAGCTCTATACAAGTTTCAAAAACATGAAACAAAACCAATTGAAGTTAAAGTAGTGCTGATTGTATTCCTAATAATGGAGGTTCAAACTTTGGCCAGAAAATGTCAGGATCCCTTCTTTACAATTCCCTCATGAGCTTCTTTGTGGCTTACTGAAAATTATTACTTAAATGTCTCAATAATTTGGACTCGTTTTGAGATGCCACCAGGATTGTTTTTCAGAATGATAATATTCATTTTCATCTAATTTTTAGGAAATGAATAGTAGTCATAATTCATCTTGATATTAATTTGAATGCAAAAACAAACTTACATTTACTTTTAAACAGATAGTTATCTAAAGTATGTATAAATGTTTAATAAAAA
Organism: Cynopterus sphinx; assembly: GCA_030015415.1. Lineage (NCBI taxonomy): Eukaryota > Metazoa > Chordata > Mammalia > Chiroptera > Pteropodidae > Cynopterus > Cynopterus sphinx. The sequence continues at coordinate 20,964,420 of CM057387.1, read as the reverse complement.
TGCTGTGGTCAAACGAAATGTTTATTGTTCCTTTTCTCCTTTTACTAGGTGGTTTTAGAAATCTGCACACTATTGTTTTGGGAGCTTGCAAAAATGCTCTGGAAGTGGATCTTGGCTACCTCATTATCACTGCTGCTCGTAGGTATGTTTCCTCTTCACTTTTTGTTTTAGAATTGTTTTTTCCTGTTTTAGAATTATATTTTCTTGTTTTACAAAACATTGAGGGAATGTGTGTATAAAATTGGATCATGTCTTATTCAGATTTAAAATTTAAAGGAGTTTTTAAATAGCAGCAGGGTTATTATTTGTTATAACTAACTGATGACTAATTGAGCTGCACTCCAGACCTAGCAAGCTCTCCAAGGGCATAGTCTCAACAGAGAAAACCAGTCACTTACCTGGAAATGCCTGAGTCCAGCAGAAGTCAGCATTGACACTCTGGTGCCTGCAGCCCTCTCAGGAAGCATTACATTATCTCAACCTCTACGATTTTATGACTTGTTTTAATTAGTTGGAAATGATATTGAGAAATCAGTGTCTTAAATCATCTTTTTCAGAGTCCTGACCTTATAATACCTTTATATTCTTAACACATTTTTATATCACTTTATGTCTCATTTACTATTTCCTGTGTTATTAAGTCTACCTTTACCTTCACTTTTAGAATTTATTTAAATTGAATTAACTATTTTTTCAATTTATTCAAAAACAAAACTCCATCAGTAGAACATTAAGAATATAAATTAAACCATTTCTAAGTTTAAGTTAGTAGATATTGTTACCTACTGTAGAACTACGCTCTTTGTTCAAATGGAACTTAACAGCTAGCATAAAAAAATGTTACAGAAATATCAGCACCAGACAGATTCCCACTTTAACTTAATCAGATTTAAGGAGGCACTGTGTAATTCAATGTTATTTAATATATCTTCAGTGTACCGCCTAAGATGTGCCCATTCTTTGCAAAATGCTGCTTTAAAGGAAGCGTGTTTTTAATGGAGGAGGAAACCTTGTTTACATTTGACTCTTCAGAAGATAAAGTTCTTTTAGAGCCTCACATTAAGAAGAACCTTTAATTCTGATGGCTTTCATTTTACTCTGAGGAAACCTTGTTTACATTTGACTCTTCAGAAGATAAAGCTCTTTTAGAGCCTCACATTAAGAAGAACCTTTAATTCTGATGGCTTTCATTTTACTCTGATGTGTATCTCTTTGTTCATAGGTTACATGAAGTTCGGATCCAGCCTTCCCTAACCAAAGATGGCGTCTTTTCTGCCTTAAAGATGGCAGAGTTGGAGTTCCCCCAATTTGAAACCCTTCATCTGGGATATGTAGATGAGTTTTTGCTGCAGAGTAAGACTTATCCTGTTTTATTTTCTCGAATTGCTGTAGGGAACTTACTTGACAAACTGAAACCTGAACTGGGGATGTGTCATATTTTCCTGAATATAAGACAACTTAAAAATCTTAGTTGCTCTTCTTAAAAAAAAGAAAATTTTAATTTCAACTTGAAATATCACTGATTTTTTTTTCAGTGTTGCCTCTGATTTTAGCATATTATAGAAGATACAGTGACTAACAGTATACCAAAAAAAACCCTCATCTACATTTGATATTGTCTCCAATTTGCTCCCCAAGTTTCTCTCCCCTTTGGCTTTATTTCTTTCACAGAATGTCATCCTTGGTTTCATTTGTTGAATTTGATCTCCCACACTTTCTGAAGCTTTTGATGGTCCTCTCAGATGAAATCCCGTTCTTTGCCCATGCTCTTCATTTCCATAATAAGCCCACTGAGGTTCTGGATTTCCCAGATAGTGTGAGCATTTAATGGTTAATATTCATTTAATGATGATTGCTGTCAAAAGGCTTGTTCACAGCATTTTCTTCAATGTATTTACAATGGGGAACTTGTTCCTTTGGGTTGAATGCATGTCATTTCATTATTCAAACTATTTTCCTAAGAACACCAGCATGTTTTTTTTGGAAGAATATTTCTTTGCCATGTAATTTGCAATAAGTCTTTCTTAAACTCTCGCCACTGTACCAGGGGGCATTTTTTCCTTGGGTCTAATTTGCATTGTGGAAGATAATAAGGCTTAATTCTTCTGATCAGGAAAGTCCAGGCCAAACAGCATGACTGTTGTCCTTTTTTATTTCTAATATATGACACAATAACAATTTTGTTTTCACTTTGTTGCTGTTCTAATTCATAGAGTTGAAGGATGAAAAAAATCAAATGATGTAACCAGTTTAACACAGAAATCACTTTTAATCTATATAGCTTTGAAGAAAAGTTTTTCACCAACATAACTTTAAAATGCTAAACTAGTAATTTTATATAAAATCAATGTACAGTAAATCCTCCCTTAACGGCCTTGATAAATTCTTGAAACTGTAGCAAACAGCATTCATATAATGAAACCAACCTTACCTTAGGCTAATCGATATAAGCAAAATTTTAGTTCCTACAACATCTCATCAGTGTTACAACAAAACGATGTTATTCAAGGACCTTCTGTATTTGATATCAAGCTTCTCTGGTTTTGAATGAGGTTGCTAACATTATAGTTCTACAATGTGTTTGTAATAACAAAATTATACTTTTGGTAATTGGTGTTCTTTCTATAATCTTGTTTTTTGTTCTTCCCGAAAGTTCAAAACTTGATAAATTTTGTATCTTTAAGATAGCCATGTTTAGGCTCAGGAGAAGATTGTCTTCAAGAGTTATCTTTATAACCAGATATTTCCCTATGGTGTTACTTTCCCCTCAACACAGGTTTCAATAGGAAAATACTTTACCATTTGATTAGTTAGCTTACACTTCTCAGTATAATTAATTTCACTATTAAATTTATATTTAATAGTCTCTTAGTTTTAACCTTTTTATAACCTGTTCTTTTTTTTTACATTTGTTGTTCATTTATCTTTTCCATGTGTATATTCGTCTGTTTCTTCAAAGACAACCTGGGATTCTGTGTATCAGAATAGGTGCCAGGTGCCTCTAACAGACTAGAGAGGAATGAGAAGTCACTGTCACACTCTAATTTAAAATCATCCTTCTCTGTAATTTAGATTTTAAAGCATCTCTCCAGGAGGTGGGGGTGGCCCTGGTAAAATTTGCATCACCTTTTCATTACAAAGAGTCTGGCAAGGCATAAATAGAAAAGTCATCTTTGTTTCCCATGCCTTTATGGTAAAAGTAACAATGCCAGACTGGTGAAATGAATGTGAAAAACAGTTACTGTATATTAGGAATATAAAAAAAGTGACCCTGGGTTGAATATTTAGAGAAGGGTTCTTTGTTCACACAGATTTGTTTTTATGAGGAGGCTGAAGAAAATTGCTCAGCTAAATTGTAAAGGTGGGATTAAGGTGAAATCTGCAAGAAATGCCAGTCAATACTAAAAAAGAGGACTGTAGAGGAGAGACCCAGGGCTATGTGGAAAGTGAAATTGGAAGAGTTTGGAATAGGTTGATTATTTTAAACATGTTCTGAGCTAAAGGTATAAATCTTTGTAATAGGCAGGGCAGCTTTACCAGAGCAACTGTGTTTTCTCTGCACTTTGTGCCACTGGATTGCAAGGACTGTGAGAGACGTTTTTGGAGTCTCTATATTCCCAGCACTATGCTAACCGTTGGAAATGTAACCGTATCCTAACTAGTTATAGTTCTTTGTTTCCTTCAAATTGTTCATAGTCAAATGAGCCATCCTAATGAGTAAAGGGCAGATAGATGAGAGAAATGGTGATAGGAGATAAGGGATGAGCTGTGATTTCCAGTGGCCTACACTAGAATGGAGGAGCTCCTTTTACTTTACCCATCCTGTTAGTCTGAACAAAACAGTAGGCATTAAAGCCCAGTGGCAGAAAGAGTGGGTTTTTTTGAGTTAGAAGTCCACTTTCTTGGGATAGATACAGATTTACTAAACAAGGTCATGAGCTCTAACAATGAAATCTGAATTCTCAAAGTTTACTCTTCTCTACACATGGCATGTGCCTGACTCCAAAAATATTCTTGCATTATGAAAGAGTTACATTTAAAGATATTACTTTTTTTTTAAAGATAAAGCCAAAAAAACATAAGCATGTGAATACAATATGTCCCTCAGTTTTGTTTTAAGAATTTTTATTTCTTTTTGCCTTTTCTAGACAATTGGAAATATTTTTTTTCTTACAAGTTAACCCTTGAGAAATTTTTATTTTGCAAAATAAATGTTACGATTTGTACAGAATACTTAACCTAAAATTATATATGAACCTGAAACTGATGATGGAGAGAAGACAGTGGTCATAGAGAGTGATCATATTGGAAGTTAAGATAAAGAATTGGCAACACTTCATAACATTTAAGAATCTCTCTCTTTTTTTTTTAATTGATTTTCTAGGCAGAATGGCTAATGCAGATCTGGTGAAGTATGGTTTGGCCGATGTGGTAGAAAATCCTGGTATTATCACCGATATAGGGATGAAGGCAGTCAATGAAGTTTTTTCCTGTATCAAATATCTGGCCATTTATAATTGCCCCCATCTACATAACCCATACAATTGGATCTCAGGTATTGTAGGCATAAATACTGCTATATTTTTTTTGTCAAGATAATATGTATTTTTGTATTCTGTGTTTACTAGATGAATTGCATTCCTAATATAAAATGTAGATATTTTATATGAATTGTTCATTCAAGTTCTGGGAACCTTCGATAACCAAGTTGGAAGTATATTCAGTGCCTCTTTGAACTGAAATTCTCTGCCTAGGAATTTTCCCTGTCCAGTATATATTTTTATATATACTTCTTTGGGCCAGACACATAAAACGAAGGTTAGAAAGTATTGCCTGGGATATTATAGTTGTTATCTTTGAATAACCTTCAAATGGCACATCATCTAAAAGGACAAAGTAGATATGTGTGTGTGTATCAAGTGACAATATTAAACATTAACTTGTAGTGAAAATTTTCTATTGCCTTTAAATCCTAGGCTATTTCAGACCTCATCTCCCTACCTGATCCCCTGTGTACAGAAGTGTAGCTTTTGCACTTGGTATTTTTCTTTATGGGGGGAGTTCATTTTCCTCCCTAAGATAGCAATACTGTTTATTTCTTTAAAGGCCTTTCTTAAATACCTAACTTCACACACCTTTAAATAAATTCAGAACTGGAGAATTTTCATTGTGACTACTCCTTTAACCATACCAAGCCCCCTCACTGACACCTGCAGAACAACCTCCTCTGTTGTCTGATTTGTCTCCCAAGGATACTGCAGCTCTCGCAAAGCCCATCTCCCAGCCTGTTTCGGGGCTCTGGGGCCCCTGCTGAGCTTACTCATTAGAATGGCCATGTCTCATCCACCAGAAGTGAAATTCTATCTGTGGTCTTGTGATGCCAAGAGGTTATAGGGAATACAAATTAGGTTGTAGCAGGTGTAGGTCACTTTAAAAAATAACATTTATTGGGTTTTCGATTTGTTTGTTTTCTTAAATACAGAGGAGTATAAAGAAGAACACAAAAAAATGGCCTATAATCCCATCACTCAGAACTCTTGTTAACACTTAAAAACTAAAAGTAATATATGCACTTGATAAACAATATCAAACAGTACAGAAAGGTACAAAATGAAAAGTCTCTTCTCAAAGGTAACCACCATCGACAGTTTCTTACATATTCTTCTGGACAGATTATTTTGTGCATATTACAGCCTATACATATATACCATTTAAGAAATGATTTTTATATACAAAAGGATCCTGCTAAATATACACTGTTCTGTAGCTTGTCTTTTGTACTAGGAATATTTTGGAGAGCTTTCCATATTAGCAAGCATATTCAGTTCTGCATTCTTTTAATAGCTGCATAATGTTCTATTAAATGAATGCACTAATATTTCTTTCACTAGTGTCCTGTTGAATAGGTACGTAGGTTGTTGAGTGGGTCACTTTTAAATCAAGGTTGACTTGGTTTCAAGTTACTGATTCCCAAGCTATCTAGTTCTCAACAATGAAATTAGATAAGGAAACATCATAGTTTAGAGTCATCAAGTTTTAGAGATCGTTAGTGAAAAGTTACTTAAAGAAACAATTTAAAAGACTGTGTGTGACCAGAAGTGAAATTCACCAGTACTGAAGAAAGTGTTACTTAAATTCTCTCTGGCCATTTCCTGAACAGACCACTCAAGATGGACTCGATTGGTTGATATCAACTTAGTGCGGTGTCATGCTTTGAAGCTGGACTCCTTTGGCCAGTTTGTTGAATTGTTGCCCAGCCTGGAGTTTATTTCACTGGACCAGATGTTTCGTGAACCACCCAAAGTAAATCATATTTGAGATTGTTTGTTTATTTTGATACTTAAGAAAACAAAACAACCTACATGATATTTTTTCTTTCTAATAATATGCCTTTATAGTGTTGTAATTGTACTTTTTACTGCCAGCCTCAGTGAAGTCATAAATAGGTTAAAATAATACATGGCCTCTTGGTTTTGTAAATAAGTACTAAGGGATTTACGAAGAAGGGAAAGGAAAAAGTAAGTGGAAAGCTGTCTCTGTCAGTTCTGTAGACTGAAGGTAAGTTAAGAGCAAAGGTGGAAATTGAGCTAAGAGAAATTATCACTCAGAATAATTAATTGGGAGAGTGAATCTCTAATCAGGAACCTAAAATGTAAATAAGAATTAAGAATTTATTTTGGAAATGTTTTACTTTGCTGCTATTCAGTTGTATATTCTGGGAAATCTGAGGTTTCCCAGTTTTACAAAATGTTATTTGAAAAGTGCTTAACATATAAAATTTATACTATCATTGTTTCAACTAATTATATTCTGGCTTATCAGTTCTTAATGGTTACATTCCCATTAAGCAGTGCAGTATAGTGGGGAAAGCTCGGGACTTGAAGTCAGAATACTGGGTGTCAGGTCCTAGCTGCACCACTTCTAGGTCATGTGCTGTTGAGCAAATCTCTTCCCATCGCGCATCTCACCTTCTGTTAATCAGGAATAATAACAGTTTATCTTACTTGAAGTGTTGAAGTCCCATATGCATATGTAAAAGCATTTAATAAATACATACACTATAAATAATGCTTATGTGGAGACAAAGGGGTATTAATATGCGTATGGTTTTGTCTTACCTTAGGGCTGTGCTCGAGTTGGTCTCAGTGCAGGCACAGGAATCGGGGTGTCCTCTGCCCTTGTAAGTAACCAGAACTCCAACAACGACAATGATAATAATGCCCAGAATAATGCCAACATCCATGACAACAATCATCATCATCCAGATGACTCAGATGAGGAGAATGATTTCCGGCAAGATCTACAACCAGGAGAGCAGCAGTTTGCAGCCGACGGTAACCCAGACCTTTTGTGAGCTCCAGATAGAAATGATATTTTATTTCCGATCGTATTTCTCTGACTCTGTGTTCCTGTCTCCCCCTATTTAATTTTGTGGCTTTATACTTTAGGGGTCCTAATTGACAAGGCAAGGGGCAGATGAAATTTGATTGCTTGTTTCAAAGCTACCTTTGTAATGCCTCTTGTCCCTAGATTCTGTAAGGGACTCAGAGATACTGAGGGAAATAGAGTACAATGAGCCTTAGAGGCCTGGCTTAACTGAGATTTAACTTTCAGGGTTTGTGTAAAGGAGTGTCTTTTAACATCTCCCTGACCAGTAGATCAGTACATTGAGCTTGAATGTGGACACCATTTTTGGATGTTCTCAGACTGAAAAAAGGAATACCAACCACGTGATAGGCATTCTCTTGAGCACCTTTCACATTTTACTTTTCATTATGACGTCTTCACAACCAACAACAAATTAAGTACATGAACTAATAAATAGTAAAGACCTATTGGATTTTGCTTATGTAATCATCCATCCATTTAGTTCGTGAACACCTGCTGCATGCCAACCCATGTGTTTTTAGGCTTCGTCTGCCCTTCTATTGATGAGTGAGGACAGAATGAGATTGTTTTCCTACCAGATCTTCCACTTTCCCAGCCTGATCCTTAAGATCTGGAATGGAAATCTCTTACCCCTTCTTTTGGGCACCGTAATTCATGGGAGGTAGGGAGCCCTGATGTTTGTAACTGCTTCTGTAATGAAAGTGTACTGTGTATAGAGCATGACTTCCTTTAGGATCACTCCTGAGTGTGCAGGTCTGACTCAGAGAGTTATTAGTAGGCATTGTCTTCACTTTTACCTTACACGTTCTCTGCAAAACTCTCCATTTTTGTTCATGGCTGAGTCACCAGTGACTCTTAAAAGAGCTAGAAGTTGTTTCTCCACATTCATTTTATTTGACATCTTGGCAGCACTTGTCATTGTTGCTCATTTCTATCTTCCTGAGATATTTTCTACTCTTGGCATTTCTGAAACCATTTTACTAGTTATCCTCCTATCTATTGGACATACCGCCTCAGTTTCCTTTGCTTGCACCACCTCCTCATTTTCAATCTCTAAACATTTTCTATAGATGCGCTCACCATTCTCCTGGCTTCATTAGTAACTGTATGCTAATGAATTCGAAACCTTTATTTCCAGCCTTACTTTTTGAAATAATTGCAGTTATATCTAGCTTCATACTTTTTATTTTAACATGATTACTCTTAAGCATTTCAGACTTATGGCTAAACCTCTCTCCTAATACCCTCACCCCAAAATACAAAAATATAAAAGTCCAGAGCCAGGAGGTGCTAGGGTGAAGGATGGGGAGTGAAGTCACATATTACTTCTTTGCCTTGTTTCATTCCCAGGTGCCATCATACTCATCACTGGCACCATCAGGATCTGGACTTTAGAAAATGCAGACTGTCTTTGGGAAACTTAAAGCATCCACAGTACAGAACTTTTAAATCCTATGAACCCAGTTGTGGTTGGAGTTGATGAACGGGACAGATTGCAGACTCCATCAGAAAGTTACATGGCTATAGGCTTCTCAATATAGATTGGGGAATGCCTTCCATTGTAAAATCATATATTGATACAGAAGGGACCAAACGTGCAACAACACTGTGTTTGATTTAAGAGAGAGAATAGCGGAACTCATATCTAACATTTGAAACTTAAGGTTTCAGTTTATGAGGTACAATATTGTCAAATATGATATCTACAAATGCTGTTAAAGGCTGAGAAACAAAGGAATGAGCTACATAAATGCCAAGATCAAAGAATTACAAAGCTTTAATAAAAAGAAGCGTAAGAACACCAAAGATAGTGTCAGCATTTGTAGAGAAATGAAGATTGGCATAAAACATTAGATTCCACTGGTCTCTCCAAGTTGGCAGTATATTATTTGTATTTATTATTATATGCATACCAGATTGAGTCTCTTAAATAAAAAAATAAGGACCTAGAGAAAGGCTATGTGACTTCTTATCAAAACCAGAAATAGAACTCAAAGAGATATATACAAATTAAAACAAAACAAAACAAAAAACAAAAAAAAAGGAAAAGAAGTAGTATAGGGATTCAGAATAAAAAGGTTCAGTGAGAATTAGTGTTAATTGAATGACTAACATTGATGTTTCCACGTTTTGTTGCAAATTTAGCAGTACTGTTAAAATTAGTTTGAAATTGTTAGTGACATGTTGACTTTCCTGAATGTAGATTTTTAAAACTTATCATGAATGGCCCTCTGCTTCCTTCTGGGCAACTCCAGAATGAAGTTGAGCCAGCCAGTCTTTATTGCCCTGTTGTGTTTAACTTCATCAGCTTATGTTAACTTGGCTTGTCACCTTTAGAAGATTCTCTAGTTCTTTCAGGAACTGGATCTTTTTTATTTTCTCTTGTTTTTTTTTTTTCAGTTCACTCAAATGGTTACTTAGTTGGTTTCTCAGCAGCGGTTACTGAGCATCCTTAGGCACTGAGGATACAGGGTGAACAGGGTGGCCATCTGTTGGCCTCTGAGTTGTGGCCGAGCTGTAAGTGCATAGGATAGTACTGGTGTTGTCCTGACTCACTGCCGCCAGGCTCACAGGCTTAGATTGTGAGGGGCAGCTGGATCGAGTGCCTTGAATACTGACTTGAGGGATTTGGATTTAATCTTATAAAAAACTGGCAAAGCCAGGAATTATTTCATTTAGGGTCCTTCTGGAAAAGTGACCATTTTATCTTTAAAATAATAAACTGATGGAAGCTTTAGTACATGTAGTAAACTGATTAAAGCTTATCGGTCTGAAATTGTTCACTGTACTTACCCTCTGGAAAAATATAAGTAAAATCACACATTCCCACTGAAACTGTAGTGAAGACTTTGACACAAATAAAACATCTGAGTGATATTAAAATACTAAAAATGTACGTGGTGTATTTGTTAATAATCCTTGCCACACATGAGCCAAAAATGATACCATAGCCTCTAGAGAGCAGGAAAAGAAATATACAGTTTGAGCTTACCTGTCCAGTGCATGCTGGTTTAGCCGGCAGACACTACAAGACTAACTCGAGTATGATTGTAAGGTCTTCCAGTAGTTAGCTTTCACTACCTTCAAACAAACAGTGTCGAGGGAGATAGTCGACCCCTACATCTGTCCTCGGTAACTTCTTTAGGAGTGAACACAGTGTTTTCTCAGTTGTGTGCCCTTTTCCTTGCTTTCATCACAGTGGTGGACTTTCTCTAATAAGCAGTCTTCCCATCTGTGATTTCCTCTCCTATAGGATGATTGGATACTCCTTATGATATGAAGTATAATTATATGCTATTCCTGCAGAGTATGCCTAATAATCACAGTGCTGTTGCTTTATCAAGGATGCCAGTTTTGCCTGCTGTTGTGGTTTTTTTAGACTTCTCTTGGTTTGACTTTGACTGTGTTTATTTTTATTTAAGCATTGAATGAGATGGAAGACATGGTACAAGAAGATGGAGAGGTGGTGGCTGAGAGTGGACATGGGACTCCAGCACATAGTCAGGCAGTTATTCCTGTGGATGTTGATGAGGAACAAGCAGGTAATCATGTGACTTCCCACATTCATGGTTCTGAAAGCTAGGGCCTGGCTCTAATGAAGATAAAACACTAAGGATGACTTCTTTTTTTTGGCGTTACTGCTAATGATACGTTGTATGCTATTTATTATTTACGCTTATATTATATTGATATTCTCTTTGTTACATGTTTATATATCTTATTATAAAAGCTTATTGATTTTTTATAACTAGCAGTAGTTCCTCTTTTCTATATTGGGGTGTGTGTGCTTGTGTGTGTGAGTATAGAAAGAAAGCACTCAAATTGTTGATGGGAAGATAAGTGACCTGATGAAATGTTCCACTTGTCTTCTCCCTTCATTTTGGTGGAGGAGAGGAGCAATGGACAGACTGACCTGATTTACTAAATGGACCAAGATCTAGTCTCTGGGTGCCTTCTGTCAGGCTATAGTCAAAGACCCTGAAAGATTACCTAATACAACACTTTGTTTTATAGATGCAGAAACTTAATATTTTTTCAAAAGTTTGAATATTTTGCTCAAGACCACTCAGCCAGGGATCAAAGAAGTGAAATTAGAACTCAAGTTATCTCATTCCTAGTCTGTTGACAAGCTACCTTGTATTTGAATTGAAATTATCTTTACCCTTGTTTTGAGTGTCTTACAGATGCAGATGTTTATTAAACGAATAATTATCGAGTGCCTACTGTGCCAGGCATTGTACATTGTAACAGGAAAAAGACCCGCAAGGTTCCTTGGAACTTACACTCCCTTGAAAGGAGTGACTGTCCGTCACTCTCCAGAATTGGGTCATACGAGCTAAAGGTTTACAGTGTGTACTGCCAAGCAGATAAAACATTTCTTATGTAAATGTAAATAACCAAAATGTAACATGCATGCAGCCCTTCAAGAACTTTTCTGTGTCTCCGGCCATGCCACCCTGAACAAGCCCGATCTCGTCTGATCCCAGAAGCTAAGCAGGGTCGGGGCTGGTTAGTACTTGGATGGGAGACCACCTAGGAAGACTTGGTACTGTAGGCGTTAAAAAATAAATTAACTTAAAAAAAAGAACTTTCCTGCACCACATCCAGTAAGATAAACCTGTGTGTAGTTAAAGGATACAGTGAGTTCTCACCAGTTCCATAGGTGTATCTAAGGTTCATCTTTATTTCCTTTGCTTTCATTTGTACATTTGCCAAATTGGAAACATTGCCTATTTTTAAAATTATTATGACTGTTACTTTGGTTATTTTAGGATGATTTATGTGATTTTTCAAATAGTAAAGATCCTGAAGGAGGGTGCCACATGATCTGTTTTAATTTGCTTTTAGAAATGCACAGTGTTTGTTGAAATATTAATCGTGTTTAACGTTTAGACAATGTTTTACAGTTTAAGTGCTTTCATGGTATCTCATCTGGTACTATATTCTAGTGAAATGGGTAGTCAGGTAGGCTGCATAGAGCCCAAGCGTCTCTGTGAGCACAGGTCCCTGGAGCCAGTACTTTGAGAGAGAGCCTTTCTTGGGCAGAAAGTAACTGTTTGGTTTGTGCTTTTCGTTTTAGGACCCAGTGGTCTCCAACGTGTAGTAAAACCAACCCCAATTACTGTTCATGACTCTGAGAGTGATGATGAAGAAGACAGTCTTGAACTCCAGGAAGTCTGGATTCCTAAGAATGGTGCTCGGCGTTATTCTGAGCGTGAAGGAAAAAACGGAGAGTCGGCACAGTCCAGGGAATTGTCAGGTGAGAGATTATTTCATACTCTGATCTGTTAGAGCCATGTGAACTGACACACTTGACCTTGATAGAATATGTGTCCCTCCTGCATCTTGTGTTGCAGTTAACTCTCCTTACTAAATGTGACAGGAGACCAGAAAGGCAGTAGTCCGAGTGAGAGGGGACTCTGGGTGGTGCTATTCTGGGCGAGTGTAGCATAACAAAAATACTGTGGAATCAGGGCTCAGGGAAGAGAAGACGAGGATTGTAAATGCCACGACTTTAGGCAATTGTGGCATCAGGGGATCAGGGATTAGCAAGAGGCCTGTGCCTCAGGTAAGGAACTACTGCTGAGTGAAAACAGTATTCCCCAGTTGTGTTTAGTGCATGTTGGTGGCTACTGTGGTGCTTGAGGGAGTTCTTATTGTCCCTTGCCTCCCTTTAAATCTAGTCAATAGTCTTCAGCCATTTGCCTCACCAAGAAACTATAATTCTCTTAACTTTTAGGTTCATGCCTTTTCCTTATCTTTCCTTCCTTTATGTTTCTCAGAACCATATGCTTACCACTTTCAATGAAGGATGAGGTTTTTTAAAACTATCTATTCAATTTTCTTTGGGTACCCTACTCCTTAATACATTTGAGTGTTCAGTATGCATTTAACACTGAACCTGAAATATATGTGTGTGTGTATATATATATATGTAACACTTTCATGTATGGAAAGCTCAGTTTTTTAGACTTGGAATAATTTACTAACCATTGACTAAATACTCAATTCTTATTTTATTCCTTTTAAAAAATCCATATATGTTTACACTGTGGTTCAAGGGAGCTTTTACAGAAACTAGAATTTAGGAGAAGTAATGTGACCAGCTGATTAACCTAACGTTTCCTAGAAAGTCAGTTTCTGAATCTAGAAATTAGACCTTCTGTGAGCCAGACAAAGCCTTATTTGTTTAAGTCTTATTCACTGTGCCCTGGGCACAGTGTCAGGGTGTGGTGTCAGGTACTGTGAGGGATAGGGAGACGGGAAAGTCGTGATCTCTCTCTAGAGAACCTCTAGTCTGGTGGAAGAGTCAGGTCAGAAACGTGATATCGCAGGGAATGTAGCATTACAGTGGCTCGGGGTGGGGGTCTGGAAGAGAGTAAACAGAGGTCTAAGGCTGAAGAATTGGTGAGAAGGTCCTGCAGTAGTAAGGCGGGAATCCACTCAGAGAGTTGGGCTGGGATATAGAATGTATGTAGAGGGAACAGGAATGGAAAGTTAGTGTGGAATTAGATCATGGTGAGCCTTGAAAGCTCAGCTATAACGAATAGAAACCAGGTGGGCACTAGGGAGCCATAGAGAACTTTCGAGCAGCTGAGTGATGTGGTCACCATTATACCTTAGGAAAATTAGTGTACATTGTTTCCTGTTCCAAATTTACTCTTGCCTTTTGTCCAGAATTTGTACTGAAACCTTTTCTTTTCCTCGGGCCATTCTTCTTTTTCTATAAGCAGTAAGTGGAAAAGGCAAGACTCCACTTCGAAAGAGGTACAACTCCCATCAGATGGGCCAGTCGAAGCAGTTTCCCCTCGAGGAAAGCAGCTGTGAGAAAGGCTGTCAGGTCACCAGTGAGCAGATCAAAGCCGATATGAAAGCAGCTAGGGATATTCCTGAAAAGAAAAAAAACAAGGATGTTTATCCCAGCTGCAGCAGCACCACCGCCAGCACAGTGGGAAACTCCAGCTCACACAGCACTGCTTCTCAAAGCCCTGACTTTGTAAGGACGGTGAACAGCGGCGGCTCTTCCGAGCCTAGCCCTTCAGAAGTGGATGTGTCCAGGCAGTGTGTCTGCTCCCCCGCTGGGTCAGAGGACTCTGAGGCCATGGAGGAGGGAGATGCAGAGAGTTCTGTCTGCCCCAGATGCTGCTGTCACAGGCCCCAGGAATCCCAAAGGAGAACTAGCAGGTGTTCTGATGAGGAACGTCCTTCAACCAGCCGAGCCTGTGTTGTGAATGGCCCGGATGGTACGAGATCCGCCTTTTCCTTTAGGACTCTGCCACGAGGGGGGTCTTCAGGCCCAGCACATGATGAGAGGACTAATGGGAGTGGCTCTGGGGCTACAGGTGAGGACAGGAGGGGGAGCTCCCAGCCTGAGAGCTGTGATGTGCAGTCTAATGAAGACTACCCTCGGAGGCCCCTAACAAGGGCCAGGAGCAGACTGTCCCATGTACCGCTGGTATCTGAGTCAGGTATGACAATGCTGCCAGGACTAGCACCTGCAGGTTAGGACTGAGAAGGGCATTAGCTCATTCCGTAGGTTTTCTTACATAAAGCCAATTTGGCTACTGAATTCTCTCTTGGAGTTCTGTGATCATACAGATTTTGACCCAATTTTTAACAGTGGTAGCGGGGAGGGGTAGGTGGGTAAACAGTTTGTAAAATGTCCAAGCCAGAAAAACTCAAAAAGTTTCTAAGAGAAATAGTACTCTTTATATTGATTGACTCTAATTACAATACTGATTCTGATGTCTGTCCCAGTAGATAAACTCTGCTCCCATGCCACACTTAAGAAAGTCTTACTCTTAGTGAAGTTCTAGACCTTAGCCAAAGAGAAGGGCTTGAAGTTACTGGGGCTGGGAAACACAGCGTATGGGCACACCCCTGCATCTGCCTCCGCAGTACTTAGTAATTTTTTCTGAAGTCTAGTTTTGCTTCCAGTTAGGTTTGCCAGGAGACAAGCAGGTAAGTAAGTAGTTTACTGAGAATTATTTTGGTGTAGATGTACTTTAAAAATATATATGTGTGTATATAATTTCATTAATAATATAATGTGTATGTCAAGGCATTGGGTTGGGTGGGGGTGAGCACATTTCTTAATCATAATTCTGTCTATATAACTGACCTTATTTTTAAGTCATTTCTTCTGCCTTTATACTACCTACAGTGAATAATAATATATTTAAATTTTATCCAAGTCTTCCTCGATTTTAAAATCTTAAAATCAGCCCCAGAACAGAGTCGATACTTTTTTATGTATTAAATAGCTCTGATTGGATCTCATGGAGTAAAACTTAAAAAAATAAGCTTTCGTAAGATAAATACGAGAGCTTAATTATGTGCTAATCATAGTAGCACACATTCATTAAAATATGATTTCAATTTGAAGATTTCAGAGCACCAGCTCTGCCATATGATGAAAATAACTTTTCCCAGCTTGAATTTTAAATGTTTTATCATCATTTTTTATACAAAACCTAAAATTTACCACTTTAACTATTGTGAAGTGTTCAGTCTGTTAGCATTAAGTACGTTGACATTGTGCAGCCATCACCATCATCCATCTGGACTTTTTCATCATCCCAAACTGAAACTACCCATTAAATAGAAACTCCACATTATGACACCTTTTGCTGCAGGGTTTGTTTTGTTTTTTTATTTTTTACCCCATATTTGTAAAATCAAATCTATGTGTTTACTTTTGATATTTTTCTTTATTTTTATGCTGTGGAAGGCTTTCCTACATTAGATAATTGTTCACTTTTCATTCTGTGATTCATTTATTTGTTTATTTTAATTCTGTAAATCTATGGGAATTAACTTGATTTTTTTTTATTCCAAATTGTCACCTAGTTGTCTCAATACTTTGACAACTTACTGTTTATTAATATCCATTATTTTGAAATGCTCTTTTATTATGTACATTAGACGTACTTAAGTTTATCCCTGGGCATTCTATTCTGTTCCAGTGTTCTGTCCTCTTTCACTGTCAGAATTTCCTTGGCTAGTCATACATTTATTATTTTTATAGTTGTATTTTATAATCATTTTGGCAAACTCTAAAAACAAATCTTGATTTTTGTTTGGAATTCTGTTACATTGATCAGCCAAAAAAATTATTGTCATTTTGGCAGCACTGAGTCTTCCTATTTTAAGAGTATTTTGTCTCCAGTTATGTCTTATGTCTCTTGGTAAGGTTTTATAGTTGTTACGTTGGGGTGTTTTACTCTGTTTTGTTCTGTTTTTAACATAGATCTTTTATATTAACCATTGGGGGCTTTGATTTCTTTTTTTGCCATGTGTTCTGCTGTCCCCTTTACCATTTTCTTCCGACTGTTTCACGACTTGAACTTTTTCTTAGGTTAAATAGTTTCCTAGAATTTTTAAAAAAATCTCATTCATGTGGTGCTTTTTACTTTTTCAAGTATATTACATCTGTTGTCTTGTAATTTTACTTTTTCAATTTTAAGAAGACTTCTGTGTATGTGGCTACTGTGTATATAGTAGGTAAATTATATCCTAATTTTTTTCCACACAATATAAATGTCTGTTTACTTTCAATAACAGTCTTTCTGGAGAAAGGTCAGAGTGCTGATCTAATATTATCCAGGGCTCTTTTGGAAAGAAAAGTTATTTGTGTGGCTTTCAACTTGGTATTTTTAGTCTACCATCTTTTTGATATCTATTGGCCATCCTGCTTTAAAGTTTTCAGGAGAAAAATCCAAAGTAATAAAGGAACAAACTTGATTGAATGAGAAAAATCCAAAGTAATAAAGGAACAAACTTGATTGAATGTTATGGAGTTTTTTAATCACTTTAAAGAAAACATTTGACTTTTTCTTTTAGTTTTCAATTTATGGCCTTATATACTGTTAAAATTGTGTTAGAAGCCAGTATAGTTATTTGTCTTGTGAATTTCTCTTTC
Source organism: Cynopterus sphinx (assembly GCA_030015415.1). Taxonomy (NCBI): domain Eukaryota; kingdom Metazoa; phylum Chordata; class Mammalia; order Chiroptera; family Pteropodidae; genus Cynopterus; species Cynopterus sphinx. The sequence goes on along the minus strand of CM057387.1, from coordinate 20,947,109 downwards.
GGGAATATATGCCTGCAGGTTGTTCTTTTTATTCTCATTGTATAGTACTGTATAAGATAAATATCACAAAAATATCATTGGATTGTCCAAGAATAGCATTTTATTCATATGATATGGTTCTCAAAAATACTAACCTCTTTTCCTGACACTCCAAGACTGGATTGGTCTGCTTTTCTGTATTTCTGTAGCATCTTCTACACCAATGTTAACCACACTATGTTGTAATTCTGTGTTTTACTGTCTGTCTTTCCAGTAGACTATGAGCTCCATGAGGGCAGGGACAGTGTCTGCTTGTTCGCCATTATATTCTCAGCTTCTAGCACAGTGTCTTACATGTGATATGGGGCTCAGTGAATAATTGTGACCTTAATAAGTTGTAGGAACCATCATATGAGGTATGTTGATGTTGGGGGACGTTTGAAGTCTCTGAACAAAATTATCCCTAAACAAAATTAATTGCCCCTAAACAAGGAGGGTGGCATAAGAACATGGCAAACTGTTTCCCTTTTACATTGAGAAACCTTTGTTTTCCAAGGTTATCTGCATGTAAAGTGTGACTTAGTTTTAAAACTTTGCTTAGAAAACGTAAACCACCAACTTGGGCACTCTGGAGAGCAGGAAATTTAACTTTGACAAGCCTCATAGTCTAATAAAAGTGGAAGAGAGAGCAATCCAGCAAGATAAGAAGTTTGAAAATTGGTTCAGTCATAAAGAGGGGAATGCTAATTGAAGATTCTCATTTGAATACTGTCATGGAAAGAATGGAAACTGACCTGCATTTTGGATATTTGTTTTCTATTTTGCGGTATGGGGAGAGGGAACCAGGACCTGTTAATAGCGAGTATGTGCATTTTATCTGTTATGTGAAATGTGCTGAATTGAGAAGATTCCTCGTCAATGAAGATAACTAGATTTTGCATAAAGTTTTTTCAGAAATACTGTGGAAGGAGGCCTTCAGTGTGTGGCCTAGGCCAGGAATTCTCATGTTTTCCTAGAACCCCAGTCTTCTGCTTGGCTTTTAGGGTCTTTGGAAGGAGTTTGGTAGATAGAACTGGGTTGCCTTTAATGCTTCAACCAAAGCAGCTGCTTTTGATTGTTTTGCATAGTAAGATTTCACAAAGATTTCGGATGGTGGAGGAAAGGTTGTGGTCTGTAGGAAAACACTTGGACTAGATCCCTAGAGTTCTTATCTGACCCCAAGCCTTTGGGAATTTGCAATATTTGCATCTCATTTGCCTGTCTTTTTTAGTAATCTTTCATGTTTGTAGTTAGAGAATCACCAGGTGGAATGTTGTGATCTAGTGCTGGTATCGAAAAAGCAGTACGGTGGGATTTAATTCATGAAGGTCAGTCTTTATTCAGTATATGCTCTGCTACAGAATGAATATCAAAATGAGGACAGCGACGCTTAGTGTCTTACCTTGGAACATATATGTGCTTAAGTTTTAGAGATGAATTTAGAACTCGTATTTAAAATCATATCGTTTGATTTCATAATTATAATGTTTTAGGACAGTACTAGTTAAATGAGTTAGGGCCTAACTAACGAGTTGACAGTTAAAGGATTGAAGGTTTTCTAGCATAGCGACTCATACCAGCTTGCCTAGTTTGGCTCCTAGTTCCACCACTTACACCTTTGGAAGTTATTTTACCTTTCCATGTCTCAGTTTCCTTATTTGTAAAACAAGGAGAATAATAAATCTATCTCAAAGACCTGTTATAAGTATTAAATTAGTTTAATGCAAGTGAAACTCTTAGAAAATTACCTGATACATAGTAAGCTCTCAGTAAATATTTGCTGCTGTTGTTCCACTTATCAGTGATGCATTCATTCATTCAGGGAATGCTGAGTGCCGTTCATTAAATGTTCATTTTAGCTCATTGCTAGTGGCTAATGTTGATACAAAAATGAAATAAGACAATGTTGTTGTCTTCAAGGAGCTCTTAGTTTAAATGGAGAAATAAAACAGGTATACAGGGAATTACAGAAGCATGTGTAATGTTTGGGGATCCAGGTGATTTGGTAGAGCAAGTGGCATTTGAGATGGTCTTTTTGGGGATGGGTAGTTTTTCAAAAAGTGGAGTCAGGGAAGGTGTTCAGGGCAAAAGGAACTAGAATGATTAATGGCTTCAAAGGCATTGGCAGTGGGAGATGATTAGGATATGGTATGGAGTAAACTTGAGGAACAGGTGGGGCTAAAGCATAGCTCCAATGTTAGGCATCAACATGCATTATTAAACAGTAGTCAACAATTTAAAATAGTTCAGCAGGAAATTGGTGAGTTTAACTCACCGATAGTATTTAGGATGGGTTGAGTGACTAGAGATGAGAATGTTAGATGGTTGAAATGACCTAGGAATAAGGAAAGGATATTATGTTTGATGGAGATATGGAGATAGTGGAGGGTGGTCTTTTGTTGGAATGATCAGTTGGGAATAGCAGGCTGACTGGATTCCATTGGGAACCAAGTTGTAGATATGACAGTTCCCTTGGTAGAGTTTATACACGTACAATTGAATGTTCTCTTGAAGGAAAGAAAACAAGGTTAAAATTCGCATTTTCCTCTTGCTTTTTCTAGAGGTTGCCAAAACAAAGCCACGTCATGCCATGAAGCGGAAGCGGACAGCAGATAAATCCACCAGTACCAGTGATCCTGTGATTGAGGATGACCATGTGCAGGTGAAGGAAACAGCCCTCCTTTACCCTTCAGTCTGGTTAAGGTCTTGAATAATGTAAAGGAACTAAAGTTTTCGCCTTTATACAGTATCTTTGCCCTACAGAGAAAAAGTTGGTAACAGTGGCTTCTCACTTGTGCCAGTGAAAACATTTAAGCTTAAAAATATATACAGAAAGAGATATCTAACTTAAAATTTTTTCTTCTTGTAGGTCCTTATATTAAAATCCAAAAATCTTGTTGGAGTCACTATGACCAACTGTGGCATCACAGATTTGGTGCTAAAGGACTGTCCCAAGATGATGTTCATTCACGGTGTGTATTTAGGCTCTGTGACATATAGGAGCATCGTGAACAAGTTTAAGAAATTAAGGACTCATATATACTTCAGTAACATTACTATGTTATTTTTTTGAAGGAATCAGTATGTCGGGTTATTTCTAATTCTGTCCTTGCTTTGTAGTTTTCAAGTAATTACTCCATAGTTTTCATGAGGGACCATGCAGAGACTAAGTTTGTCTTTTAAAATAGTCTCTCCTCCAGTTTCCTCCAGTTGATAATTGCACCTGCCGTGATAGAGTAGATTTCACCACACGGATGGCTTTGCAGTCAAGCCATCTTGAACCTGGCCTCTGCCATGTGCCAGCTGTGTGATGTTGGACATGTCTGTGTGTAAATGTTTTTGCAGGGTGTGGTGACCTGGCCTTACCTGCTTTGGATTTGTCATGATTAAATACATCCTCAGTTCATGGCATGTTATTCTTAGTCCAAGGCCCACTTTTCCTCTTAGTTTCATTTGTCCCTCATTGCCAGTCCCATCGACTCTCACCATCTATACTCTGGTATTTAACATAAGTCCTCCCAGTGCATCTTTCATGTATTTACTTATATACATGTCTATCCCTGAACAAATAGGAGGGTATCATTTTGTGTGAGCTTATAAAATCTTAGCTGCATAGTATGCCCCTTAGATGATTTGTTTATTTTACCATTTTCACTCAATTATATTTTTGATACCTATCCCTGTAAAACGATGAAGATCTGACCCATTTCTTGCCTTGGGCAAGTTATCTATTCTCTGTTCATTAGTTTTTCAGTCTGTAAAATGTACATAATTATGCTTACCTTATAAAGCATTTGTGAAGGTTAAATGCAGTGATTGATGTGTGGATGTGTGTGTGTACTTACACATATACACATACAGTAGAGGGTCTGATCCCTAGTAAAAGGCTAGTAAGTTTTAAATTTATTATATTAATATTGCAAAAAGATATTTAGGGGCTTTCTTTTCTTTGCACTTCTGCCATACTGATAGTGAACAAAACAAGGAATTCCTTACCAAACACTTTGTCATAAACTAGGTGAATCTCAGAAAGGAAAGAGAAAACTGAGATTTAAAGGAGGCTGGCTGGGTCATTGGTATATTTACACAAACACATGTGAGTGAGCCATTCATTAAAAGGAAAGGGTTAAATAACAGAACAAAACAAAACCGAATTAAACACTTACCCTCTCCTGAATTCTAGACCAGACCCATGGTCCCAGACCCCACGTTCACTTTTAAGGAGTGTACTTTACTCCATTCCAACCAACGAGGCCTTAAAAATCAAATAAATGACTTACCTTCTGTTGGAGTTTCCTCCTAGAACAGAACAGGGTACCTTCAAAAGCTCAGAGATCATAATAGGTAGTGCAAACAAGCTTCTGCCAGCACTGTAAAGAGCTTTCTGTCTACTCACTGCCCTCTGGGTTCTGGGGTTTAACTCAGCCTTTGGATTCTGCTGGTTGACTTCTCATTCCTTCTACTCTGAGCTCTTTGGGAATGAGGCTGGTTTTCATTTCTGCATCTGACTCTTAATGATTCTTCTCATATCTTCTCTGACCTAGTGATGGATCAGATGGCGTCAGGCCCAGCCTTTTGCCCTTAAACCAGATGATCTAGGACAGAGGACCTTGGATAAGTAGCTTGGTCCCTAGACGCCAGCTGATTAAGTTAATGGTGGAAGAGATGACTAAATGAGATTAGAATTGACCTTAGCCATGTCTGTTTTATAGCAGAGAACTATTGAATCCTTATCACCATGTAGTCCTCTCTTTCTTCCTTTCCTGTCCCCATCACAACTTCCCCTTTCTCTTGTTATGTCACAGAAGGAGAAAATGAGTCTGAAAGCCAGGGGACTTGATTATTGTTAAAATATCAAGGTTAGTTACAGGCAAGATGGCTTAGAAAGATGATGACATTTGGGTCAAAGATGTCACAGAACATGTCTTTATGAAGAAAAGAAGATATTTTTTTGAACTTGGTATACTGTTGCAGCGTTTAATATATCACAATTACTTTTCTCTGTCACCTGCATTTCATATGTTCAACAGGAAAACTATTTAATCATGTTTCAAACCAGCACCTTCGCCAGAACTTTCTGCAGCGATGGGACTGTTTGGTCTGTCTACAGTTTTGATGTGGTAACCACTGGCTGCATGTGACTGTCAAACATTTGAGCTGTGGCTAATGCTTAAGAAACTGAATTGTTAATTTTATTACATTCTAGTTAATTTAAACTTAAGTAGCTACAAGTGGCTAGTGGCTACCATGTTGGACTGTACAACTTCAGACCAAAGTATCTAAATATTTCAGGATCTTTTGATTTTTTTTAAGGTTATCTGCCTTTATACCCATGATAGAAATTATAATCAGTTCTGCTTATTTTCCTGTGGGTGAATATAAGATAATATGTGTGAATTATTCCAGGTTTATTTAACCATTACCCATAGAATGGTATAATTTAATAGTTACTATCCTTTATTCTTTTCAATAAATATTTCCTAAACAATACCTGTGTTTAGGCAAGTCATTCTGTGGGACATGGATTCCTTGCCAGTAAAATCTTAGATAGGAAAAGGTATTTTAACATCCCTTGTAGCATGTGGGTGACCACCTTCTTTTGAACAGGACAGAATCACGTTTTCAAATTATTTTGATAACTATCAGTTGTACTTTATGATATTATGTAACTTTTGTTAAAGATGTTTGTTATATCTGCAGTATTTAATGCTAATAAAAGTTATGCCAGTCCTCCAAAGATGATTCCAGACAGGCTATGCATTGCTCTTTTGTTTTGCATAAATTATTTGTTTTCGTTTTGTAGCTACCAGGTGCAGGGTACTGAAACATTTAAAAGTGGAAAATGCACCAATCGTAAACAGATTTGACTATGCACAATGCAAAAAATTGAACATGGATCAGGTACTAGACCAGATACTGCGGATGCCTCCTGAGAGAAACCGTATCATATACCTACGCCCAATGCAGCAGGTACCTTGCTTGGCCCCTTTCTGATGATAGACGTATTGCAGTAATATTTTTTTCTTAGTCATTTACCTTTTTGAACTTGGCATTTATTCATTTGCTCTACCTATGGTGATGATTCTTTAGATTCTACAGAGTTCTTTTAACCATGTTAGACTACCTTTGCCAATCTTCATTAGTGCTTCTCTGTTAGATTTTTGTGGGGATGTCAGCAAGTTAGAAGTTGTCTGTGGTTAAGAGAGAACATGGACTGGTTTCAGACTGCCTGATTTAAAATCTGGTTCTCTGACCTATAACATATTAACTTCTGTGTCTTAGTTTCTTCATCTGTAAAATTAGAAGAGACAGAAAAGTACAGTTATTGTGATGGTTAAATTAACACTTGTGAAGTGATAGAACAGTTGCTGGCATGTAGTTAGCAATCATGATAGCTGCCATTATCATTTTCATTATTATTAAGAGTAAACATTTGATTACACTTATATGAACAGAGATTTTAGCTGAACCTATTCTATTAATCATTTCACAATATTTGTATGCCAAACCAACATGCTATACACCTTAAATTTATATAGTAATGTGTGTCAATAATTTCTTGATAAAACTGGGGAAAAAAAGAGTAAACATTATATGTAAGACTCTGTGCTTAATGATAAAAGAAAGTTTAAAGGAAATATTAAACAACATTAGCAGTCAGCTTTTGACGTTCGCCCCAAAAGAATCATTTTGACATATTGTTGAGTGCCTATAATAGATTGGAACTGAAAAATTCACAGCATATCATCCTTCCCTCAAGAAGTTTGTCTTTACAAGAAGGAAGTAGATGTGAAAGCCACTGAGATGGCAGAGTGAGATTCCATAACTAGAAGGAGGAGGAGGGTATGAGAAGAAGGCATTGTGAACAAAGACTCTGAGAGGGCGAGGAGCTGGAATTGTCAGTGGTCCAGTTTGGACAGGTGTATGATACTACACATCCATAGTTCTAGGATGCAGTCGTTGAACCTATGAAAAGCCTACTCAGAAATGAATTCCTGGGATCAATTACTGGATTCTAGGTTCTCCATTTTAATGGGCATTTATATAACAGTGAAATGTAAATCTCTGTACTTGCTTCGCAGGAGAATTTGCTAAGCCTCACTCCCAGCATGGCAAGCTATGTTCAGGACTGAATGTGACTGTTTGCTTTTCAGATCAGATTTTCAAATCAGCCAAAGATTTTAAAACGTAGGTCCCCAGGAAAGATCGTTCACACTCTAAGGCATTCTTTTCTCTGGTCCAAGCCCTCTCTTTGAACATCTTCCACAGGTGGACACACTAACACTGGAGCAGAAGCTGTTCAGTGGTCCCTACCCCTATCACATCTGCATCATCCACGAGTTCAGTAACCCTCCTAACGTACGGAACAAGGTGCGCATCCGCAGCTGGATGGACACTGTAGCCAATATCAACCAGTAAGTGCCCTGTGTCCTGGAAGGCTGCCTCAGTCATTTCTCCTTGCATGAGCTTCCAGGAACAAATAGTAATTATTCTTTATTTTAAATGTCATCTGGCTTTTTAGGTATTGAAACGTAAGAAATAGAACATAAGTGAAAAACTTGAGGGAATAAGGACTTAAAACTAAAAAGTTTACATGTGTATTTGTAACTTTTACTTTCAAACAAGAAGAATTCTAAGAACTGATGTACATGTACATTTGACATCGTTTCTTCACCCTTAGGGCATGGACAAGATACAGTTAAAAACTGCAATGCTTTATATCATCAGAGAGTTGGACTTTTTATGCATTTGTTATATAAACATTATATACGTAAGACATTTGATTAGAGAGTGGCTTTCATTTTACCTGTTATGATTTTGAAGATAGCAAAAGAAGTAAGTTTGACCTGACTAGATATACTCTCTAGTTTGAGTGTATTCTTCTTCTATTAGGTACTTAATAGTTTGAAATATTCATTAGCATCTAGGCCAGACATAGTTTTGACAGTTCCTTTGTACCTTGCAACCCAACATGATTTCCAATTTGTAATTTTTATTTTCTTGTTTCCAGAGAGCTCATTAAGTATGAATTCTTCCCAGAAGCCAGGCGAAGTGAAGAAGACTTAAAGAAATACCCCAAGTACCCCTGGGGCAGAGAGATCTATACTTTAGAAGGTGAGCAGTTACAAATGGTTGAAAGCTAAGTAGCTGTAACTAACTAGATACAGAGACATGTCTTAGGGAAAATAGAAATGGGAGCCCTACAATTCACCAAAATAATGCATGTTTTGAATATCTGCAGGTAGCAGGAACCAGATATCAATCCTGTTCTTCCTGTATGAGTCTTTACCACCTCTAAAATAATTAGAAGCAGTGTTGAAAGTGGAAGAAAATGGAAACTTGCTATATAGTCTGAGTTAGAAGTGACTTGAGGGCACCTGTCTCAGCCTCTTTGTTTTGTCTGCATATATAGGCAGAGGATGACCAAGATCACGTGACCAAATAGTGATAGAGCTAGAACTGGAATCTCTATCTCCTGGTGCAGTGTTTTTTTAGCCATGAAGGATGAAAGCACATTTTATAGTCTTACAAAATACTGCGTGTTTGACCCTTTCATTACTTCTACATGAATAGCACTGTTCCCCATCTTTCAGGTGTTGTGGATGGTGCACCGTATTCCATGATTTCTGACTTTCCTTGGTTGAGATCACTTCGGGCAGCAGAACCCAACAGTTTCGCCAGATACGATTTTGAAGATGACGAAGAAAGTAATTATGACCTGACTTAATTTGTATTCTCTGTGTTAGATAGGTATATCCTGTTTGAGAGTTAGGAGCAGTGCAGCTTTTAAATCACTTCCCATATAAAGGTTTTATTTATTTTCTGTTATTATTTGGTTCTCCCCTGCAAAAACATGTCTAAATTTGTATACTAGATAGTCAGTTGACTTACCAGGGATATATGAAGGTTGGTGGAAAAGATTCCTTCAGACAGATTTTCCTACCTAGATTTTATTACCTAAATGTTACTTCTTATTGTCAACTATATTGTTTCAAATTTGTTCCAGTTATACAGTTCTTTTTTGCTACTAATGAGCAGCTTTTTATTGGGTAGCATGTATGAATTTATGATTTGTATAGATACTTGGGGGAAAACTTGAAGGTAATTTTGAATATAGTTGTAAGTGTTAGTGCACTTAAATATTCATTTGTAAGATGTTTTTTAAAAGCTATTTTATGAGGGGCTTCCAGTCAAGATGGTGGAGTAGGTAAACACTCTGCTTGCCTCTTCCCATGACCTTATGAGAATTACAGATAACCTACAGAATAGGTCATCATTGAGAATTACCTGAGGTCCAGATGAACAGAAGTCCTATAACTTAGGCCATACGGAAGAAGCCACCTCGAGACTGGTGAAAGGAGTGGAGACATTGAACAGGCTGGTCCCCCACCCACATGTAGCTGTTAAAAATCGGAGGGATATCTCAGTTTCAGAGGTCCTCCCTGAAGAGCAAGGAATCCCAGCCCGGGGTTCCAGTGCCAGAAAGGGAAGTCCTCATAACATCTCACTGTGAAAACCAGCAGGGATTGTAGCTGGGTGAGACTGTAGTTCCAGGTGTTCCTCTTAAAGGTCCTGGGCACAGACTTAATGACTGACTCACTTGTTCAGAGCTTGAGGGCTGGAGGGGCAGTTTACTTACAGACAGAAGTGCTGGCTAACACCCTTCTTCCTTTGTTGAAGCATCCCCCTACCCAGCATTCAATCGTAGGCTCCATATTTGAGTCTCCTTCAACCTGCCTAACACCCTTTGTCTCACCCTCAGGGAAACACTGTAGTCACAGCATGTCCTCCAGCTAATCAGCCTGAGGTTCAGTCCCTCCCATTTATGTGTTAACAACAATCAAGGCTCTGCTACAAATAGGAGAGCACAAGGTACACATACCTGGAACACCCAGCTCAGGAAACCAGGGTGACTGCGTCACTGAGCCCCACAGGACACTTACTACATAAGGCCACTCTACTAAGAACAGGAGATAATAGCAGCTATACCTAATAAATAATAACAAACACAGAGGCAACCAAAATGAGGAGTAAAAAGAACATGTCTCAAGTGGAAGAATAGAACACAGTTCCAGAAAAAGAACTCAACAAAAGGGAGACAGCCAGTCTACCAGATGCAGAGTTTGAAACACTAATTAAAAGGATGCTCAGTGATTGCAGCGGAACTTTAGCAAAGAAATATGAAACATAAAGTGGAGGTAGAAGAAAGAACCAGTCAGAAATGAAGACGGTAACTGAAATGAAGAATACATTAGAGGGGCGTCAACAGTAGATTAAATGAAGCAGAGGACTGAATCATTGATTTAGAAGATAAAGGTAGCAGAATACAATTGGAACAGCAAAAAGAAAAAAACCAAAATGAGACTAGTTTAAGGGGCCTCTGGGACAACATCAGGCATACCAACATTTGCATCATAGGGGTGCCAGGAGAAGAGAACAAGGAATTGAAAACCTATTTGAAGAAATAATGATGGATAACTCCCCCAACCTGGTGAAGGAAATAGACATACAAGCCCTGGAAACACAGCCCCGAACAAGGTGAATCCAGAGGCCCACACCAAGACACATCATAATTAAAATTTCAGAGGTTAAAGACAGAGAATCTTAAAAGCAGCACAAGAAAAGCCATTAGTTACTTGCAGGGAGAGTTCCCATAAGACTGTCAGCTGATTTCTCAACAGAAACTTTCTGGGACAGAAGAGATTAACACAAAATACTCAAAGTGATGAAAAGTAAGGACCTACAATCAAGATTAGTCTTATCTAGCAAAGCTGCCATTTAGACTCTGTAAGGACAGATGAAGAGCTTCTCAGACAAGAAGCTAAAGGAGTTCACCACCACCAGACCAATATACAAGAAATGTTAAAGGGACTATTTTTAAAAAGAAAAAAGATTAAAAAAAATATATGAATAATAAAATGGCAATTACTATATGTCTGTCAAAGTGTAAAAGGATTAAACGCTCCAGGCAAAAGACCGAGGGTGATGGACTAGATAAGAAAACAAGACCCATATATATGCTGCCTACAAGAGACTCACTTCGGATCAAAAGACAGACTAAAAGTAAAAGGATGGAAAAAGATAATTCATGTAAATGGAAATGAAAAAAAGAAAAAGCTAAAGTAACAATACTTATACCAGTTAAAATGAGTTTAAAACAAAGGCTGTAACAAGAGACAGAGACCCAGTAATCCCACTTCTGGGTATTTATCTGAAGAAACCCAGAACACTTAATTTGAAAAGACATATGCATCTACATATTCACTGTAGCGCTATTTACAATAGCCAGATATGGAAGCAGCCTAAGTGCCTATCAGTAGATGAATGGATAAAGACAAAGTAGTGCATATGTGTGGTGGAATATTAGCCATGAAAAGGAATGAAATCTTGCCTTCTGTGGTGACGTGGATGGACCTAAATAGAGGATGTTGTGCTGGGGGAAATGAGTCAGACAGAGATGGACAAATACAATATGATTTCACTTATATGTGGAATCTAAAAAACAAAATAAACGAACAAACAAAAACAAGCTCATAGATACAGAGAACATTTTGATGGTTGCCAGAGAGGTAGTGGGTGGAGGAATGGCTGTAAAAGGGAAGGGATTAAAATGTACAAATTGATAGTTACAAAATAGTCATGGGGATATAAAGTATAGGTAGGATAGGGAATATAGCCAGTAATATTGTAATTATGTATAGTGTCAGATTGGTACAAGGTTTATTGGGGTAATCACTTTGTAAATTATATAAATGTCCATCCCTGTGGTATATCTGAAACTAATATTGTGTATCAACTGTAATTAAGAAATAAATATTTTTAAGCTGTATGTACATATATATATAATTGATCTCTGGTGCATTTTCGTCTCTGGCCTTTAACCATGTATGCTGTCAGGTATCACATATGGTATGTAACTAAACCGATGGGGACCCCCTTCATGAGCTATATGTATGTCAGTGGCATTACATTATAGTACTTAGGCATGTCTCATGGACCAGCTTACTCAGAGTGACTTATCAAATGGTTCTGATAATCACACGTTACCCTTTTTTTTCTGATTTGCAAGGTACCATCTATGCTCCTCGAAGGAAAGGGCAACTGTCTGCAGACATCTGCATGGAAACAATAGGAGAAGAAATCTCAGAGATGCGTCAGATGAAGAAGGGCGTGTTTCAGCGAGTAGTGGCAATTTTTATCCACTATTGTGATGTCAACGGAGAGCCGGTCGAAGATGACTACATTTGACTGGTCCTTCCTGCTTTCCAGCTATTCCAGCAGAAAGTGGCTGGGGCCATCCAGTTGCCAGAGAGCACCACAGGGACTTGGGGCATGCAGTTGCAGGCCCTGGCTCGGTTTGGTATATAGGAGATGTATAAGGAACGTTGACGTTGTATACAAAGATTTGTACATAAAGGAACTATACAGACACTTCCTAAGTACCAACTTTATATCATATGTTTATACAAGTTAATTTAAAAATTCATTTTAATGAAGGCAGATAATTGGAAAGAGTTCATTTTTTCTGACGTAGTTCATAAAGTGTCACTTTTTGGCTGAGCCCCATTTACTATATTCTTAATAATCACTGTCATCCCCTTAAATCTGTGCCTTTTTCTTCTTGAGCGAAGCAGTTTTGAGTAAATCTGTTGAAGAGTCTTTGTGTCTTGTGTGCTTTTTTTGTGTGTTACTATTAAAACACCAACTAAACCCTATAGTCGGAGGTGGCTATATGTTTCTGTACGAAATTGTGGTTCTTTATTTTCTTGGTATTATAGTTGCCATACTTCTTAAAATCAACTAGAGAGACTCATGAGTTAATAACAAAACAAGACTGAGTTTGAGGGGGAAATGGAAAAGTTTCCAAAGCATTTCTAGTTATTTATTTCCATATTCAATTGTGTATATGCTTTATCTTGAATATAAAAATAAAAATTTATTAAAAACTTCTTGCCTTGGACCTGAATCCCTCTTTTCAAAGAGTAGCAAATGCTATACAGAAAAGGTATGTGTGGAGTTAGGTCTAAGATCCCAGTGCCATCTACTTTCTGATCTTTCCTTTTTTTAAAGTTCTGTGGCTGCGAGATGGTCATGTCACAGAACTCTGCATGAGAGAACACTGGAAACAGCAGAATTTCCCAGGCTGTCTGCTCATCAGATGGCCTTTCTCTTTTCCCAAGGAAACTGCCCCGATACGGCAGTGATCTATGCAGTGTTTAGAGTATTAGGTCAAGAGCAAAAAAAAAAAAAAAAAAAAGCTTTAGAGAGCCACACCTGCATTTGAGGGACAGCTCTGCCACTTGCTAGCTGAGTGACTTCAAGAAATTGCTTAAACTGAAGGTCTGGGGAAAAACCTTAAGAACTCTTCAAATATAGCCAGTGCTACAAAACTACGTTTCAGTTAACAACAGTAGTCCTGTAAGATTATAAAGAAGCTGAAACATTTCTGTTACCTAGGGATGTCCTAGCCATCTGATAGAGTTTTAACTTAGCTCAACACATTACTGTAGGGTAAGCTCTAACAGTTTTTTGTGTTTTTTTGTTTGTTTTTTCCTTTTCTGTAATGGAAGTCCATGATGGCAGAGGCGTCGGCCTCAAAGGCTATCTCAAACATTACCTACTACAGGACTAGCTAAAGGAGCCAGGCCACCACACCCACTCGCAAAGCTCCATTGTTTTTAGACATCTTGGTTGGTTTTAGTAACCCTTTAGGCTAGTTTTTATTTCTGCTCCCATGCTTAATTCCTGCTCTTGATGTTTTAAGTTCAATAAAGAAGGAGCCCTGGAAACCCTAGACCCCCACCCTCGTCCCCAATAAAAGGATCCCAGACCTAGGTTTGCTCTCTACCCTCAAGCTTGCTGTATGGCCGTAGGTGTGCTGTGTAATTTTCAGGTCTTGTAATAAACTTTAGATTTGCTGCTGGTGATTACTGAGAGGCATCTTGCAATCGTAAACACCGTAAAGGCAGTCCAACCAAAACAGTTACTGATAGGCTGAAACTAGCACAAAGCAGTTCCGTGTTTGTGGTGATGCTGGTGTAAACGAACCTACTGTGCTGCCCGTCATGAAAAGTATAGTTTGCACAATCAGTAGTGGCTATACCACCTGCGTTTGTGTACATGCACTCTGATGATCGTCCAAGGATGAAATTGCCTGACAACGCATTTCCCAGAACAGACCCTTCTTTCTAAGCAGCGAGTGACTACATAACCATGGTTTGTATGCAGGATAAGGGCCCTATGAGCTTATCTAGTTTATCGCCTTTATTTATGGGAATTAATTGAAGCCTAGAGAGTGAAAAGCTCACCGAAGGTCAAGGACTGATTAAAGCTAGGTAGGACAGGAGGAGTCCAAGTACCAATTTCCCATGGGGCTGCCTCTGTCTCATTTCACGTCCATATAAATGCAAGGATGCCGGCAATGTTTCCTAACACTAAAATAGTGTGAATGATGATCGGTATCTTTCTTCAAAGTTCTCTCTTTTCCAAGACTTAAAATTCTTCCCATCACATGGAGAAGAATGGTAGGTACCACACTGAGTCGTCTCTCTATTCCCTTGTTTTCAACTCGGCTAACTTCCCTTTAAACCAAAAGTGTATGTTCCACTCTCCGGGTGAGAACTGTCATCAGTAAAAAGGCAAGAAACAAATTATAGAACATTCTAGATATTTCAAAATAATACAGGACCCCCCACCCTCAGCGAACACTCAATCCGAATCTGGTTTTTCTCGGGAACCACAACCAAAGGATCCAATAATTGGTGTAATCATAAGATCAGCCAGCAGAGGTCGCTGCTTTCCAAAGGTTTATTGATCTGTCCCACCGTCTCAAGTAATGCCATTAGAACAAGCAGAAGTACAGCAGGGGGAGCTAAAACCATCCTAAATATGCCCAGAGTGGTCCAACTGGGGGAAAAAAAAAGAATTTAGAAGATACCTGGGATAGTAGGCATTTGGGAAATGTCTATGGAGTGAATGGTTGGATAGGGATTGCCCTACAGCAAGAGTCAGCACACTTTTTCTGGATAGGACCAGAGAGTAAATAAATATTTTAGGCTCCTTGGTGACAACTACTCATCTCTGCCACTGGGACGTGAAAGCAACCACAGACAAACGGGCCTGGCTGTGTTACAACCAAACTTTATTCACAGCCATGAGTTTCACAAAAATTTTCACATGTCACAAAACACCTTTCAATTTGTTTTCCAATCACTTAAAAAAGTAGAAACCATTCTTATTTTACAGACTGGACGGTTTGCTTATGCCAAGGCGAACGGAGTTGTCCTGTGCATCCACTCGATTGTGTGTCACCATCACGTGTAGCAGCATCTGGCGCATTTTTAAAAGGCCTTCAAAAATGTTTCATGGAAGGATTGGTGAATTAATGGAGCTTTCAGAGAATCGAGTCTCATAATGCTGCCAGGTGAGTGCTAAGACTCTCTCTAAATAAGAGCTGGCACCACAGCTGTCTCAGAGACTTGGCATCTGGACCCAGAAACCAGGATTCTGACTCCCTCAAATGACGTCTGGGTGACCTGGAGATGGTCACCACCCCAACCCTGGAGCCTCAGTTTCCTCATCTGTAAATGGTTAACAGAGAATAAAATACCAACCCCATGGGGCAGGTGTGAAGGTTCAACAAGCGCCATCAGTAAACGGAAAAATGTGATGCATGTGGAGGTAGTATTGTTCCCACTATAATTCCCTTTCCGTAACCTTCTATTCCTTAGACCGTATACCAGGATGGTAGAAAGCAGAACTGGTGAGGTCATCATGGTACTAGAGGAAATAATGATACCATGAAAGCATTTTTAGAAGCATTTACCAACTGTTTTTCGTACATTCTCATGACTAACACTTTTAAATATGTTTGATCAATATGTCCCTGACTTTACTGTTGGGGAAATTAGGGGTTAGCAGGTTAAATGTCCTGCTCAAAAACACAAATCTAGGAAGTGGTGGAAGTAGGAAGCCGGCAGTCTGACTCCAGAGCCTGTAAAACTTCAGTGAAGTGTCCCAGCCCCTCAAACGGAGGGAGGAGCCCGGGAGCCAGTGCCAGGCTGGCCTTCCCCACAAGGAAACTGCCAGGTCAGAGCTGCTGCTGCCACTTAGACTTGAAACCACTCCAGCTGACCTTCATGTGGCTAGCACAGTTCCAGAAAAAGGAGGCTGCTGGTTTTCTGATCCCTCAAACTCCCCACTCAGACATGGGGTGCAGCTAGAACATACAAGAGACAACACTGCAAACTACTCAAGGCCTAGGTATGATACGCACGCACGGCCGTTAAAGAGAATGAAGAAGAATCCTGCGTTGGTGTGAAATGATGTTGCAGGTGCACTGTTGAAAAGGCAACTTGCAGATTATTGTATACAGCCTCATCTTATTTCTATAGAGGAACAAAATGAAACCTTATGTTTATGTTTTTATAGGTGCACACACACACACACACACACACACAGAGAACATGTTCTTGAATTATATAAGCCAGATGATAAGAGCAATTACTTCTTGGGAGGGGGAGTGGGATGGAGTTGGAGTCAAGGGGTATTTTTTGCTCTATCTATATTATTAGACTTTTTTATAATGAGAATGGATTGCAGAAATACATTATTTGTATAACCCATCATTTGTAAAGTCCAAAAATATATATGATTTGTGTATTTAGAAATCAAATACATTTAAGGAAGGGGAGGAAGAAAGGGTTCTGTTAGAATGGAGCCACCTGAAGCGTGTTCAGTCCTGACTTCTGTCCCTTGTACACTCTGGGTCCTTGGGCAAATCACTTTCCCTGACCAAGTCTGTTTCCTTTTCTATAAAACGAAGTCAATACCCACACCCAGCCCTCCCCCCCGCCCGGCCATGCTGCTGTGAAAGGCTCAGAGGTCTTGCTGTCCACACACAGAGAAACTGCAAAATGCCTGCAGTGGTGAGCGGACGGGGCCAACAGGAGCATGTCCACGTAGTGTGCAGATTCCAACTAAAAAATGTGAGAAGTCAACGTGCCTTCTACTGGGGCCCAGCAGCCCTGGTGATGTCTGCAGTGTACAAGACTAATGCTCCCCTTTGGCTCACACGTCTGACCCTCAGGGTCCATTGCTGGTCATTCAGTGACTCCAGGCTGCTGAATACTGAAAAGGCTGCAAAAGATCAGTGTGGAAGGGCCTTTTCTGCTGATCCATCACCTACCTGTACCCCTCCATTGTTTAAAGACGGAAATTGAGGCTCAGAGAGTAGAAAGGAGCAGAAGAAAACAATAGAGCAAGCGAGTGGCAATTTCCCACTGGAGTAGGCATGTCCCCAGTTACTCTCTCAGTCCCAAGGGAGAGGAAGGGAAATGCTTACTTAGGCAACATGAGACGAGGGAGGGGCCACGCTTGGCTTGTTCACTGCTCTCTCCTAGCACAGGGTCCAACACGGGAGTAAATACATCCCGAAAATGAACAATGTTGCCTGCGTTTACGACTGGGGGCTTTAGCATCAGACATTCTGTGTTCACGTTCAAGTCTACACTTCCCAGGTCTGTTTCCTTGGGCTAGGCAGCAATTCTGTCAGCTGCCGTTTGCCCACCTGTAAGCAGAGGTCATTGGGGAACCTGTAAGGCTTTCATGAGGATTAAATGAGATGATCCATGTAGAGCATTTACTGCAGTGCCTGCCAGAAAGGAGCTCGTTAAATGTTAGCTTCTCTTCTTACTGCTACATCATCATCATCATCATCACCATCACCATCATCATCATCATCATCATCATCATCATCTTCTTCACTAAGATATGTTCTGGGTGAACTAAAAAAAAAAAGTAAAGGGAAAGGAGAAACCCAATCTGAATGGAATGTAATAGTAATTAAAAAATAAGCAGTTTCATTTCCCTTATCTCTCCGTTTCCCAGGAGGGTGGACTGCAACTGGCCATTGAATCACATTAACTGACAACATGTGGAAGTGCATCTCTGGCAAATTTTCCTTCACCTCTTTTTACCTTGAGGAGTTCCTCGTGGGAGGTGGGGTGCCCCTACTGCTCTCCAAGCCTCACTCATCACCCTTATAAATGCGAAAGCGCTGGGCAAGCTCTGGGCGTAGGCTTCTGGCTAGAATTTAATAACCTTGTTTTGTTGTCATTTATTTATCTCCATGGCTGCCTTCTATTTATGGCGAGGAAGGCTGACTTTCTATTTGGAGTACAATATAATGTTTCTTCCTAAAATAAATTTATGTACGTGAAAATGGGAATTGACTTAAATAAAAACGTTACGTCAATAACAGTATTGGCAGGACACATATTTGGTCGAAATCCTAACGGTGGCCCTTGGACGATGCATGTTGAAATGCTCATGACAATCCTGCCAGCTCAGAGATCATCTCCATTTTGTAGGTGGGGCAAGTGCTTCTAGTGCTGGTTAAGGCCCAAAGTGACACGGTCCTAGACATAGGCCTTCAGATCTAGTCCTGATTTGTTTAAATTCAAACCAAATATTCGACCTCAGTGTTCTAGATTGGATGGAAAAGAGGTTACATATGATAGCTAGGAGAGGTCAATGCATCAGTCTTCCTCCACCATCCCAAACCAGCTGCTACAGAAAAAACTTTGACCACAGCAAAGCTGGGTAATGGAGAAAAAGACTAAACCCAACCTCACCTCTTACCAAAGAGAGACTCAACACCAAAGAAAAGAGTGAGTGGGCAGAAGAACACCAAGAAGACATTACTTTGGTTCTTACATGAAGATAATATTAAAGGCAATTTAGTTATAGCCACTCCCGGCCCCTCCCTGGAGCCCCTCCGTCACCCACCCCGATGCCCGCCACCCCTCCCCAGCAAGACAGCATCAGGAAAGCAAGTTAGCAGCGTGATGAGGACATGTTGGTGAGCTGAGAGGGTGTAATCTCAGAAAGATCGAATTTTTCAAACACATACTTGGGTGTCAGTTGAATCAGTTGGTTTTTGTCTCTTTTGCTTTCTAGTTGTTGATTGTGAGCTGAGTGGAAGTTTCAGAGCTTCTACCTGGACAGCCCTGAAGCCTGAAGAGTCAAGTCGAGAAGCACAGGTGAATCCCAGGCATGGGGTGGTCTGGTTGCAGCATCCATCACGCCAGTGGTTGTCAGGGTCAAACTGGCCGACGTGGCTAGGCATCCACCCCTCCTCCCTGGGAGCTACTCTTCTTGACACTGAAGGGTTCTTGGAAGAGTGAGGCCTTCTCAGGGGGAAGGGAGAGATTCAGGTCTCCTCCTTCCTTGGACAAGGTCTCAGTTTCCTCCTGAGTCTTTCACCTGCATGCTATATTACCTGATAACCAGAAGTCAGAGATTGAGGTAAAGCCAGGCTAGCTGCTATCCAGACAGCAAGTCCAGTCCCACCTGGAAACCACCAAAGTGGGCATTCAGAGCATCAACAACATCATCCTGGCCCTGGTGCAAAGAGGCAGCAAAGTCTGCCTGTGAGGCCTGCTCGCACAGAGGCGACGGCTCCTATTCCTGCTCTTGCTGTCCTTTCTCTGGTCCAGGTTGCTGGTGGCCTCTACGGACACCAATCATGGGCTGGCCCACAGAAGCAGGTCCGAGGATCTGGAAGATGCGGACCTGTGACGTGGGGAGATCTCATTACCCGCTATGTTGTAGTCTCTGGATCCCTGTTGAGTCCAGTTTGCCTTTTAATATGATAGATCTGCCACTGGGAAATAGTATTTTACATAAGCAGACCTGTTTGCTGAGCTCCTGGGAAAAGAAGCATTTCATAGGCAGTACATGCTTTTGTATTTATGTACGGGTGTGTGTGTGCATGTATTAAACACTAGATTCTATTGACCTGGGGACATTAAACAAAGTTTACCAGCTGCCTCGAAGCACTAACCCGATTTCCTCTCACCACAATACGGCTCCTATGGCCCCTGTCTTGTTTCTTCCCTGAGAAGCTCTGTTTGCTTCGAGGAGAACAGAGACCGCATTCAGACAGTGTGTGGAGAACCCTGGCCCTCGAATTCACTCATCTCTGCTTTTTCCAAGAAAAAGTGCCGTTAGTGGTGTGACCAACCAGCCTCGTTGGCCTGAGACGGATGAGTTTCCTGTGGTGTAGGGCTTTCGGTGCTAAACCCATAGGACTAGTCATATGTGGAGTCTGACCATCCTTCTCACCATATCTTGGGACAGAGAGAAGAAAAAGAGGTAAGGGGTTCTGCCCTCATGCATGACATAGGTGATAAGGAGGCAATTGTGGCTTCTCAGATTACCCAGGAAGGAAAGAAGGGTCAACGGAACAAGTGGAAGGGCAAAGAGAACTGGTGAGGTTAGAAATCTCTGGCACATCTTTGTCCTGTAGAGTGTGTGACATATGCGCCCCACCACCGCCCACATAGACTACTCCCTAGGCTTCCCCGTAAGGACCAGCAATCAATCCTTTCAATGGGGTTTTTATCAGCAGCCAAAAGAAAAACAACTGAAAAAATTTATCCTTAGATCCTCAACCTGAGGGGATGATCACCCTAAAATAAAGTAATTTGGTGATAGCTTCGACACCAAGCAAGCATCGTTTTAGGGGCCTGGAGGGAAAAGATGCAGGAAAATGGTAGCGCCAGGAGCTTCACAGGCAGGGGAGTGATGAAGTGACCCAAAAAAGCTGGTCTGTGGTTCTGTCTTTGCCCAGGAGTGGACCGCCCTGCCTGCGACCAGGTGCCGCCTCAGCACAGGCCCCTGCAAACCCCTGACAGGCATCTGATGGCAGCAACCCGGTGACACTGAGAATGTGAGGCCATTCTCAACTGACATTCTCGGGAAAGGTGTGGGTCCCTTTCCCATCGTCATGGGAGGAAAGTGAATCAAGATCCAGTCCAAGTGACCTCAGAGCCGGTGTGCCAATGAGAAAATGTCACCTTTAAACACACTCATATATCAGACCAGCTATAAAGATGCCTTTTGGTAAATGGATCCGAAACCAAAACCTAAGCAGAGTTTCTGAAGTCTATGCTTAAGAAAAAAGAAAAGGAAAATGTTCATGTCTATAAACCAAAAAAAATATTGATGCTTCACTTCTGTGCTTCTGGATGGACCTCTTGGCGTTGATACCAACCTAACCTCATTAAAGAGCCGTGACTAATTCACCCACCAGAGCACATCTAGAAGCAGATGGCAGAATAAAGAGAGAAACCGGAGCAGTTTAGTTTAGAAAGAAGAATCAAAAGGGTGAGGAGGTGGCAGATCATTGTCTTCTAATGTCCGAAGGTTCTCACGGGGCAGAGGGGGCCACCTGCATGGCCGCAGATGGGAGCTGGGGCAGTGACAGATGTGTGTTCCAGCAAAGGAAAGAACTTCCTTACAACGAAAGCTTCCCCACAACAGCAGGAACGGCATTAGGACGTAGTGAGCTCCTGTCTCTGGATGTGTGTAAGCAGAGACCGACCAGCTTCCAGGCGTGCTGTGGAGGATGCTGCTCTTGTGCTGGGTGCGAGGCTGGATCTGACGATGCCTGACGTCCCTTCTCAACTCTGAGAGCCTGCACGCTCTGGCCTTGGGTCCTATCCAACACCGATCTCTGTGTACCTTCCCAGGGCCCTGGGCCCCACTGCCTCGCGCCTCCCTGGTGGTGACGAGCGTCAGGAGAGGTGCAGGTGTCCTGTTCAGGCAGACACGAATGGGAATGAATGGCTTAGCTGTGAACAGCGTCCTTCATCAGAAGCATGATTCCAGGGATTCGGGGTCATTGTGTATGGGCAGTTTCTCGAGTTCTGGGTGATGTCCGCTGTGAAGAACTGTGTACCTAGGGAGGAAGGAAAGAAAGCATAAGAATCCAACAGGCATCCTTCACATGCACCAAAGAGAGCACTCCAGCCCTTCCTGACTTCTGTCTCTGCATGCTTCTGAGAGAGTGCTGAGGTGGGGCTGGGTGGGTGGTATACTTCACTGAGAGGAAAGTCCAAAGAAACGCATCCAAATTGCTCATTTTAAAGGTGAGGGACCAAAGGCCTGGAGGGAACAGCAGGAGCAGGGTTGTGCACACAGTGAGTGATGGAGCTGGGACTAGAACTCTGATTTCTTTTCTGCCAGCAAGGCCTGGGGCTCTCTTGTCACTCAACAGAATGGACCCTATGAAGCACCTCAAGCCACACCTGCATGTGCTATGTTCCCTCTAGCAGGGTGGTCCCAGGATCAGCAACATCAAGGTGCTGAGGGAGATCACCGCACCACCCAGAGTCTGAAAGACAGTATAACTGGATTTGTTCCTTTGATTCCTTTTGGTGACATTTGGAACAGTAAATCTATTAGATGAATCAAACAGCAAGTCGACTCTGAGCACCACAGCGAAATTGACTACTTGACAAGTGTTTATTATTTTTCTGCAATATTGCACAGTTGCGCTCAATATGTTAAATGCATTTAAATCAATCTCGGTTGCAAGTGGATCTTGTCATCCGCAACCCAAATTATGGCATCTGGCAGTCATTCTAATAAAATTTCCAGAGTCTAGGAGCATCATCACCACTCACTTCCCTGAGGCTGGGGTGAGCACTTACAGTAACACAAGTGCACACACACACACACACACACGTCCATTATTTGGCATCGTATGCTGACAGGTTGGTGGTTTGTCATGAATTACATTAATGCTTTGCTTTCTATTATAATAATTTATTGCTGATTTGTATTGATTGGTCGGTGTAGACTAGGATTGTACTATACTTTTTCCAGGAATTTCCTTATTTAATCTTCACAACAGCCCTACAAGATAGTCAGATGTTCATTTTTCAGTTAAGCAAAATGACACATAACTTTAGTGACTTGCCCAAGGAAAAACAGGTAACATGTGAAGACACAGCCAATCAAACAGCCCATCTGATGCCCCACACCTGCGTGCGTACCTGGTCCTCACACAGCCCACGGACAAGGTGCACGTTTAGAATAGTGGGTCTCAACAGGGACACTCACGAGGCCTTTCTGGTGGTCTTGGCAGGAACGGTGCTATTGGCATCTAGTGGGGAGACACCAGGAATGCTGCTAACATTGTCCACTATGCAGCACAGTCTCCCATGACAAAGAACTGTCTGGCTCAAAAGGTCAGTTGTGCCAAGAATGACAGACCTCGAGGAGCCAGACAGATCTTTCCGATCAGGTGAGATGCGTTGCCATGAAATGCAGGTGTATCTCTGGAGCAGCTTTTCACACATCCCTCCTAAGTGTCGACTTCTCATGTGCTAATGAGTGAGATGTTCAGGAAGAGGTGTGGGACTGGAGTGGATATCCCAGGTGGAAGTTCTCTTTATCAGAGGGCAGTTGAAAGGCAGCAGCTCTTGTTAGAGACGGGGGTGAGCAGACAAACACGCTTTCTAGTTGCTCCATCTGGGTGGGTTCCGTCACCACGGCATGGTAGCGGTACACACGGGAAGAAGAAACTAGTCTGAGATTTCCTGGGCTTTAGGATTCCCAAGTCTCCATAAGATATATGCTGTTTAATCTGGTATTCTCACTTTGATAGTAAATAAATCATGTGAGCAGGTTTAGGATCATTTGGATGCCCTCCTTACACACTCACGTTGCCTCGTAACCTCCGTCACATCTGCATTCAGTTCCACCCTGGCGTTGCAGCGACAGTGGCTACCTTTACGAAGTGTTTCTCTAACTAGGGTGCACGAACCCCCAGCAGTCTATGGGCGTACTCGTGGGGATCTGCACATCCTCAGTTGGAGGAATACTGGGAAAGAGAAAGCACATGTTACTGCAGGCAAACGGAACAGCAGTCAAGTCCTGACTCGACCATTTACTAGTTGTGAGACCTGGTCAAATAAATGGGACTCCACCGACCTCTCAGCTTGGTCGTGACGATAAAGCTAACACCTGTAAGGGGCTTAGAGATGGAGTGGGTGTGGGAATCTCACTGCTAAGGAAACCAAGGTTCAGAAAGTGTAACGTTCCCAAGGTTGAAGAAGCAGTTACGTATGAAGTAGTGACGAATACAGGCTCTTGGGGCAGAATGCCTGGGTTGAAAGCCTGGCTGTGGCACGGACTAGCTCCATGATGATTCCAGATGTTCTGGGTTGCTGTGGGCATTACATGACATCATGTACGTAAAATGCTTAGAACAGTGCCAGCCAGCTCGTCTCGGCTCTCCATAAACGTCTGTTGGCACCGTTGCTATTTAATGATCGAGGTACGATTCGAAACCAGTACTTCGTCGCTGACTCAGTGCAGAAATCCAGGCCTTAGAAACTAGGCCGAGGTTGTTCACTTAGCAATTGATGATCAGGCTGAAAGAAACCTTCAGGATGGCTTTCCAGAGAAAGAAACAGGCCCAGAGAGAGGCTGTCATCCGCCCGGAGTGGCCCACGTCTTCCGGCTCTTTTTGGTGTAAGACCCTACTTGTGGTCTTACAGCTGCGCTGGTGGAGAGCAGAGTCCAGAGGTGGGAGTGTACCTGGACAATGTCAAGTCCAAATGGAAACTGTCTGTTTCCCAAGCAACAGCAAGGCAGGAGGCAGCTCCCTAGAAGCTGGGTTGCCTCCCCCTTTGCTTTTTAATTTACTCAAACATGAAGGGAGCCCCATTAGGTTTGGTAATTACCTGAGTCTACAATTCATTCACTGAGCAATTAGCATCGCACTTAGAGCAGCCTGCATGCAGCAATTAGTGGCATAATAATAGCCACCCTCCCTCTCCAACCCGTCCCCTCCCCCCACCTGTTCAGCCAGGGTCTATAAGGAAATAATTAGACCGTATTTCATCCAACGCTAGCTCTTCCCCGCAACGCAGTGCTCACTCAGCGGCCCTTACAGGAAGGTGTCTTAATTATTAAAATATACGGTGCATGTGTTTAAAGAGATTCAACCATCACCTGGAAACAAGAATCTCACACTCGGTGTTTTTTGGATGTTCAGGGAAGAAAGAGCCTTTCAAATCCTAGGCATTTATACATTCAGCCACTTATTTGTTTAAAAACATACTTTGAGTGCCTACCACAGTCCAGGCACTGTGCCATGTCCTGGAGCTGTCAGGGCCGTGAGACAAACCTCTGCAGCCCCTGTCCTTGCGGGCCTCACAGTGTCCCGTGGGAGACCCACCGTTAGATGCGAAAGCTCAGCCACGAGAAGTGTTAGGGAGGAGAGGCATCTGGTGCTGCTGTGAGAGCCTGTCACGGGGGGGATGTGGCCGAGGTTCGTGTATCGGGGTAGTGTGACTGAGGAAGTGACAGAGATGAGAACTGAAAGATGGGTAGAGGTTAACCACGCACAGAAGAGGAGGATGCAGGCAAAAAGGTAGCAAGTGCAAAGACCCCTGTTCGGGGGGGAGGGGTGCTGTGGGAGCAGAACCAGGGGTGCCCCAGTCTAAGATGCGGGTTAAGACTCAGCGAGGCTCACCATGCTAAGGACTGGAGGAGGCTAGAGTGGGGGCCCAGAGGCAAATTAGGTGTATTAGCTTCCTATTGCTGCTGTAACAAATTATCACAAGCTTCCTGGCTTACAAGAGCACAAATGTATCATCTTAAAACAGTCGCAGGGGGAGACGTTCAAAAGAGGTTTCAAGGGGCTAAAGTGAAGGTGGTGGGCAGAGCTGCCTGGAGTCTCTAGGGGAGAATCCCATTCCCTTTCTTTTCTAGCTTCTAGGGGCTGCACACATTCCTTGGTTTACGGCCTCCGTGCTCTGACCTCTGCTTCCATCATCACATCTCCTCTGACTCTAAGCCTCTGGCCTCTCCATGATAAGGATGCTTGTGATTACAGTGGGCCCACCTGGATAATCCAGGATAACCTCTCCTGTGAATCACTCAATCACAGCTTCAAAGAAAGTCTCTTTTGCCATCTAAGGTAATAAAGTCACAGATTTTGGGAATAGGGATGGGGCCCTCTGTAGATAGCCATTATTTAGCACGCTACAGGTGATTTTCAAGGTGTCCAGAGATGTCGGTGGCTCAGGGATGTAGGACGGCAGTGGTGGAGATGTTGGGAAGGAGTCAGATTCAGGATATATTTAGAAGACAGACCTGACAGGACCTGTCCATGTACTGCACCAGGGGCGGTGGGGGCAAGAGAGGCATGACATGGGCTAGGAAAAGGCGCAGAGCCGGGGAAGAGCATGGAGAGGCACGCTTTGGAAAATAACGACTGCTCTGAGTGTATGCTGCGTGGTGGGACCCTCCTGATGAGATTAGTATCCTGATAAGTAAAGGAAGACACCACTGTAGAGTGTTTGCATGGCCCAACCCCGGCTCCCCCATGAGAAGCTACAATGAGAAGGTGTCTGTTTGCAACACAGGAAGGAGAGTCTCACCAGGAAGTGAACGTGTCGGCACCTTGACCTTGAACTTCCCAGCCTCTAACACTGTGAGAAATAAATGTCTATTGTTTAACCCTCCCTCATCTCTGGTATGTTGTTATGGCAGCCCAAGCAAGCAAGGGGTCTCAAGGAGTCAAAGAAAGAATGTGCAGGAAAGGAGAAGAAACACAGTTTGGGTGTGAGGATATAACTTTTTGCCCTTAAGCTATTAATTTAGGAGAAGCTGAAAATCAGCAGAGGGGCATGTGTATGTGTGAGTTTCCATGAGTCTTTTGCCAGCAACACTTCACTTATCCCCGGGTCAGGCATCTGGTGACCTTAACCATCTGGGAACGCACTGAGGTGTTTGTTTGTTTGTTTGTTTCTTTGTTTGTTCTGTTTCAGGGTCTCTGAATCACACCAGTAGTCGTCAGGAAGGTGTGGACTTTTCTTGTTGCCTTCCTCAGTCTTTCACTCAGAGATATCTAAACTTAGTTTGCATATAGTTCTAGAAAGCTTGGTTCTTCAAAACCCAGCAGAGCAGAGACTGGAAACCAGATGAGAGAACTAGAAGGGAGACAAGCAATGCTGGTGGTAGACAAGGTGATTACAGGAAAAAGTGACAGTCGATGTGTGCACGAGAAAGGAAAGTCAGCAAAAATCAACACAGCTAACTCCGTAAGGCCTATTGAATGAAGAGGAGGATATTTTGAACATCTCTCAAGGGCATTACTGTAGGATAACAAATAATGAAAGTTCAAAATAATAATTTTGAACAAAATTACTCAGAATCTGATTTGATACCGGGGGAATCCAAATAAAGCCTGTAGTTCAGTTAATAGTACTGGGTAAATGCCAATTTTCCAGCTTTGATAAATGCGCCGCGGTTATGCACGGAGATTGCATTAGGGGAGCTGCGTGAAAGCTATGTGGGATGCTCTGTGCTGTTCTTCCATAGATAGAAATGGGCTTTGAAATAAAAGGTTTTTTAAAAATTTAAAAGACAAAAAGAAACAGCACTGGAGTTCAATCACAAAGGTTTGTTTGAAAGCGATGAGTTTTCATGAGTCTCTTGCCAGCGACACTTCATATCTGTTCACCAGTTTTACCAGTGAGATATGAGATAAACTGGGGCCTAGGATAACCCAGATGAGAGAACCCAGATGAGGACCGTGACTACACCGGCTGGAGTCAGCTCCATCCAGAGGAGTTGGGAAGAAGCCCAAAACAAAATTTAAAAATTAATGAATAGAAAATAAAGCTCCCAAACCATAGGAATCCTTGGCTTTCAGATCAATAGCAAGCAAGGTCCAGAAGGAACTCTGGGCTTGGTGGGTCTCTGCCAACAACTCTAGGTGACGTATCCATGGGACTCAACCTGACCCGGAAGGACAGGAGAACACGCAGGCTCTAAGGACATTTTGTGGGAAGATGTGAGTTGGCAGACATAGACAGACTCATACCACAGCGGCAGACTTACAGGACATGCTCAGAGTTAGACGGGAACTGGTCTATTGCAGAAGAGCAGGAGGAAGCTGGAGACAGAGGAACAGCCACTTTTAGTTGAAACATAAAACAGCCACAGATGAAGAGGAGCCAAGCAGAAGTGGAGAAAAGAAAAAGAAAGAAAACACAGAGGTTAGTGGACAGCTGATCTTAGCCCAAACGAGCATTCTAGCAGCCTCCAAGTTCATAATGGTGGGGAGGGGTGAGATGGGAGCATAATTATTGCACAACATGGTTATACCACACTGTATGTCTAAAAAGGCATTTGATGTATATGTTGAATTGTCACTAAACCCCTAAAATATGGTGTGATTATCCGCATCTTACAGAGAACAAAACAGGCTTAGAGAAGTCAAGTCGTATTCAAATTCTAGCAAATTCCAATTCAGATGTGTCTCATTTCAAATCTCAGTCTTTAGTTTTCAGGAATCAAGAATTCTAACCCGTAAAATGAATGTGTTGTAACTTATTTGCATTGATTCAATATATTCTTAAAAAGAAACATAAAAAGCACTTTTATAGCTAGCATCTCATTTGAGTATCAGCAACCTGGCAGGTTCACACTGCAGGTCCCTATCTGAATTTACCAAGAAAGGAAGAGGCACAGAGAAAAAAGTTACCTGTGCAACGGCCCCCAGCGAGTTAGCAGCTAAGTCAGAGCGTAAGCCAGGTGCTCTGAGTTAACCGTTCACGGGGTCATGGCCAAGGTTTGCGCAGAAAGCCTCCCCCTTTCTCCTCTTTGTCGCTAGCCAGACCCCATTCTGCATTCCTTACATGAACTATCCCATATAATACTGTATCCACATACAACATCCCATATAGTATTCGGTCAGCTGTGTGGGTAGGTACGATTGACACCATTTTCTGACGAGGATCCTGAGGCTTAGATGCAGTGGGACGGAGATAAGCTAGGGCCCTCTGACTCAGAAGCACACCCCCTTAGACTCTGAACATCATGATTCTCGGAGCCTCCCTTCTAAAAGCCTCAGCTTCCTGTGCACCCCCACCCCCCACCTCCCAAAGTCAGATTCTGAGTCAGGCGAGCAAGAGGCTCTTTTCTTCTTGAGCTTTGGGTCCCATTTGAAGAAAGAAGAACCATCCATGGCTCCCTCATGTTTCCCAGAGACCCCTCCCCCCGAACCCCTGCATTAAAAAACCCTGCAGGGCTCCAGGTCCTAACAGGTTGTCCTAACTCTGCCAACTTCCTCCTGCATCCAAACATCAAGTTCCACTTCAGATGAGACAAGAGGCCAGGAACCTGGAAGTGGGATTTTTAAAGGCCATATAATTCAAATAATTTCATAAAGTTAAAAAGCACAGACCATACCATCTTTGGCTCTCTTCTCTCTCCTTTAGCTTATCTCCTACGATACATCTAAGTTGAAGAATCTTTGAAATGCAGTTGGGTAGATACGGCCATTCCCCCCATCCAGCCCTCTCTGACCATCTCAAAATGCGATATTCCCTTTCCCTCTTTTATACACACATAAGCACTTTCTGCCGCTATAATCTATTTGACAACATAAGCAGCCTTGTGACAGCCCTTGCCGTAGCTTATTAAACGTAAACTGCGCATGCATTTTAAATAGTTTGTTCCCTGATAAAATACAAGCCTCTTGCGTGTAGAAATCGTGACTTATTCACCAAGCTCAGTTAGGGATTTTACTGCCCAGGAGTTCGGCATTGGTGGTTCAGAATCAAGCGTCCTGAATCCTAATCTCGGCTTCATTACCTGGCACCCTCGACACCTGGCTCCTTCCTTTGCCCCACTTTCCTCACCAGTAACATAGAAATAATGAGTGAGTCAGGGTGAGTGTAACCTGAAGCAAGGCATACTCCCCATCCCTCGTCGTGCCTGGAGTGAGCTCATTAAATGTGAGCTAGCACCATTCCTGGAAAACTTCAAGTCAATTATGTGATTAAACCGTGACTTGGCACCCCCCCGCCCCGACTTTGTCTTTCTTCAAGCCGTCCTTCAGCAGCCCAAGGAGAGGCCTTGGTATCCTTGACGAACAATGCTCTCTAAGAGCTGTCATCTGAAAACCATGTGTATTTTGTGAAAATCGCCAATTTTGATCATTCATAGGCTGGCACGTAAATTTAAGAAAGCAATTCAGATACTTTCAGTGGGCTGTATATTATCAGATGAAGATTTAAATATCTGGAGTCTGTTTGCATGACATGCTTTCCTGGAAATCAGACGTTCTCCAGCCACTCCAGCACGGGGAGAACTGCATTTTGGTACAAGAGGAGCTGAGAGCACTCCATCCCTCTGAGTGCTCACCACTCTGTGGTTCCAAGTGTTCCTGTGGGGCTGGGATTACACCTCATATAAAAGCACACCCTGCTGAAGCTATGTTTTTATACACAGAGACCGTTCCTTACACATGTATTTGTAGACCATGATCTTACAAAGCTCTTTGGCATTGATTATTTTATTTTTTACTCACCACAAACTCAAGGGGCTGGCATGGTGAGGGTCTGAATGATAAAGAAGTCACATATTCCCTTTCCCCTGCCCAGACACTATAGAAGACTGTAAACGATCACACTAGACCTCGCTAACTGGTCAGCTTTACCTTCCTTACGTTCAAACATGTTTGGTCCAGGCTGAGAGCTTGGACAAACCTGTGGTGGGTCCCAGACCTGGGAAGCAGCACAATTTAGGCTGCCGTGGCTGTTGTTTGGAAGTGATGTGACAGGCCGGGGATGGGTTGCTGGTTAGCTAACACGTGGAAAACTCAAAGGCAAGAGGCAAGGCTTGGTGGCAGGCAGAGGAAAGAGGCCGGCAGAGAGCAGGGATCCTAGAGAAAAGGCTCAGAGTGCTTCAAACACCAGGAGAGCTCCTGCGACCTGCTTTGGCATTCTAAGAACCCTGGCTTTTCTGATTCGCTCCCCCCTAGATATTGTTGGGAGAACTCTGTGCTGCTTAAAAGCGTCTTGTCCACACACATTGAGTTAACACCTTAGAATCACTTGCCATAGGCTCAGAACGAAGACTACATCTGGCCCAACCCGGGGACCCACAGGGTGTCTTCCCTCGCCTTCTTCAGACTGAGCGCTCTGTGTCCTGGACAACGGCTGAGGAACAAGTCACAGCTTCCTGTCACCGTCAGAGGCAGATCTGAGGCTTCCCGCAGTGTAATGAACCCCAGGTTTGAACCCCTCGTACAAAGCGTACTTCCATCCATTCCTCTCTGTACATCCAGTCAAAGCTGCAGCTTCCTAGGAGTACTTTTCATCACCTTTACCACAACACTAGGAAAAACGACTTGACTTACTGCCCAACAACAGAGTCTGTTGGAATCTACTGCCTTACAATGATCTGAGCTAAAGTCGACTTAGGCTACAGCTGGCTGGAAATGAGAGGACTCCCTTCCTGAGCGGACTTGAAAACATGACCTGTTTTTATAGTCATCCACTCACTCTAATGCTGTACCACTATGGTCTCAACCACATGCTTTAAACATCACTCTGAGGGCACGTTTTGCTCAAATGTGTTTTAGCCCTTGGCCAAAACCAAGTAAAATGCGGTTCTGATCTGAGCACACCCGCTCTGATGTCAAAAAATGACCTGGCTCCTCACCTCACACGTCCCTACTTTCAGGTACCTCCGCTTGTCCCCAGCGGCAGCCAAAGGCCTGGCACAGGCTGAAGCTATCCCTGTCTTGGATAGGAACCATTAGAAGGGTGTTGGCGGCTCTTGATGACTTTCACTCTCTGCAGCATAAACAATGAGGTGCTGCAGGAGGCTTGTGTTTGTTTGGTCAGGGCTTTTTCCACTCGGCTTGGTCATCAGCAGTTGGCTGGTTACAAATGCAGCCCTGAGATCGAATGGCTGGAATCCAATTATCCCAGCTTCCTGTCTGCAGAGCCCTGCCAGGGAAGAACACAGTCATGTTTGCCTGTCTTGTCAGCTCCTGGGACTCACAGTCTATCATTTGGAGAAAACTAACAAACAGCAGACCCTCCGACGTTCTGATGGAGAAGCAACATGCTGAGGAAAGAGGTGCAGAAGACAAAATCCAGCGCGAGGCTCTGTTCTGTCTCTTCCTGGCTCAGCGTCTACCCCTTCGCATCTCTGAGCTTCGGCTTCTCATTTATTAGAGGAAGATAATCACGCCGACCACTGGGTTGTTGGGAACTTCTAATGAGATGATGTATGGGAAAGAGCTTTGAAAACGCTAATGATGCTGCTGGTGGTGGTGATGATAACGAGGTTAGCTGACGTTTATTGAGTGCCTACCATGGGAAGGACACCATGTTGTGTGTTTAACAGACATCGTCCCATTTAATACTCACAAACGCCTTCTGAGGAATTGGTGATGATGCTAATAATACAAATGACAACAGCTAACATTTCTTAACCCTTTATTGTGTAGAAGTCCCTAGTCTCAACATTTTATGCTTATTAACATATGTAATCCTTATATCATGGGGAATAAGAATGATCATCATTTTCTTGACACATGAGAAACACTAGATTACAAAAATTGGGCAATTTACTCGAGATGAGACTGCCAATAAAAGGCCACAAGGATTCAAACTCAGGCATTCTGATTCTAGAATAGGAGTCTGCAAACTGTCTCATAAAAGGCTAGATGTTTTGGTTTTGGGGCCACATAGAGGCTCTGTTCCTTTTCTCCTTTTTTTCCTTTCAATTTAGTTTTTGTTGTTATTGCCAATTTGTGTTTGTTTTTACACTCTTTTACAAATGTGAAACCATGCTTAGCTCAAGGATCACACAGAGCTAGTCTGACGGCTGGACTTGGCCCACAGTAATTTGATAACCTTTGTTCTAGAAATAATCTTTGTTTTCTAGATAAGGAAACTGAAGCTCAAACACTGAACTGAAATCAGCATTTTAATCCTGTTATGTTCCAGAAACCACATCAACCCACACTCTAGTGCTTTTGGGTATGCTGTTAAAATGTAAGATGCCATCGCTGAGTTAGAAATGCTTTGCGGAGCCCGGTCAATACCCAAAGAAAAGAGGCTTTTTCTAGACTTGCAGACAAGATAGCATCCTGAAGTGTGCCTGGCACATAGCAAGCATGTCATAAATCTCTCCTGAGTGAAATAATTCTGATTTCTGATTGTATTCAGTGATTCACCAAAATCTCAGCTATTTTCTCAAACTCTTGGGGACCTTGAGTTTGAATCTATAGTGAAAGCAATGACATATTCCTTTATGCCCTTCATAGGAAATCTGTAATAATTTATGAGATAATTTCCATAGAGCTATTTGGAGAAAATAAAGATGCTATGTAAAGAAATATCATCTCTACAACCAGTCATTCTGTTGACAGAAATGGCACTTGGAGATTGTATTTATGACTTTGAAATAGATTCATCACTAATCAGAGACAGGATAATAGGAAGAACTCTGTGACTTCATCAAGTCAATATTATCATACCCACTAATACAGTCTCACATCAAAGAAGGAATTTTTATTTTAACCTTGGGATTTTATTTCAGGGAATCAATGAACTTCTTGGAAATGTATTTAAAACTTCTTTGCAGACGTCCAGATTTTTAGGCTAACGGCCATAGATTTTATCAGATTCTCAAAGAGTTTTATTATCCCCTGAATGTTAGAACTACAACAAAATTGTTGCAGTGTAGTTTTTACCTAATGAAGAAAAGGGAAAGAAGAAACGTGCTGGTGTAGAGTGATCCATATTAAGTTTTCCAGATGCCCCTGTCAGCATGATGCTTTGTTATATCCTCAAAATACCCACTTAGGGTCCCATGTCAACTTGCCAGTTCCCCACTGGCACTGGTGTCTGGGTCTGCACCTCTGCCCAGAAGATTAATCACCAGACAATGCTGGCTGCAGTGCCCAACACTCAGGGAAGCCAACAGGGTAAAATCCACAGAATGAGGCAATAAAGTCTATTTCATTTTATCGACAGCCTCAAGGACAGACCCACAGAGACTGCCATAACAAGCCGCAAAGCATTTCATTTATTTATGTATTTATTTATGTATTTATGTATGTATGTATGTATGTATGTATGTATGTATGTATTTATTTATTTATTTTGCATTATTAGCATCTAGCATAATGCCTGGCATACAGTGGGTGTTTAATAAAAGTTTGTCTGAATGAAAATGAGGATAATACTGATATTATTTTTCCTACATTCTCAGATGATTAATAAGGTTGTTTCATTTTATTATCTCTAGAGATTATCTATGTAAGCTCCTAGGTCTTTGTCAATGAGAGGGGGTGTTTTCACTTTGTACTGTTTTTATTGGTAATTTTATGCTAAAATAGCTAGTTTGAATGTTGGGCCCGAGAACAGCCACCCTTGGAGATTATGGTTGTGACCCCAGGGAATTAAGTCCTGTCTATCTCAACCAGGGCGGCTGCATTAGGCTTCACAGACTAGGATGTCCATGCACTAGGCCTGGGTTTTAACTGGCAAGTGGTAGGAGAAAAGGATCGTGGGCTGCAGCAAGCAGAGAGAAGTCACATACGGACCTGACAGCTGGAAAAGGAAGTGGGACTTGGCCTCTTTTCACTCTCTGAGTTAGGCATTGTGTTGTGCATGAGGATGATCTAGAAATGAGCAACTGGGGACCTCTTTACACTTTTGAGTAGAGTTGTTGCATATGGGAAATTTTCATCGTATGGAAAATTTTAAGAGGGAGGCTGTTACTTTACTTTTTCTCTTTGTCAGTTGTCATGCGTATATGTGTGATTTAAAAAAACTCAGATTAATTTATATAGATGTAAAGAAAAAAGAATTAGAGCATAGTGGTAGTTCTGTAATATAAGGTGATAGAGAAAGAGCTCTAAGAGGTGTCAGTAAAACTGGAGAGGAAAGACAAGATATAGCTCTTTTCAAAGGAATAAAATAGAAAGTAAAGCGATCAGAGATGACTTCCCACCTGGAGTACTGAACTAATAATGATGATGATGATGATGATAATAATAATAATAATAATAATAGTAATAGTAATAGTAGAAGCAGTAGTAACACTTAGCAATTGTTGCCCAGTCCTATACATTTTAGAAAACTGTGTCTTGATTAACCTATTAATGTGGAAGTCATAAAAGACCAGTGAACATTTATTGACTTATTTCTCCTCTAGGAGCACAAAAACTTTTGCCAAGTGAATAAATATAATTTGGTATATGTGAGGGCATTTTTTTTTCATGAGAAATTTGAGACCCAAAGGGGTTAGTGGCTTGCCAGAAGTCATCCAAGTGGTGAGGACAGAATTCAAGGTGAAATCAGAATTTATGTTTTTTTTTTCCCCCTATCATCCAGGCTACCACAAGTGAAACCATCCGCTGCAATAGGAAGGTTTGAATAACAAATAAATGCCAGGAAATTAGAAAATAAATAGAGACTGCTCTCTGCGGAAAGGGCTACTATTAGATGAGACAGAATTCTGGAATGGCTTTGGCCTTTTCCTTTTATAAGCTCAATGGTTCCGGAAGGCTGTGTTGAGGAGAGAAGATGCAGTAATAAGAGTGACCCTGATAAGACTACTCTTTCCTGGTTCCTTCCATTGACTCATATCCGCTTGACCAACTGCCCACTCACTGGCTGGCTGGGACAAGAGGTCTTGCCAGCAATGGTACCTTGGTTCAGCCAGCCAAGGGCTTTGCACTTGAAATTATGAAACCCTGGCTCGACTCCCCTTTCACAAAGCCTCAGTAATGGATGACTCACAGTCTCCTCCATGGCAAGTTCCTGAGGATGATAAAGAGATTGGTTTAAAGCTTTGGGGAAAGAATGTGGGGTGGAGGGTGGGGTGGGCTGTGTTCTGGCCAAGAATGTCATCATTAAGCAGCAGCATATGGGTCTCCATTTGGACCCTGTTGACAAGAAGACCATATACTAATGATTACCATGCCAATTCGGGGGACTAAGGCTGGAACGAAATGACGTAACTCCCTACTGCATTCGACACTGGGAAAGACTCGATTGAAATTAAATTATCTGACCTCAGCTAAGTTTTTTAAAACACAGATAATGTCTGACCTTTCATCCAAGGCTCCAGATCAGTTTAGACGACTACCTATTCAGGCTACCAGGACACTCACACGTGTTATCAAATGTCTTTTAATTTCAGAAGGAGTGACTCGTCACGATTTCATGATATTGCTTCTCTTACCATCTACACAGGCAGAAAAATAGAATATGGATTCTCAAGATAGGCAAATCTCAGTTTGTATCCTGGATTTCCTTATTATTACTTGTATGACCTTGGTTCAGAAACTTGGTTTCCTTATGCCTCATTTTACTTATTCACAAAATGGAGGTTATTATATAAAATAACAATGAAAATAATAATAAAAAACATCCCATTTATCTGCCAGGTGGCCTTCTAATTGATATCATATACACAATTTTATTGAAATTATATAACCTCGTAGGTTAGGTCGTGCCAACACCTCTATTTACTCATAAATAAACTGAGGCTCAGAGAAGTTAATTAACTTGTCCAAAGAAACACAGCTAGCAAGTTGGAAGTTAGGATTCCATCTAGCCAATACTTTTTTGAGGAGTAGATGTTCTAAGATATGTGCGGTGTAGAGGTAGTACTGACAGATCTTAGGCGCTCCATAAACTTGCGTTCCTTAACCCTCTCAGAATAGAATACCAACGTGTGACTATTGCTTAGGAATCTCATGAACTGGGGAAGACAAAGAGACATTTTAGGTGTCCCATACAAGACACTAAATGACAACTAAATTCTATTTTCTGCCCACCCATGCTTATCACGAATATCTTCTCTGACTTCATAACCAAATCCCTACCATCTCCATCTTCTCCTGAACAGTGTTCATGGCCTGCCCCAGTTCAGCACAGATAACTGGCATAGAAACAGCCACTGCCACCTTCACCACTACCCCACCCCTGATTCCCCAACACCCTTTCCAAAAGACTCTACGTGCAGCTTTGGAATCTCAAATGTCATGGAATCCAGATGACAATAGTAACAGCTACAATTCAATGAGGGCTTACTCTATGCCAAGGACTGTGCCCACTATTAATGAGCTTTAGCCCACTGATGCCTCACAGCCACACTCTGGAGGATATGCCCTCATTCCCCTCCTGTGAAGAAGAAACTGAGGCTTAGATTGTCAGGGACTTACCCAAAGTCGCACAAAATCAGTAATCAGTAGAGTCTGGATCTAAATCCGTGTCTATCTAATTACAAAGCTAGCTCTTAACCAAAGAAAGCTGCTCAATTTATAGATGGCAAAACCGAAGCCAGCAAGGGGCAGGGACATGCACATAGTCATGGAGCAAGTTAGTAAGGATGCTGAGGGAAAGGACACATTTTCTGGCATCTCTATCACACTCCAGCCTGAGCAACTCTCGCTGTGTCCATTCTACATCCTTAGACTGGTCCCTTCCTTTTCCTCATTCACCCCGTGCTCTGTGCTGCCTCAATAAATGCCATCACTGGTGAAATGGTGATCAATGTTCCCTAGGATTATACAACGTCAAATAACGCATACAACTTCAGTCTGATTCACCACATCCTATAAATATAAACCTTTAAGCTTAAGTTCTTTTCATAGATAGACAGGACCCAAAATGAAAAAAAAAAAAAAAGAAAAGAAAAAAAAGAAAGCTTGCCGTGAATCAGGAAAATAGTGGTATTTTAAAACTCTAATCCTTTTGCTACTTGCAAGAAATATGATAAACATCTTGATTTTATTCAAAACTGTCACAGAAAGGTTTTTCTCTTATCAGAAGGCTGCAGCTTTTGCAGTGGGTGGAGTATTAAGTGGCAGAGCAGCAGTGAGGTTTGGGGGCTGAAAGAGCTAAGTGGGATGGTGCAGTGCGGACACTGTAAACAATGAAATGCTCTACATTTTTCCAAAGAAGTAAATTCAGTGATTTTATGGACAGCTCCATCACACAAAAATATGAGCCGGGCATGAGAAAAAATAAAAGATGATCAATAAGGATCAGCCCCTGTCCTCAAGTAGCTCAAAATCTGGTAGGGACACTCAGACAGGGCATGGTTAATGACTACCCTGAGAAGCACGGCAAAATGTCAAGGGAGAAGGACAAAGTGCTTTGGGGACTGAAACAAGTAAGAACTTCATGCTGTCCTAGGGGCCAGAAAAGACTTCAAGTAGAGGGTGGCATTTGAGATGGACTTTGTAAGAGATGCTGGGAGACGTGTGTCCAATGGAAAAAAATCAGGACCAAGAGACAGGAAGTACGAATGTGAACAGAAAGTGAGTGGAGCCTAGAGCATATTGCTTATTTTGCCAGGGCGAAGACTTTTGCAGGCAAAACTGTAAACAGTAGACTCAGAACAACCTTGGGGAGCCCAGAATTTGGGAGGCAATGAAGAATTGTTAAGGGTTTTGATCAGGGAAACGGCACACTTGTAGTGGGTTTTAGAGCCTGAGGTCTCAGTCCAGATGAAAGGTAACATTAATTGCAGCAGGATGATGTCAGTCAGAATGGAGATAAGAAAATGCAGGGGGAAAAAAAATCTACTGATTATG
Organism: Cynopterus sphinx; assembly: GCA_030015415.1. Classification (NCBI taxonomy): domain Eukaryota; kingdom Metazoa; phylum Chordata; class Mammalia; order Chiroptera; family Pteropodidae; genus Cynopterus; species Cynopterus sphinx. The sequence goes on along the minus strand of CM057387.1, from coordinate 20,908,861 downwards.
TAACCAGATTGAATTGGCTCTTAGTTCTGATAAAATGAATAGTTTTAATAGCAAAGTACTTTCTGGCTGGCCCAAAATTGGTTTTTTACTTCTAATTAGATGCTATCTGGAATTAGCTTATTTAAAAATCAATGAAGAACCACTGTATAAATGCATCTTTGTTTGCAGACAGTCAACGCCTCCTGGAGAAAGAAGGGAGGCAAGGAGGGAGAGATGTACAAGAAGAGAAGTCACCTGTTTCAAGGATGGTTCTTGTTGCTAAATGGAATGGAACTCAAGTGGATCAAGTCCCCTCAGCAAGTGATGTGTCAGGGAGAAAGGCTGGGCATGGCAGGGTCTGGGGCCTGTTTCTAGCTCCAAGTAATCCCTATATTCTTGGGGGAAGTTCCAGGTTCTTAGGTGCAGCTCAGTTTCTTCATCTAAACAATGGGAGAATGATACTTACTTTGTAGGGTTTCATATAAAATGCTTTCCACCAAGTCTGGCACATAGGAGGTAACTAATCAGTGGTTATCTAATGCTACCCAATTATTAGTTTTTACTTACTTCTTTGGTCTCATCCCATGCCACTCTCCTGACATTCACCGAGTACCAGCCACACAAGCCCAGCTCATTTCTGCCTCAGAGTCTTGTGCTCGCTGTTCCCTTTAACTGACGTCCTACTCCCCCAATCAACACATGATTCATTCCCCTCGAGCATTGTTGTTCCAGTTCACAGGGCTGACCTCATTCTATGACATTTTCCCTTACTACCCCAGATAATGTACACACCCTAGGCCTGTCTCTACTTTTCATGTTCTTTATAGCACTTAGGAGTATCTAAACTTATCTAATTTGTGTATGTAAGTCTCCTTGCTCATTTTCTAATGTCTGACAAGGAAGAGCAGAGACTTTGTCAGTATTATTTATTAAATAATCTCTGGCAACAAACCCTGACACACAGTCTATGTTCAGAAAATATTAATTTCTCTAAACACTCTTGTGCTGTTGATAAAATGAAACTATATGACAAATGAAAACTACCTAGCACATAGTAAGTACTAAGTCAGTGTTAGGTTCTCCCCCTGGGATGGGTTGGGGGAATGCTATTCCAAAGTGAAGAAAGATAATTTGGGAAAAAAGCAAGGCAGGGGAGAGTTGCTCCAGGAGAGGTTAGTTGAGTTTCTGGGGCCTAGTCCTCTGCCTGGACACAGTGCAGAATGCTTCACAGGGAGTGAAGGCTCAGAACAGCATTCTCAGACAGAAGTTTCAGAGATGAGGATTTCTTTCTTTCTTTCTTTCTTTCTTTCTTTCTTTCTTTCTTTCTTTCTTTCTTTCTTTCTTTCTTTCTTTCTTTCTTTCTTTCTTTCTTCTTTCTTTCTTTCTTTCTTTCAAATGGAGGAAGAGGTTTTATAAGTAAGTGGGTAGGTGTGATTCTAAGGAAAGGCATCTGGAGAAATAGCTCCCAGAGGTCTCATGAATTCTTTAGAAAAAAACTAAACAGAAGGGAAAACCAAGCACCATCACAGACTTTTAGAAGAGGTACCTGGTCCAGCTGCTTAGGGTTTTAAGCTGCCTAGAAGGCTCCTTGTAGGGTTAGATGAATAGAGATGGTGGACCCAAATATACCTCTTCCCCATCCTACTTTGGCCCATATACAATAGGACTCTAAGTAAATTTGTGTATGAAAACAAGATTCTGATTTGATATTCTAACTCTTGTGCATCCCCTGCATTTTATATGTGAGATGATAGAGGGCCCAAGAGTTAAACAGAACAGCTGGGACAAGTACTCAGCCTTGGACTGCCGAGAGGGGTTTTTCCACTGCTCCATATTCACCAGTGGTGGGGCTTGAATTCCACTGACATGCAAGCTAGGCCTAACATCCCAGGGGCCCAGGGAAAGGGAGCTGGATTCCGGGCTCCTGGGTGGCTCATGACACCAAAAAAGTTTTCAGCAAGGAGGCACATGCTTAATAACCTCAAACCAAGGCCTGTAGGTATATGGCTGCCATGCCATCTCAAATGGCTCCGATGGTGTGTGCCCCCTAGAATGGCTGGGGTGAATCCCTTCCCACCCTCTGCCCCCGGATGACCATGTCAGAGAGATACAACCTAGCGCTTGGGACCCTGACGAAGGTAGCCAACAGACAGACAGACAGGTAGAATCACACTATCTAGGTGTCCTGGGCTCTGGCTTTACCTTGATGGGAATCTGACAGAATATTCTCCAGCTTCGAATGCCCAAAGCTTCTGAGGGCTGGGCTGGATGGCCTACCGAGGTTATGAAGAAGCTCCATGGAACTGAGGCATGAGGTTGGCTTTGGTATTTTATTGTGTATTCAAAATTCTTAAGACTTAAGATTTCCCTCTTTATATAATTTATACAAACATATACAGAATGCACAAATATAAACATATGTGTAATTTATTCATGTTTATCAATAAATAGAACTTATCAATGAAAAAAAAAAAAGTCTATACAGGCTCCTGTTTTCCCCAGAACACATTCCTGGGACTTGCATCAAAAAAGTATATTATCATAAAGCCAAGGGTTCTCTTCATAGAAACAAATTAGAACTGAGGATCCTAGTACCTTCAAAGCATTAGGCTTCCAATAAATCATAGGCATAACTAACAATTTCATAACCAAAGATAACAACCATCATTAAAATGTAAAATCCTTTGAAATTATGTAATTAAGTTCCATGTTCTATACAACAGGCTACACATGTACTTTACATGTTGATTACACAAGGGGACTCAGTGCATTATGACCTATACACGTGACCCCACTTGCAATTCTACTTCATTAAAAATGTAAACAAAATTAAAGTGTTAGCTAAATGTCATTAAACTATAACCAACAATCATTTACAAAGACTATCTGATTAGGAAAAATCTCAAGTTATCTGGTTCAGTATCTTAGTAGACTCATAACATTCTTGTCAGCTGCTCAAAATAAAATTTGGTCCATATTTGAGGTTATTTTCATAGAATTGATATATCTATGTTGAATTTATAGGGTGGGGATAATTTTGAGAACCCTTTTTCTTCAAATAAATGGTTTCATGACAAAAAGGCATTTGAATTTATTCCATGTGACTTTGAAGTTACATGAAGTTAGGCTCATTCTTACCAAAATTAGTTCCTACCTCTCTCCTCCCACACCTTTACTGCAAGAATACAAAAATCCCTTCAAAGGAGAGGGTTCGTGACATATAAATTTGCAGCGTTGTGTGTGTTGCACAACCTGGAGTAACCAAATGAGGAGGGACCCCCCAAAAAAAGTTGCCCCCTCAGTACTATTTTTCCACATACAAAGCTCATTCTCTAAACTGGTTCACCTCTTGGTGAAGAAATTCTCAGTCCTCGAGAGCTCAGGAGCATCCAAAGTAATGATAAACATACAGAAAGGCATTTTATGATTTACAGAACGTTTTCACGAAAATCATTGATCGCCACAACAACTTTGTGGAGTAGGCAGGAGAGATTCCCAGAGGCCAGAGAGGTCTGGCTATTAGTTCTGAGTCACACAGTAAGTCAGCACTATTGATTCAGTGTGAGTGCTGCTCCTCTGCTGTCCCCATCCCTCCCGCGTGCTCATGGAGGCGGTGGGAAGCGTGGGTAGCCGTCAGAGCAGATAATTTGCGTCTCACCGCCAGGTTCAGGGCCCTGGGTCGCAGAACCCTTCTGTCCCCGCCTTTGTATTAGAAAAGGATCATTTTTTAAATGATGGTTGCCTCCTAAGTAGGACCCGATCTAGTAACGATGGAGGACAGAGACTTGATAAAGCAAAAGTGGTTGGTTCATCCAGAGCGGGGGTGCCAGGTAGGACTTAAATGAACCTTCTTCATCATCGACTAGCATAGGTCTCCAGTGATTCTGCTCCACTGACCAGTGAGAGTCCCAGCCTTACACGAAGCACTTTGACATGCTGTAATATTTCCCAACAGCGTTCAAGAGTTCTAAATCACATTTCTCTTTAGAGACTTTTTCCCTTCCCTAAGGCATGACTTTCTCCCCAGTAAAATTAAGTCTTCACAGGACAGAGGATTTTCTTTTGGCATTTGGATGGCTTTTGGGCAATCTTCTTTTCCTCATTTCAAAGCCTTTTTCTTGTCCATTCAGTTCCAGAACTAAAGTAAACATCAACAGACATGATAGCTGAACACTTCTTAAGGAGCGGGAACAAAGTGAGTATGACAAAGTCCTGAGATGCTATCAAATCACAGCCAAGATCAAAGTGAAAACCTCCCATGGCTCTGCGATATGATGGCATTTACCTCTCTGGGATCTTCATTCAGTGCAACTTGCAAGAGCCATGGACTCAACTTTGGATGAAAGACATCCGGGTTAATTGGAATGGCAAAGCTGGCAAGGTCAAGGGTCTAGAAGGCCCAAATGAGGCATCTAGTTTCTGTGAAACAGTCAAAAGGCAGGCCGGCCATGGCTTTTCGAGGTAGCAGACGGCTGCAACAGCATTTCATTGTCCTAGAAACGAAGAGGGATCTTAGAGACCCCCTCATCCAAACTTCAGTTGACAGATGTAGAAAATGAGGTCCAGGGAGGGAAGGGCCTGATCGAGACCTCACAGCATGTTAGGAGCAGAGCCAGAGCTGGAATTAGGGTCCTCCAACTTTAAGTCAGGCGCTGTTTTTCTCCCCGGCACTGCTTGGTCCTGCTTCCTCCACCTGGGGGATTGACAGGTGAGTGACAGGTGTCGGCAATGGGAGCTCCCAACAGTTCTCTTCTTTGGTAGCAATAGGCCAGATTCCAGGGTTGTAAATTGGTACCATGGGCCTCAGCACAGGCTCGTGGGAAAGATTCCAAAGTCTTTTAATAAACACTATGATACCGCTGGCCCAGCCCAAGGCTCCTCAGGAGAAGATGCTGCTCTAGTTCGAAAGGAAGGGGGCAGCTCGGAGCCTGGGGCCCTAAGGCTGCAGCACTGGGGAGAAGCTGTCTGCCCTGCTCTCCTCCAAGGTTGATGCAGAGACCATTTTCCTCGGGTAGATCTTTGCCCCAGTTTCTTCCATGGTGGATAAATGGAGCGTGTCCTGCAGGGAAAGACTGACACCGGACACGAGGAAGAGCAAATGGAAGCTGTGACTGACATGGGGACAGGCTGGGAGGATACGCATTTGGACCCAGACACTGGGAGGAATGTGTACTAGTGTCCGGCACAGAACGAGACAGAGATGAGACAGTGAGTGGTTTGGAAATGACAGAGACGGATGTGAACGAGCAAGAAAGTGTGCTTCTGGAATGCGACTCTGACTGAGACAGGCACAGGCAAGATGTGTCTTGATAGTGTCTGTGAGCGGGCACAGCAAAGAGGCACATTTAGAGACATCAGGGACTGACATAGGACACAGTGAGCCATCGTGTTTGGAACACGAGTGAAACCAACCAGGCACAGTTAGGGGAGGTACTGGGGACAACAGACAGTGTGAGACAAGGGCAAGATGCCAAGAAGAGGGAGTTCTGGGAAATGAAAACAATCCCTTCATGGGGGGATCTCTGGAGGAGAACCCCTAGTGAACAAGGGGGCCGTCCTGCCCCCTGACTCCCTCCAAAGCCGCCTGCTGGAATCCCGAAGGAAAAGCCCAGTGGGCATGGGGTGCCTGCCCCGATGGACGGATGGACAGACGGACGGACGGACGGACGGAACGCTCGAGTGAAGAGAATACCAGGTGCAGTCACGCACAGGCAGCAGCTTAGGACCTGGCCCTCTCTCAGAGGATGGCTGTCTTCTGAGTCATTGCCCCAGAGGCCTAAGTGTCACTGGGCTGAGCAGCCACCAGAGAAGTTGCTGGGGGGTGGCACTGACTCTCCCATGGGCCACCACACTCCACTGCATCCCTGGAGAGGGGAGAAGATCACAGAATCTCAGAGCTGGAATGGATGTCACAGAGGAGCTCAGACAAGTGCCCACCCAGTGCAGGAAAGGCCCTGTGCAATGCAGGGTGGTGGCTGCTTTGCCCCTGCTTAGGACTCGTCAGTGACCGGCCAGGCCATGTTATTTTTGAGAAACTTTACTGAAAGAGCTTGTTATTGTTATTAGAAAGAGCCTATTAATGTTCAGCCCAAATCTGCCTTCTCGGTGGAACGGCTATGCCCTCCAGGCCCACTTAAAATTCTTCCCTCTACTAATTACATCCTCCAAGTTTTCTCTCTCCAGGCTACATATTCCCATTTTCATTATATATTATGGTTTCCAGATTGTTGCCTGTACTGGGCACTGTCCTCTGAATCCAATCCTTATTATGATTCTCTCAAAACAGGGGAGCAGGAAATTGCACAAATCTACACAGTGAGCCTGACATCGCATGCACTCTTCATCATCAGTTTGGTTTATTTCTATGAATATGGTCAACATTGAGTGCACTCTGACAATGACAATATGCTACAGGCTTACATCGAGTTTGTCGCCAACTTGCACCTTTTTGATACAAACAGTTGTCCGTTGCTGTGGTTCTTCATTACATCCGTGCAGTTTATGTTTGAGCTAAACTACAAGACATGGTAGGAGTCTCAGTTAAATTTCATTGTATTGGTTTGCTATCATTTTAGTTAATTGAGAGCATTCTAAATCATAGCAATGTCAACATTCAAGATGTAATTATTTAGCACCAAGTAGGAGTGGACTTTAAGGATTTCACCAGCATGCAGGAAGTCCAGATAATCTACTGCCACCTAGATCTTTCAGTTTAGCATCATTTACCTTTTAGGTCTTCAGTCAAGATAAAAAAACAACAACAACAAAAAACAACAACAACAAAAAAACCACTTTATCAGGGTAGGGCTAAAATAGAGTATTATGGTGCACCACCACACACTACCTACCCAGCACACAGGTAACACTCAGTGTACCTGAGCATGGACCTACCCTTGCAAGGTTTTGTCCGATGCTTTGCTGAAAATCCTCGCCAAGTGGTAAGTCTTTCCTAATAAACGATTATATTACTTGGCCTGAATTATTTTTTCAACAAAACTACATTGACTCCTGCTCACAAATGATTCTCTCTCTTGAATCAGGGTCGTAGGAAAGAGCACGAATCTACACAATGAGCCTGACAAGTCATGCACTTGTTATAATTGTCTTAGAATTTCGGTAAGGTCTATTTCACACTATGCGTCTGTAGTTTCTCGAGTCTAGCTTTAGTCTTTCTTTAAGAACTGGGCCAATATTTACTGGTCCCCAGGCTGCCTTCATTTTCCTAATCCTTAGAAGAGCTCCAGTCAGAGGTCTTATCAATCAGTTCCTTAATCCCCCAAAAAACTACATTTTGGCTCAGAGACAGTTAAATGTTTCCCATCAATCCTGGAGAGCAACTTTTTCCCTATAATGTTATCTTTTTTTTTTTCCCCACTTGGAAGACTAATCTTATTGCAGAAAAATATGCAAGATTTCATTCTCACATCATGAGCTCTAACTATTTCTGGGTTTGCTACTTGCGCTGAACAGAGCTTTTGATTCATCCTTGGTTATAACATTCCTTCCTCCAGATTATCCACGTGACTTTTTCCAGCATAAACTCTAGATAACTCAAGATGTGGCCTTATGACTTTACATACCCCTCAGGACATTTCATCTGTCTTATTCACTGAATATATTAAAAGAAAAAATATAAATAAAAAGGAAGCAAGGAAGGAAGCCTTTCTCATTTTTCATTGGCCAAATTCCCTTTGTGTCATACTTATTGTCATTATTAGCAACAATAAAAACAACCACCCATTAGGGTAGCACCTGTGTTCCAGGCACTGGGCTAACTGTGTTATATGCATTAATTCATATGTTTTATATCTATTTACCAGACAAGGAAACTGAGTTTCAGAGAATTTTAATCATTTGTCCAAGTTTACCTAGTTAATTCATGGCAGCATCAGACCTTACATTTAGGTCATTTTTGATACCAAAATCTATGCTCTTAATTGCCCTAATATACTGTCATTTATCATTTTGAGAACTAGCACTGCTAAGATCAGCGTTCAAGTGCTGCTGTCTCTAACATTTCCTTGTCCCACTCTGGTGGACTCTAGGGTAGAAGGAATATGTACAGGAGAGCACGTTTTATCTATTCCACTTATGAGAAGACCACAGTGTGGTGTGGTCCCCCCTTTAAATGAAACACAGTGCAACTGGGTCATTAACACAGGACTCTTCTGCCCACTGAAGGACAATCTTTGCCAAGTGGCATGTATATTTTCTGTGATGCAGAACAGAGGAGACTAGGAGGAAAAAGAAAAAAATCCTGCAGAAACAGGAGGAAAGGGGAAGTCAGAGTCTGAAAGAAAGAAAGGCTAGATGAATAAACATAACGAACAGTGAGGAGAGAGGGTGGAAGACAAGGCAGGAAGACACAGCTAAAGGAAGCCACAGAGCTGGGTGTGTGGAAGGCTCCAGAGCTATTGGGACGACTGGATGAGGTCCTTTGAGAGGTGTTTCCAAAGGGTTATAGTGCCTCTCTCATGCCATCTTTCCAGAGATTCACATAAAGATTGAGTTTACTGTGAAATTGGCTTTGGATGCCTGGTGTCATACATATATGACATGGAGTTAGAGGCTGGGCCATTGTATTCCTTTCTCCATGACTCCTCTCTTTGGCAAGGGCTATAATGATATATTTTAACTCCACGGAGGACTCACAACCAATTCCCCCTTTGCAGGGCGAATGGGAACTTGAGAATAATGACAGGGAGATCTTGCATCCTGGTTGGCCCAAGTCAGTCTCATTTTACACTATTGTACTGATCTAATTGCTAACAGTGAACCATTTGAAGTGTCTGCCTTTTAAATCCTCATTCAAGACACAAAATGATGGAGCAATATGCTGCACCCCAAGATACCTCTTTCCAGGGCAATATATCACACTCAGTGGACATAGCTTTAACACTCAGAGAGACCTTTTTACCTTCAACTACAAGGTCACCCTGCTAACTCAACAAAGGAAGCAGCTGAGTGCAGCAATGTGAGCAGTCTACCAGGAGACAGGACCTGGGTTCTAATGCTTTTTAAGCCTTCATCCATGTGTGACCCTTATGACTTAGTCCCTTTCCTGTGCCTCACTTTCCCATTTTTTAAATGAGGAGGAGGATTGTCTATAAGATCCTCTGCAGCTCTGACATTCTGGTTCTATGAGTAGCAGAGATGGTGGGTGACAGATACAAACCTTCTGATTGGGCACCAGCTGTGTGTAGGACTGTTCTCCAAAGCTGTGGGTAATTGCTTCAAATTTGGCTTTTAATATTCTATTGTTAGTATCTTATACTTTGTATTCTGTGTGAAGCGAAGAGGTTTCACTGGAAACATAAGGGGGGTAATTTTTGGATTTGTATTAAAGAATGTGAAAGACCTCAATTTCTGAATCTGTGGAATTACATTGCAAAACTGTTAAATGTATCTGGGTAGGATAGGATAGGAGGGGGCTGAGATGCCACAACTTAACATGCAGCGAGATCACAACTGTCTCTCCTCAAACATATGCTTCATCAGAAACATTGGCAAAGTTGCTCAAAACCCCTGATGCAAAACACCATTAAAAAAATTCTCCAATAGTTTAAGAAAAGCTTTTTTTTAATGCAGTTTCTTGTTTTAATAGTTTTTGTAAAAATCCTCTATAATTCATGAAGCATTTTTACATCTTTTCCCACATTTAACACAAATCTTTAAGGAAAGAGGGCATGGAGCATTATTTTAGTTTTAGAAGAGCAAGAAGGTCAATGCTGGGGCATAGATGGACTGATGGGTGCTGGTGGATCCAGTTCTGTAAATCTGGCATTCTGTCTCCTGAACCAGGGATTCTGCCCATTGGGAAACATGTAAATCTTTTGTGTGGTGGGAAGAGTTTTATGATGACGTTTAATATTAACAGTTGATGAAATAAACTTACCTGTGTTCCAGAAGAATGAGAAGGAAGAGTGGAAGGAGGGGAGGAGGAAAAAAGCTAAGTCAGCTAAGTCATCTTTCACAAAGTGGTCCAGAGACTATATGTGTGTCAGAATTATCTTAGGTGCCTATGACAAATATAGATTCTCAGGATCCACACCAGACCCCTGACAGCAAAGTAAGAGGGCAGAAGGTAAAGGGGAGAGCATAAGTTTGCATTTTTAATTGTTCTCAGGTGATTCTTATGCACATGGGAGTATGAGATTCCCTGAGCAGGTGGTATCCAATGATTCTATTCATACTTGAGGCAGAACTTCAGATCCAGAGACTTAAGCAGTCGCAAAGAGAATGTCCAGCAGAGTGGGAAGGGCCAGAGAGTATGAAGCATACCATGGTGTTCCACAAGGGATCAGAAAGGAAGCACTAAATGCATGCAGACAGTGCATTTTAGCAAGGTGGACATGAGGGTATGTATTGTTTTTTTATGACACAGATGATTTAAAAAAATGAGAAAAGACTTGGTGATGAACCAAGACTATGAGAAGGCAAAAAATGTAAAGAGAAGCTCAAGCAATATGTAGTTGTAGGTTTTCTTTATGTGGTGAAAAAATAGAATGCTTGGGTACAAGGAGCTGACAAAAACGAACTGAATTGTCTATAAACAGTGAGCCCAAACACTAAGTTATCAATAAGTTACATTACTCAAAAGGCAATGCCTTAGGGCAATTTCTTTGTCTTTAACTGTGCTCTCAACCAGAATTTAATATTGCCTCTGAAAAACTCACAGTTTCCCAAAATGGGATGTATTCCACAGGTGATATGGCAACTAATGTGTACAGCATTAAATAATTTGAATCACAGTAAGGGAATTTAACATTTCTTTCACTCTTTCTGATTATTTTATTATTTTTAATCATTTTTTAAGATTATGGGTTTTTAAATTTATTTTTCATTTATAGTTGACATATGATATTATATTAGTTTCAGCTGTCCAACTTAGTGATATGACATTTATATACCTTGTCGGGGTGATCTTTCTGCTTATTTTAAAGAGAAAAACTCAGTTTGGTCCCACTCTGGCTTTAACGAGTCTCTAACTCCAAACAAATGGAGAGCAGGTCTCAGGCTCAGAGCCTTTGACAAGCAATAGGATCAGGTTAAAATTTAACAATAATTTATCCAGATAATAATTTGCTTCATCTTCAGTGCTTTTATTTTTAAATCATCTTCTCTATGTGGCTTTGCATTTAAGGTCATGATACAGAGTTTCTTTTACAAATATATTTATTTGGAGTAAAAACGTATTGAAGGACAAATAGTAAATCAGTAATACTATGGGCAGGATGCTGATATGGTAAAATCTGTGAAAGTAGCAGGCAAGTGACAAAAGCGCCTATCAGACAGATGAGAAAGCTGAATTGCAGAGAGCATAGTGTCTTGTCAGGGACATAAAGCAGCACATCCATAGGGCAGAAGCTCTGGTATCCTGGACAGGGTTCTTTCTACTATTGTGCTACTAGCAGAATGGACCCCAACTAGCTGAGTAAGGACAATTTGGTATGTGTCACCTTGTGGCCTCCAACTAAATGTATTCCCAGGAGCTCTTAACTTCCAACTTGAGCCTCAGAAATGTCCATGTTTCAACACCACAAAATGCAAGATCAGGTCGGTGTGGCTTTTCTAATCCCAGTGTACCTGCTTACCTGATTCTCAATATGCACGTATAACTAATGTCAAACCAATCTCCTTGTGAGATTTTTTTCCAGTGTCTACCACAGTTTTCAAATGACAAAATATTGGAACTTTGAATCTTTGGGGGATCAGACTGTCTGCCTGCCTTTTCTGCTTACCTATTTCTATATGACAGAACCTAAAATTACTTAGGAGAAAATGCCTTACAAGTATGGATCCATAATGAAAATGGCCAACATTTATGGAGCGTTTATTATGTGCCAATTGATGTGTTAAACAAATCATGGATTATCTCATATAATTTTCATAACACTCCGATCACACAGGTTTTATTACTTGTAGGCTTTAGTTGAATGGAATGAGGCCTCGTTAGCTGCCCAAGTGAAACATCTAGGGAGAGATGAAGCCATGAACTGAACCAGGCAATCCAACTCAGAGTCCCACTGCATCAACATTGCTAAATGCGCATCTTCCCCAAACAGGCACCCTGAACTCCTAGATGTGGCAGGCAGGAGAAACTGCCCAGTTGAATGGAAGGTGTGTCAGGTGCATAAAAGGACTTAAGATCTCTCACAGAATGAGCCCAAGCAGGCACTAAGAGAGCCCAGAGGAGGAAGTGATTCATTATTACTTGAAGACTGAGGGGATGGGGATCAGGAAAGTTCAGAGAGCACTTTTTGAAACCATGCCTCAAGGAATGAGTAGGCTTGTACAGGGCAGGAAAGTGAGAAAGAGTATTTGAGGAAACAGAAATAATCTCAAGGCAGGAGAACTCACTATTTATTTAGAGAAAACTGATCCATCTTGGAGTGCTTATTGCATAGGGAGTTAGGTTGGGGGAGAGTTGAAGGAAATGGCCTGGAAAACCAGACTGGGTCAGGCAAGGAGGGCTTCATATACCCTTCACCATCTTCCCACTGCTGCTCAAGGTTATGCTGCTACAACTCAATCCACCTGGCATTTACAGTTTAAAATCCCAAATGGCCTTGAATAATACCTGCGAAATAGTTTCTCTCTCCATGGTTATATTATACTCATAGTCCCAAAGGAAAATCAGAGGTAGAAAAAAAATTACAATTTGCAACCCTATCAAGGAAAGGTCAACCTAAAATCATCAAATATGTGAACAGCCTTGAGAGCCCAGTCTTTTGGAAAGCCATGGTGAACTGGACTGAATGCAGTGGAAACTGCCTAAGATGGTCTGATTGTGGGTGTGTGTATTGGGGCGGGGGGTTGTTCCCAAAGACAGGGCTGTAAAGTGAGATGGGAAAATCTCAAGTGTGAGCTCTTTAACGGCAGACGTCTTACCTGTCTAGATCCCTGGTGTAGCCCTCACTGCCTAGAACAGTGTGCGCACCATACTAGACACATAATAAAATGGTAGTAGATGAATGAATGGGAATTTGGACTAGGAGTTCTGAGACTTGGATTCTGGTCTTTGTTCTTCTGCTAATACGCCAGCATGATTTAAAGCAAATGTCTTAAACCTTGAGGCTCAATTTTCTTGTCTAAAATATTATTTCAGGTTATTCTTAACAAAACTTTAATAAATAACCTGATGGAAGGGCCATAGGAGACACTGGCGGGATGATTTCTGTGCATACAATCACACCACCGCCACTGGAATATCTGTTTTGATCAAAGCAGTGCTACTTTTATTGTTCACAGTTCCAACCAAGTAAGAGTCTATTGAAACAAGAGATTTCTCCACCTGAAAAAAAAAGTTTAAGAACCACTGGCCTGCCCGAGCTGTTATCACTTCTGGCTATAAAACTCTTGGCTTTTATGATGCTAAGATACAGGAAGTAAAAGTTGACCAAACATTGCAACAACTAGGGCTATGCAAATAATAGAAGGTCTCGGCGTGAATAATGATGAGCTACCCCCCATCAGGAGGAGACAGACAGCTACCAGCCAGGTAAGTCATAGAAGGGATAACTGCTTTGGTTGGGATATTTGACCAGATCACTTCTGAAACCCTTCCCATGTGTGAGAATTAAGAATTTTGTATTCTTTCAAGAGTTTTCAGTTAACTAAAAAGGGACATAGTTTAGCAGTTAACAGTAAGGGCTTTGAAATCAGATAAACATGAATTAGAATCCTGGCCCTACCACTCACCAGCTACAGGACATTGACCAAATCACTTAATCTCTGAGTCTCAGTTTCCTCATCAGCAAAACGAGAACCATCACATCTTCATATAGTCCATAAGGTATATTAAGGATCCAATGAGATGATATCTGTGAAGTACTTAGTTCAATGCCTGGTATATAAACCAGTGCTCAGTAAATGGCAGACACTAAGATGATGATGAAGGGGAAATAGTGATATCTGGACCAGGAAACCATATCCAAATTATTCCTAAAGTAACTAGTTATTACACATGAAAATCATATATTTGTGTAGATTTACGTGTGTATACATACATTATGTATATATGTATACGTGTATACATACGTGTGTGTATTCCTACATACATATTCCATTCCCCCAAGTCAGAAACTTAAAGCAGGCAATACTAATTCACAAACAGAGGAAAAAAATTCATTATACCAGCCAGCAAAGGAAATAAAATCTGAAAAGGAGAAAAGGAACGTGAGCAGGCGCAAAATATGTTTGTTAGGTTTATCAAAATATAGATTTGCCCATTTCTTAGAGAATAAAAAGCTCTCCAAGAGCAATTCTAACTGTGAAATATTTCTAAGAATCTTGTTAAAAATAACCTGAAGTAGGCATGGAAATGAGAAACGAGTTCTGAAATCATTCTGTGAGAAGTAAGTTCTTAGCTCTTTGGCTGAATATAACCCAGAGCACACTCAGTTGGTTTGTTTACATAACCAGAAGCCATTCACTGGGTTTCCTCACTCAAAGCTTGAAGATGATTCTCCGGAATCTAGTAGGACAGCAGCTAGAACTTTCTACATCACTCCTTCTTCACAGTTCCCCTATCTTTGCAATTAAAGTACTTTTCCTTCCCCTTCTGAACTTACTGCTCAGGAACTCTCCTGCCCCTTATCAAGAGGACATTATGACGATTTTGATACCGAAACCATTTTCTTTCAGACTCTGTTCTAACGATGAACCAGTATTTCAGAAACAGGAGTCTTGTCCTGCTAACCTGTGTTCCTGGTGTTTTGCCTAAAAAGATGATGATGATAATGAGAATGCCATTTATCAATAACTCAACATGCTCCAGGCCCTATATGTACAACATCTCATACAACCCTCACAACAGTCTTATGAGGCCAGAACCACCTTTACTTCCATTTTTCACAGGATGAAACCAAGGCACGAGAGGTCAAGTAACTTGCCTGGGATCACACAGCTTCAAAGTGGCATGACCTGAAGTCAAACTGAGGTCCATCAAATACCAAGTCCCATGCTTTTAGCCATAACACTAAACTGCGCTGTCAGTCCTCTGGTTCCTCCTATACTGGAATCCTGCCTTGTCCTGAAGCCTGAAGTCCTGGTCCTATCTACCTCTGTGAAAAACGAAGAATATAACATTAGACTGAGGGCATATCTCTTTCATCCCAGCCTAGGGCTCCATCTCCTCACAAATCTTTAAAGAGTAATTCTGTTCATCTTCAGGCCTCAGCAACAGAAATTTATCCTGCTAACTGGATATGACAATATTTTCTTCAAACAGAACCTCAAGCATCAAATCAGCTCTGCACCACTGAACATCTACAGAGGTTGGGGATGTAGTTCTTCCTTAGGTATGTCTAAATTTTCTACTAGCCAGACAGCCAGAAGAAACATAAAGCAAAACAGAATGGACCCTAAAACTGACAATATCACCTCTGCCACATTTCCTCCCACTGGTAATCTTTCCAGAAGGTCTCCAGCTTCAACCAAACAAAATGTTATGCTGGCTGAAGTGGGTTTTGCACTATTCACTCTCTCTTCCCTCTCCCTCCCACTTCCTCCCTCTCTCTCTCACCGCAAGCCTGCCCCCTTTCTCAATCTCTCTTTAACTGCATCGTGGGAGGACTTCTGTAGCTCTGTAACACACAATCACAAAGGAAGGGTCTGAGAACATCCCCTTCAATCTCCCACCCCTTCCTCAGAAATGCTGACTCATGATCAGTCAATGTTCCCAGTAACTGATAGTCAATCAACACTTCTAAATGACCGGTGATCATCTGACTTTCTCCTTCGACTTTCTTAGGAACTCCTGGGGAAGACAGTTCAGTCCGCTGTGTACTAAAATAGGTGTTAAAACCTCGATCCTTTGTCTGTCTCTCTCCCTTGGGACCATGCAGGACAAGTAAGGTCCCACTTGCCCATAATGACTCTTAGATAAATAAAAACAATGCTTATGACCTGAATCTTCCACCCCTAAGCTCAGTAGCACCAGTTCCTTCCATTGTTCTTCATATGTTGTGAATTCCACAAAGAAAATCATGCTGTTTCCCCTCTTCTGGACACACTCTAATTTGTCGACACTCAGTAGAAGAAGAGGCTTTAGCCCTTCTATGGACCACGGACCTGAATCATTGCTCTGCAGACCACACACTCATTTACACGGGGGTGTGGTTTTCGGGTGGCTCTCTAAGTGTGCTTTGGAGGCGATTCCTTCCTGAACAGCTGCTCTGACTAAATTGGGAGGGCTGTGTCCCTGCCAAGTACACACTGTAAGAGAACAAGCTCATAGAGCCTGCCTTGTGGGAATGGCTTATCTGCAAGGTTACTGCCGGCACGCTAACCACAGAGATTCAGAGCCTTTCCTCTCAGAAACAACAGCAATTTCCTTCTAGGGTTCACTCCCCACCCCACCCCCCATGCCTCTTATCTTGACTTGGAAATGGATGTGGATTAAGAGGGCCCAATGCTGCAGGGGCTGCACTGAAGTGGGCAGATAAAAGCATTCGCACCTCCTGGCACTCTTGAAAGATCTCTCCTGCTGTCCGCTAGCAGTGGTAAGAAGGTTCTGTGTTGCAAAGCCCAGAGAATTAGTTTAAAGCAGGGTTTCTCCACTTTGGCATTATTTAGAAATTTGGGGCCAGACAGTTCTGTGTGTGTATGCGTGTAGGGTGCTGTCCAGTGCATTCTCGGATGTTTAGTCCCATCCCTGACTTCTATCACTGGATGCTAGTAGCATCCACCAGTCGTGACAACCTAAAATGCCTCCAGACATTGCAAAAGGTGCCCTGGTGAACAAAACGGTCCTCAACTGAGAATTACTAGTTTAAACCCACGCTATCTCTGTAGTTTAAGACACGGAGCTAGAACTCGATGTGAAGCTGTATTTACTTCAACTTCCTCATTTGTTGGTGCTGAGAGAGGTGATGACTGATTGACGATCAGTAAGAGCTTAGAAGACAGGCTTCCTGCTCTCCACTGCACTGGTGGTTCTCAATCCTGCTGCACATTAGAGCTCCTAAAACATATGCATTTCTGGTTCCCACCCGGACCAATTAAAATAGAATCTCTACATGGGAAACCCAGGCTCAGGTATTATTTAAGAGCCCCTGGATGACTTTATTGAGGAGGCAGGGCCAAGAACCAGAGAATTACACAACACTGTCTCCATTCTGGACGTTGGATAAACAACCTTGGACATCTCTGAGCTGAGTGCTGTTTGTTGGCTTGCCCTGCAGGGTGGCATGCACAGTCCCTCTGTATTGTGGGCACCAGTCTCAGAGAACTGGTACACCGAACCTGAACACCTTCACCACAGGTGCACCTGCACAGTCAGAGGAGGAAAATATACACAGAATATACCCAACTTGTTTGATATAGTTAGCATGTTTTATGTTGGGTCAAAGAAATGCCTACAGGTAATTTAAAAGCCAGAAGGCATGTTCAAAATAACAATACCAACTGTTCAGCACAGGGCATGATGTACCCAGGAAACAAGTTTTGTCTCATGTTGCTTAAACAAGTATTTATACACAGTGTGATTAATTTAATTTAGTTCATTTCTGGATTTTCTTCTAGCAAAGGAAACTCTGCTTCTTGTTTAAGGAGCAGTGTTTAGACCAGAGAGATTTCCATTGACTCATTTCTTAAGAAATGCTTATCAGGAAGCTGAGAAAATAACTGGAAAAAGTTGTTTAACCAAGATATGTTACATATACAATTTAATAACAGCAATTATAGCAGCTCCCATTCCTGAGTGCTTTCTGTGTAACAGGATCGGGGCTCAGTTCCGCACCTGTTATATCACATTTAACCTTAACGGAAGTCCTGGGAGATGGGTTCTAATCTTATTCCCACTTTACAGGAGGAAACAGAGACTCAGATGTTTTGGTCACATGCTAAAGATTATAACAACAGTAAATGACAGATCACAGACAGGACAGGTGTGTCAGACCCCAGCACCTACAGCCATTGTGCTACACTGAACGGGATGCCCCTTCAGTTACACACTAAAGGTCACCTTCCCCTAAATCAGAGGCAGGAACTTTCCCTGACAATATGTCTCAGTGGAGGGGATAATGTTTAGACCTCAGCATTGTTCCCAGAAGTGGGCATCATGGAGGTCAGTTTAAGCCACCTGATTTCCAAACTTTTGTGGGTGCAAACAGCACTAACTTTTCTAATCCTGAGTATTTGGTGAGTCATTCCTCAAATGATATCAATCAGAATAATGTTTTCTTAGAGGCTGCTTTAGGTTGGGATTAGGGCAGGACCGGGGATAGGACCAGTTTCATGGTTATGTGACCAGTGCAATCATACAGGAAACCAGAGCTTGGTT
Organism: Cynopterus sphinx; assembly: GCA_030015415.1. Lineage (NCBI taxonomy): Eukaryota > Metazoa > Chordata > Mammalia > Chiroptera > Pteropodidae > Cynopterus > Cynopterus sphinx. Next base: position 20,890,596 of record CM057387.1, on the reverse strand, counting down.
CAATGCTCTGCTTGCTGCCAGGCTGAAATTCTTGATAACTTTATCTTTGAATCTGTGAAATCTGAAGGGACGATGGAGCATGCACGTGAGCAGAGGTGATCTGTGTACCATGTTCCTTGCTGCCCCATCACATTCGTGATGCCCCATGAGCACAAAATTCTAGTAGACCCACCGTGCCCAGGTCAGAAGACTCAAAGCAATAACAAAGTAAACATATTATAAATACGAAGCATTTTCCTTTCTTCCATCATCTCTGTCGCCAGCTTCTATAAAATACCCTGCATTTTCTTTGAGTCTTGCCGAATCCCATGGATCCACCAAAATTCTGTACTAACGTTTCATATCAACACACTTACGACTTAGTAACTGGGACTGCTGACAGCCCTGAGAGGCTACATTTTCCATTTGATGCAGCACTTGCCAAATGCAGAAGAAAGGCTGTGATGTTCTAAGAAACAAGAACCACCAAGGAAGCCTAACAAGTGTTTTCTCACTCGTGTTGCTTCCCTGGATTAGCCAAGCCCTTATGCTGAAACTACTGACATAGAGAGCACAAGAGAGCAACCATGGTTTCTTTCACTTTCAGTCTTTTTTTACTCATCAATAAGCTGAAGGTAGAGTGTCAGCAGAATGTTATCAAGAAATGGAATAAAAACAGTTGCATTAGTTTTGTGCACTGTCTGGTAAAAACAAATATAAGCATATTTGAACCACAAATTTTAGGCAATTTGTGGCAGTTTGGAGATTTTGTATTTAACACTTTTACATTTGCATTTAAAACTGGCATTACACAACATAAGGATGAATAATAAATTTATGCTAATAATTTAAAACTGCGTTTTATTTTCTACTAGAGAAAAGGTAAATAGCAAATAAATACACTATGACAGGTTGAGAGAAGACTGTAAATGAAAGAAAAAGACTACATTTTGATACTTTTAACAGTACTTTTCCTGCCTTTTGAACAAAAAGTCCCCACATTTTCATTTTATGTTGGGCCTGTAGTTTATGCAGGCCACCATGGAAGAGGCTGGGGAGATAAATCAAGGTCAACTTCATCCATCTTTGATTCACCCAGATTCAGTCTGCTTTGGTTAAAAACAATGAGGTAAATGTTGAATACAATTACAACCTCCAAAGTTCAAGGGAAAGGCCATAAAAGAAAAATGGCTTTTAAATGTCAAACAACTTTCTAACATTAGCAGAATCCTGTAAGGATTCAAAGTAAATCAAACCTAAATTATTTTTTCATCCACAGGTAATCTTCCAATCTACAGTGTGAAAACCTTTATTTAAAAGGGGAATTCCGGCACGTTGAAACTAAAAGTTGGCAATGTTTTCACAGTGAAAAAGCAACTATTCCTAAAAATTAATAAATATTAAAAATTAATAAATACTTTTTTAAATGGTGAAAACTTGAGTAGACACTGTCCACGTAAACAACAGAGTCTAATAAAAGCATCCATTCATTCAACCAATAAGTATAATTCACTGAGCAATGTGCTACATCCCAGGGGAATTTTTATAAATAAAATGGGCACCTTATCTTCTCTCATTACTGACTGACTGGAGAGAGAGATAATAAACAAGAAAACATAAAATAAATACAATTATAAATTCTGATCATTGTTATTCGTGAAGGAAACAAAGGACAATAACCTGGAAGAAATTTTTTCTTCTATTTTTTTTTTTTGTGGGAACCTTATTCTCGCTGCCTCTTTCTCACTTCCAATTTTTCTCCATCTTCATATCTTCCACCTTTATCCATTCCATCTATAAATCTGAATGTACGAATTAGGCATGGAAATGTCAAAGACGTACTTACATAGCACATCCACTAGAATTGTTTTATTTGTTATTGAGCTTTGGTTGATAGGAGTTAGTCTGAGGGAGAGCATATAAAGCCTCCTTCCAGAGAGAAGTCCCCCATGGCTCCAGAGCTGTTTTGTCCAATAGAAGTTTTTATGGTGATGAAAATATTCTACATTTGTGCTCTCTAATCAAGTAACCACTCAAAACACTTGGCTACTGACCACCTGGAATGTAGTTAGTGGTTGCCCTATAGGACAGTATACTCTAGGAGTCTCCAACTCAGTGGAAAACCTGCTTATCAGGGGACTGATAATGGAGGGTGATAACCAAGAGCCAAGTTAAATAGACAACAAGTTCTTAAGAAAGTGCTTGCAGAAGTTCTTAGCCTTCTCAGGAACTAAGTGAGTGTTCTAGGTTTGAGCAAGGTCTAAACTTGGGGAACCAAGGAAGAGGTCTAAGCTTGGCATTAGAACAGAGACACCCATGCCCAAAGCTAAGCTTTTCATGCAATCTCTCTTGTGTTATTTAACTTATAAATAGTCTGTTCTTGTAACGTAATTATCTCTCCCATGAGAACAGAGCTTTGCAGTTAGCAAAGTGATTTCGTATCCATTATCTGTTTTGATTTTCACAATGAAGTAGTGAGATAGGCAGGACAGGGAATATTTACCCAAGAAGCCAAAAATGGAATCATCAGTGGATTCATGTAAAGAAAATCTCTGTTCTAAGGTTACTGTCAGCACCCTAGTCCCTATTCTGCCTTAGATCTTACAGGCTAATCTTTATAAAGACAGTTAAACAGAAGAGAAGCTAAGTCACGGGAGAACAGACAGAAGCATTCCTCCATCCCCTCATCAAGCCTCACAATGGTCCAGGTATTTACTAGGCTCTGAGGATATAGCAGTGGATAAGGCTGGCAAGATCCTTAGCATTTATCCAAAGGACAAAGAACCCCAGAGTCAAACCCCCAAAGAACTCCAAGACAAATCGAATGGCTTGTTCCTATCACCAGTCACCCCTATGACCATGTGACCATAGTCTATATGGTTACACTATGCCTCCCAAATGGGGAAAGTCACTTGACTTGAACAATGACTGAGATGATGCAAGCTTCCAAAAGAATTTTCTCTCATATTTCACTGCCAGGTGAAATTATTATTCTTTGAGAGACTCTAAAAGAACCTAAGAATTATAATATATGTTTTAACCCTGAAGCGTGATCAATGTCAGCAAACATTGGACTGTTCCAATTCACAATTCTTAAAGTTTAATACGCATAAGAGTCATCTTGGCAAAATGCCATTTTCCCTAATCTGCCCCAGTTTAGTGAATGGCACTCAAGATTTTATGTTTCTACTAAGCTCCCAGGTGATTCTAATGTTAGTGACCATATTTTGAAAGAAAAAATGGTCAAGACAAATAAAGGCTACAAATAAAAAGATGTGATTATGTTCTTCAAACCTTCAACAGTAACACATGGAGAGTGACGGAAGAAACTGGGATATTTATATTGTAAAAGAAAAACCTAGGAAGGAACACAGAACTAAGCTATACAGAAAGGGTGATTCCAATAAAAACAAAAGATGCAGCTGGATTTTATCTTGCTCAAGGCAGACTTGGGGGCAGTAGGTAGAAGTCATAGTGATGGAAATTTCAACTCAATATAAAGGAGACTTTTCAACTCTAGAGCTGCCCAGTCATAGAGAAGGCTCATTGAGTAGTAAGATTCTCTCATTGCAGGAACTGAAGTGGATGTTGGATGGTTATCCATGATACTGAGGAAACTGTTGATGACAAGTTATCGGCCACTGTTAAACCTGTGCACAACTCCAGTGATACACACTATGTCCCCTTATTTGCTATGTGTCTCTTTCCTCATTGGGCTCTGAGATCAGTAAGACACCAACCCTTATTCATCTTTATATCTACTACTTCATACACTGTGCCTGGCATGTTAGATAGATCCTCTGCACAAAGTCACTGCAAATAAAAGCTCAGAACCTAATAAATCAGGTCCCAGAACCTGAAAACCTGGACTTCTGATGAGTTTTTTATAACTTCAAAATAAAATGTGGGTTTTATAGCAGGCTCATCTGGGTTCACAGTGAATCCTTGTATCCCCACTTTTTTCTTTCTAGAAAGTTTTAAAGTTTTCTTCAATAAGTGTCTTACACTTTTCTCCTACATTTTTAAAGTAACTTTAGTTATTGCTTCCGTGGACAGTGGTGTTTTTCTTAACTCCCATTCTAATTGGTTATTTTTAGAATGTAGGAGTCTAGCAGCTAATGTCTGAACTTCCTTGTGAAATAGCTTAGTTTTCACAGTTTATAGAGGATTTTCCTGGTAGATGATCATATTGTTTATAAACAGTGGCAGATTTACTCTTTTCCTCCAATTTTCATACCACATATTTCTTTTATTTTTTCAGCCATTTGGATTTTGCATGTACAACGCTGAACAGAAGTGACAAGGCATTCTTGTCTTATTCCTGACTTGAGCAGAAAAGTAGCCAGTGCTTTCTCATTAGTTATTTCTTCCTTTGTCCTCCACTGTTTGATGTGAGTTTCCTAAAGTGAGAAAAGTGACTTCTATGTGACTAAGAAATATTGGTGGATGAGGAAAATGGCAAAAGACTCTGGTTAAGGGTGTGACAAGGAGAGAGGAGCTGGCCCCAAATTCTCTAAGAATCAGTTCACGCACATGATGAACCTGTTAGAATCCATTGCCCACATATTGACATTATGTCTCTTTTATAAATATTAAAACTGCCCCCAAAAAACATTTATATGACAATAATTCATGTCTGGAAACTATTTTTAAAAGGTTATATAACCTACATATCTAGATGAACTATTCATCAGCCAACCAAATGATATTTCCACTTTTATTCTGATCGTGGTCTGGGTAACCCAAAGAAGACCCTGATCCAACAAAAACAACCATTCACAGCTGTATATCTCTCTACTATTGTGCATGCTAAATATGAGTGATCAAAGCCCTCTAAGAATGTCTTGCAAAAGCATATTTTACTTCATTTGGCTACCCATCTGCTTGCTTAATGACAAACTGTTAGTTAAGTCCAAGGGCCATAAGGATATGACCAAGCATGGGAGATTCATTATTCTAAACCACTGAGGCCAGACTGGCCTGTTTTTAATTCAACCTGGAAAAGTGAAATTCCTTTCTCTCAAAAAGACTTTAAGAGAAAAAGGCTCCACAATTTCAGAGTGTTGTCTGAGCTGGCTCTCCCCAGTGTGATTCTTGGGTTGCAGACTAAATCCTCTATACTTTTTAGAGTCTCAGAAATAATTTTTTAAAAAATCAAATAATTTTCAATTTTCAGTGTCTTAATCTTTCATTAATCTGAAGATAATAGTGAAGAGATTTCATCAGTAAAAATGTATCAATCATGTGATTATCCACTGTTTTGCAGTCAGTATGAAAGGGAGCATATGATACGTGAATAAAAGTAAGCCATAGTTTCTGCCCTTAAGAAATCTGGTGTTACAGGTGTTAAATAAGGAATTCTGCAGTCTCAAGAAACACAAATGCCAAGAAAAATAGAGGCTTGGAGTAGGAGTAGCAGGACAAAAGCTGATTTTACTATTGATTGTTTAGGTTTTATATTTCTTGAATTCATCTAAATTTGTGGATATCCTGCTTGTGGAATTTTTAAGAAAAATGTAAATTTTTCTTAAGTTATGTTGTTATTATAACTGATCTACACAATTAATTATATGACTTGTTAATTTATTCATCAAGAAGCTAAGTTTCTACTATTCAT